>QCXZ01000041.1:42210276-42947421 GCA_025024175.1 Rhyzopertha dominica | reverse complement strand
CGTGTCCCCATTGAAGCGGCTCTCGGTGGTTGGACGTGGGCACGTTATTCATGCGGTTGTCCATCGTCATTGTCCCACCTGTCCCGGCACGCCGCGTTCAATTAAGGGTGTGTCAAGTTGGCCCCGCCCGATCAAATTTTTACAATTACAATATGGGGATGAATTGTGCTAGTTTTGTGCTGAATTGGTGCTGCTATTAAAAAGTTTTGTGCAGCAACCCTTATACGCTTAATTAAATAATCATTTGGCGGGGCCAGCTTGACGGTCAGCCCCGCTTTTTTTTGCAATATTCAAAATCTAATTACGGCAATGAATTGTGCTCGTTTTGTGCTGAAATGTGCCGGTGTCAGGGAGTTTTGTGCAGCAACCCTTATATTTAATTTTTTAAAAACACCGGCAGGCGGGGCCAACTTGACGGTCAGCCCCGCTTTTTTTGGGAATATTCAAAATCTAATTGCGGCAATGAATTGTGCTCGTTTTGTGCTGAAATGTGCCGGTGTCAGGGAGTTTTGTGCAGCAACCCTTATATTTAATTTTTTAAAAACACCGGCGGGCGGGGCCAGCTTGACGGTCAGCCCCGCTTTTTTTGGAAATATTCAAAATCTAATTACGGCAATGAATTGTGCTCGTTTTGTGCTGAAATGTGCCGGTGTCAGGGAGTTTTGTGCAGCAATCCTTATATTTAATTTTTTAAAAACACCGGCGGGCGGGGCCAGCTTGACGGTCAGCCCCGCTTTTTTTGGGAATATTCAAAATCTAATTACGGCAATGAATTGTGCTCGTTTTGTGCTGAAATGTGCCGGTGTCAGGGAGTTTTGTGCAGCAACCCTTATATTTAAATTTTTAAAAACACCGGCGGGCGGGGCCAGCTTGACGGTCAGCCCCACTTTTTTTGGGAATTTTCAAAATCTAATTACGGCAATGAATTGTGCTCGTTTTGTGCTGAAATGTGCCGGTGTCAGGGAGTTTTGTGCAGCAATCCTTATATTTAATTTTTTTAAAACACCGGCGGGCGGGGCCAGCTTGACGGTCAGCCCCGCTTTTTTTGGGAATATTCAAAATCTAATTACGGCAATGAATTGTGCTCGTTTTGTGCTGAAATGTGCCGGTGTCAGGGAGTTTTGTGCAGCAACCCTTATATTTAATTTTTTTTAAACACCGGCGGGCGGGGCCAGCTTGACGGTCAGCCCCGCTTTTTTTGGGAATATTCAAAATCTAATTACGGCAATGAATTGTGCTCGTTTTGTGCTGAAATGTGCCGGTGTCAGGGAGTTTTGTGCAGCAACCCTTATATTTAATTTTTTAAAAACACCGGCGGGCGGGGCCAGCTTGACGGTCAGCCCCGCTTTTTTTGTGAATATTCAAAATCTAATTACGGCAATGAATTGTGCTTGTTTTGTGCTGAAATGTGCCGGTGTCAGGGAGTTTTGTGCAGCAACCCTTATATTTAATTTTTTAAAAACACCGGCGGGCGGGGCCAGCTTGACGGTCAGTCCCGCTTTTTTTGGGAATATTCAAAATCTAATTACGGCAATGAATTGTGCTCGTTTTGTGCTGAAATGTGCCGGTGTCAGGGAGTTTTGTGCAGCAACCCTTATATTTAATTTTTTTAAAACACCGGCGGGCGGGGCCAACTTGACGGTCAGCCCCGCTTTTTTTGGGAATATTCAAAATCTAATTACGGCAATGAATTGTGCTCGTTTTGTGCTGAAATGTGCCGGTGTCAGGGAGTTTTGTGCAGCAACCCTTATATTTAATTTTTTAAAAACACCGGCGGGCGGGGCCAGCTTGACGGTCAGCCCCGCTTTTTTTGGGATTATTCAAAATCTAATTGCGGCAATGAATTGTGCTTGTTTTGTGCTGAAATGTGCCGGTGTCAGGGAGTTTTGTGCAGCAACCCTTACATTTAATTTTTAAAAACATCGGCGGGCGGGGCCAGCTTGACGGTCAGCCCCGCTTTTTTTTTGCAATATTCAAAATCTAATTACGGCAATGAATTGTGCTCGTTTTGTGCTGAAATGTGCCGGTGTCAGGGAGTTTTGTGCAGCAACCCTTATATTTAATTTTTTAAAAACACCGGCGGGCGGGGCCAGCTTGACGGTCAGCCCCGCTTTTTTTGGGAATATTCAAAATCTAATTACGGCAATGAATTGTGCTTGTTTTGTGCTGAAATGTGCCGGTGTCAGGGAGTTTTGTGCTGGAACCCTTATATTTAATTTTTTAAAAACACCGGCGGGCGGGGCCAGCTTGACGGTCAGCCCCGCTTTTTTTGGGAATATTCAAAATCTAATTACGGCAATGAATTGTGCTCGTTTTGTGCTGAAATGTGCCGGTGTCAGGGAGTTTTGTGCAGCAACCCTTATATTTAATTTTTTTAAACACCGGCGGGCGGGGCCAGCTTGACGGTCAGCCCCGCTTTTTTTGGGAATATTCAAAATCTAATTACGGCAATGAATTGTGCTCGTTTTGTGCTGAAATGTGCCGGTGTCAGGGAGTTTTGTGCAGCAACCCTTATATTTAATTTTTTAAAAACACCGGCGGGCGGGGCCAGCTTGACGGTCAGCCCCGCTTTTTTTGGGAATATTCAAAATCTAATTACGGCAATGAATTGTGCTTGTTTTGTGCTGAAATGTGCCGGTGTCAGGGAGTTTTGTGCAGCAACCCTTATATTTAATTTTTTTAAAACACCGGCGGGCGGGGCCAGCTTGACGGTCAGCCCCGCTTTTTTTGGGAATATTCAAAATCTAATTACGGCAATAAATTGTGCTCGTTTTGTGCTTAAATGTGCCGGTGTCATGGAGTTTTGTGCAGCAACCCTTATATTTAATTTTTTAAAAACACCGGCGGGCGGGGCCAGCTTGACGGTCAGCCCCGCTTTTTTTGGGAATATTCAAAATCTAATTGCGGCAATGAATTGTGCTTGTTTTGTGCTGAAATGTGCCGGTGTCAGGGAGTTTTGTGCAGCAACCCTTACATTGAATTTTTAAAAACATCGGCGGGCGGGGCCAGCTTGACGGTCAGCCCCGCTTTTTTTTTGCAATATTCAAAATCTAATTACGGCAATGAATGGTGCTCTTTTTGTGCTGAAATGTGCCGGTGTCAGGAGGTTTTGTATTTAATATGTAAAAATGTTTATAACCTGCAACAAGAGATAATAGCGCACATCAACTCCCACGAGAAATCAACACCATGTGTAAATTGTTCAAGCCCTACTATTCGTGAGAATCGGTTGCACACAAAAATCATCCTTATTGAAATTCTTGACACATCATTGAATATACCTGAATTACAGCTAAAAAGTATACCAAGACAGGTAGTCGTTGAAAACCAAATTTATGTATTAAGAGGAACTATATCTTACTTTGGCTCCTATACGAATGAATCATCACTTTCTTCAGTTGGCCATTTCAAAGCTTACTGTTGTCGCTTAAACGGGAAGTGGGAAGAGTACGACGAATTGCATACCAAAAAAATGGATCTGAATGAAGCCACACTCGTATAGCCGCACCTAATTGTATATACTATTTAAAATATTAAGGGCTGTTACAGTTTTTTTGTTAATTCTTAAATGTATTTTTATACCTAATTTGTCTATCTGTAAATAAGCTTACGTTTGTACTGTACGTATCTTTTGTTATTGCAATTAGTATATCCACGTTTATTTTCTACTCGTTGTTAAACTTTATAGTCCAGTTTATAAACATATAAATACAAAAAAATTTCCAATAAAATAATGTGCCTAAAACCATGCATTATTCTCAAACCTTTGTTTATTAACCGTAAAAGCACCTACAATTTTTTTAAATTCTACTCGGCATATTACCAGCAAAGCAATAACGCTCATGCTAAACTTATATTACACAAACACACGGTAAGTAGAAATACAGAACTGCATCTATTTTATCTCCCACTGCTTCTATCAGCTTTATCCTGTAAAGCTGTAATTTTGTAAATAGCAATCTATTAATAATAATTAAACCACATCGATTTGCAATATTTCAGAAAAACGAAACAAGGCTGATCGTCATCTCGAATCCGCCCGCCAATGTTTAAAAAAAACAAATATAAGGGTTGCTGACGTCGGCACAATTTAGCACAAAACAAACACAATTCATTGCCGTAATTAGATTTTATATATTCCAAAAAGAAGCGGGGCTGACCGTCAAGTTGTCCCCGTATGCCGATGTTTTTAAAAATTAAATGTAAGGGTTGCTGCACAAAACTCCCTGACACCGGCACATTTCAGCACAAAACGAGCACAATTCATTGCCGCAATTAGATTTTCAATTTTCCCAAAAAAAGCGGGGCTGACCGTCAAGCTGGCCCCGCCCGCCCGTGTTTTAAAAAAATTAAATATAAGGGTTGCTGCACAAAACTCCCTGACACCGGCACATTTCAGCACAAAACGAGCACAATTCATTGCCGCAATTAGATTTTCAATTTTCCCAAAAAAAGCGGGGCTGACCGTCAAGCTGGCCCCGCGCGCCCGTGTTTTAAAAAAATTAAATATAAGGGTTGCTGCACAAAACTCCCTGACACCGGCACATTTCAGCACAAAACGAGCACAATTCATTGCCGCAATTAGATTTTCAATTTTCCCGAAAAAAGCGGGGCTGACCGTCAAGTTCGCCCCGCCCGCCGATGTTTTTAAAAAATTAAATATAAGGGTTGCTGCACAAAACTCCCTGTCACCGGCACTTTTCAGCACAAAACGAGCACAATTCATTGCCGCAGTTAGATTTTGAATATTCCCAAAAAAAGCGGGGCTGACCGTCAAGCTGGCCCCGCCCGCCGATGTTTTTAAAAATTAAATGTAAGGGTTACTGCACAAAACTCCCTGACACCGGCACTTTTCAGCACAAAACGAGCACAATTCGTTGCCGTAATTAGATTTTGAATATTGCAAAAAAAAGCGGGGCTGACCGTCAAGTTCGCCCCGCCCGCCGATGTTTTTAAAAAATTAAATATAAGGGTTGCTGCACAAAACTCCCTGTCACCGGCACTTTTCAGCACAAAACGAGCACAATTCATTGCCGCTGTTAGATTTTGAATATTCCCAAAAAAAACGGGGCTGACCGTCAAGCTGGCCCCGCCCGCCGATGTTTTTAAAAATTAAATGTAAGGGTTGCTGCACAAAACTCCCTGACACCGGCACATTACAGCACAAAACGAGCACAATTCATTGCCGCAATTAGATTTTCAATTTTCCCAAAAAAAGCGGGGCTGACCGTCAAGCTGGCCCCGCCCGCCCGTGTTTTAAAAAAATTAAATGTAAGGGTTGCTGCACAAAACTCCCTGACACCGGCACATTTCAGCACAAAACGAGCACAATTCATTGCCGCAATTAGATTTTCAATTTTCCCAAAAAAAAGCGGGGCTGACCGTCAAGCTGGCCCCGCCCGTCCGTGTTTTAAAAAAATTAAATATAAGGGTTGCTGCACAAAACTCCCTGACACCGGCACATTTCAGCACAAAACGAGCACAATTCATTGCCGCAATTAGATTTTCAATTTTCCCAAAAAAAGCGGGGCTGACCGTCAAGCTGGCCCCGCCCGCCCGTGTTTTAAAAAAATTAAATATAAGGGTTGCTGCACAAAACTCCCTGACACCGGCACATTTCAGCACAAAACGAGCACAATTCATTGCCGCAATTAGATTTTCAATTTTCCCAAAAAAAGCGGGGCTGACCGTCAAGCTGGCCCCGCCCGCCCGTGTTTTAAAAAAATTAAATATAAGGGTTGCTGCACAAAACTCCCTGACACCGGCACATTTCAGCACAAAACGAGCACAATTCATTGCCGCAATTAGATTTTCAATTTTCCCGAAAAAAGCGGGGCTGACCGTCAAGTTCGCCCCGCCCGCCGATGTTTTTAAAAAATTAAATATAAGGGTTGCTGCACAAAACTCCCTGTCACCGGCACTTTTCAGCACAAAACGAGCACAATTCATTGCCGCAGTTAGATTTTGAATATTCCCAAAAAAAGCGGGGCTGACCGTCAAGCTGGCCCCGCCCGCCGATGTTTTTAAAAATTAAATGTAAGGGTTGCTGCACAAAACTCCCTGACACCGGCACATTTCAGCACAAAACGAGCACAATTCATTGCCGCAATTAGATTTTGAATATTCCCAAAAAAAGCGGGGCTGACCGTCAAGCTGGCCCCGCCCGCCGATGTTTTTAAAAATTAAATGTAAGGGTTACTGCACAAAACTCCCTGACACCGGCACTTTTCAGCACAAAACGAGCACAATTCGTTGCCGTAATTAGATTTTGAATATTGCAAAAAAAAGCGGGGCTGACCGTCAAGTTGGCCCCGCCCGCCGATGTTTTAAAAAAATTAAATATAAGGGTTGCTGCACAAAACTCGCTGACACCGGCACATTTCAGCACAAAACGAGCACAATTCATTGCCGTAATTAGATTTTGAATATTGCAAAAAAAAGCGGGGCTGACCGTCAAGCTGGCCCCGCCCGCCGGTGTTTTTAAAAAATTAAATATAAGGGTTGCTGCACAAAACTCGCTGACACCGGCACATTTCAGCACAAAACGAGCACAATTCATTGCCGTAATTAGATTTTGAATATTGCAAAAAAAGCGGGGCTGACCGTCAAGCTGGCCCCGCCCGCCGGTGTTTTTAAAAAAATTAAATATAAGGGTTGCTGCACAAAACTCGCTGACACCGGCACATTTCAGCACAAAACGAGCACAATTCATTGCCGTAATTAGATTTTGAATACTGCAAAAAAAAGCGGGGCTGACCGTCAAGTTGACCCCGCCCGCCGATGTTTTAAAAAAATTAAATATAAGGGTTGCTGCACAAAACTCCCTGACACCGGCACATTTCAGCACAAAACGAGCACAATTCATTGCCGTAATTAGATTTTGAATATTGCAAAAAAAAGCGGGGCTGACCGTCAAGTTGGCCCCGCCCGCCGATGTTTTAAAAAAATTAAATATAAGGGTTGCTGCACAAAACTCCCTGACACCGGCACATTTCAGCACAAAACGAGCACAATTCATTGCCGTAATTAGATTTTGAATATTGCAAAAAAAAGCGGGGCTGACCGTCAAGCTGGCCCCGCCAAATGATTGTTTAATTAAACGTATAAGGGTTGCTGCACAAAACTTTTTAATAGCAGCACAATTCAGCACAAAACTAGCACAATTCATCCCCATATAGCAATTGTAAAAATTTGATCGGGCGGGGCCAACTTGACATACCCTTCAATTAATCACCCCCAATTTGATAGATGAATTTATTCTCTGCCCTGTTCATCGGCGCCTCCTAAAGATCCGACAATACGCCAGAAACTTGCAGATTTATTGCCCTCAGAGGGAGAGCGGGATTTTAAGGAGGAAGTAAGCGGGAGACTGATGTTGTAGTAGTGTTGCTGTTCCAGTATAAAAGCATAGAAATAAGCATATTATTCAGAAACATGCCGTCATTTATAGGGGATTTTTATATAAATCTGATTAGCATGTTTATGTTCTTTTCTGAACATTAAGGGTAATATCTGTCGAATGTTTAGCAAGCGAAAACATCTGAAAAATCGCCACTATCTTTAAACCTTCTTCTACTTAATCTATAATCAATCAAGATGTGTGCAAGCAAAATAATTCACTGCGGCCCCTGTAATACTCTTACGCACGTCTGTTAAATCGTCCCATAGATAAAAGCCCCTAGATACTTCTTCTTTCAGTTCCGTCTCCTATCGGAGGTTGGAAATCATCATTGCAGTTTTTACTTTGTTAACCGCAGCTCTAAGTAGTTCATTTGAACTGCAGTTGTACCACTCCCTTAAATTACACAGCCAGGAAATTCTATTACATCCTACGTTTCTCTTTCCCCTGATCTTCCCTTGCATAATAAGCCTCAGCAACTCGTACTTCTCACCCCTCATTATATGGCCCAGGTATTCTAATTTTCTTCTTTTAATATTTCCAATTACTTCGCATTCTTTTCCCATCTTTAAAAGTACATCTCTGTTAGTTACTTTCTGCGTCCATGATATTTTCCCCTAGATAGGGATGGGTAATCATCAGTGTCTATTGCATAGTGTTTGGACAAAACGTTGCTAAATACTCATACAAAAGACTGAAAACAAAAATAATTATTTTTCAATAACAAAATAATCAATTCGTCCCCACTCATAACAATCTGGAAATTAACATACTTATATTGGCATGTACTTGATCGTGCTAAAAAGCTTCAAAATTTTGAAAGTATTACTCCCCTATTTTCAGAAAAACAGTAATAACATCCAAATAATTAGACTGAACGTATTCATTTTAGCCATTAAAAAATTAACGATGTTTCCAAACATCGATGTATTTGTTTTGATGATTTTACTAACATCGATGATAGTCGGCGATGTTTATATCGATGTCAGCATCGATGCTTTTTGCCGGGTGCCCATCCCTACTCCTAGATACGTAGTACCGCAATTGTCGCAATTTCTACTCCAAAAAGAGCGTAAACTTTGAATGTGACAATATCGGGATATTTGGATGTTATTAGAAAATTGGGAGAAGACATCATCTTTATATTATTTCTAAACATGGGCTTTAGGAGGAACATCTTCCGTTATAACAACATAAAACATTCTTCCTTTATGTTCTAGCTCAAAAGAATTTGAAACTAGCCGATCCGCTTTTCACGGCGATTGATGACAGTTTCGAATTTTTCAAATTTAAACTTTCACGATGAAACGATGTTGGAAAGAGCTAATTCTACAGCCCATGCGAAATATTTTTATAAATAATCGAGTAGCGCAAGTAGGTAAATACATTGCTCAATAGCCTAGTCGTGACCACTGGAATTTTATGGCAATTTATATGCGCAACGATGCCTAAAGTACGTAACATAGAGATGGAAATATGGAAAAAGCTCAGAATGAGTATCTAAAGAAGGCCTTCTGGTCCTCTAGGATTAAGAATTAATGTATATATTTTACAGCAGCATTAGCAGCCTCTTGTAAAAGGAATTGCAGTGCATGATCTCACTACCAAGTCTTGAAATCCGAACAGAAAGGATATAATGTAACCGCAGAAACTTAACAGCAAAAGACATGGATAGAGAAATATATCGCCTGAACGTCTCTCATAACCTCACTGCTGCCTTTTGTCAAAAGTCGTCATTTTCAGTCCGAAACAGTGGCGCAATCACTTGCGGTACTTTACGAGTATATGTCTAGAGACCATTATGTTCGTTCGATGTTAAATACTGCTCTTGAAGATCTTGACTTGACCTTTTGTTTTGCTATATTAGGCATTTTCTGGGATCTGTAGCTGAAGCCGCGAGGAATACACACTTAGGCTTAAACTATTCATGCAAGTATTTAAAATCAATTAGAAATTCTGATAACAAGGATCGGTATTTTCCCAATACAGCACTTACCAGCATTCCTCAAACGTGAAATGATGCTAGACTCTAAATACATTTAATTCTAAAATGTGACGAAACTATCAGAGGACAACTGGTAAAAGCTTTAGGCTGAAATAAGACATGATAGAGCCCTTAGTACTGAAAGAATCGGGTATCCTAATACTAAAAAAAGAGACAAATGGAGACTCGGTACTATTTTCTCATTGTAAGAAGAACAAGCTGTAGCAGAGCATGTGAAATGATTAGGCAAGGTATTCTATGGAATTTCCGCCTCTGAGTTCAGGCGTGCTTGTTTCCAGTACACAAGTGTTAACCATTTGCCTCATCCGTTTAAGAAACAGAAAAAGGTAGCAAAAAAAGAGACTGGTATTACTACATCTTTAGATAGGATTACCGCCTTTAATAAAACGGAAGAACGTCTGTTTTTTTAACTTGTAAACTGTATATGGGAAATACAAATTTGACAAAACGAGGATAACGATTGTGCATGTTTCGGAAATATTTTTTAGCGATTTCGAGTAATTACTGATGGAAAGAAGGGGCAAACAGAAGTTCTGTACAAGAAAACACCTTCAAGAATGTTCAGTTTATTTAAAAACATACGCGTTTGAAAGAATCTTGCAACATGATATAGCAAAGTTGCTTGCAAGGTTCTATACTTGTATGGCAGCAGAGTAGAAAAGGCTGTCAAATCATTCCAATGCACTGGAATTTATCAATTGAATAAGAGCATTTTCACTGTTGAGGAATTTTCAATGATACACGAGCCAAATACAAATGAGCCATTTCCATCCGATGCCGATGGACCGAATAAAAACATTATTCATGGAGGGAAAATACCTGAAGCACATATCTTTCGATTTCAAAAATTTCTAGGTCGGTTGCTATGAGGTGAAATTCAGAAACTAAGTCCTGTACATCCACAGATTTATCAGAGACATCTTGCACTAAATATTTTAATTTTGACAAAAAAAAAAACGGTTTTACATAAGTCCATTTCTGAAATATACCCTGTCCCAGCTAAGGAACAAAGACCACAAAGATGAAACACGAAAAACATTCAGAGATATTTCACCAAATAAAGCAGTGCTAAAAGAAAAGCAGAGTTGAAGAAATGCAAGAAGAGAGAACGCGTGTAACGAAACAACTTGTTATTGGCAACGAAATAAAACGCTCTCAAGAAGAAGACAAGGAAGAAAAACAATTCCTGGAAAATGCAGCACATTTGAAGAAAGCAAAAGCAAATAACAAGTCAACATATCAAAGATGAAAAACTGTAAAAAGGTTAAACATCTGTGTTCGTTTTGTCAAGAATTTGGCCTCAACAATGAACTGTGGTTTTGTTATGGCTCCGTGGTCACTGGGTGCACGCAGAATGCTACGATGCTGATATCCCAGAGGGCCTAATTAATAAACATAAGACTGCTTCCGAAACATCAAGCGGATAAGATTAGGATGGATGTATGCCACGCTATTAGAAATGCACGTACGCGCAAACCTAATGTGACATCTGAGGAAATGAAGGCTCTTAAGGATTTGAATACGGAGAAGTCCATTATACTTACTGGAGGAGATAAAGGTTCAGCTACAGTAATTTTAAATAGAACAGATTATGAGAATAAAGTTAGACTTTTATTATTTGGCCCCACGGTATAGAAGAGTTGGGTAGGTTTCTAAATCCTTTGAATAGTCGAAACCCTGACATAAGATTTACTATGGAATTAGAAAGCAATGGTAGTTTACCTTTCTTGGATGTCCAAATCTATAGAATAGGCACTGGACAGTTAGGACACAAGGTTTACAGAAAACTAACAAGCACAGACAGATATTTACATGCCACATCTCGCTACCCTCTATCTCAAAAGAATAGTTTTATAAGGACGTTATTTGTTAGAGCACAAAGGATCTCAGACGAAAGTTCTTTACAAAAAGAAATAGATCATCTTAAATCAGCGCTAGTGAGAAATGGTTATAGCAATAAGAATATTTGATCCGTTTTTTAATAAAAGTGCTCATCCAGGTCAAGTAAATTCTCAGCCAGGACAAACTAAATTGAAGTTGAGTTTGCCTTATGTACAAGGCCTTTCGGAAAAATTAAAGAGGATACTTAGAAAACACGAATTTTAGTTGTTGATAGTGCTTATAATAATTTAGATGAAATTTTAAGTTCTACTAAAGATGAAGTACATTTGGAGAGTAAAGGTGTTTACAAACTTACTTGTTATTGCGGCAAGTGTTACATAGMTCAAACCGTTMTCAGACAACGGCCAAACTAATCTTACAGTGTCGCAATTCCCCCAGTTTCCCCTAACGACTTTTTTTTATCTTTTCTCAGTTTTGGCAACGCGAGGGCCTTTTTAGTAATCAACTAAAACCGTAACATGTAATAATAATAAACTATAGGCTGTACATTGCAGTTACTTATGCGCACCGCATTATTAGCATGCACTAAATATTAAGCTAGCATCAAGATCAAGATCAAAATTCGTCTTCACCCCAGGGACATAATACGCGAAGATTGCTCCTCCGGGATCGATGGCAGCCGAGTCCTAACATGCTAATGCGTCGGTAGAGAGTATGCAATTCAAATTAAGGCGCGAGTTAACGAGGACCTGATTAGCACATCCACTGCTAAACATCGCGCGGTATCGGGACACCAGTGATTCGGCGGCGTGTTAATGAGACGACGGGGCGTCCGCGCTCGCGGCGGCAGGAGCCGGCGTCGCGACGCCGCCGTCGCCCCAAGATGCATGATGATTGATGTTAAACCGGATGATTCCGTTTCGAGGCGGGGTGACTCGCCGGTCGCAATGGGGAGAAACGGATACCGGAGGGCGCAAAGGAAGGGGATGGGGTTTTCGGTATTTTTAGTCGCTAGACTTTTCATATTGTCGCTTGGGCTGGATGGTAGAGATCCATAACTTACCTAGTAATTGTGTTTTTGAAATATACACCTGGGAAGCAGTAACATCTACAGGTAAATGACAAATACATTTGTAGCCAGGGTTGGCAAAAAACATGTTTTTTTTAATTAAACAAAACAGTTTTTTTTTAATTTAATCATCATGTTTAAATTGTTTTAAACATGTTTTTTTCTTACTTAGTTAAAAACATGTATAAAACGTTTTAAACACTGTTTTAAACATGCACTCTCATGCAAATTACTATGTGTATTAGTGAAAATAAATACGAGTAGATGACGCAAAGCGTAGCAGTTGTCTAAAAATCCCTAGGTGACTACGATTGCCTGTTGTCATTTGTCATTTGTATTCGATGTGTACTGTGTTTACGTGACAATTTTAGTTATTAGGAGCCGGTTTTTCTTTTCTATTTTAAGCAAAAATCAGACCAATTATATACTGGTTACTACGTTGATTTTAGCTAATATCAACTTTAACAAAGAGAATAGGAACCGTCCTTGTGTGTTTAAATAAAGTTCAACAATTACAATGACCAGTAGGAGGAATAATGCAGTGTGAAATTACTTAGAGGAAATTAAGGTGCAAAATAGTACAATGCGAGCTCGGTGCAAGAAGTGCAAAAAAGATATGCTTGATATTTTATTTCTTGTTTATTGTTTTTCATATTCCCAGGTTCTGATAACTATTTGTTCTATTATGCTAAAGATACAATTATCTAGTAAGTGTTGAATGAACGTCTTATTTATTGTTTTGTTGTATTGGACCAGAAATACAAATATTTATGTATGATAAGGTTAAGATTTTTATTTGTTGTTTTAAAATGTTTGTAATTTTTAAGTACAGAAAAAATGTTAAGTTTATTATTAATTTCTATAACTTTTGTATCGATAAAAAACTGAGCCTGGTTTTGAATTTAATTCATTTTTATGCAAATGTAAGGTGACATTATGTATATATGTAATTACTAATAATCCTGTTTATCTATTTGTGGAGGGTAAACGGGTCTAATAGTAATAATTAGTGAATCACATACAATAGTCGTAAAAAAGCACTGTTTAAAACAAATGATTTAAACATTTGTTTCAAAGAAAGCTTAAAATAGAAGCGTTGTTTTAAACAAGTTTAAAACATTCTGTTTTAAACATTTTGTTTTAATCATGCCAACCCTGATTGCCAGGCAGTCTTAGGACAGCCTTCGAACAGAGTCATCTCTCTGACCAAGAACTACCCTCCAGGACTATGTAAGTTTTCTTAATTGTAATTATCTACTTTATTGTTTTATGCACTATTCTCAGTTTTAATGTACACCTTAATTTTATGTTACTTAGCTCTAATAAATGTGTGTTAGATTCGACCTCTGTCGCATCACTCCTCCCAGTTCCCAGCCTCCTGTTTCAGGGATCTAGTGTGGTGTAGTGTTTGATGCAGGTTAACCAGTGGACCGGGTCCCATCCTATTTCCAGGGCGCGACAATATTTATATTTTTGCTTTAAAACTTTGGCATGAAAAGTTTTACTATGAGGCATGCCTTAGTTATCAAATATAAATGGCCACTGTAATAGAGACAAGTCTTTTAATCATTTAAGMTTCAGGTAAATGTAACTAACAATATTTTTTTAAATGAGGTATACAGAGAACTTTAAATCTAAAATAATATAGCAACGAAAAAGTCCTTGGAAGGGGCTTTTATAATTCCCAGTAAGCAGCCGCAGTGGACAGTCTCCCCTTCCGCCGGACGAGTTAAGTCGGAAGTTTATTTGAGATCAGTTTTCTCGGGCCAGGTTGCTGTAAAACCGAACAAAATAAAGAACTATTAAGTAAAGCCCAGTAAAAGTTCCGCTCGGCTAAACTTGAGTCGTTCGGAAACGAAGGAAAGAACAAGGGCGAATGCAGGTTGGCTTACATCGTAGAAGTGCGCGTATTATCCTGTGCTTTAGCGACTTCCTTTACTACCCGGTTGTATATCTTGATTCTCCCCCTTTTTTCGAGTTAATTGCGGTGTAAATCTGGCGCGGAAGTGATTCGGACGCGTTACGTCTGTTAATGGAGTTTATGGAAATGAGCATGTTATTACGCAATTAAGCCAATAGATTAGACCCCATCTGCTTTATGAACGCCATCCCTCATCGTCGCTTTTATGGCGAAGACGTTCCAGTTGTGTATCTAGCTTCGCATCATTTAATGTGCGCTGCTTCAAATATGGAAGCTGTAATTAGTGAATCAAAGAGTAAACATGAAAGCCATGCAGAATAGCCGGCGTGGACGTAATCACTATAATTGCAAGAGTTAGTTTACATGAKAGAAAATGATAGACATCCCATGGTTATTTGAAACGATTCCTGATTTTTGCTGACCCCRTCGGTATTGGCGATCCGTAACTCAGTACTATTCCCCTCACATCGATACAAAACAATTTTATTTATATTTATATATATTTAATTTGTAATGTCTGTTAGGTACATCTTAAGAATACAAAATGATAAAATTTTATGCATGAAGAAGTGACCTATTACTAACCTCTTTTCAGTCAAGAGCTGTAAGTCGGCCTTTCCTAATTGTTTGCAGTACAATAGGATAGGTTTTTTAAGCTTCATTGTTGAGAAAAAATTTAAGCGGAGGTATCCAATTTGGTACATGTCACAAATTATAAAAATTGTAAAACTTAAGGCTTACCATCATATTAAATACAAGAAATTTGGAAGCATTCATCACTTTAATGAATTTAAACATTTACGCAATGAACTAAAAAAAACTAATGTCACAGGCTTACAATGATTACATTAATAAAATCKAAACAAATTTTAGTTATGATTTAAAAAGATTTTGGGCTTTTGTTCAAAATAAGAAACAATATTCGAGAATTCCTAATGAATGTTTCTTGAATGATGAAAAAATTGACGATCCACGCCAGATAGTGAATGATTTTGCAACTTTTTTTCTGATGCCTTTACTGCTGGCAATACAAATGGTTCAAATTTAATGAAAGCCAAGGCTTATACCACATTGTAACAAATTTTCTGAATCTGATATTCAAAAGTCTATATTCAAATTAAAAAACGGAATGATCTGTGAAGATAATCAGATACCTAGCTTTCTAATTAAAGATTGTTCGAGGGTTCTCATCTCACCTTTAAGCTATTTGTATAATCTTATATTGTCTACAGCTTCATTTCCCGATATTTGGAAAATTACAAGAGTTTGGCCTGTTTTAAAGAGCGGCAATCCCTCCGACCTAAAAAATTATCCCCCCATTGCAATTTTATCAAATTTTGCGAAGGTTTTCCAGATGTTATTGCAGAATATAATTTTAAATTAAATTAAGCATAGCATTTCACCTAACCAATATGGATTCTATCCAAAACGTTCTACTGTAACTAACTTAGCACAGTTTATGCAGTACACTGCAAATATTATAGATAATAAAGCTCAAGCTGATGCAGTGTATACTGACTTCTCGAAGTCCTTCGACAGGGTGGACCATTGTGTACTACTTAATAATAAACTAGAGCAACTTGGACTGAGTGATTATCTCGTTCAACTAGTAAAATCATATCTCACTCAACGTAAATTATATGTTACATATAACGGTTTTAAATCATACAATTTTTTTAGCGACCTCCGGAGTTCGTCAGGGGTCTAACCTGGGGCCATTGCTGTTTATTTTGTTTATAAATGATCTGTCACTTTCGTTAGAATCTAATCATCTGTTTTTTTTTTGCGGATGACCTGAAATTATTTTCTGAGGTATCCGGCGAGGATGACTGTTTAGTATTGCCAAGGGCAGGTTAACCGTGTAGCTAGATGGTGTGCTGTGAATAGATTGCCCCTTAATATTGACAAGTGTAAGGTTTGCACTTTTACCCTTAGAAAGCAAGCTTTAATATTTAATTATACAATTGAAGCAGTCGAGTTGGTGCGTTGCTACAGCGTTAAAGATCTTGGTGTGAGTTATGATTGTAAATTATCTTTTACTGGTCACATAGACTCAAAGGTAAAAGCAGCCTATAAAGCTGTAGGTTTTATTATTCGCAACTCAGCATCGTTTAATAATATTAGTGTACTGGAATCTTTATATTTTACTTTTGTTCGTTCCAAGTTGGATTACTGTAGTTTGATAACGTATCCTCATTATCAAGTACACATAAATCAAACAGAAAATTCAGAGACGATTTCTTAAGTTTATGTCGTTTTGAGTAGACAGTTATTATCCGCATAGAGGATATAATCATACACTCTTGTTGCAAAGGTTTGATGTTAGTTCTCTGCAAGCTAGAAGGACACGCACTAGTTTAACATTTTTATTTAAAGTATTTCTAGGCGATGTTGACTGTCCTTTGCTGGCATGATTTAATATAAGAGTACCTACACTTGGTTCCCAGGAAGGTGGCAATTTTTATTGTTCAAATGCTAGAAGCAATGTGCTTGTTAACTCGCCTGTTTTTGTTATGTCGGGAAACTCTAATAGGATATCTGGACATTGTGACATTATTTATGATTATCATTATTATTACTATTATTATTACTACTACTACTAGTATTATTATTATTATTATTATTATTATTATTATTATTATTATTATTATTATTATTATTATTATTATTATTAAAAGATGTCTCCGGTTTGGTAGTAATGATAACAGAAATTTTCAAAACTTTAGCTAGCCTCTTAAACGCCATAGCATCTGGACCATTAGAAATTTTCATGTTACTGTTAATGAAAGTATCTTCTTTAATTTCTGGACGAGAGCAAAAAACGGTAAACTGGGTTTTAGGCGATTTTATATCGACTATCGCAATTGTTCAATTTCAAAGAAGCAGTTGCTATTGATATATTTTAAAATTATCACATTGAAAAACTCCATAGCAAGCATTTTTCCAAATCAGCTTTTTTGACTAAGAGACAGGAATGAAAATTGTAGCTTTTTTTATTCACTGACTTTAGTTGCTACAATGATTCACCATAAAAACTAATCTAGTTACAAGTGTAATCTAAACACTTCCCTGTTTAAGTACTTATTGCTTGCAATGTTGTTTTTTTTCTTCATTTTTTAACATTTTGTATCAACCAGTGGCGGCTTGTGGACTTTAAAACTTGACAGTGCTGCACGGAGATAAAAATGGAAGACAAATTTTTATTTTTATTCATACATAAATTCACACTACACCGGCGTCGTTTCGTTTGCTTCAATTGACAAACATACTAGGGCATTAAGCCTGTTCTGACACATAGTGCTTCTTAGAAAAGTTTTCTGCAAAATTCTTGTGTGGGAACGACAAGTCGTAATACATACTATTAAAATTTTTCGCAAATAAACAACATGGCCGCATAAATACCCCAATAGCTGAGGTCATCCATTTATCTTCGTTTAATTTTCTTTTCATTGACTTCTAAAACTTTGGCTTATCCTAGAATTTCATAGATTTTATAATAGTAATAATTTACTTCTACAATAAATCTCCCCGAAGTCTATCAAATCCACTATATATTTAATAAATAGTCAAAGCGCTTTCAGCTATAATTAGCAATCATCAGTGCCTCTTAATGTAAAAAGGGAATACAAAAGAATTTATAAAACTGACATTGTCAAAATCGAAACAAGCAATCTTGATTTTAAACAAAAAAGTAGCCTGCATGCCAAAAGCACAAACATGAAATCAATGATCATATAAAGAATTATTTAGAATAAGACAACTAAAATTACAAAAATCATTCAAAATTGTAAAATTACCTTTATCTATATAATATATATATAATATATTTGCTAACGAAGAATTTTTATTAACTATATCAGTATTTTTATATTTTTTTCATATTGAACACTTGAAACAATATGAAAAATATAAAAATACTGATATAGTCAATACAAGTTCTTCGTTAGCAAATTGTCATTTAAACACACTGCCTCTTTAAATAATTTAAATTCTTTACATGTTTGTAATAAATGCTCAAAATTATATTTTCTAGAAAGTCTTAAAATATACAAAATTATAGATAACGGTAATTTTACAATTTTAAATGATTTTTGTAATTTTAGTTGTCTTATTCTAAATTCTTTATTTGATCATTGATTTCATGTTTGTGCTTTTGGCATGCAGGCTACTTTTTTGTTTGAAGTCAAGATTGCTTGTTTCGATTTTGACAATGTCAGTTTTATAAATTCTTTTGTATTCCTTTTTTACATTATGAAGCACTGATGATGGCTAATAGCTGAAAGCGCTTTGCCTATTTATTGAGTAAGGTGGATTTGATAGACTTCGGAGAGATTTATTGTAGAAGTAAACATTACTACATATATCCACTTAGAGGAAAATGGACTAGTTTACATTTTTTATAGTAATAATTAGTAGCAATAAGAAATAATTAGCATAAGGGAATAAAAATTTGTCCGTTTTGTAAATTGGTGCGTAGTACAGTAGGTACGTAAAGCTCGCGTTGAGCAAACCATTAGCTCAAATTTATCCTGTAAGCACACCTATTATAATACTTACCTTGATTATTAAAAAAAAATAATTAAATTAAAATGGCCGACATCTACGTCACACTAATATAAGGTGTTATGTCGTACTTGTTCCACACGGTTGATGACGTATGCACTCTGGTGACAACGGCAGACTTACGTCATGATGGTCAACAAGAAGGAACCATACAGATAGCGCCAGTTATATTTAAAAAAATATGCACTATACAAGTACTACTTACATTGAGAATATCCCAAACAAATTAAGATTTATTTCGCCGATACAACGAATTTTATTAAGAAAGGAGGGGTAAATGTTAAGTGTATTTTGCAAGAGGATAGGTGGAGATCAATTTTAACACCATCAACATTTTTGTCGAAAAAAAGTGTAATGTCAAAACTCAATTAACATAAATCGCCAAAGTTCAGCTTTAAACAAAATTAATTAGTTCAATCTGAAACGATGTAGAGTGGACATACATTTTTTTAGTTCTTTCGCGTGGTGTTGCTACTATAGAGAGGCTTTAGGAGAACAAGAAGTAGTAATAGTATATCATATAATTATACCAGCATTAGAAGTAAATTGTCACACATTTAACGTAGGCATATCTCGTATCGTTGTCAGTAGAAACGCACACATTGTGTGGCATCAAATCAATCAAAATTGCGCCAACCCCGCCAACCAAATTCTATATACTGATCCGATGATAAACGCATTAAAAGTACACCCTATGCAAACGCTGCCGTGTTTATGTACTACATCCACACCGCACGGGCTAATGGTCGCTAATAATAATTTAATAAACTCGGCAATAATTTTGCATTTAATTGGTCGGCTCGGTTACTGGAATGGCTCAAATCCAAATGCTATTGCAGCGCGGAAAAGCTCGCAGGCAATTTTTCGATTGCCGATTGCGATAGCGACCACGTGATGATTAGGTTGCGTTGAAATGAACGTGATATGTTAACATTTCCATGAAATGGACGTCGGACTTTATTGATACTGCGTTTGTAATCCCAACCGGTGATGGTCGTAATTCTGTTTGATCAGCCCATTCCTGTAGTTTTAATGTTGTACACATTTTTTATAGTAAACTAGTAAAAATTAAAAAAAAGTTTTGAGATCTCTTATAAAACCGAGTCGGTTTTATAACTTTATCATAAATTACTTACCTATCAACATGCGAATAACCGCGTATCAATTATTAGACATCTTTATTTCTATAGTAAATATACTGATTTGGTCATCGGATCGCAACAAAATAACATAGTAGATTGGCAAGTCATTTTATCTATTATAGTAATAAAGATGTCTAATATTGATACGGACATTATAAATTTCGGTACGTAACTAATTAGCAAACAATTTATGACAAAGTTGTTGAATAGGTTGTAACGGTATTAAAGGACTAAAGTGTGGTGTATACTCTTTTCAAATAAATTTTACACAAATTGTACTAAATTACAAGTATAAGACCCCAAAGGGATCACCGTTACAAAGTATTTATAGTGCCTGAGCGATGATTTACCTCAGACAGTGGTAACCCGGTGAAGACTGGTCGCGGGTGCGCAACAGCCGTCGTAATAAATATAAGTAACGCGAAATTGTACTTCAAAATATTGAAATATGAAAAGAAAACACTAAAACTATCCCTGACAAAGTACGTACTTGTGTCCTATGGCTACAATATGCGGTACAATTCGCAAATCTAAATGATTTGATTAGTAAAATCACCGAGGTAATCGCCTGTTTATCACCACTTAATGTATCTAACGAAATCGAGCGAATTATGTTAATTTACAAGAAAATATACCAATATCGCAGTAAAACGTAATAATAAGAAAACACAAGTAAAAGTAAGTTAAACGTAAATAAATGTGGAGGTAGGTATTCAGCCTGAGGTCCTCTCGGTAGAACTGATGCTCCCATGACGTCAGTGGTATGATGTCTAGGCAGTAAGTGCTTGAAGGTAAGTATATGTTCCTAGGATGGTCCTCAAAATACCGCAGGGTCGTTCCCGACGTTCTAGATGAAGTAATACGGGTAAGTCCCAATGCAATGCAGACGTCCCGAAATATGGGGCTGCGTGCACGTCCTCGACAACAACGAACAGGTATGGTATAATCTCGTTAAAGAAGTAAAAGAAAGCGAGTATAAAAGGAATATCAAACCGCTTTACTAAAATAAAGAAAACTATTACCCATCTCACCTTTAGATGGAGGGCGGCTCTGTATAGTGGAGTGAGGGCAGCAAACAAAATCCGACCAAGTCGAATTGAGGTATAAATAACAACCAATCCTCAACAATATAGAATTGCTATAGTTAGATCACCCAACAGACGGAGTAATAAACACGCGTGATCTTCACGTGATTTTCAAACGCAGCTTTCCCATTGGTTCTTCGCAACCGAGGGAGATCTACTTCAACCCCGTTTCACACTAGCCAACCTTACCGATCGACCGAAATTAAACTAAAATTGCAAAACTATGTTCTCGGGCAATTTAAGTGTAAGATATTGCCATACGGCATCTTTGAGTAAACTTTTCTGTTGCAAATTCCGAACCTGAACGTTCGCTAAGTCCAGAAAAAGTGAGGTTATGCTGCCTCAGAAAAAATAAATGTTAAAATTTGTTGTGCGGTTTAAGTTACGCTTTTCGGAAGGGGAGGGGTTCCGATCACGTGATAGATGTGTGGACTATACGTGAATCAGTGTTGTTCAATCTAGTACTTTAGTACTAGATTTAGTACTTTTAATTTGCGTTTAGTACACTAGTACTCCTCAACCGTGTTTAGTACTCAAACTCAATTTCCAAAAACGTTCATATAAAAATAATATTTTAATATTTTTAAAATAAAATWAGTAACTTTTTGAATTTAATGATTGGTAGTAAAGAGTGCCGCCCCCTATGTGAGCGTAACTAAGCGTGTTAGACCGTAACCGTAAAAACGTACCGTACTGCAAACATATCATATAAGCATATTACAAACTATTAATCTTAAGGACATAACAAAATCAATGATAACCGTTTTCAACAACTGTATTATATGGACAGTAATAATAATTAGTATAAAATAAGTGTGAAATGTTAATTTTCTTATTTGTGTAGATTTCTTACTAAAAAGGTTGTTTCTTCAAGTCGAGATGAGTCTTCTAGTTTTAACTTCAAATTACATAATATGAATATAACAGACGCATTATATGTTTTTTACTTTAAAAACTTGTTTTTTCCTTTAGAAAATTAATGTCTTTTTTACTCTAATGTATTTAATTTATAATTGCCATATTCCCAAAATTTTCAACGGCATCTATCGAGAAAGAGATTTAGTACTCAAACAATGAATTTAGTACCCAACGTATTGCCAACCTAGTACACAGAAAAATGCTACCAGGAACAACAATGTACGTGATCACTTCTTATGTTGGGTGATCCTACTATAGCACAAGATTCTACAAGTGGCTGAAGTGTGCCGAATTCCAAAAAATATTAAAAAATACACAATTAGCAAATGCTCTTGCACACTGCAATACAGTAGCGAAGCAATTCTAATGATGGCCTCTACTGGAGTGTCATATCGCGCTGAACGAAAAGACGGAGAACCGCGAAAGCCAGTTTTTGAGTTTTTACTGGACCCCCGCAAAATAGGTAAGATAATGATGACACGAAATACAGATATTGATATGATGAATATTTTCCCTTTTAGGAACAACACCTATTGGAAGAAAAAAGAAGAGCACACGAAGTTGCATCTAAATGAAATTATGTTAATTTAAATCTATTAAATTGGAATTAAAATATGAACAATAGTTTCGCGAGTAGTTATTACCGGAGTATTCCCTTAGATAATTGTTAACTTAATAATAATGTTACAAGGTGAGAAGAGATCTCACTTCTTTTTGTAGGAAGTTTTTTTTTTCTTTTTGGGTGACTGTGCAGTACAGTGGGCTCGATGAGTATGGCGCAAATAAAATATACTTTGAACACTTTTTAATTATACAAAATGTGGCAGGTTTGCTCCTGGCACCCTGCTACTATAAAATCTTAATGCTTAATTATCATTGTAAGATTGCTTGGCTACATAATATATAAAACTTGTGATGTTATGAGATGGGGATAACGACAGCGATATTTTTTGTACGTGAACTAATTTTTTAAAAGCCAATTACCTCTCTCCATTTTTGATAAGTGTGGTCGGTAACCGCTTCTAAGTTAGTTATATGCAGCGATAAGAAAGCATGCCTGAATTTATGGGCTTTGAGCCTTGTTTTCCTTTATGGGCTAAACACTAAATCAAAACAAAATTTGAAGTTTGTGTGTCTGCTAGAAATACCTCAGAATTTTGATGATCGGTGGGTATGTCAGTGATAAAATTAAAGAACTTCGACTGTCAATAGTTCGTAAAGCATAGGCCCAAATAGTAGGTAATTTGGGAATAGAGCTGGTTATAGTGTGTCCCTCTGGACGCTATAAATTCAAGCTTCTAGCTTTATCTACAACGAAGTTGAAGGAGGGTGGAAGGTCGCTTCGAGAAAAGTATGGTACGGCTGTGCAGTGCTCGACAAATTAAAGAAAACAAGAGAACATCACACTAGAACATATTATAAATTAAAGTCCCAAACAATTAAGATATAAAAGTGCAGTGCAGCTATATCGATTTGTAAAAGAACGCTGAACGCAAATAATATTTATCAGTCTTTAAATGCCACTGAAATTATGCTACGTATATCTTCCATGGTGTACGGTGGCGATAAGTATGCTTTGCAATTTCCGAACCTTCACAAAAGGGCTGCTGTCAAGCTGACGTACGCAGGTGCAGTAAGGAAACTAGGTGGCTTTGTCATAGTGCCAGCTTGTAGCTAACAGATAGCATTGCCATCTAATCTCCTACTAAAATCATACTAAACCTATAGTACATAGGCAAAACCAGTGCCATGCTATCTGCACTAGACCTAAACTACACTGACGAGCTGTAACAACGGCGAAGCAGATCTGTCTGTAGTCGGTTGTACTGCAGACAGCAAAGCATAGACAAACATTTTAATGTATGTCCGTTCTTGACCGCTCACAAATAGTGTCGTGAGGACGACATGCATATGCATGCCAACTTGGCAGGATACAGGTCACTTCCTTTAGCAAGTAGTATTCATTATGGCAGCTACATAGCTTTGTTATCTTGTTAGTTTGTAGTTGACAGATGGCGTGGCAATCTAATTTTCTACTAGCATCATACCAAGCCCTTGGTGTATAGGCAAAACCAGTTCTATGCCATGATGTCTGCACGAGACCTAAACTACACTGACGACTTGTAACACCACCGTTACAGATCTCTCTGTAGTTAGTTGCGGTACAGGAAGCATAGCATGGATATTGATTTTAATAGTAGAAACGCTTATTCTACCGTAAAAAAAACATTAGCTGTTGGTAGATTCTTATTAGTAATGGTTTAATAATTTTTGTGGTTGTGCTTGGACGATTTGGCGATTCCTGTTGTATTGTTTATTTAAAGATACTGGGTTATCCCGCACGAACTCGATCATAAACCGCTTATATTTGGAAGTTCGGCCGATTCAGTTGTTGTAAACCTTTCAGACAAAGATTGAAAAGCCTTTATTTCCTTGTATAGCCTGGGTCAGGATAACGTTGTGCGTAAACTCTGGGTGCCTATAAATAAATTTTAACATTGACCGAGCTAATTCCTAGTGGGTCAGCATTTTTTATTCTATAACATAAACATCTCCGCTGATTATTATATGCATTACCTGTACTATACAGAACGTCAAATGGCTGCACAATAATTACTAAGACCTGCCTCGTTTTTTTTAATTAAAACAGCCCTGGTATAAAAAATAAGTAATAGAATATTGCAAATTATCTCCAGAGGTGTTAAACACAGGTGAACGAAAATATTTTATAGGATCTAATAGATATAATAGCTAGGATCCGTGTAGCATATATAAGGTTTCAATTTGGTTTTTGACGAAAATTACAAAATTTAATGATTAACGGTATAAAAACACTAAATATTTGTGGATTTTCATTAATTTATTTGTCACATTATGACGCGTTTCACTAACACTTAGCTTCATCAGATATACTCTAAACTGCAAAGGTTTGTGAAACTGCTATTTATATAAATTTGTTTACAGCCTAATATACTTTACAACACTAAAATTTTATGATGAGGGGATCCACTCTGAACTATTACCTATAATCCGGATTAGTATAGTAAAATAAGTATTGGGAGTTTGTCATGTATAAAAATAAGTTCCACTACAAAACTATACAGAGCAGTAGATGTATAAATGGGTATAGTGTAACTGCCATCAATAGTGCTTAAGTATTTATTAAGTAATATATAAAACCAAGCATTTTAAATCAGTACTGAAAATGGACGTGACGCATAAAGCAGTATAACCTCTCATTTTTGACGGTTATTGTGACTTCACAGACTGCGCCTTTTMCATTTATTTGACAACGTGTTTGGTGTTCATTTAATTTTGAAACCGTTAGGGCGGATTATAATTTATATTAACCCTGAAATTGACACATTTGCTAAATTACGTCACAACAATGTGCACCTACGCGAGAACTTCTTTCTTTTTGAAAAGGCGATATCATTTAAGGCCATATTCCCTTGCTTTTCGTGCTATTTAAAAAATGTGAAGATACTTAATTATCTAACGTCATAGTATTGTAACAATTGTCTCACCCTCAATTTTATCACCTCCTGAAAGTTTAATGATTATGTTAAACTGATACGTGTGATGTTTTACACTGCTGAAGTAGAGGATTTTATAAACGATTCGTGCATCCAGGCTGTTATGGAAGTTATCGAATAAATCAATTTGCCTTCTCTCAGGAAACTGAGCACAACTATTGCTTTGACAGATACTTGTCATATGTCTATTATCGAATTATTTTGTATATTTTAATATGAGAAAACACCTGGGAATGTGTATTTTCAACAAATGCTGACGTCTTTTGTCGGATATTATTACAGTATTGGAGAAGGCTCTGATTTCGGAGGTGTGGAATGACACAGTTTCGTATAACTTTTAGGTTATGTATCGTAGCTGTGAAGTAGTGACTACACTAAGCCTGTTAAATTGTACCTTGATGAACTAAATGACGTTTTTAGCCTGCCACTACGCTAAAATGCAGTTAGTTGAAGTGGCAGTGACGTTAGTTGCACAACGCAGGCTACAGGGGTACCGGGTGTTTTACGGGGACGTTTTCTAACCTAGAAATTGTAAACAGCTAAATTGTGGTGGTGCAATTCTAGTTAATAAAAACTGTAAACATTAAAATAGGAAAAATGAGACTGACTGCGTAGACTTTCACATTTGCGGAAAATAGTTAAATTTATAAAACTATGTCTGAAAGGGGGTTACCGTAACAAAAGGTAGTTACGACATTAAAGTGTGTTGTGTAGCTTCGTACAAGCAAATTATTATCATTATCTACTTATCTTTGAAAGGAAAATATAACCGTAAGTTGTTAGAAAACCCGTATAAAACCATGAATTTCGTGGATATAACTTTATCCTCAACCTTCAGTACAGTACATGACACTTGACAGCTTATTGTGCTCATTGTAGCTTGGCAGCAGTTACAGAAAGGCGGCACAAAAGATTCAAAAATCAACGTTACCCTTGTTGAATGAATAATTTATAATTATGGAAACCCCGTGCAAGCTGTGGGTGCCGATGTATTAAACGTAGAGCAGTTGATAGATGCCTGAGTACTGACATTTACTAGAAGGTTTAGCCTCAATATTAATTACATTACAGGAGAGCGGGTTAATCTGAAATTTCCGCATCCACTCCAATTACACTATAGGCAGTACTTGTAATAATTGCAGAAGTTGTGTAAATGAGGAGTTAGAAGGGGCCATGTTTATAGTGGATGCACAGTAAACAGGAATACATACTTAACCGCACTGCATATAAATAATTAAGATACCGAACAAAGCACCGATTGCGTCACCTTATTATGAATGCTAAAGTCAAAAGGGAGTGAACCTGTCCTTGTCAGTTGAAGCCGAGCAATAATACTAATTTGAAGTCAGAATTCACTCCCTCGCTGCATAACATAAGACTCGTGTTGGGATGAATGCAACATCTGCAATATGTATCATTCTGAAAGCTGCATATTTAACCGGTCTAGATGGATGGATCACCCAGATAACTGAAATTCTAGTCTTGAGAATTGCGGATTCGAGAATTTCAGACCGGGTCGAAGCATGTGCCGCGATATTACAGGTCTAGATATTGTGTAAGGGGAGTGAGCTAATAGGTTTTAACGACACGGCGTGTAGAGACAACATTGTGCAGCCCGTGATGCTTCTTCTGTTTCTATTTAAAACTATATAAYAAGACCAGTTGTATGTAGCTGAACTATAGCTGCAATAACGATACGTTGGAAGGTATAAAAGTTCCTGAAATTAATTGCAAGTGTAAGGAAATGAAATAAAAACGCCTGCGGTAGTATAAATAACGCTAACCGCATTTACATTTGTAACGTAATTCATAATTGGCACTGTAACACTGACAGGTGTAACAACACTCATTCAAAATTAAATCAATAGAGTATTGTGGAGAATTTTGAATTTAAGAGCTCCGAATCAGATGGTAAAGTCATATATGTTGAATATATTTATAGTGAATACGTTAAGAAACCCCGGGAATTCTACGGCTAAACTAAAATCCTACGATAGGTAGAAATTCGTTTTAGAAGAGTTTTGGTTGTGAACTAAAGAGCTGCATTAGCTGCTCATAGAGTTGCATATGAAATTGGCAGGCCCAAAAAGACGTTATTTTACTTTGCAATTGGGATTCGGAGAATACGCTTGGTGATAATTTTTAGAGCAGCTGCCCCTGTGTTATTTAGGTACAGTTACCTACTTAACAATAAATCCGCGTACACAACATGCAATTATTGCGTATATGGAATGGTAGGATTAAGAAACRCTTACCTACGCCAATATTAAACCCTAAATTTATTAATATGAACGTCRATTGGTGGTTAAATACAAAATAAAATACACTTACTTATAGAGAAAAAACATTAGTAATGCTTATTTATCCGAAAAATTTTGGTACACATCATGGTTTATATTGAAACAAAAATTGATTCCATTTTCTCATTGCACTGTTTTTTGTGCTATCTATCTCGCGTACCATATTTTGCAAAAAATGCGTGTTGTGGTTGGTGGAAGTTGTATTTCTAAATATTTTCTTCTTTTGACAATATGGACAGAACATGAATATAAGCAAATTTTTGTCAGCTTGGCTAATAACGCATTTCTGAGAGGTACATGTCGTCGGATAAGAAAAACTGCTGCTCCGTTCGTATGTCGGTGTCCTGACATTAGCACAGGTATTGGATATCATATTGAACTTCCTCATTACATAACACAGAAACAGAAAACTTATCTATGCAGTAAATGAGTGTGGCTTTAGAAGTATGTAGCCAGTATGTGCTAACTTTTGTAAGAAATACTTCACGATTGTGAAGTGTCTGCATTAGTTTACTTGGTGTTATAATTCACAATTAAAACTTTAATGCTACCAAGATGTTTTAATGTTGCACTCCTGAAACGTTGTAAGCTATAAACTTTTACAAAATTTTAATTATTCAGTAGCATGAGTCAATTAAAGGCTTGGTAATATCAAATACGTATTGGATATGGGAATTTTTCTTTGCGCATTCGAAAACTCTTTTTGTTTTCAGGCGTTGCTGCTTCTTTTGATTCCTTCTCTTCCAAAAGGTTTAGCTTTACCCTTTTATTAGCAAATCAGGCTCATAATGTTCTTTTCATGTAACACTTATTATACATATTATGCAACAGTAAGCGAAACTAGTATTTTTTGAAGTTCACATTGAGATCTTGTTCTTTAATCCTTATTGTTCTGCCCTATGTAGGTATACAACATCACAGTGCATGTATTTCAATTCATAAATACCGCTTTTGTTTGACTTATTGATTTTGGACCTATTGTTAACGAGAAAACTATACCCAAGTTACATTTGTTTACCTCTACCGCTTTTATTCACAATCTATTGAACCTATTTTAAATGAAAACAATTACACACATTTAATATAATTTATTGAGGTGAAAATGTGTTCTTTTTTATTCATACTTACATTGTGCAGCATACTTGGCATATTGAATACATTTTTCAGCATTCCGTATTTTATAGTTTAATAAACAGACTAGTAAATATACCACTTGAAAAAGAATTGACACCAATTAATCAAATAGCCTTTAACAATGGATATGACACAAAAATTGTGCACCAATACTTAAGCAATATAAAGCTAGAATACAAAGAATGCTGTACAATGCTAACATTAATGATAAAGAACATACTTTCGCCGCAGTAAATCATGTCAAGGGTGTTAGCGTTTGCGTTAAAAATAGGCTGAACAGATCCTGAATACAAGCAATAGAAGTAAATATAAGTACAATTTGGGAGGTCTTCTAGTTAGCAATAAAGAAAAATCCAATAGTTTTAACAAACTAAAATGCATGCAAWGTGACATGGTATACGTAGGACAATCAGGTAGAACTATTAAAAATAGATTTAAAGAACATGTTGCGAATATAAATTCAAATAAAAGCACACCAGGTTTTGCTAACCAAAGCGACATCAAAGTCTTACATTGCGAAAGGAAAAGTAAAAAACTAAACTTTTAGAACTTTTGGAAATTAAAAAAACTCAATATCAGGAAAAACATTTGGAAAATACGCAAATAAAAATTCCCACATCCAGTACGCCTTTGATATTGCCGAAATGAAGCAGTCCTTTAAAATTCAGGCGAGAAAATTTGACAACTCTACTTTACAACCCCTTTAAAAAAGGGGACGTAAACAAATTTCTGCACATCTGAGTTCAGTATAACGCTCTTTGACAATGACCGTTAGGTCCAAACGATCGTCAGTTATCTGATAAATCAAGTGAGACAAAACAATCAATCAATTAGCTTGTTTCCAAGCTACCTAAATGTTTCACAATGAATGCACCTTTGAAACCATTCAACATAATATCTAGATTAGTTTAAATTTTAATGTATGGCTATAAGTATGGTTTTTTACATTTTAAGTAAAACGGTTTAGAAAATACATCGTTGTATCCATTTAGTTTATTCTAATCCAGCACAGGTGCAAATTGTTTGTGCCTGCGAATTAGTCCAGATATATTCTAGGTACGAAATAGATCCACTAATGCTGGAAAATGTCGATTGTTACTCCGCTACCTAAAGTATCCATAGCAGAAAATTATTCTCAGTTAAGACCAATAAGCATTCTTCTGACTATGTCTAAATTAATAGAAAGGGTTGTAAATGTTAGGCTGCAAATGCACTTAGAAACAAATAGTCTTCTTCCCCCGACGCAGTCTGGCTTTAGGAAAACATACAGCACAAGGACTACTTTAATAAACATTTGTTGCGATGCCGCGACAGCTATAGATGGATCTAGTTCTGAACTGATAGTGTTAATTGACTACAGTAAAGCCTTCAATACCCTGCATCATGAGCTTCTTCTTGCCAAGCTTAAATAGGTATTACGGAGTTGCCGATGCTGCATTAAATTGGTTTACTGGCTACCTTGAAAATCGTTCGCAAAAAGTACGTATCGGAAATAAGTTCTCAATGGAAGCTAATATTATTCGGGGTGTGCCGCAAGGGAGTATTCTTGGTCCTCAGCTTTTTTACACTTACACTGCTGACTTGTACAAATCTCTCAAGGATGTTCGGATTCACCAATATGCAGACGACAAGCAATTGTGTATTGGGTGCAAAGTAGAGGCAGTGAACGAGGCAGTGCGTATATTAAATAAATCTTTACAAGAACTGCTCACGTGGTTTAAGAATCGTGGTCTTATTATTAAACCTAATAAGACCGTCGCTATATATGTAGGTTTTACAAGTATTGTTAATAAAGTAAAACGGGAAATGACTGACGTCATTGTTTTGGATGGCTCGGCAATTGCTCTGTGTGAGACTGTCAGGCATCTCGGTGTTATTGTTGATGGTAATCTAAACTTCGATTTACATGTAACACAAACTGTAAGTAAATGTTATTTTAAGTTCAAAACCCTTTATAGATACAAAAACTTATTACCGCCAGACATCAAATGGCAACTTTGTAATAGTCTTATCCTTAATCACATTGATTACTGTAGTAGTGTTTATTGCAATTTTTTGACACAATGTTCCGCTAAAAGACTGCAGCTATTACAAAACGCATGTCTGGGATTTGCGTATAAGTTAAGGGAGTGTCTACCCAACCGTTGGACGGGTAAATACCTTTAGTTATTTGACCGGCCGACGGCGCGGCGGGCGTATGCAATAATAATAATAAAACACTTGTTTTTATCCTACTTCCAATTTTTATTTTTGGCAAAGCCAAAAGCAAGCGTTTCAACCGCCAAGCGGCCTTCTTCGGTGACTTAACAAGTATAACTAAATTAAAACACTAAAAGGCATTTTTACATATGGTAAACATTGATACAAAGTTGCATGGTGTGGGAAAGATTTGTTTAAATCACATTTCTGATTTTATTATAGCACAACAAATGGGCATAGAAGACATAAATTTAGCAACATTAGAGGAAGGTGCTTCATTAAATTTAATAACTGAAAACCTTGGTGTAATAATGGGTTCTGATGGGAACATTTACAGCAATAACATCCTAGAAGAGCAGGTGTCTGATACATATTTTGGTCTGGAAATCGAAATCGACTATACTAGCATCGGAAACGAATTAGAAATTGTTCGAGACAATCTTCTGCAAAGAAACTAATAATCATAGTGCAATAATGGTAGAAGTAAAAAGTGGCAATCAAGGTGCTGGCACTCCCAGTAATAATATAAAAAATTTCAAGGTAAGCATTTTCAAAATTTAGACACTAACATAAACAACCTGAATTTTCATAATATTGGGCTTGAAAGTTCGAAACTGAAGAAGCTGCAAATGAGACTGACGAAAAGGTTTCATCACAAACGAAATTGATTTGAACGACATTATATTGCACCGGCTTATAAAAAGAGAGGCCGACCTTGTGGCACTGATCTACCACCACTCGTCTACCATCTAAAAGGAAAATGAAGAGACATGAGGTTGTACCTTTTAACAAATAAAAAAAACGACAGAATAGATATAATTCTGAAGTTGATTGTTAAATTACCAGAAGATATTTACAAAAATTAAATTCTCAATAAATGTGCCCTAAAGGATATACGTTATATGGAAGTACACACGATAAACCGTCCGACGGTCGGGTAGAAACTTCCATAAGTTAAACTACAGGCAACACATTACACCACATAACCTTAACATCCTAAAATTTGCTTATCGTTCAACTCTGCAATACGGATGCTTACTATACAAATTATTGGAAAATCAAAGTCCGACTTACCCATTAAACAGACTGAAGCTTAGAAGAACTGAACATAATTTGTATTTACGAAATGTGAACGCATATACGATTCCATTATATACAACCGCTAAGTTTGAAGCATGTTTTGAATGTACAGCGCCAAAAATATTAAATACCTACTATGATTTGTTTTTAGCTTCTACTAATGTATATAACTTTAAAAAAATTGGCTTTTGAAAAATTAGGTACTGTTACAACAAATAAGTGAATGTTAGTTAAGTTGTGTTATTGTCACAGTTATTACATTATGCACATTTATCAATACTGCACCTAATTGATACATTGTTTTTGACATTTAGTTAATCTGTTATATTATTTCATTTTCATTTATTTGTGAAAATAGTTGTCTGCACCTTATAATATATGAGGAACGTGTACTTAATAGCATAAGGAAATATAAAAGGGGGTTCCGAAAATCGGCCTTGCCGAGAAACTTTCCTTTTAAACAAGTATATATTGTAATGTATTGCTTGTTTAATAAAGATTATTATTAATTCTTAATTGTGCACAAGATGGTAAAAAATTTCTGCTTATAATGGTTGGCGAAATTGGATTTGCCGAATAGGTACCAACTCCTTCTATAAAAGTCCTTTTAAAAACGATAGCAATCAGAATTTTTCAGTTCCCGATTGTCGGCACCGCTTGTTTGCAACGCAAACAGTCCCCCGAGCACGTAAGCGTTAGCGCGGCTTGTAGCCAGTAATAAAACACGGTTAGATTAAGGCGCCGCTATTTATCTTCCCAACAGTAAATAACAACAAATAGGATATTCTCCGTATAATTGCCGGAGTACTTAACGCTGGTAATAAGCAACGGGACGGAGAATCACTAATCTGCACCCTTGTTTCCACCCTCCGTTTGCGGCCGACCGAGCAGTTCTCGGTCCCCTTATCTGCCCCCGCGCGCCGTACCGTCTTTATCTGTTTTCTGCACTCTGCGGCCCCGCCACTGTCGAAGTTTCCATGTGCAGCTTCTCAAGGTTCCGCAAACCGCGAATTGTTCCAAACCACCTGTCAATTTGCCTACTGCTAAAGTAGTGGACCGCATAGAAACTTGAAACGCAGATGCTGGCGGTTCACTCTGGAAGTCGAGCAACCTCATGAAAGTTCCCTTTACGAATCAACTGCTTCGTTTCGTTAGTATTCCCGCACATACGGTCTTTGGATCAGGAAGTGCAAAGGATACATGTATAAGCTTTGCAGCTACCAGTTCATCAGAAAACAATACCTAGTCCAAAAATAGTTAATACTATTAATTTCCGTCTTAATATTTATTCTGTCAGATTCTTCACAAGATTCTCATTCTCTGTTTGTTTTTATACAATCATCTATGTAGTAAGTCGAAAGGTTTCAAAGATTTTACTCATTGTGAAAGCTTGGAAGCAAGCTGATTGTTCTAATGTCCTTCGTATTACGAGTTTTATCAGATAATTAACTCTAACAAGTCGGTCATTTTCAAAAAGCACATCGTCGCCTTGATGCTCTTTGAGAGCGACCGTTTTGCATTAAAAACTAATTAATAGTTACTAATAAACTGTTTTATTTATTGGCATTATTCTATAAACAATAATGTTTTAACCACAAATAAACTGACATGTCTTTAAATGTTATAGTAAAAATATTTTATTTTTTTACATTTTCCTTGTGTGGCAGTAAATATGTTGTTTTGTGTTCGTAAACATATATTCTTGCTTGCTAATTTATTTCTGAAAAGAAGTTAAGTTATTAAAAAACCTATTGCTGGTTTGGTTAAGATTGGCAGCGTCATCAACTACTGGCTGAAGCTTTCCTATTTGATTTTATTCCTTTCTTCTAATGTACAAATGCTGTTTTCTACATTTGTTTTGGCAGACTTTATTTGAGGTCTCTGTCAGTAAGAAAATTTAGCATCAGAATGTTTTCAGAAAAAGCTGTTTTAATAATAAAGTCTCTCTTTTCTCGGAATGGGTCATGTAGACGTGGGTTTATGGTTTTATAATTTGCATTTAGAATATTATATTTCCATTAAAACGATAATCAATTTTCATTTTATGGTTATTACGCCAGAGCTTTTTTCACAATACATTTAAAATCAAAAAACAAAACACCTTTCGCCATTTTTAAGCATCATACCTTTGCTCAATACGAGCTGTGAATAATTTCAGTTCGTAAAGTATCAAGCAACGAACTATGAGACTCATTATACGAACAGCCGATTACCGCTCACAATGGTTTACAAGTATTACCTGAAGCTGTCGTAAATAACAGGCGGCTTCGGCACGCTCCACTGTTTTGCAGCGGACTGGACCGTATACAAAAATTATGTTTAGGCTTTTTTAGAATTTTTTTCCGTACACATAAATCAATGAGCATTATTTGGTATTATTATTTGAACTGCAAATATTTTTAATCTAATATCTTTTAATGTCTGACTAAATCGAATTCCTTCCTAACTTGGTAGTAGTATCTATCTTTATAACCATGAATGGTAAACATTTCAATTTCAATGCGGCAGCCCATACTTTCTAATTTTTTATCGCGGTGTGCAATCGTCATCTGCCCTGTTTCTTCACAGGTTAAAATTTTCTTTTAATCCGGAGGGTCATAAACGTAGTTACTACCTGTATATTTTTTTGGAAATAAGAAGAAATCGGAACTATTCTACTCCTACTATAAACGGTGCGCCGTGTACTGGACATTGAAAATCAGTACAGAGCGAATCATATACAAGAATTAATAATTGAAGTTAATCGTGATTTTAACAGTGAAAGTGATAGGAGTATTTTTTTTAGTTTGTGACTCCTGTAATGTAATTAACAAGCTGTAATGAACATAATCGATACCGTGTATAAATTTTATTGTGCACTATTCTAATTTTTTTCTACCAAATGTAAATAATTTTTTACTTACTAATTTGTAAGTTTTTATATTAAATTTGAATAAATTTTTTATGACATGCAAAGGCTTTTATTTTATACATCGGAAAATTAAAACCCAATAATGTATCACATAAAAATAGAACGCGGGTCGCGCCAGTTAACATCAGGTGTGCATTAAATAAAATTTGTTATAAAAGCTTCTATGTTTTATTGATTGCTAAATTATCACAACTAACAAAAATTTCAAAAATTTATAGTGAAAAAGTTAAAATTTTAGCCAACAAGATTTTTTTGAATACGGCTCTTTAGGAACTTTAAAGCGTGCCACTAATCCCAATCGTTTAGGACAGCCGACCATCAAGCTGTAAAACCCTCTGCATAAGTCAGTCTCATAGATCGTTGTTTAATAGTATAAGCAAGCTTTGTTCCAATGTTTCTAATACTGTTTCTTTACTTCCAATTGCGTTTAGGACTGAAAGAAAAATGCTGTTGGTCGTACTGATTTAAAAGTTAAATGAATGTTTCTTCACTGTACAACTTTATAAACATGAATTACTAGTTAAAATGCATGTCTATGCTGTCCTGTCTACACCTCAACCAACTGCAGATAAATCTATTTCGCTGTCATTACAGCTCATCAGTGCAGTTTAGGTCTAGTGTAGACAGCACGGCATAGAACTGGTTTTGCTTATATACCAAAGCAATGGCCGTGGGGGCCTGCTGTCAAATTGAAGTATGCAGTTGCATGCCAATTTGTCAGGCTACAGGTCACTTCCTTTAGGAAGTAGTACCCGTTAAGGCAGCTAGGTGGCTTTGTCATCATGTCAGTGTAATGCTGACAGATGGCATTGCCATCTTAAATTCTTACTTATAAATTACTAGTATTCCGCGGTTTAGAGAATAAAGAATATGCGATACTTATAAAACTTGAAGTATCCGAAACCTTTGGCTTTTGGTTTCGCTGCAAGGTTCCTAATGCTGTTACTTTACGTCCTATTACAATTAGGAATGAGAGAAAAGTGATATGTTTAGAGAATAAAGAACATGCGATTTTCTATAATTTTTGGTTATATTACATGCGTTTGAATTTATGTTTTTTTTTGTATATCATTATCAAGGAATTTAATTCCGTTTTCTGGTTGACAATAATTTTGTTTGTCGATATTATTTTTGTCTGACTGTGTGCATTGAAAGAAGCTCACAATTTTAGAATAGATTTCACTTTCAGAGGGATTATTGCGTTAGATAAATTCTGAAACCAATCGTACGTAATGTCATTGTTTCTTGTCATCTTAAGTGTAACAATCTTGTATGTTGGCTGTTTTCTGTTGTTTTTTATCTTGTGACCTTTCGTTTCAATTTGGTACTTTCAAAAACAGGTGTCAAGTTTTTTATTTTGAGATTTAATATATGAATTAAAAAAATTGGGAGAAATGGAATTTCTTTTTTGACCTGACCTGACTTACCTCTTTTTAATGTTATGTAGCAGTCTTCAATCATGCACTTCGGGATGGTAAAACTCAAGCGCATGTGGTGGCTGCCTAGTTTGTCGTAGAATTTTTTTGTTTCTCTTGCTCCCAGTCACTCACAAATCTCAACGTAAATATAATAAACAGGCGTAAAAAAAAAACTTTCAAAATTCTGAATATGACTTTGAATATAACTTTGATGCTCTTTAAAAGTGACCGTTACGGTTAAATCTATCATCAGAGCTACCTAATAAAACTCGTAAAACACAGCACATAGGTACACTCAATCAGTTCATTTAAAAATAAATAATTACTAAAAAAAAGATTTTAGTGGAGTATAAAATCCTACTTAACGCCTGTTTTCATATAAATTCAAGTGCCGCGAACACGAAATACCCATTTAACTGCCCCCCCCCTTAAATACAAAATTAACCTATTCGAGCCTTTTTTGATGTAGCCAAAATATCAAAAACTCCTGTAACCGTCAGTTTTATTAATTACACTTAATTACTCAAAATTTATTTGCATTGTTTTCTTTTTTCAAAAACATGATTTCCATGAAACAGTTTGTGGTCAAAGCCCTTTCTTTATTTTACACAAAAGTTCGTGCTTCCTTCTCTTGTGCGGTGCAGAGAACTAATATCAAATAAATTTTATGCAAATGACAGAATTTTGAAGAAATATTGATAAACTTCTCAAACATCTAAAAATGTTGCTGTTTGGATAAAAATTAACTGCTTTACTTGTTTCTTCGGAGTTATCTGTGATTGAACTCGGCATTGCTCCCATAAGATCTTTACATATTTGTACTTCCGCCTCGCTTCTCTCTGCTACTTTTATTTATTTACCACCCCTCTAATGACTTGTTATTGCAACATTGTGTCATCTACTTTTTATAAAGCTCACACTTGGAGCACTTTCATTTTCGTCCCCTTGCTGTAATCGGAAACTCAACCTTTTTTCGATTAAGCGCGTAAAGAACTGACGGCAACATTAAATTGCTGTAGCTCAAACGATCGGTCGCCTCTTTACAACTTCATCCGGGCATTATTCCTGGCAGCAAATAAAACGCCGGGCATAAATCCTTCATAACATATCACAGTAAGGAGCCAATCATCCGTGCTGCCTGTCCCATTCTCCACTTCCAGCCAGACTCCAGAGAATACAATTCTAATGGCACCGGCGTTGCCAAATCAAAGTCTTAAAGGCCTTATTACATCCATTTTATTTGATTATGATTGGAAACTTAATAATTATAGGTATGATTAAATTGGTTCTGGTTTTCTAAACTCAGTACGATAGCAGTTAAGCTCATTTTTCCATCGAGGACGCTACAGAAGTAGGTACAAAAGGCAAAGTTCAGAGCACATGCGAGGCTACAGATCACTTGCACCAGAGAGAAGGTGGGTGGCACTCTTTTATTTAAGTACCTAGTTTATAGCACTTCGCTTTAAAAAAAACTTTGACGAAAGGTACGGATCTGGTGTTTTTAACGAAATTTTATTATTTCCTGTATATTCAATGCTTTCTTATTTACTACTTTTTTCGAAGCCAACACAGAAACGTTCTTAAAAAAACTATTTTTGTATACCGCTTATTTTACAAGTTCACTTCATTTTGTGTTATTAGTTAATTTTCATTATTATTACTGGGTACTTAGAAAAACAACTATTTAACAGAAGAGGAGTGAATTTCCAGATAATTAATTAAATAGGGTCGTTTCTGAAATCGAAACATATCTCTTAATCAGTGTAAGTTTTCGTCAACTTCCATCGTATGTGACCTTGCAAGCACTTTTACGAAGTAAACCCTCTCAAGTTTGTCTACAAAAAATAGCAAAAATTTAGAATCGCATATTTTTCTGCTTGACAGTGATCGCTGCACTGCACAATTTTTTCCCAACGCATCTGTGGCAGCTGTTTTGCCCGAGGAAGATAACCAATTTAAACATCTGTCTGTAATGGCCATTCTGGTTTGTAAAATTGTGGTGCAATGACATTGTTATGAAGGTAGCAACTAGATATTAGTCAGTTATACGTTATTTTAGCGCCTGTTTTTATTGTACAGATTGTTCCAACAAAAAATTGCACCCCATTTTTTTCAAATTCGAACGTTCCTTTTGTCAGAAGAAGATTACTGTAATTAATTATACCATTTGTAAAAGAATCAGTTATTTGATTCTAAGACTGATTGGTTTAAAGCTAAAATGTGCAATAAGATATTGTATAGATTATGCTAAAATAATAAGAAATTTTCTTCTTTGGAATAATGCAAAATTAATTTCCTTTTTTTTGGAATTAAAAACTTGTATGTATTTGAGCATATTTTTTTAAAATCCAGGTCATTTCTTTAGACAATATGCCAAAGTTGTGACGGCCATAGTTACATATGTCTCCTCAGTATGGTGGCACAAATCCATCAACAAAAGTGCAGAGGACAAGCTAAGCAAGCTAGAACATGAGAGACAGCATATAGGCTGAAAATCGTAGATCATGAAGATAACAGTTGGAAAAGGATCCCACGACGAAATTTTTTGGAGGTTAAATGATAGCTACATTCTTATGTTTGTCTTGATCTCTTCAGAACACTTGTTGCTAAAGGGGTAGAAGAAGTTCACAACAGCATGCTATCAAGGTGGTTTCAAAACAAAATGTGGTACTGGACAGAAATATTGAATATTGGGGAGTGCGAAAACGTAACCTATCCAATCTTGCAACTATTTTCCAAGCTTAAGTCACAGCATATGGTGAGGAATGATACGGAGAGTCTTGGAAAGCACAACTATAGTTCTAAGACTTAAATGAACGTCTAGATTCATTTAATGTTTTGCGAGCACACATCTGGAGTGCGTTCGTGGACATATAGCCAATCTCTGTTATATTCTGTGTAAATGCCTAGTGTCCATGGAGAAAAGACAACGTTTCTCTGGTCGTACCGTTTGCAGTACATAAGGATATTGCACAAACACCTTGTTAGCGTAGGTACAAATTCCGGGAATCATCGGCATAAAATTTTTAGTTTTCTGGTGAATATTAATATTTTAATGTTGTTATAAAAAGAGCGGAGTGGTCAAGTCGATGAACTCGTTCAATAAGTGGACGTCTTCGATTATATCGACGATTGACAATTAGCTCCCTAGATGATGAATTTTCTCTTGTCGGACTTTAGACGCACCACCATGATCAAGAGTGTTACGGAAAAATCTTGGATACCAATAATTGTGTGCAAGGTGGGTACTAAAAATGCTTAGAGACTAGCACAAAGAGCAAAGAATGCGAAACCGACGAGCGGTTTTGGATCGTTATAGGCAAGACACATTGTTAAGGGTGACGACACGTAGATATCCTATGACTCTACGGAAACCATACAAAAGCTAATGCAGTGGAGCCAATCACCAAAACCGAAAAAAAATCAACAGTCTCCTTACATAAGTAATGATGATATCTACTCTTTTCTGTGATGATAAGGTGTTCTTTTGCTTCAATTCATGGTACGTGGGACATCAACCATTACAACTGTGACGTGTTCCGAAACATTCACAAAACTGAGGAAGGCGATGTAAAATCGTAGACGCGGGGAATATTCCTCCTCTACGGCAAAGCAGGTCTCCACAGCGCGGTGATAACCAAGGAGAGTTCCACGATTTTCGTTGGGAACCCTTTGATAACCCACCTTACAGTCCAGAGCCTTACACCTAGAGAATTTTCCACTTCTTATGCTGGATAATGCTTTGGAACGAAGAGGAAGAACGCCCTTATGAACTGATTCGATTTCCAGGCGGAAGGATTTTATGCACAGTGGAAGAAGAAGAAGCTGGTGCAACGTTACGAAAAGTGCTTAGAGATGAAGGGATAATTTATGGAAGAACGAAATACGTTTGTAGTAAACTTTAAGGGCGAATAAAAATCTTTCTAACGAATACTTTTTTAATGACAAAACGGCGCTTACTTATGAATATAACCATCATTCTCCAAATCTTAAGGATGTACCAGCTTTTCCTTCATGCCAATGCAAACTCCTCGCAAATGTAAACGACCGTCGTCCTCGTAATTTGTGAAATTAGAATCGCAACGTTGTTTTTGCATCACCGATAAATTTCCAGAGATCGCAACGCCGCACTTGTAGAATAAACATCTATTGGCGCTGTATTTTCGTCGAACACGGGAATCCCCCGATAGCGCGCTCCGGCGGAAGACAAACGCAGTGATATATAATGGAGGTCTCGATAGCCTAGACGTAATTTATTCGGGACGATTCAATTAAATTGGCTTGTTTGCTGTCGCGAGTTGCGTCGCATTACTAAAATTAGATATGTGTATGTTATTCGGTATGCATGACCCGATACTCCGGGCGCTGCATGTGCCCTCGACGCCGCTGTTGTGCCGTGCGCGCAGCCATATGCTGTTCGCATTCGGAACTGTGGTMTAATTACAATATTATGCGATGGGGAAGCTGCAGTTGTGGATTTCGAGCGACCGCTGCTGGATTTATTGAAATTGATGCAGTTCGTGGATTTCTCACCTAGTTAGATATGGACGCCATCTGTTGTTGATTTGATCTACGTTGCATGAGTAACTTATATGAGATAACCCGCATAAACTAGTTTTGTTGCTATTGCAATCGGGTACGCTTCTGTATGGAATTCAAAATTGCAGTGAGGAAAGTTAAGCTTTGCTGCAATATCATCTTATACAATGTGATTCAAGGAATAAACTTATTATTTCTACATTATGGCACCCTAAACGAAATGTCGAAGCAATAGCTTTATGTCGAAGTAGATAATTCTAGCCTACTGCTTGACATAATGGTTCGTCTTCACTGTCTTTATATCTCCAGCATGACGATCAACGCAACACGTTGTTTATTCTTTCCAATTCGTAAATTGCACAAAAAATTAAAATGAAATTTAAATTGGTGCTTGTGACTTAATAAATACGTATCTGAATGCACCAAGTGCTTTACAAACTTCTGACAGATTATTTCTCTCATTTTTCATAGGCATGAGTGCAAAGAAAAATCATATAAAGTTTGTATGTGAATTGGTAGTTAGTAGTTCATTTGTACTGCTGCAATTGAGCATAGAGCGTGCGTTTGAGTTTGGTCTGTTGTCGTGCATGACCTAGCTCAAGAAGATGTCTCGTGTAAAGTTTTCTTTTGTGCCTTCAAGCAAAAACCTTCACTAACTGCACTGGTTCTCTGGTGCAAATTTGCACTCCCATAACTCCCCAGTGCATGCCCCTTTCAGTATCTTCCTAAAACACGTTTTTTTTTTAAATAGTATCCATTAATAAGTTGTTTGCAGTTGGGTGGTTGTTCTGTAACAGCGTAAATTATAATAATTGGGGCAAAGGTGCATACTTATATAGGCTGTTATTTTTCTTTTGTGTAATATGGTGTTCTCTTTTCTATAAGAAGGATTGATTATCACTATCTCCATACAATGCAAAACCCAGAACCGTAAAAACGGCGACTGGAATACAGACGAGATCCGAACAAGTGTATACAGTGGTTCGACGATATTACCGATGAGAGTAATAATAATGGAACGGAGAAAATGACGAAGGAGAGGAAAACGACGTGGAAATAGACGATTAGGACTCAATACTGAACAAGAATTTGATATGATAGATGAACAAGAAGTAGGTAGCTGAAAACATAAGATTACTATGACAAGCGATCTTGAAACAGAAAAATGTAATGGACCTTGTTTTGTCGCAAACCGTTAAAACTCCAGCTTGTAATATTGTTTTACACTTGCCTTGCCCTAGCCCGTGACTTAAAGCAAATATTGACATTTTAAACCTCTTTCTGGACGAAGCGATACCACTACATGTACAAACATACACATTTTGATCGTGAAAATGATGCCACACCTCCCGACATCGTTGAGATTTTGTTGGCTTGCTTTTTTAATTGGTTCATTGCATTGTTCTTAAAAAATCTAGGTGATTTGTGGGATAATTCGAAAGGAAATGGATTGGAATCATGTTATCTAACCATGAGTGAAAAACGGTTCCTCTTTTTACTACGATGCATTAGATTTGATAATATAAATGACCGAACTGAAAGAAAGGCTATTGATAAATAAGCCTCCAATCAGGAATGTACTAGAATTATTTGTCAGCAGTTGCTAGAAATATTGCTTGTTGTTTTTAGTGGGAATTGTCCATTTGGGCAATATAGTCCTACACTTGCCAAGTACGGAATCAAGGTTTTTGCTTTGGTTGATTCGAAGTCTGCATACACACTGAAATTGGAAACGTGTGTTGCTACACAACCGGAAAGCCCTTTCCACTTTAGTAATTCCGCCGAGGATGTAGTTTCACGACTGGTAGAACCAGTAGCGGTAACATCACGACTGATAATTGGTTGTCTAGTTTGTCTTGAGCTAAGAAACTAAAAAAAAGCTAACACGTTGGAACGCTTTGTAAAACTAAAAGAGAAAGATTCCCAAAGACAGAAAATCAAATAAATGCATGTTTGGTTTTCGGCGTGACTCTACGCTGGTATCATACTGCCTTAAGCGTTCTAAATTAGTAATACTGGTTATATCTACACTGCACTTTTATGATGCAATAGATCCGTCGACAGGAGATGATCAAAATCCAGAAATGATAATGTATACAGCTGCCATTGCGCATCTACGTCAAAAAAGGTGAGAAGAGCTGATTTTATGAAAAGTATAAGCCGGGCTTTTTATACCTCAAGTAAAACGCCGTATTGCAAACTCCTCCGCGCGAAACTAGTAGGCGTGCAATTCTGCTGTCAAACGTTCCCGAATCCCGAGGAACCCAAAGAGACTCCAAGTGTTTCCTCAAAAGAGAGGTGTTACGATTATGGACGCACACGGGACAGGACTACACAACATTTGCAGTGACTGTCTACGGAATTCAGTATAGTTATTGTCTCACATGTAGAGCATTAGTATTATACGTTACCTGAGAAATATAAATGTTTTTTAAGAGCGACAGTAATATTTTTTTGTTGTAAAGGTTAAGATGTGATATGCTATCCATGTATCACCACTAGACGCGCCTATGTGAGGGTTAAATTATTCATGATGATTTTGAAATAGAGTATTAATAAATTTTAATTTCCATCACGCCTTTGTGCTCTCCCATAGTAACGTTAGTACTAAGGAATTCCAAAGTTTTTGTTAGCACAACGAGATCAGAGCGCCGACGTTCTGGAATCTCAACTATCAAAGCGAATTCAACGCACTTCCGCTAAAATAGCCGTTTTATCGTGGGCGTCAGCTTAGCACTTACGGGATGGGAAATTTCATTAGGTATTTGCCTTTTACACGTTCATTTAGAAAGCGAACAGGTGCACCACTATTATACGTCAGATTCCACAATAGAACCAATAACTCAAAATTTAATATGCCCGCCTTCACACAGGATGACAGTAGCTTCTAATTTATCTTGGTAAGTACAAAAGTTCGTAAGATCCGAGCTATTTTCAATTAAAGTGTCAATACAATTTCGCACTAGTCACGATCGGGTAATATCCGTCGATATTGATCACGGATTAGAATGGGCCTGTGACCCACAACCAGGAAGTTAGCACTTGGGAATTTAGGTAATCCATACAGCAACACAGTGTGATGGGCCTTGTCACGATTTTGACAAAGCAAAAGGGTGTGTTTTAATAAAACGTGCAAATGCGTATTAAACGCATAAGATTATTTCTCCTTTAATAAAATGTAAAACTCTATCAATAATTTGCCCCAATCGCCATCAGTTGTCCGTGTCAATTATACGAACTGTAGTATATTCTTTGATGCTGTTTTCTTATTACCCTCCCGTTTCTAAATTGTTATTCGCGTATTTTTCTGCATGGTTCAGTTTTCATACTCATGTGAGCGAAACTGTCATGAAGCGGATTGAATTTTAAGAACTATTGGGAGCACCCCATCTGAAGAACATATCTAAGCGAGCTGATCAAAACTGTGAAAATGGTAATGAACCTTACACATTCTGTATTTAGGCTGCCTTGTCTGATGACATATACCCAGTCAGTCAACGCAGAGTCGTCCATAAAAATAAAAATGGTTTGTCTATTTCACCCGTTTTTCTTCAGGGAAACTCAATTTATTAGCTTAACATACTGTAGAATGTCATCAAGCCGGTCATCTTGGATTTCTAGATAAACTGAAAGGTCACGATTTTGTTTTAGACAGCCTGAGACTGTGTGATGAGCTTTATAAATCAAACTTTTTTTAAACATGTGACTTTCGAAGTGGCTGTCGAGGGACACCTGTCCAAAACAATGAAGCTTCAAACGCGTTGTCATAGAAACCCCATTATTTAAGTCAGTCACTAGCGCTGGGATATTCGATTCAATTTAATTCAAATCGTTCAAGCAGTCCTATGTATTTGGATCATCATCGTTCAAGAATGATTACCGAGCTGTTAAACATGTTTAAAGAGAGTGTCAACGTATGTCCCGTAACGCTATCAGTGTTGCAGTGTCAATTATAGACATATGCGACCATATGTGACTTTAAAATGTGAGTACAGAATGAACGTATATGTTGAAGTTATAAAACTGACGGCTAGAAGTTATCTCGATTATGAATGAATGAATAATTGCAGAAAATTTCGTTTATAATTTGTGAAATAGTTGTGTCGAGGTTTATCTTACAAAAAATAAAAAATGTGGCATAACTATACTTAAGAGCAGGTACTCTTTGCTTCATGTGTTTACTAAATATTACACCACGCGTAAAATGATAGGAGTTATAGTACCATCACTATAGGACGACATAAACTAATTCCATTACAAGCAAACGAATATTAAGTGATGGATCTTGTTTAATATGCGTAAAATATTAGTCTGCATGCAGGTGAAAAGGTGAATAGGGATGTCTGTGCAGCTACAGATCTGCAACACGGTAGTTAATGAGGAAAGTTTATCTCTTGCGAGTTCGCTGCTCAGAACTGAGGTATTCGTCCAGCTGGTTTCACCACTGCGATCCCAAAAGCCCTATGCTAATTACGTCTCTTTGGTATAAACATGTCCTAGACAAACTGTGGCGACAACAGATTTGATAAATCGAAAAGTCAGTGAACAGATTTACATTGTATTAGTGCAGTTGTTGTACAGAGTATCAAAAAGTGCTTTAGAAAATCATCTTTCAAATAATGCAAACAGGAAGTTGTTTCGTTTTCAATAACAAGTCTTTAGCATTTAATGGGAAAATTGTACGATTCTTAAAGATCTATTACTGTATGTAATAGGGTGGTCCAGTTATCGTGCTAATCCAGTTGACGGCTTTATTTGAAATCTTACAGAAAGTGTTTCAAGTAAAGGTGGTACCAGCCAAGAAGTACTCGATTCCGATTATACATCAAATTCTGTGCAAAAAAATATTAAGGTACATGTGCTCTAAAATTAACAGGTTGGGAGATAAGCATGGGTGGTCCAATTATTGTGCTCACTTAATTGATTGCATTTAAAAAAGAGGCAAGTTTGATTCAATACTCGAAATTCGTGTAAATGTGTTATTACGAGTATCGAGTACTCCTTAGCTGCTACCACTTTTATTTGAAACATTTTTCTGTAAGATTTCAAATAAACCCCTGAATTGGGTGAGCAAGACTGCCCATGCGAATCGCGGAAACCGTTAATTTTAGGTCACATGTTTCTTAATAATTTTTTTCTCAGAATTTGATGCGTAATCAGAATCCGACCTAAAAAGTAGGTGGTTATATTTAAAAAAATGCAAGTTTGGTTCAGTATTCGAAATCTTGCAACGCTGTGTAAAATTGCTTTTTTGCATTATCGAGTACTCCTTGGCTGATACCACTTTTATTTGGAACATTTTCCTCTAAGATTTCAAATAAAACCATTAATTAGGTGAGCACGATAACTGAAGTACCCATGCGTATTTCCGAAACCGTTAATTTTAGGGCACATGTATCTCAATAATTTTTTGCTCAGAATTTGATGTGTAATTAGAATCCGGCATAAAAAGTAGGTGGTTCTATTTAAAAAATGCAAGTTTTGTTCAGTTCTTGAAATTTGGCAACGCTGTGTAAAAGTGCTATATTGCGTTATCATTTTTACTTACTTTACCTTTATTTCAAACATTTTTCTTTAAGATTTCAAATAAAGCCGCCAATTGAGTGAGCACGATAACTGGACCACCCTGTACAAATTTAGTCAAGTAATTTATTGACTATTTGATAATATTACCTTGCGATTTGCGAAGAAATTACTTGCACTTCGTTAAGTAAAAGAAACATGAAAGCATTTTAAACAAACTAGATTTGTTTTCAGAAATTGCAGGTAATTTAAGCAAGCCAATGAATATGCACTAACCTCAATACAACAGATCTAATATTTTATTGTAATACTCTTTAAATATGTGGATTATCGACCAACTAAAACGACTATGATCCAAGAATTCCAGCTCTTTATATTATTGCTAGTTTTTCAAGCTACATTAACATACTATTATTATAGCGTTAATAACTCTAATATGTACGAGTATAAAAAATAAGGTAGTTGCGTAAAACGTAAGCCTTGGAAGTAGAACTGTAGTAGAAATACCTAGCAAGGTTTATCCTAACAAGTATTTATGGAACGTATTTAACACTAATTCATCAACGATGTCTGTCACATCAGGTTTTAATTGGATCTTTCCTAACCAGTGGAGCTTTCGGATATACTTATACAAAATCTGTAGTCCTTGGACGTGTCTGCATAATTATGATAAATGTCAGGTGTCTAATTGGTTAGTTGAAACTTAAATTATAGACGGTGCCTGATCATTAGGGAAAAATATAGTATGGTTTTACACTTTGTGGACCTTGCAAGTCTGCTTATTATTTATTAGAATCATCAGATTTTTAGGAATTCGTTCCATTTTTTGAATTATCATCTTATGTTATGGGTTAAGCGGTCATCCTGTAATCAAGCCAACTACGATGTATTTGTAAACAACTAGCGCGCTATCCGATAGGTGCAAGCACGTGATTAATTTTATCTTTTATTGACAGAATTTACAGCTGCCCTGCTATCGATATTCAATTAACGCGTTATTGTTTTAAAACGTTTTCGAACTTACAGTTTGTTTGCATAATGAAATTTCCTGCGGAATTAATGAGTGTACACGGTGGAGTACCGTGCAATTAAAAGATCCTCGAATGGACGAATTTATGCTGATGACACTGGGGTTCGCTTTGAACAATAATTGTTATCGTGTTTTCCGTAGGTGACCCGGATTATTTTGCTTGCAAACTGAACTTCACATGCGTCACATGTGATATCATTCAATGTTTACTGGAAATTTGTTTTAATTGCACCAAATACATCGTGTTATGTTTTGAGGTCGCCATGTGCCAAACATGTTATATAATTTGGTTCAGAAGTATTTTAATGCTTGAACACGTAGCAAATTGTTTATAATAACTAGCGCTCGCCATTTTTAATAGCAGTTAATAGTTCCCGTGAAGTTTCTCTGAACTTTACCTGACATGTGACTGAATCCTGAACTTCTGCTAGTGGCTTTCATTTAATGTTGTCGTCTTAAAAAGTACCTAGTAAAATTAGCCTTGACTACCAATTTGTAGTTCCTCATATGACCAAAAAACACTTCGTAATCAATATTATGCTGCAGTTTGCCATGGCACTAGGTAGCAAACATGAATAGATAAAACAAGTTGATAAAGCCCCACAAATTTACAGATGATACCGAAGCATCAAACTACAGATAGAAAACATTATGTGGTGGCACTATTCTCAAGGAAGTGAAATCTTATAAAAATAGAATTTCTAGGCACAAATGAAGCCTTTATCAAACCATTCATTTTGCAACTTCTCTCAGGAGTTAAGTACTTAAGTACTTTTCAGCATATGAATAGCACTGAATAAAGAAGCTCCTGAATATCCAGTGGGATGATGAGTGTAAGGCAGCAGAGATGGACGAGTTGGAGGCAATGTTGGCTCATGTTGTTAGTAAAAATCTGAGAAAAGACAACGAGGCATGCATAGACGAGTTAACTATGTGTGAAAGTATGAAACAATTCGATAGGTTGGACTGAAAAATGGAGGAATTACTTATGAAAAATTATAATCGATTATACATATAAAGATGGTTCAAACAGACTATAAGGGACGATAGTCTGGTAATATTAAATGTAGTATTGCTACTGGAGAAAAGAGGAAGGATGACAACAATGACTGGGATGGAGATATTAACTACGGAACAGCAGAGAAGGAACATAGGGTTTGGGTAAAAGCTAGTGAGAGAATATTAGTTGCCATTTAAGAGTATTGTATAAACCTTAGGCAACGTTTTTATGACAACAAATGTGCAAGTTTTCATTCATCTGTATGGCATCTCTTATTTTTAAGTCATTGATCATAATTTAATGAAAACACAAATTCGAAGTACACTATCAATTTCTCTACAACATTTTTGTCAATTTTTTCTCGTTCTTGCCTAAGAAAATTTCAGAACTGTTTTTTTAAGTTGGGCATGCTTTTCGCACTTGGCGATCAGGCTCATCCCAAAAGAATTCAATTCGGTTAGTGTCGGGCGATTGAGATTGGCGTTCCATCATAGAAATTTTTCCCATTTGTTGTTACATTACTAAAAAAAATTGAAGAATTTGTTTGGAGCGTTGCTTTACTAAAATTTCTTCAGTCGTAGCAAGATCTCCCAATTTACACAACATCTTCAATGTTTAAGTGTAGGCACAATGCAAAAGAATGCACATTTTTCATTTGCTGCTCTATTCACAAACACTTGTCGCCTACTGTCAAAGGTGAGCGATTTTAGAATTGCCGACATCTTTGCCGAAAAGTATTTTCGACAGTCCAAAAAAGGCTACAATTCTTGTGCGATGAATCAAAAGAGGAGGACCTATATATATTGGTCCAAGTCATTTCTGTAACCCCAGAAGAACTGTTACTGACAGCGATGGCGGTTATCCGCAAATGTTATTAAAATTATTATCTGGTAAAGTATCGAGCTTGGAGGTCCTCACCTGAAACCATTTTTTTAAATTTATTGTTTTGCGTTATCTTCCATAAATATCAGCCGAATATCTAAATCTTTTGGTGTGGATAAAAATTCCTCATTAATAAATATTACCTGTTTATATATTTATGCAAAAAAAATCGGTTTAACCCACTGTAGATTGGCACCCTCTTTTTGCAACATCTTATATATTAAGTAGTAAAGACCATAGGTCAAAATTACTAGATCTACAGACTAAAAGAAGATATGAAATCTGTAGGGACTATCATTTAGTGGTAGCAAAAAGTCAAAGTAAAAGCAAGACCTAACTGGAAATGCAATCAAAGGCGGAGATTAAAACAAAGTGAACAACCAAGAAGTACAGTTTAACTGTAAAAGAAGTAGCAGACGGAGAAAACTAAATGAAAATGAATTCAAGACCACAAGCGGAGGTGCAATAAGTACAAAATGGGTTATCAAGCAGGCAACAATTTGTGATTAAACAGCTCATAGGAAGAGGACTGAGGACAGAGAAATTAATATGGCGTCTTTTCTGTTAGAAAAAAAAACGCCTGAGAGCATCTTTGGCAAAGTTACACTGGAAGGTATGAAGTAAAGAAGCATTAGTAAAAAGACAGGATTACGTTTAGAAGGTCATTATGAAAATGCGAAGAACTATGCAGGAACAAGCAGTTTGCAGCCTTTAGACTTCCAAACTGTTGATTTCTTGAGAAATAACGGAATCTTTAGTTATATACTATTCATGATGGTGATGGATAATAAATTGACGGAAGTGCCGAAAAATAACCGTACAGTAAAGAGAAAGGATGATGAAAGTCAAAAATTGGGTTTGAAGGTTCATCACTCACTTAGCAAGAAAAAACCAAATGACGTTGGAAAATGAATGGCACTGGTAAAAATTTAATTTGAGACTAGTTAAAGTTAAACTAGCGCGGTAGACAATGAAAGAAATCAATCAGGATGGTTTAAACACTTTGTAAAGGGTAACAATGAAAGATCATCGAAGCCTGTGAGTAGGTACCTATGGGAGACGAAAGTAAAGGATAAATGAACCCGAAGATCAAGAACCATATGGGACATACTAGAGATAGAGCTGTTGAAGACGATAAACTGGTGTGGAGGAAGACATAACAGAAGTTGAAAAAGCTTGTGACAGCAGAGCAGTTGATTTTTTTGTTCCCATGATATGTAACCTCGAAATCGTGACATAGGTTTGCGAAGCTTTTAAGTTGAGACAGCTGCAAGCCACAAAACTGCACCGCGAAAAACAAGTCCACCAAAAAGGATTTATAGGACTGCACCCTCCGCGATTTGCATTCCAGGAAAGACTTGTTGGATACCGCGAACAAACCTATTTCCATTAACCACCTCGTAATCAAGTAAATTTAAATCTCAACAGTCCCCCCGCGGTAGGCAAGATCGTTTTTGCGGCTGTATTTCCCCGGTACGTGATGTTTCAACGTGCTGATAAGGAACTAATAGCGGCAGCGCACGCCAAATCCCTGCCCTTATTATAATAAACAAGGAGTTCAGGCACATCCCTGTCATAAAACCGGACATAATGAGTTATATTAACAGGCCGCCCCTTATCTCAGCAAACTTATCGCATTTCCACACCGCCGGACGTGTGCACCTAGCACGTACTGCATCGTGTGCGGGTTTTTTAGCGCTCAACATAAATAACTTTAAAATTAGCCGCGGCACCACAGCCAGGGGACGCGAGAAAATCAAGTTAAATCGACCAGCAACAATGGATGCACTGCAAATCTGCACGCGTAAGCTTGACCTGGAATACCGCGGATGTCCAATTTTTGTTAATTGCCGAGGGTGTAGTGGAAAGTTCAGAAACAAAAGCGTAATTGTGCAGTTGTACACATAGAGTTAACTCAGCGGTCATTACACTTCTCTAGTAAAGGGCCACATAGCACAATGCGTGGGGTGGTACTGCGGACTGCACACTTATGACTTGGATATTATGCAGGTACCTACATTAGAAATACAGACCTGGGTGTGGACCTTGGTGTAGACGCATCTGTATGCAAATGTTATAAACAAATATAAATAAAAAAAATTAATTCAAGATTTTTGTTGGAATTACATACTATAGGCAATTACATTATCTATGAAACTTTATGAACGTGTTTAATTATTTTTTCTATATTGGCGTTTGGGACTGCATGCAATAGGGTATTATTACTTTTTTTGAAAATTACGTAAAATGAATCCTGAAGTGCATACCTATATATCGTACGCCATGTTGAAAAAAACAAAAAAAATATTTGTAGGTAGAGAATTTCAGGTCTGAAGTTCGAATCTTAAGAGTCATCGCCAAAACGCTTCTATCCAAGGTTATTCAACTCGTGACGTCAAGTGTCATGTAAAGATTACCGAGGAGCGTGCTGTTTAATGGTGTAGTATCATTCTTGTATTGGGAAAGCTTTTGTGTGGTGTTTATTAAAAGAACGGTGTAAGAGGTCGCACCAAAAAGTGATTTGTGTAGTTTTACAAGCATCTATTATGTATTGAAAACAAAACAAGTGTTGTATTGTACATGGTTATAAAAGTACTTCAGTCAGTACAGCTACCAAACTTTGTGTAACCGTTCGTCGAGATTATCAACGTATGAGAAAGTTGTTTAAAGCTCCTAGACGTGATATGCCGAAATCGCAAGTTTGTTTTTATGTTTTGAAGATCATCTTACTTCTTAATTTAAGTTTAATTATTCTTTTTGGGGTTATAGGTGTTCACTTTCCATTTTGTTATAGCTTAAAGAGGATACGGAAAATTATATGCATTTTAAGTTGATAGAGGGAAATGTTATAATAAAAAAAGACGTTTATTATATAAATGGCAATTTATATTTATTCTGACCTCTAAAATAAATGTCAAGTTTAGGGTACACTTTTGATTCTTACATTTTTATGTTTACAAATAGTATGTGTCCTACAACCCGCTGTGATCAAATTATCAATGCTACGTTAATTTAATAAAAAGTTCACTTATGGTGTTGCTTTTACGTTCCTCATCTCCGCCGCGTTGAACCGCTCGTCGCTGTACACAAATTCCATAACAATGAAAATGCCTTCAAAAGTCATAACTTATAAATATTTCACTTTTTCTTGGCGTATTTTAATTCGCTTGTCACAAAATGAACGTAAACAACAAACTCATAAATTGACGGGCTGAGGATGACGCGTGCCGCGCTGACCCCGGATGTAAACAAGCGGCCATTTACAAGACACCTTACGTCACGGCCAATATGTTCGCGTTTTGGCGGTCCCTTTAAATATTCACATTTTTAATATTAAAAATACACCTTACGATCCATTTTTTCCAATTTATAAGCTGTTTTGTGGATTAGATGCTACCTATTAATATGCAATTTAATAAAATATAAATACATGGCAAATACGCAATTCTCACTGCTTCGTGCATGTAAATGAGTGGAAAGGCGATTGCGATATTTGTTTTTCAAGAAGTTCGTTTTCGAAATTGTAGCTTCATAGAGGTATGTCGAAGGGAATATCGTCAAAATAAATAGTGTGCAGTCTCGTAAACATTCGTTTGTTAGGCACATTTCTCCAAAATTCAATGTACTCCTTTTCACAATGTTCAATTGAATGAGCTTTGACTATGGCTATGAATTGTGTGCGTATTTTAGTTCAATGGTTTCGTTCATTAACTGTGTTTTGGGAGATCCAGACTAACTGAATTATTTTATGTCATCGTTTTAATATGCCAGTGGTTCTTTACGAGAATGAAACAGTTCTTGATATTTCTGACGTCATTATATCTTTTTTTTCTGGGAAATATTGCTTCAAATAGGGTACCATGTCCTGATAGATACTACTGGCCACAGATACGTCAGACCGCAGCGCAGCAACTGCCGGAAAATTGGAAAGTGTTCTGCTTCAAACTCATTTTTATATAATTGCGTCTTCAAATGCGAATATTTTTTTCGTCATTTGTTATCATTTGTTACCTTGTTGGGTCCTTACAAACATAAATTAGGGTTATTGAACTTCATAGTGATATCGGCCAAAAAAGTCCACCAATTTTGACCACTTAACCACTTTGTTGTAAGAACATAGTTATTTCAGATTTTAAATTAAAGAACCTTTCTTGAACTCTTGCTTTGGTTAACCATCTTACAGCAGTGTGTAGGACAACATCGGCATAACTAGCTTGTAATTCCTTAAGTAATTCTTTAAATTTTCGATGATTACATTAGATATTAATTGACTGATATTCAGCATACAAAATTCATAGCAGTTACTGCACAGAAGTCCAGCTTGTTTTGACATAGCGCGGATCTTCTGAACTATATAGGAATTACACTGAGTATAGCTGCCTCCATATTATTTACTTACTGTGAAAAATTTAGCCAAGCTACCCTTTAGAAAAGTCACTCAATTAAATCGACACTTTTTACAATGAAACGGATACGCAACCCCGCCTCTTCACCACATCTTTAATTTCACCTTAAAACATATTTTCTGCATTATTTACTCTACACGACTAGCTGGATCAAACAACATGAGCAACCGATTTGTACGGAAGCTGAAAAGAGACTAACTTTAAATTTCTTAACAATACATTACTACCTCTTTACTGGCACGTGATTGGTCCATGTTGGTCCTGGTAAACCTACACCTCTATGGCGCGAGGCCGGTTATTTCCTCGCATACATTTTAATTATTAAATGTAAAGCTCAATCTTTAGCTAGCAGTTAGAATGTCAAAAAAAAGGCAAAGAACTCGATTCCAGACCCCATTTCGTTACCAGATCGTAAGAAGTTCTCTCAACTAACATTTTCATGAGAATGAACAACGATTCAACACATTGTAATCAAAGAATGAAGAATTTTTGTATAAAGCTTTAAAAAGCTTACTATCTAAGTGGAACAAACATAATTTGAATGCCATCCTGTACTGGCATGGCTCAGATATGTTATTTTGCTAAAAATATGAATTAAATTTTCCACAATTTTGAATCTATCACTCGTCATTGATAGGTCATTGCATCGGAACGCTGTCAGTTAAGTGTTGACAGCTATGAAAATGTATCCGCAAACGATAGATAATTTCAGTTCTGTTTCAAAAAGAAAGGGAGAATAACGCAAAGTCCGTCATTTTCACTCCAATAGGATCGGGGAATTTGAGTACTGAAGAACCGGAAAATTTTGAGTTAGAAAATGCAAATGAATAAAACCATCTTTATTAGTTTCTGAACAAGAGCTTCAAAAGGAACATTCTCGTCCCTTCCAGCAGCAAAAAACTGTTGAAAGTGTTGTTCTTTTTTTCTCAAGGAATCTGAAACTTGCACTACCTTTTTTCACTGCGACTTTTGCATGTGGCAACGCTATGTGTCAATATAACAAATTGGTGTTTTGTAAAGTGTATTTTTTAATGTGAACGGATAGTAATCTGTATGTGCKTGAAATCTAGCAACCTGCATGTGGAAAAATTAAAAAACTCAGAGAATGGATATCCACACAGAAAGGCTTCTGGTCCTCCAGGTTGAGGGTTAGAACTTTTAGTTTTATTTAATAGCAGCATTAGCAGCCCATTGCTCGCACACAATCTCACTATCAAGACCGGCAGTCCGAACAGAAACGACATTTGCCAATAAGAAAAATATAATCAACAGAAATTTATAAGCCTCAGCAGACACTGATGGGACGTAATTATATCACCCTGTCTTCTCCCACCACCTCACTGTTACCTTGTATCAAATCAAAAGTCGACATTTCCACGTCGAAATAGTGGCGCAGTCAATTGCGGTACTATGTTAACTTGGGAATTTGATCTCGGTAGCGTACCGATTCCAAGAGACATTTGTTGCTTTTAAACGAACTAAACGGTGGCGACACCCACTTGTCATGATAAGCTCTTCCTCTGCATTCCACAGCCGTGCCTGCACCTGACATGTTATGACAAAAGGAGGTGATGTGACTGAATTCAGGTAAGGTTAATAAATAATCAGCTCCGTTTACATCAAGATAATTTGTTAACGCAAAGTAACGTGGAATTTTATTGAACTTGGCGCAATGTACGACACTGTTCATCAAGAGCTCACAACATAATTACAGCTCTGATTTTCTGGGTATACGATAACACTTCAGGCAGCACTGATAGATAGTGCCTTAGGTCCCTAATAACACCGACTGTTGTGCAGAACGAGGTCAAGGATTTTTCGGTTGACGATACAACATAAATTATTTATACTGCTGTAGATCCAGCAGCAGTTAGTCCATCACATGTCATTGATCGACATTTGTTGGTTCTCAATTAATAATCAGTCCCTGGTTTAACTCTAAAGGCAAAGTTCTGGGAAGGTTCAAATAGAAACCGGAATTTCGCCGCAGATAAAGTAACTACGGCATAATAGTTAACTTCTAGATTGATGATGAATATTAAGAAGGTATTGAGGACAGGTACGTTCGTTTGGCTTTTAGAATACGAGGCATGTTTTTTAAGTAAGTACCGTTTTGCGATTGCGCCGCCGCAGCGCTACGTCGGCGTTCCGCGCATGCGCGCTGGTTACCTACATCTTTTGTCTACGCACTGACGCCATTACAGTTTGATTCTTCATTGTATACGTTGTTTACAGAGTGTTTAAGATGCTTCCGACAATAGTGAGTCCCGCCGATTGTGAAGTACTGGCTGTTATACGATTTCTTAGTGCTAAAGGCGTAAAACCGATCGATATTCATCGTGAGATCTGTGAAGTTTACGGACAAAACATTATGAGTGATGGAATGGTAAGGAAATGGGTGAGAGCATTTAAAGATGGCCGCACAAATGTGCATGATGAAGAACGGAATGGGCGTCCTTCGGTCGTTAATGAAGATTTGGTGCAGAAACTGAACGAAAAGGTGAGAGAAAACAGACGCTTTACAATTTCATCATTGTGCGACTGCTTTCCTCAATATTCTCGTAGTGTGTTGTATCGCATTGTGACCGAGAACTTGAATTACAGGAAATTGTGTTCACGTTGAGTTCCGAAAATGTTGACGGATTTGCACAAAACCCAAAGCTTAGGCAGTGCATTGACTTTCCTTGAGCGGTACCACAATGAAGGTGAAGATTTTTTAGACCAAATTGTTACTGGTGACGAAACACGGGTGGCCTACGTCACACCAGAATCGAAACAACAATCCATGGAATGGCGACATTCATCATCACCCAAAAAAGTGAAGTTTAAGCAAACAATTTCTGCCCGGAAAATCACGTGCACAGTTTTTTGGGACAGAAAAGGAGTTTTGCTAGTGGAGTTTCTGCCTCGTAATGAGACAATCAATGCAGCGTCTTATTGCAAGACATTGAACAATCTGCGTCGTGCAATCCAGAACAAAAGACGTGGCAAGTAAAGTAGGGGTATCGTTTTGCTGCATGACAATGCCCGTCCACATGTGGCTAATCGGACCAAAGATCTCATCAAATCTTTTAAATGGGAAACTCTAGATCATCCTCCATACAGCCCTGATCTAGCGCCCAGCGACTACCATTTGTTCCTGCACTTGAAGAAKCACCTGGGTGGTCAGCGTCTTCAAGACGATAACGAAGTCGAAACATTTGTGATACAGTGGTTAACAAGTCAGGCGGCAGAATTTTATGAGGAGAGTATTCAAAAACTGGTGCCACATTATGACAAGTGCCTCAATATTCACGGAAATTATGTAGAAAAGTAGATTAAGGTACAGGCTTTCATGTAAGATAAAATTATTGCGATATCTTTGCACGTCTTTTTTTAATTCTAAAACGGTACTTACTTAAAAAACATGCCTCGTAAAATCGTCCGGAGGGGTAGATAGACACAGCAAGCATGTATTTTTTCTGTAAATTTTTGTGAAAAGGATATATAAAATATGATAATTTGCGGATCCTCGGACCGCCAAAACTTCACAGCCGACAGGCTACTAGCAGTTGATCGCCCATCTCTCCGAAGAGCACTAAAGAAATTATTAAAAAATTCTCCATTGTAATAATTGGTTCCTTCCACGGTAGGAATTCCGTTTTCTGGGTCATGCTAATGAAACGAGTTTGATTCTTTTTTCTTTTGACGCGGTCTTTCCTGTCGTTTTGAGGTTCACTCTGCGCCGCACTACCTTAAAAGTGCCATCTATCTGTCCAATAATCTTCAGCGGTAAAAGAGAACTACGTATATGTTACCGGCAAAGTACGTTATGCAGTCATACCTAGGTTTGCCTAGGCACCTACTTTAAGCAAAGTTCGAAATTATTGGATTTTTTGGACTTTGGCTGTGTCAAAAAACCAACTGAAAAGATATTGGGGTAAAATTAGAAAGGTTTTTTTTGGGTAGAATCAGGGCTTTTACATGATACACTTTATACAGAGTACATATTATACAGGGATCCTTATACAATACATTTAGTGTTAATTATGTCACTTATTAGTACAAGATATCGAATGGTGACACTTGGAATTGCATAACAATTTTAATCTTTTACATTTACAAGAGTTAGTGATGCATTTTTTGGTCCAGTTACATCTTTGAAACCCTTGCCCTCCAACGGAAGAACTATGCTCACTAATTTGACGAAGTGATAATTCTATTTTCAGGACGTCTTCGGTTTTAAGAAATTGTTCTTTGAAACATTGGATTTGGTTCCTTACTTCTCGGAATAGAAAAGATTTTCCGGTTATTCCTTTTTTTTGGATGCTATTTTTTCTTGTGACAGGTTTCACATAGCTCTAAGTAAAGTTTAATGCTTTCTCCAGTTACGTTAGCATATTTGTTGCTTAGTCATAATCATAATATCTCTTCCAGCATGACCACTTTCGTTGTGAGCATTGTCTAGCACCTCAAATAATTCTGCATTTGGCACAAAGTGTTTACTTCAGTGACTTGCGCAGACAATGGCAAAATTTTTCACTACTGTATTATTATACGTTGTAGATATTGCAAAAGCAGCCTTTTTAAGATGTTATCCATACAAGTGTGATTTTAAAACACCAAACATAAAGAACACTGCGAGATATCTTATTCTTTACAGATCAAAAGGAATGGAACAGCGAAATGCAAGCTTTACGTTGTTGTCATCTGCACATAAAATAAACTTCGAAACTAGTTGAATGCTCGGCACCTTATGTAATCCACATATTAAAATATAGTTGTGGGGTCGTGAAATTTTGCAAACAGTTCGCACAAAACAGGCCGCCGGTTTTTAGACTGTGTCTTATCAGTGACAGAGCATTATAAAAGCTCGGAGTACAACATACGGGAAGCTTTCACTTACCACAAAAACCCCAACAAGAAAATGACACATTAACGTGGTATTAGGGTATTTCCAGGAGCGCTTTAGCGAACTTCGCATATCTGGCTAAATATCTGAGGGATATTAAATTTAAGCCCGTGATAGCACGCAATTACCCTACTTACACTAACGACTAGCTCGCATTTTTTACACTTAACACGAAACTAAACCGTCCCGGAGCGCGACTTAAAAATCCCCCTATAATTGCATTTTGGTGCAAATGTTTCATGCCGGCGATTAGCAAAAATTGGATCCCGAAGCGATCGCTGGCGAGCTTACGCATGCAGAATCCGAATGCATCCATTGTTACGGGTCGATTTAACTTCATTTCCTCGTGGGCTGCTGTTAAAATGGGAAAAAACTAGTTCTGCCATGTTGTGGTCTAATTGGAGAATGCTGTTTTGCCATTGTTTCCCTTCTCGCACACAATAAGTGTTGTTAAAGGTATTGAGTGTATTAGGTGGATATGTACAGCTTTTTTAATAACACTATTTGCTGTTGCGACTAAATCGTTACAGCTAATATACTCAAATATATTCTGATATTTATTTATTTATTTGGTTGAATAATACAGGTCACAATAAAACAGAAAAACAATTCTGATGGACAGTTTTGCAGTCACTTAACTGCAAAAAAGAAAATCAAATGAATAGTGTAGCTACAAACAAATGAATTTTGTTTAATTAGAGTAATTTTTCAATAAATTAAAGTAGCTAAAGTAGTACACCCATTTTAGAATTCAAACAACAATAAAATATTTTTCATAAATTTACTACTTAATCCAATACTATTTATCATACATTAAACTGGCTGTTTACATCTCTTTCTTACTTCTATGACAAACTTTCTTCTATTTCTTATATTTTTTATGTGTTCAGGCAGTGTATTGGTGTGTCCTGGGTGCTTTTGGTTCTTCTTCGCCTTGTTTTTATATAGTTTATTTTTCGTGTATTATAGACGTGTTGGTTTACCTCCAGTTCTATATTACTTTTAGTTGATTTATTAATGATATTGTAAATGTATTAGTTTTGCTCTACTGTTACAATGATGTTCAGATCACAGATATTAGTTGTTCTACAGTGGTATGTTTGAAGTTTGGCGCCTTATTTTGCAGCGCAATATGAGGTGGCAATAAATTAACAATTTTAAATAGTTCTTTTACACTTTTCACACAGTAGATTTGAAATTCTTGTTATAGCACCTATGGTTCACATGTGTACTCCACTTTAGGTGCTCGTCTATATATAATCCAACATAATTGCAGTTTTTCACTTGCACTAAACTCACACCACTTATATTTAGGTTTATTTGGTCACATATATGTAATTTTCATTTTTAATTATCATAAATTTAGATTCTGTTAACTGTAAGCTTATTACAACGTAACCACTCGCAGAATCGTAACAGGTCTTCATTTGCTTCTCCTGTAGTTCTTTTTCAGTTTTCCTAAGTATACCAGAGTATTGTCGTCAGCTTACATGAAACAGCTTGCCCGGAGATTGGAAAACTTTATTGAATGAACATATAATAAATAACATATATGTCCGATAAGCTTTGGCACAACTTGAGATGCAATTTCGAGTGTGCTTTGGAAACAAAAGTTCCTTAGTGATCTGTCAACAAACTGACAGTGTCTGTTTGCATTTCGAAAACGTCGACATGTCATGCAAATTAGAGTTCTCCAAATGTATGTATAATTTAGCTGGACATCAAAATATATTTCGTAGAACGATTTACCGTACAATCGTTGAATGTGACCAAGTTATCCCATGTCTGAACTTGCCAAAAAACGCTCGGCCAAAAGTTCTTACTCTACGCAGGGAGCAGCAACTGGTAGCAAGAGCGAAGAACGCCGTCGAAACATCTGTTAGAAAATGGGGACGAAAGTATCATGTATCCAAGAGCACTGTCAGCAGGGTATTGGCTAGAAATGGTCAGAAATACCATAAAAGACAAAAATGTTCAAAATATACGGTAAACCAATTGGCTAGAATACCAAGATGTTGTCATAATTTGCGACGATACCATTTTGCGGACAACAGAGCAATTGTGATGGACGTCGAAGAACATTTCACTCTGAGAAATTCAGAATCAATGGAAACGATGGTTTCTATACCGATAACCTAGCAGAGGTTCCAAATGATGTAAGATACAAAGCGAAGGCAATGTTTGCAGACAAAATTCTGGTCTGGTGTGCCATTTCTACCAAAGGAATTTCTCGCGCTCACATTGGTCAGGTTCGGGGAGAAGCGCTGGCTACTACTTATGGAAACTGAACATCATGCTCATGGTGATATAAGTTTCTGGCCGGACTTAGCGTCCTGTCATTAAGCCCGACGAACACAGCAGTGATGAGCACAACATTTGGTTGCTTACCAAAAATGCCAATCCATCAAACCTTCCCCAGGCACGACCTATTGAGGATTTCTGGGCAATTCTTTTACGAAAAGTGTATGATGGAGGATGGGAAGCCGAAAACGAGGATCAGCTCAGGCGAAGATTCCAACAGAAGCTGGGCACCGTGGACATTGGAGTTGTCCAGAACCTTACGGATGACACCTGGCGACGTGTGCGCGTGGCTGATGACCACGGACCTTTTGCCTTACTCTAATTCGCTTGCAAAATATTATAGATGAAAGTAGTGTGAATAATAACGTAAAATAAAAGTTTGGTTAAAATTATCAGGAGGTGAAAAATTTTTAGTCCGAATTTTGTGCAAAAACGCAATAAAGTTGGTCCTCTCCCCACTACTGATATCACCGGTATACTAGCTTTATATAACGGTGGGGTAGAGTGCCCCACCCATCGTTTCACGTATAAATAAAAGGTTGAGAAAGTATCTGTATTACATATTATAAGCTTATATAAGCTGCTGAACGCTTCGAAAAACAGAATATACCTAAGTGTGCGAGTTTTTAAGTATCAATGAATACTAAAAAATCTTTCAGATTAAATGTGGGACCATATCCTGTTTCCTTTATCAAATCTGTACAGATTTCATCTTCTATAATATGATTTATACACAATTTACCGAAACACGGAATTCTTCCAGAGCATGGGTGTATATATATGGTCCTACAGAACAAGCGAGAGAGTCTACTATTATACTACACAGAACTAAACTCCTCATGATATAATTTAGTACCATGTGGTATTGTACAAGTCTTCCTTTCGGAATAAATAGGTAAGTGGCTAGAATTGGGTATTATCACTTTTTTTTAATTACGTAAAATGATTCTTGAAGTGCATATATACCGTACGCCATGTTAAAAAGACAAAAAAAATATTTGTAGATAGAGAATTTCAGGTCTGCAATTCGAATCTTAGGAGTCACCGCCAAAACGCTTCTATCCAAGGTTATTCAACTCGTGACGTCAAGTGTCATGTAAACATTACCGAGGAGTGTGCTGTTTAATGGTGTAGTATCATTCTTGTATTGGAAAATCTTTTGTGTGGTGTTTATTGAAAGGACGGTGTAAGAGGTCGCACTAAAAGTGATTTGTGCAGTTTTACAAGCATCTATTATGCACTGAAAACAAAACAAGTGTTGTTTTGTGCATGATTATAAAAGTACTTCAGTCAGTACAGCTAACAAAATTTTTGTAACCGTTCCTCGGGATTATCAACGTATGAAAAAGTTGTTTAAGGCCCCTAGACGTGATATGCCGATATCGCAAAGTTTGTTTTTCTGTTGTGAAAATCATCTTAATTCTTACTGTAAGTTTTATTATTCTTTTTGGGGTTAAAAGTGTTGGCCATTCAGTTTCCATTGTGTTACAGCTTGAAGAGGATATCAAAAATTATATGCCTTTTAAGTTGATATAGGGAAATGTTATATTAAAGAACGACGTTGTTCTCCATATATTCGACTGTTAGCAAGACTGGAAACGAGCCGCAAGAGCCCCGAAAATAAATGGCAATTTGTATTTATTCTGACCTCTAAAATAACCCACTGTTATCAAATTATCAATGCTAAGTTAATTTGATAAAAAGTTCATTTATGCTGTTGTTTTTACGTTCCTCATCTCCGCCGCGTTGACCCGCTCGTCGCTGTATACAAATTCCGTAACAATGGACATGCCCTCAGAAGTCATAACTCATAAGTATTTCACTTTTTCTTGACGCATTTTAATTCGCTTGTCACAAAATGAACGCTAACAACAAACTGCTAAATTAAAGGGCTGAGGCTGACGCGTGACGCTCTGCCTCAGATGTAAACAAGCTACCATTTACAAGACACCTGACGTCACGGCCAAAATGTGCGCGTTTTAGCGGTCCCTTTAAATATTCACATTTATAATATTAAAGATACACCTTACGATCCGTTTTTCGAATTTATAAGCTGTCACGGCTGTTTTGTGCATTAGATGTTACCTATTAATATGCAATTTAATAAAATATAAATACATGGCAAATACTCAATTTAGGAGGTTTTGTCATACTACTCGTATATGTTTACACCTTAGGTATAAAATTGTAGTAGTTGCTAGGAAAATTGCAGTGTTTATGTGATTTATCAAAAAATATGAAGGTCTAACAAATTATACAAATCTTCGGCAACTAAATGTAAATCAAATTGTAAAATTCTGTCAATTATAATACGCGAACTCATACTAATAGGAATATGTGTATTCGCGGGAACGCTTTATGCAAAACAAATAAATAAAAATTTAGGCATAAGTCAATCTAGTTCTTATACAAGGTGAAGTGGCTATAATAAATACTGAACAAGTAACTGATTTGTAGCTTTACTACAGCTTTATTAAATGAAATGTTCAATTATGTCCAAAATTAGTTACTGCTAAGAGAATCCACGATTTTGATGTCTTTATCAGATAAAGAAACAAATAGTCGATTGGAGACGCCCACTAAATTGAGTAATAACTGCAGATCGTTATTTTCCACTGCAAGAACTAATTTAGAAGAACTACTAAAGTTCAGTTAATATGTCGCTTTATGGCGAAATTTTATTACAGCGGCGGTCTAGCGCAAACCCTGTACGACTAGCTAATTAAATTCTTATTTTATAAACCGGCCATTCGTGTTTGTGTTCAGCCGTATTGCTCCTTTTTAATTAGGGATTGTTGCGCGGTGTTGTTTGTTAATTACGAGCAACGCCTATGCAAAACAAAACACGTGTTTTATGCTCGACTGCAGCGCTAGGGCGAGCCTCCTCAAAGGGCTTTTTGTTTTAGTTTTAGCCGGTGGTGCTGGGTTTGTTTGGTCATTTAACGGTACACTGAAGGTACTGTAAACTTGGTTTGTAAATAGTACATCAGGTATTTATGTTATTCGTTTTAAAATGTCTTCGAATTGCTTCTCAGTACAGTGAAATGTWCATTAAACACAATAAAACAATGCCAGTTATCGTCCTAATGTATTTATAATTGCGGTAGAAGAAGGTTTGATGAATATAACTGAACAAAAAATTGTTAGCTTCGACCAAGGGTCGAACTCGGGTCCTCTAGGCTAACGTATCAACCTGCATCCAACCACTATCTGCAGCCCACATTCTTTATTAAGAAACAGCAGAGCTCTTTCGTCCACTATAAAGTGGTCTTCTTTAGTGCAACATTAAAAATAGGTGAACGATAAGTAAATAAAATATATATTGATGACCTCACGAGGTTCATCTCTGGTTGGAAATCTAGAACAAAATGTTTGTTCTGGCTGATAATTTCTTGCAGTCTTGCATTTTCAGCTGTGTTTGTTTGTTTGAATGCCTAGATAATCTGAAGGTATGGAGAGAATCAAATTGATTAATGGATGTCTTCTTTTGTTTAGGTCTGTGTACTTTACATACAGCATACAACTGTTTCCGTCCATCAAGTGTTTCATTTACGTTCCCGATGCAGAGATACATTGTTGTACACCAACATAAAGACCGGAACGGGATCACTTATGTCTTTATTGTCAAAATTATGAGTATATAAGGTTATCAAAACATAAAAATGATCAAAGAAGGTCATAAATCATCTTTTCTTTTTTATACTAATACAGTTAATTTTATAAGTGTAGCTTTATGCGATAGGTTTCACAGACAAATTGTTATTTTTATTTATTCTGAATGTTTTGCATTATAAATAATACAACAGTTTATTGAAAAATATATATTCCCTAGTTAATTCGTTTAGATTGTCTATGCCACCTTCAATATCATTATAATCCAATATCGCTACAGGCTTTTCATCGTTTTGCTACATATTCGTCGTAGTCCTCCTCTTTTATATGTGTTATCTACATCAACTTCACTGTCTGTTTCTTTTTATGACTAAATATCTACACAGTCGTCTTTTGATTGCAATACGTTCTCCTGCAGAAAATTCATTATAAACATAGTTCTCGTCTTCATACGTAATTTTGTTATCATTCGATATGCCACCACAGTTTTGGGACAACTCTTTTAGTTCTTTCTCAAATAAAGCCTTTTTACGACGCAGACCCCTCATTTGCATACACAAACTGCGATAAAACGGAAATAATTACAGTCAACGTAGCTACAGAAGCGGTGTACATAATGGTCCCACTTACTTAATTTATGAATAACTTCTGGACAATTAATGCAACTTAAAAGCACGTACACCACACACAACCTCAAAGGTCACATGGCAAATAGACGTCCCCAATTCGCCGGTTCAAATTAAATTTCCCGCGTCTGATCAGCCGATCGTTAGTGAATCGCAGTTGTCACATCGCATTGATGGTATCGTAAACACGCGGCTTTCCTCSATGGATTCAATGTATTTGAATATGTTCAATGTTTGATTGATTGTTTGTGTATTATGCTTGCAGACATTGATATTGTAGCAAATCCTCAGCAATCTCAATCACAGGTACTTTAAAGGCAGCACAACGTAGCAATTATTTCACGTGAAGCGCAAGCCCATTAGGTCTGCCGCTTTTCAATAAGTTATTTTAAATAGTTTCAATTACAATGTAGAATAACTCTTATAATACCAAGAGCAGAACACTTATGACTTGCTCTTTTTATTGTCTTTTTTATAGGGAATTCCATTGTTTAGTAAGGTTCACGAAACTAACTATAACTTCATGAAAAGAGACGTGGTATTACTCAGCATAAACACTTAAAATAAGCTGAAAAACACGATCAATGACATGAACGTGCGTGCTGCTAAGCCACATATGCTCACATGGAATAATTGTCAAAAACGACACCAGAGTCCGTGTTGCTTAGCTAGATCGCCAATATTGCCAACTCATGCAATAATTAGAGAAAATCGGGGTATGCAAATACTCAGCTTGATATACACCTAATAAAATGAAAAAAAATCATTTTATCTTCCTTGTCTTGGTCATGTCTTAAGTTCTTTGGGGGCAATTTCTTGATAATCGGTAACGAGTCATCTAGCGGTAGCTTTACAAACTAAGACGTAGGTTGGTATGGTCTGTAAGTAAGGAGACTTACATTGCAAATTGCCCAATGAACGTTTGAAGCTCATTGAAAATGCCCACTGAAAAAAAATGATGGTGGCTTTATCTTCAATACTTCAATATAATTAATATGACGTAAATAATACAAATAATAAAGTAATTATTAAAGGGATTACTGCGCACAAACTGAAATGGCTAAGCCCTATTTAAGGAATAATTTTGTGATCCCATACTTTTTGGTCATAATCATATTAGCAATTAATAAGTAGGAATATTGCAGTCCCCACAAAACTAACTACCGATAACATCCAGTTAATTACAATTATTTATGCCACGCGGCCAACATAAAGTGACAAAAAAAAGTTCCTGGTGGCTGTGTATACACCGGTATGTTTAACATGGATTCGTCTATCTTAAATACGTGGTAGAGTAGCTAACTTTCAGCTAAAATGGATATGACAAAGATTAATCACTTAAAGTAGTTTTATTTCACTGGGCTATCATTGGCAATGTAGGTCCCTGTACTTACGACGTAGTTTATGAAGCCACCGCTAGATGTCTCATTAGAGATTTGTACGAAATGACTCCCAAGTACATCGGCAGTACAGTCAGTGTTGCAACTCATAGTGGTATGCTTGGAAATCAGATGACTTCACTACGTGCGGCACCTCTGTCTGATGGCGCAGGTCAAATATTGTTGCTCTTGGCTGCTTCTTGCTTGTCATAGCCTTTTTCTTGTACTTAGTCTTCTTCGGGCAACTTTTTCAAGACAAAATCAAGCCCAATTTTGTTTATCCTTAGTTGAGGTGGTGAAAGGGGATTGGTTTATATTTTACTATGAAAATCTATCTTTAGGTAGACCTAAGCGCGCGAAACCGAATAAATAAACAAACAAAACTTGTCTATAGCTTTCACAATAAAGACGAATCCCATAAAATCAGCAATTAAGTATATTGCGAGAGAATTAGGTAGATGTAGCAATTTTGGGCTCATACAGTCATGTCACTGAACTTAACGGCTTATTACGAAATTTAGTCCTTTCTGCGCCATTTACTTCGGCGGCGCGTTAAAGGTTAAAAGAAAATCAACTATTCCCGCAACACGAATTACGTTGTTCGTATAGGTTAAACGCCGCAGATATACACAAGAAACCGCTCCTGGATGGTCTTTGCCGGCTAATGTACCGGAAGACGGATATCTGCGAATGCCTAATTGCTGCCATTCTAGCATTCCATTGTTGCGGGCTAGCTCCTAGATGCTCCGATAACTCCCCCGGTGAATATAATGCCGGCGCACAGCCCTCAGATTAAACTTGTAAGTGCGATATTGAATCCTCAAGCTGCAGTTGTCGGCGAACCGTAGGCATTGATTAATATTGATCCTTACTGTTTAAACGGGACTAGAAATGCCATGCCGTTACAAATGCTGTAAACAATGGCATTTGCTGTTTGCGAACCCTAATGATTTCACATTTGCGAATTTACTATGCTGCTGTAGTTCGTACGTTATTGTTTTGCTGTAATGAGGTCACGTATTCAAGATGTATTTTGGGCATTAGTTAATTAAGTATTTGTTTATTCTCGACGCTTCTTTGGTTATCGGTAATACTAATAATTTTATTTCCAACAGGATAAACTCCCAATTACAGGAAATAGAAAGCACACGTTAACATAGTAAATTAAGTTTCAAGCTTATGTAATATGTAACAAAATATTACGAGGCCAACAAGAAATTGATTAATTTTATTAACTAATCTAAAGCATATTTCAAAAGTTAAAATTACGACAGGGGTCCTCGGTAGTACAAGCTTTGAAATGAATGGAACTCATTAATTACATTAGTTATATCACATCATTTGGTAAATGACCAATAATCTATTCTTACTTGTGCCTGAAATAATTTTGGAAGTAGAAGTCCTGGACTAGAGTTTAGACCGTTAAATTTTGGCGGTTTGCTGCCCGTGCAGTGCAGAGGATAGGCAAGACACCGATATACCCACGATTTATGCGCCCTTCGGCATCCTACTGACTGCGTCACTTACGATTCGCCGTCGGAATAACGTTTCTTAAAAGATTACGAAAAGTTACATATATTTATTGAACAAGTACTATATAGAGACTGATGTTATACAAGTCAAATGATAGTAAAGATGTTGTTTCGCTGGATCAGCATTTGTTGGAGCTGCAACATCACTTTACGGTAGGGCTCTATTATCTCTAGATACCCATGTTCTGGTTTTTGTAACTTGCCTTTTGGAAGTACGTATAGATTACATCGTCCTGTAAGAAGCCGTCCACCTCAGCTTTCTACAACCGTGCTGATGATTGTTAATTTATTGATTGTTCTGAGCAAATATGTGTTTTTGATGCACAGGCCTTCACAAAACAGTATAATAGTATTATTTGACAATAAATAATGACTTCTGATCGATCTTCTTTTTTTAAAGTGAGGCATATGCAAGCTATTTTTCCAATGACAATAAAATTGATGTTTGAAGAATTGGGTTTCACCGTTACTGGGGCAAGGGAGCCAGCTGACTCCAAATGTGGAAGGAATGTCAACTTCAGACGAATACATGCATTGAACAAGCGCTGCCTTATTCGTACAAGAGTATTTTACTGAGATATCTAAAGGTTCAGAAAGCAAATAAAGCAGTAAAGCCATCCACAATGGCTTAAGACGAGAGCATAACGCCGGCAATATGAGAGCCCCTTTTTTATGTATAGCTAATAATGGTAAACTTTAAACGCAAATGATTTGTTTTGAGACGCACGGTCGGCAAATGGAGTTCTGAAACTTGTTTTTTTTTATGTCAGTATCTTTCCAAAATTAAACAGACGTGGGCTGCGTAAGAAACAGTATATCTAGTAGCTGTAATAGTAGGGGAGCCCACGTAGCAGAATAGTGGCATACTCGAGTGTCGTGGAAACCGCTTGGATTTAGAAGAAAACGTTAAATGGTGTATATCCTTTCACCGGTGTGCAACTACATCGTCTACAGACAAAGTTGCAAAAAAACAGTTACAAAATTACTACAGTGCCTCAGATATTGATAGTACATATACCCCACGTGCCTCAAATCATGGAAATATGTTAATCTCCCGGTCTGCATAGTAAAGGTGACCGTTAAGAAAGGCTTTAAAAAATTAGAGAAAAGAACATATCTTAGTTGTTCAGAGGGAATGTTGAAAAAATTGAAATGAAATGAAGAACCCTGTCTAAAAACTAATGGTCCAAATATTAAGCTTGATATCCTGACCATCCTGATCCACAATCTCATGGTTATTATGATGTATTTTCTTAATCGGACCGTTCAAAATTTATTTTTTTATATAACACGCGGAAGATAGTACAGAAATAATAACAAATTATCTATTACAGTTATAGACCGCCTAGCTCGCAGAGTTCCGCTTAGATGGCATTGGCTCTTTTATACCCCAGTCTGCACGCTGCAGTAGAGTGACGGCCTGCCGTGGTCACTATACTCTTTATCCCTGCCTGATGAGCCCCAACAGGGCGAAACCGGTCATAGGGTGGGAGTGGATTGACCAGGGCAGATGACTTATTTCAAATTATATATTTTTTTTAAGAAAACGGTATTTAATGTTTAAAACGTCTGCGAACGTCATTTATTTAAGAAAATATAAAATAATTTTGAAAGGCGTAAGTTACTTCCCTAATAAGTATGCTAACAAAATTACATTAAAATTTCATAAGGAAATGAAATATGTAATATAAAGTATTCCATTTAAGTAATAAAGTAAAGTCATAATTTTCCACCATACTTGAATGATTTCTTTCAAAAATAAAAATTGACCGCGCTCGAAAATGCGAAAGTGACATTTTTTCACAGGTTCTTGGCCCCCTTGCCCCCCCCCCCCCGCTATAACAAGGCTGACACAAATACGGAATAGATCTCTTTCAATAAGCTAAACAAACCCTTCCACATGACATATTTGTCCACTATTATTTACAAACATTGCGGACGCGCCAATAATACAATTTAACCGGCCAACCGTGTAAAATAAATAGTATGAATTGTTTTGTTTGTGTAACGCACACATAGAGAAATCGGTATATCATTGCTAAATATATGCACACACCGCTACGAACACCATTTATTGTTATTGATTACACTGTAGCACGCACAAAGAGGGATATCAATTACATTGGTAATACCTGCACAGCCCGGCGACAATGTGAATAGAGCGTTGAAATGAAAATAATAACATGTATGTGTCCCGCTGTAGAAACGTTAGTTAATTTAGGAAATATATAATGACTGACATAGGAAGAAGAACACCTGGTGTCATTTTTATTTAATTGATTCTAGGCATAAATGATTGTATTTATTAACATACGAATCGTTCAGTTTTTTAGCCTCATCGATACAATGGATTATTTATTGTTATTCATATATTTGAAAATTTTTGACGTGGACACGTCCTACCTTTCCATTTGGGGTACATTATGAACAATACTAGTGATAGCCAGTGCCATATAGCGGTGCCAATAGGGCAATACTATCTAACGGTAGGGGTAGAGTTCTGTATATACTAAGTCTTAGTAGAAGCATTTTACAGTTCTCTGTAACCGACCAATACAATAGCTGAAAGAAAGACCTATGTCTTACCATTCTAAATTAGATGCCATTGTGACCCAATGCTTTTACTCAGAAGGTCACATGTTACATAAATTATATCATACAGGCAGGTGGTTGCGGCGAGACCAAAGATAGCAAAAACGAAAACGGGCACGACGTCAAAAGTAAATAGTGAAAAAAATTTAACATGCCAATAAACAATTGCAATAATGGTTAAAGAATTGTAGTCCGCGAGAATTATAATCGAGTGTGTTACTTTAATTAAGGTGATAATTATCAATTAACGTTATTTGATAGCTATTCTTTACGGTAAATTGTTCATTTTTACTTCAATGCATGAAATGTATATAGCTATGATATAACTTCCATTCGTACTTACATTTACAGGCGTATTTGATAAGAAACGGTGTCTTTATAAAGAGGAAACAATTAACACTCTATTTCAAATGCCAAGAGATGAATAAAAAACTTTTGAAGAGTGGATATTTTGTTTTGTGATGCACATCCTAACCTGCTGAATTTAGTATTTCTAAATTAAAGTGAATTTTAGTTTTTTTTTTAGTTTATGCAATGCATCAGACATGCCCGCGTTAAAATTACCCACTATTTGTTTTCCAAAATTACTTTTTAATGTTGGCTACAATTTTCGTCAGCTTACTGAGTTTGATACTTGATAGCAAATAGTGGGTTTCCATGAGGTCTGTTTATTCTTGGATATTGCTACTAGAAGGTTCTTAATGTTTATTTCCGGTTACTTTACTGTACTTTATCCCAATGAACATGTTCATTCTTCACCAAAGTTTATTTCAAACAAAACAATTAGTAATGGGAATCCTTATTTCTGTGTCAACCAGAGTATATTTATTTAAGAGTTTGCGTCTAATGTGCAATTGACTCCACATTGAAAGGATCTTCACAAAGAAATTAATATTAAATGCCTAACAAGCAGTTGGGGCGTATTACGTATTTCGGGAATAGCAATGAAGAACAATTTTTTTAATTAAATGGTTTTTCGCCTTGCAAAATATTGACTTTTACATTCTACAGTAAAGTGTTAATGCTTAAAATGTAATATTTGATCCAGCTGCTTCTTCAGTGCTGAAAAACTGCAGATAAGCATTTTTTTATTACAGCATACGTAGGAAAGTTACTTGGGGTAAAGTCGGAACTCTGCGGTGGATGAGTTATTAATTCGATACCATTATTTGTGAAGAAGTCGATTACAGCGCAAGCAGTATGGAGTTTAGCATTACCATGATGAAGAATGATGACTCTGCCAGTTATCAATGATATCTGGCAAGCAAATTTCTATATACTATTAAGCATTTACTTTACAATGGTTCCCTAAAGGATATAAGGCAATACTACCCAATTTGGCCAAAAAGCATGGAACCATTTGTTTGGAATCATTAATTTTGGAACATAGCGCACAACGCCTGTAATAATGTTGCGGTCATGTCTAGAAGGTCTACTATTAATTTTTTAATAATCCCTTGCACCATTTGACTCGATCTTCTTTCTGAGCCGTGGTCAGATTATGAGGTACCCAACGACAGCAAAAATATTAAACGCCTAGTTGCGCAAGCTAAATGGAACTATTTGATCTACTGCATTAATGATTTCCGCTACAACAGACGTAGTGGGACGACCGCTTCTTAAATGATCGTGCAGCAAAGCACATTTTAATTCTTGGAAGCAGCGATATACAGTTTTTGATGGAGGTCTGCTCCAAATGCAAGGACTGAACGTGGTATACGTTCTAGTTGAGTCAAACAACGACGAAAATGGTAGTAAATCAGAGCACGAGCGTTTTTTCGTGTTAACTCTATTTTTATGAGATTTGTATTGTTCTAAAAAGTTCAGTATTGAAATAAAATAACATTTTACAATCGAACAAAGACAGCAAATTTCTGACAGATTAGACTATGCCAGAACTTATCAATCCAGGCTGCTAGATTTCCGAAATGTTTCGACTACCCTTTATACCTACCGCCATATTTTAAACTTAATCTAATATCTGCATAACGAGGTACAAAGCAATCGACCTTCATTGCGTGTCTTTTTTATTCATATAATTTTTAGCCGTTGTTTAAGCTAATCCCAGACTTATGTTTTTTTCATTAAGTGTTCTGATTGTGTGCTTATCTATATCTATACGTATAATGAGCAGAACTTGACAGCATCATCTGAAGCTAAGTTCGTACAATCAATAAATTATTAATCTGGCAGCAGTGCATATTCTCGTAATGTCAATACAGGTAATGTGTGACTTGGTATGCTCTATATATCGCTGCCACCTTTCGCATCGCGTGTAATGCCAACTGGCAGTTAGTTAATTCTCTTGTGTTGGTAGCGTCCATCATTATTAGCGACGCTTAATGGAACACTATCTTGATGGGAACATTTTATTTTATAAGCAGTGTTAGATTATTACTGCGTTTTTTGTAGTAAATAGGAGCATTTAGAAACACTAATTAAGCGAGTATTAACTCAATGGAGTAACGTATAGTACAATTTCTCTCAAGTTGTTTTATTCGATCGCCTGATGTGTACCCACCTATCTATATTTTGAATAACGATTGTTGATGTTAACTACACAAGCTTAATAATTACCCGTGAATAATTTCCACACTTTATCAGCTCAGGCATATATTTTGACTGAGATCTAATTATAGAAACCTTTTCAATAAAATTTCATGGACGCAATACCACTATTGATGTGGAGTAAACATTCTTTCTAAATGTATCTAGCTCTATAAAATGTTTTCTAATAACTGTTTGAGTCGTTCATTGCAAAGGTGGAAGCTTCAATAGTTTATATATTTTGAGGGGTGGCAGAGTGTTGGTCGCCCTGAAGATACAATTACAATCTGTAAGAAAGACTTTCGGCTTGCCTAGTATTTATATGATGGGCTGAAAAGTATAACGATATCAACAAAATCTGTACACACGTTATATCTATGTGTCACCAACCACAAGTTTAGGAGTTTGCAACCACGATCGTAATATTTCTCATTCTAATTGTATAATTTTTGTTGGGGCTATATACTTCTGAAATGAATACATACGAGTCTTGCATAAAGAATTTTGTAACTTTATTGCTTACAACTTTAATATCATTTTCAGAATTAGTATTTCTGAAATATAATTTCAATACAATCATATATTAATTATCTCCTGTGAAAATAGTTAATCTTATGTCTTCTAACTCCTGCACTTCTATAAACATAATAATCAATAAGGAATAATAACAATGGCTTATCTACATACTGAATAACTTCATACATAAGAGTAAGTATGAATACCTACGTTCAATCAGTAGATGGTAACCCTTACTTTTTTTAAGAAACTGCAATTACTTTTGCTTCAACTTTAACAAAAATTATCAAACTTTTCAGGTTTGTGCAAAAATATGTTACGCTCATTTACCAAAACGAGCACAAATGAAACCACAAAGTATAGATGAATTCTGTGCAACATCTCAAAGGTTCTTTGGATCAGTTTTGTATAAAGAGATCCTTATTGGTGTTAAAAGTTTCATAAGTCCATATTAACGTGAGTTGGTGGAACATAAATCTTTGTTTCGTTTGAATATGTCGCACTCATCAGTAGCTTGGTTTACAAAACGCATAAACACCTTACCGAATACATATGTAACACAAAATAATCTCCTCTTTGACTAATGAAGGGAACATATTTATTTATCCGTCCCATTAGACACATTTTCACAAAGATTGCTAATTTATTTTGTTATTTTACATTTATTGCAGTTTTTATTAATCGAATTAGTCGAGTTATTTTTTTAGGTGTTAATTTAGAGTATGATTTATGTGTATGGACTTGGAGGTGAATCCTAACGATTTTGTCTATTGCAGGACTACAGGACTTTCGTAGCCTTCATGAACACCCTCCGCAGTGATACAGATCTTAACTGCTCCTGGTCCAGTCTTTTGCCTAGCCTGGTTTCTTACTCCTAACAGATGCATTGCGGTGTTGCCATACATGAAAAACGTTTCATCCTTATCGAAACACTATTTGCTGGTGCATCTTTGTCGACCCTTATGTCGGAGGACTGGAGGAGGAGCACAACGCCAGTGCTTTAAACGCGGCTCGAGTGTCAGTTAAAAACAAAGACTGTTCTATTTTCTTCTCCTAATTATCAACCAAGGACAAATTTTAATAAGAAGTAGAGGAATTGTGCTATTTGGTCATAATTCGTTGAACTATACCGGCTTATAATGTATTTATTGTAACAGAACATCTACCTATACTGCTGCAGAATTGTTTTTCTCAGTAAAAGCTACCGCAGCAGGTGTAATTTTCTTTTGACACAGAGGACAAGTTTCAATCTATTTTCTTTTAACGTCGACAAACTTTACTTTGTAATAAATTGGTTATTTAGCGGTGGCGTTGCGAATTACGACGTAGGTTGGAAGTAAAGACCCACATTGCTGACTACCTGGTCGTTTTGGGAAAATCGGTATGCGTCATCTAGATGTGGCTTTTCGAACTACGACGTATTACGGTCGATAAGTAGCTACAAAATTTTAACTACCTGCTCTACCACGTCCACGTCACTCTTACGGGTATGTCAAAGATACAGCCACACAAGACTTTCRCAATGMWAAATTTTTGATAGCAATGTAGGATTTATCATGTATTTCCTATAGCTATTTGCATGGTTCAGTAAGTAATCCGCCATCTATTGTTCTTACGATTTTCTTATATTTTTTTATTCCACTGTGCTCGTATAACGTTTCCCCACAAAATTAATTGTACTGATATTTATATTTCATTTTCGGCCAAGTACCTAGCTACAAGGCCTATTTTTTTTTAAATTGTATATACCATAAATTTCTGTTATAATTATCGTATCTGCTTATACTTCTCCTTGCAAGGTACGGTCGGCATCAAGCAAAACCGGAACCTAGAACGAAAACTACGTGTAAATTAAACTTTACCCCCGCTGCACCCTGCGCTTTGATTTCATGCGGAACATGCAGCAAGTCTGCCCCTCGCCCCGCGCAATTGCCACCCGAGAAGAGTCCGCGGCACTTGCTGCAGCTGCACACCTCCCCATCCTCTTTTGTTATCCTTAGCCAGTCAGCCGTGGAACCTTTGTTTATCCTGTGGTTCTTTTTGTTTAAACCTCATCATAAATGAGTTTCAGCGAACAAAAGGGTTATTTACTTAACCCCTTAATTGTTCTCAGCGCAAGTGGGTAGCACTAGTGCAAACACGTAGAAATAAGCTTAAAGCAGATGGGTCTATTCGGATTTAACTGCGTTCCGCTAGGCGATACATTATGCTGAGTTGACTTGCACCGGGAGCTCCGTTTTCGGTCCGTGTACGTGTATTGGCGATTGTTACATAACTAACTGTCTATGATTATGTTATGTGTACATATCATATTTTTATTATTATATATGTAAGTGTTTGTTTGCGTATTTTGTATTACGCTTTGTAAATAGTAGACCATTCGGCGTAAAACATCATCAGTGCCTCAATTTTTATGGTGTTTGTTACAGTCCAGTACCTACTAAAATGTTTATCACCTACAATTTACCGTAATTAGTAATTAATTTTATTAATTTTAAACAAAAGGGCTACTTATTTGTTTGTTTTGCGGAACTCCTTCGCTAATTGTTTTTGTATTTTCTTTTGCGGGCAGTGTTTCATTTTTCTAAATTAAAAAACTTTGAGTTTTGCCTTCCTCAGGTGTTAAACAGTCTTATCAAAGCTTCTTACTTTCAAAGTTGAAATTGGCTGAAGCCAATTGGTAGGTCCATATCGTGAAATAACATTGTCGCGAAACTGAGTGTTCTGCAAATCGATGATTTCAGTCTTTGTATGGTTCGTAGCTCTATACTGCTGAATCCATATCTTTTCGACGTCCATGTTAAACATCGCACGGTATCGTTCCCCATTGACCGTAKCATGCTGGCCGGCATCATTTTTAAACAAGAATGGGCTAATGATCGGCGGCAAACCACACCAGATCAAAAATCAGACATAAGCGATGGACTTTTGGCTCAAGTTCTTAAACTAATTGAATCTTATAGGCTTTAAGACCAGCACAAAACCCAAGTTAGATCTTACTGAATATAATCACATTGATATTAACAAAAAGTACAGCACAGTTGGAAGTTATCCCTTCCGAAAATCCGAAAATTACGCACTTGTATATTAAATTAAAACGCATGTATAAATTCCTACAAAACGAAGAGGAATAAATGAACAAAAGCAAAAATACTATGTGTGATTTTTAGCGTGTTTATTTAGTTCAATTTACTAGATTGTATTTAAACATTCCAATAATATGTAGTGTTCCAGCCCGGTTAATTTGACTACTTTGAACCTTTGGAGGATGGTTCCTAAACAGTTCGTCGAAAAAACATGTTCCACAAACCAGGGGCACCACGGCGATAAAGGGGTTGGAAATAAATATTTGTTTAGAGCTTTTAATTCAGTCTTTGTAATGTTATGTCATGTCAGATCAATTTCTAAGTGCATTTTAAAAGCTTTGAGACTGTCATGCTTACTGTAAATATAATAATAATGAGTAACTGACAGAATTTGATGCATGCAAATGGACACTAGTGTTGCTTTTAAGTGTCTGGGGAAAAAGTTTCACACTGACAAAAAGTGTCTGATTATTATTAATTATAGGTGACTCCGTCAATCGTAAACTTAACCTTTTCACTCGTGCATAAATAATCTCTTTATCGTCTTGTATGAAAAATAACTATTAATAAAGTCAAATACTGTATTATGTTAAAACAAAATAGTTGCTTGACTGGTTTGGCGAAAAAATACGCAATTTTTTTTTGCGCGGCATTGACAAACTTCCTGATAGATGTGTAGATATCAATGGTCATTATTTTGGATAAATATTTTTTTACCATTTTCGTACAAAAATGTGTATTTTCTATTAAAAAATTCCGATTCATAGATTCAGACTTATGTATATTGTAAGAAATATCTGTTAAAAAGAAATCCTTATGTTTTTTCTTCCTTTTTTTGCTAAATTACATAAACCTTGCTTTTGAGGGGATATTTTAAAGAAAAGAGAGGCCAAGTTAAGGAGCTACATACTTGGTATCTAGATATAAAGTTTGTCTATCTTTTGGAAGGATTTTATTACCTCGACGTTTAAAATACTTTACAAGGGATATTATAATTGGGGTGGCAATAAAAATTTGCATACCAAACGGCCAGGCAAGGATCGGTATTGTATTTATTTTATTATAACCTCCTAAATGTATGTAATACATATTGAAAATTTTCAGTTTCTTGCGTATTTAAGCGAAAAATAAATCGTTACATGCACCACTCACTTCCAAACTCGCTTAGCAGAGGATAGTGGAGATTCATTCATTTCATACATTCTCCATTTTACTTCAGTTTGTGTTAAGTCGCGAGTGAACCAAATACGTGAAAATTTGGAGACCGTGGTCCTGTGAGGCGAGTCAAAACGTGTAAATGGAAGAAGGTATGGAACTGAGGGAAAATGGAAGTGAAGCAAATTCGAGTAAATAAAGGCAATGTTTATCCCCGCTGGAAAAAAATTGTTATAGCACATGAAGAATTGATAAAAGAGTAGATGTCTCTGACAAAAACATCATATCCATCAGTATAGAGAACTACAAAATAAAAAAATAATGTCGGAGTGACAAAAGAATATTAAATAAGCTTGAAAAACGCGCATATGATCATTTTAAGAAAAAGAAATAAAAAAAATTGCGTTCAGACGCTAAGAATTGAAGAAAGCAAATGAAATTTTGTTTGCGTCAAAACCCCGCGGAATTTTTTAATATCCATTCGTTTTCACCACAAAATTAAATTTAAAACAAAAACCCGTTTCAATGGAATCGTCCAGGATTAGCGAATGGAGAGAATGAGCTATTTGAAGGAAATAAGAAAGTGACGAAGGTAGACCGATAATCTATCTAGACTAAACGTGATTTAATTCGTATGATACGGTTAAAAATGCTTGGTCAGATAATGCAAAAAAGTGTGAATAGATGTGGCATTGGGCAAAGGGCGCTGTATTATTGTCTTGAACGCAGGATCAAAAGAAGGAGAGATTAAGAATTTTTATTAGTAAGAGCAAAAAAAATATAAAATATTCCTCAACTGACTATCACGAAAACATGTCGGGCGATATGTTGGTTTCGGAATAAATTAATTGAAGATGTAATAACAATAGACAACGCTGGGTACCATTCGGCACAAACAAAAATCCAAATAGAAGTAGTCGGAAACAAGAGATAAAAGATTTCTTGGCGAAAGGTTAATTGTATGAAGAGAACTATACGAAAGAAGAGCTGTTGGAAGTAAAAGAATTTGAAGTAGATCAAGAAAGGGCGAATCGTGGCCGTCAAGGGTATTGGCTTCCACCCTTTCATAGCAATTTTAATCCCATCCAATAAATACAAATCCCAAATTTAGTCTGGATACCGTGAACTTAATGAAAAAAATTCAGTTAAACAAGAACTAATTATGAATCTAATAAGCGACAGTAGTGATGAAGGCTTTTTTGATAGTTAATATAACCATAATAATTATTAATTTATATTTGTTTGGTGGGGATCTAGTGACATCCTATGTAGTTTCTGTCATAAGTGTAAGAATAATATTTTATTAAAAATAAAATCATCTGCCCTGGCCAGTCCACACTCACCTTACGACTAGTTTCGCCCTGTTGGGGCTCATCAGACAGATGATTTTATTTTCATCTGTGCACGGAGTAACTTTTCCGATGCCATCACGGAACCTGCACTGGGCCGGTGTCTATCCACAGTTTATACATCGCCCAGCTCGCAGAGCTCCGTTTAGATGGCACCGAGAGCTTCAGCCTTCGTATTCTCGCGTACATAGTATTTTATTATTTAATAAAAAAATTACACGGTGCAATATTTTTATTATTTCTTAATTACTTTAAATATGGCCCTGGAAACCATCACGTGCTGCAATTTATGATTTGCCTTTCAGATGACGGGATTAGGGTTATGTTGCCGCAAACCACCCAAAAAGTTAAATGCTATACTGAGCCAAAAAAATCTTCCAAAAATAGATAAACTTTGTGCATAACGGGACACATTTTAATACTTTAAGAATAATGCTGTCAGTTAGAAAATTTGATTTTATATGATTTGGCCTGTAACACCGAGAAGCACAAATAAGCTCTTGTTGGAGGAATTGCGAAATGAGCTACAAGTTAGCTTGCTTTAGAAAAACTGAATTCAGTCTTTCCAAATCTATTGCGATGTTTCATTGGTTGATACTTCCTAATGTTGCCTCTGGTATGAAAAAGGATGTGGTACTTTAACCTGATTATTTTCAGTACCAACAAGTTCTAATTGTGTCTTTGTTTGTTTATTATTATATATTTTTCCTAAAATGTTTACTTAGTAATCGAATATGTAGTTAGGGTTAATTGCAATTTGCAAGTACCGCGTGAACTTTTCTTAACCTTTTGTAACTAATAGAATTGTCGAGGTAAACGAAATAACTAAATCCGCTAGAATTCTAGTCATCGCAAATTTTTATTAAACTACTGCGGTATACTGTAGTTCCTGGTACATGAGCACGATTCTGTTGCAAACAAAGCATCACGTACCATAAAGGAAGAGCGTGGCCAACAGCAGACAGCACGTGATGTGTCGCATTCTGGCTTCCTCTCACCACATGCCGTTGTTACGTGCACCGCCTAACCAGGCAACCTGGAGTCTTCGCCTAACTTTCAGGAGCGGACGTGCATTCCAGCTTGAAAACACTCGCCGAACTCGACTTTGTCGCGAACGCGTCGGAAAACTGAATGCACCGCGACCTCTTCGAAGGAAGCGCGCGTACTGCCGGTCGTCGCGTCGGGCGCACAACGCGTCCACGGCGTCCCGACGGCCCGCTCCTCGATTGGCGGAGAAGAAGACGGTCGGCCAATCGCGGCGGGCGATCCGCGCGCAGATTGTCTGTTTTCGCCCATTTTTTTCGTCCTCGCCGGCGTTTATTAACTAATAGGTTTTATTGGCGACCGTGCGAAATTGTAATTAACTGCGGCTGTTCTTCTTTATTATTATTTTCGGGTTGGAGTGGCGTGATGGAGATAATTAAAACTATGCCACTGACGCCGGCACGCTTTTGGGGTGAACGGCGGTTTTCCTGCGGTGCTTTCAGCAGGAAATTGCGGGCAGTAAATGTTGCAGATATATCACCTTGTTCTACAAGGAAACGATGGATGGTAATCGCGTCTGTTAAGGAGTTTTAGGATAAATATTCTGTGACATCATATCATCAACATTTGTGCTGGCCACGTGTACCCATTATCGAAAAGACAGTTTAAGAAACAAAACAAAAAAGCGGAACGCACTGTTGTCGCGGTAGCCAAATATATATATGACCATAAGCGCCACTTCTGGGCATAGGTCGCTCAATTTTTGAGCTCTTCTGATCCGCTTTCTCCTCATTTACAGGTTCTGCTGTGTTTTTGCTCTATTCGCTATTTTATTCCATTCTTTCCTGTCCTTGATCTTTTCTCGCCAGTCCTTTACTTCCATCTTTGCTAGATCTTCCATAACTTGGTCCTGCCACCTGTTCCTTGGTCTTTCCCTTGGTCTGCTGGCTCCAGGCCTCCAGTTTAGTATTGTTCGTATAACTTGCTCTGGTTCTCTCCATCGTACGTGTCCAAACCACCCCAGTCTTTGGTATTTTATGTGGCCTATGATGTCTTCTCCGTGCATTATATTTCGTATTTCGTAGTCCATAAGCATTCTGTACTCGTCGGCGTCCTTTTTTGTTCCAAGTATTTTCTTTAGGATCTTCCTTTCCTGTATCCGTACTCTTTCCTGGTCTGTATTAGTCAGGCCCATTGTTTCTGTTGCATAGGTCATTACCGGTCTGATTGCCGCTTTGTATATTTTCAGTTTTGTTACTTTAGGGATCTGTCTCGTAATAGCTTTCGGTAAGACCAGTATGCTTTGATTCCCGCCTTAAGTCTTTCATTAATTTCTGTACTTCTTTGGTTTTTTCAGTTTATAGTAACTCCGAGGTATTTGAAGTGTTCCTCCTTTTGAAAGGTATAATTTCCTATTTTTATGGCGATTCCGATATAGCCACTTCTAGTGGTGACGAAATATTTTGTTTTGTCTTGGTTTATTCTAAGTCCTCTTACATTAGCTTCTTTTCTTTCCTGTAGGCTACATCTATCTCTTACCATCAGCGTCAGGTCATCTGCGTATCCTACTACCTGTATTGAGCTTTGTGTGATTTTACTTTCCAGTCCTGCGTGTTTGATGACACCGTCCAGCGCTATATTGCAGAGAGTTGTCGATAGACTGTCACCTTGCCTCACACCTACTTCAATTCTAATGCTTTCTGTGTCACCGTCCTTTGTTGTGATCCTTGCTGTTGAGTCCTACATTGTCATTCTAGTCAACCTGATTAGTTTTGCTGGTATTTTCATTTCTGTCATTTTACTAATTAGTTGCTGCCTGTCTATGATGTCTAAAGCCTGTTCAAAATCAATAAACAAGGTATGTAGTTCTATACTGTGTTCGTAGCATTTTTCATTAGTTTGTATTAATGTGTGTATGGCGTCAATAGTTGCCTTGTTGGTACTGTCCTATGTAACTCTCTGTGTATTTGTTAAGTCGATTTCGTATTATTGTGGTCAGTAGTTTGTAAGTGGTGTTCAGCAGCATTATAGCTCTATAATTAGTACATTTAAGTGGGTCTCATTTTTTAAAGACAGGTAGCCAAATACATTTATAAAAATAGGCCATGTCTCATAAGCGGGTCAAGGTTTTTTCACTAGAAGTTGTCAACACACTATACTATAGTAATATAGCAAGCCCGCAGCTAGCGGGAGACCACAGCGGCGTTGCCCGCTTTGAGAATAATACATTGTCTTGTCTATTGAAAGAAAATGCAAGAGTCATGTCATTATTCTTGCACATATTAAGCTGGCGCTGAATTGGCGATAGTAAAAAGACAAGTGCTGTCAAACTATATAAGTCTATCATTGGGACATCTCTTAGCTGAGCTATATATAGAGCGCCGGTAGTTCACTCAGCTTACGTAAAAAAAATCTCAAATCGGGGTAGTTTGATGCAATGTAGCGGATTAATGTGCGTATATCAAGATTCAAACACTGCGCGGAAAAACGGTTGCCGAAATTCACGGTTCGTTGCAAGAAGCGTATTCTCTTCGAAGTTCGCCTGGTTCAGAAATTGATAATAGCATGATTAATAAGAGGATTTAGGACATAATGTTTCTGTGACGTATGAGGCTGAGAAGGTGCTCGCAACTACCGATCTGTGTGGATTGCTTTGTGATAGACGGAGTGGTTCAAACGACCGGTAGACGAGTGAAAATGACATCAAGAGTTAGCAGGAAATTAATTATTGCTTTTGATTTCCATCGTGAATTTTATATCAGAGGTGATCTGAGAAGGTTGTTAGGGTGTTTGGGTGTTGGAACCGTGAAGCCGTATAATGAAAGTCACGTCGACATAACGAAGTCAGATATTAGGTTTGGAAGCATTTAAACAAATAGGTTTAGAGCCATCAGAAAATGGGTATAATAGGCATAAGATACAATTTGCAATTAATCGTTATCGTTACTCCAAATACAAATTAACCCTCGAACCCCCAAATTATAGATCGACTGCTTTGTAGTGTAAGCAAGTATATTCCAAAAGGAAATGCTTAATAAATAAATATTTCGGCACGTAAGTCATTTCAACATACCGGGTGTCTCGAGCGGTCATTTACGTTAGTTGCTGACCATAGTGCAACGGAGGTATTGAATACCTAGTCTTAGAGGAGTAAGCAAGTTTTTTGGGTTTTTGTGGTCAATGATTGTAAAGAAAAAGCCGAGGTATCCAGCCTGGCCTGATGTAACGAAAAAGATTCATCATTTTATCGACAACCCCGAACATTACGTGGCGATTCTGCCAGGATCAAATACAAGTTATAAAAATTTCGACTGCAGAATAAATAACCTAATTGGTTCWAAAAAGTTGCTTATATGTTTAAAACAGGATCCTTGATCGACGTTGTCATTACGTTCATCGTCGAGAGACCTGATAAATATGTGCGAAAGATATAATAATCCGGATTTAGCTAATATAAAATATAATAAAGATGAAAAGCAGTCGTTATCTTCATTGTTACTGAAAAGTTTAGTAGAACTTAATAAAGAAATTAAATCAAACAATTTAAAATTGTCTATCATTAAAGAAGTTTGTAGAACAGATGATTTAGAAACAAGAGAAATTATATTAAATGATTTTCATATTTTACCCACAGGAGGTCACGCGGGTGTAAACCGGATGTATAATAATGTTAAACGTTATTATTTTTGGAGTAATCTACGTAAAGATGTTGAATATTTTGTGAAGAAATGTGATGATTGTCAGCGGTACAAACATTCAAAAACACTAAAAGAACCGATGACTATTACAACAACAGCAAGTTCTGTATTTCAAAAAATTTATTTAGATCTTGTAGGATCCACAGAGACAGATAATAAATATATTCTAACCTTGCATGCGAACTAAGCAAATTCATAGAAGGTTATCCCTTAAAAAATAAAGAAGTCACGACAGTCGCTAAAAGTTTTGTTGAAAATTTCATTTTACGGTATAGATTTCCAGAAGAAATTGTCACGGGCAGAGGAACTGAATTTTTGACTTCGGTATTGACCGAAGCTTGTAAGCTTTTGGAAATAAAACAGCTAAATTCTACTGCTTATCACCATGAAACATTAGGAGCTTTAGAAAATTCACATAAATGTTTAGGAGCTTATTTAAGGATGCAAGTTGCTAAACATCCTGATACGTGGAGTTCTTGGGTGCCGTATTGGTGTTTTGCCTATAACAACACTGTTCATTCGGAGACAAAATATGCTCCATTCGAGTTAGTTTTCGGGAAAACCGTCAATTTACCTTCTAACATTACAAAATCAAAAGATCCTTTGTACAATTTTGAAGATTACCCTCTCGAATTAAAATATCGGTTATAAAAAATAAATCACGAAGCTCGTAACAACTTGATGAAGTCAAAAGTTAAGCGGAAAATTTGGTATGACGAAACCAGTATAGCTAGTACGTATATAAAGCAGGAGAATTAATTTTAATTGAAAACAATAACGTTCAGAGTAAATTGCAACCTTTATTTAAAGGTCCATACAGTGTTGTAGAAGATAAGAGTCCGAACATGGTTATTAAGGTAGATAATAAGGAAGTGTTTTTGGGTGAGCGTGTAGTGTAAGCAAGTATATTCCAAAAGGAAATGCTTAATAAATAAATATTTAGGCACGTAAGTCATTTCAACATACCGGGTGCAATGTCTCGAGCGGTCATTCACGTTAGTTGCTGACAATAGTGCAACGGAGGTATTGAATACCTAGTCTTAGAGGAGTAAGCAAGTTTTTCTGGTTTTTGTGATCAATGATTGTAAAGAAAAAGCCGAGGCATACAGCCCGGCCTGATGTAACGAAAAAGATTCAATAAATCAGGGAGTGATAGACGATGAGAGAAGTATCATTTTATCGACAACCCCGAACATTATAGCTTTACTTCCCTATGTTCAAGGTATCACGGACAGAATTGGCAAAATTCTTAAGATCATCCCTACTATCTTCTAGCCCCTTTCGGAATTGTCACAAATTCTTCCATCTCCGATGGATAAAATACATCCTCTATCTTCTAGAGGCATCCTTCGTTCGTGCGGAGCCGTATATATATCGGCGAAACAGGTAGATCCTTTAAAACTAGGCTTGATGAACGTAGACGCTGTATAAAATCAGGTCTCTTCACCCACTCAGCAGTAGCCGAAACCGGTCACAAAATTTTGTTTGACAATGTGGCAGGTTTAGTCCCCTATTTCACTACCAGGAAATACCCAGAAGCCATAGAAATTTTTCACAATCTCCTACCTCTGCCATCCAAGCAATTTCATCCCGCTCGCAATGCCAGGTACAACGTTATCTATAGTTTACGCTGTCTTTCCTCATTAGTATTTGGTTGAGCTCGGACGCGTTTCTCGAGTTGGGTTTTGTACCATATTCCAATATCCTTATTCCTATCCGGATGATATCCCTTACAAGTGCGGGCGAAACGTCAATCTTATCGCAAAATCAGACGCGGTCTAATGTTCTTATTATATATTATATTAGAGCTTTAACATGCCTTTATTATTAGAAGGTATTTAGTAATTATCATATTAGTGTGAAGATTTTCAACAAAAGCTGAAGTTTACCTGTTGTTCAGTATATTGAATTTACTTTTAAGATTTTATTAACACCATAATTGGTGTCGTTTAATCCGCACCATATTGATTCTGCAAGTAATAGCGCACTAATCGCTAATTAAAATTTGAAGTTATACTTTTTAAGTATTTGACCACATCATTATCCTAAATTAGACGTTTACATAAAAAATAATGCTTTAAAGCATCTTTTATCTGTTAGGTATACTTTACTAGATAGAAAGCATTTGTATGTAGACCGCGAAGGCTGCATTTTTGTTTGGACAGAAGTGGGATTTTACCTTCCGCATCACCATAAATTATTATTCACTTAAAAAGGCGGTTTCAACGAAACAAGTCCGTTTCAACCTCAGCGATTCCTCACTGATTGACGACTGCTCTAAATTATAATTAACGGATGCCGTTCTTCCTTGCTATTTTCAGCGGTTTCAGATTTGGGATCCGGTAGTATGCACTTGGCGGGTACTAAATAATTTAAACTACTTCGGCAATTTCTGCAGGCGCACAACGAAGTTTTAATGTAACTACTAACAGATGTTTGTTGTTTCAAACTCGCTATGAGGGATTTTCTGGAACTGATTATCTAAAATCAGCTGACGTTAACTTTCTGCGTAGATAATTACGGTGCCGTTAGCCTCGAGTTAGCCGGTACAAAACAGCTTAAATTAGACAGTTAAATACTACGCCGCTATCAATAAAGTTTGAAGCTGGATATGGCTGTCGAGACTCGGTAAATAGATACTGCTTAGTCTGCAGCAAATTTCGTCGATCTTCTAACTCAAGCTCTTTTGATATATATGATTTAAATGCTCTTTGAAAATAACAGTTAGGTTGAAACAATCTGATAAAATCGTGGTAAAAAGCGCGATCAACAAATCAGCGTGTTTCAAAGTTTGAACAATCAAATAAATCTTCAAACCTCACGTCGAATGTAAACATACATTTCGTTCGAGCATAGATCGTCTACTCAGCGGACGACTGGTGAAAAATTATCTAGCACTCGCAGGAAGAAAGGAACAAAAAACAACAAGACAACATTAATGAGCACTGAAACCAATAAACAACACTCGTATGACTACACTACCTAAAATTGATAAACAAGAAACAAAAGACAAATCAAAAGTGAATCCAAGTAGAATATGAATATAGATTACTTGACTGGATCTATTAATTTGTAGAAGATAGCGGTGGTTAATCCGTGTTAATTAGTTTATCTTTGTATTTCTTTCATGAATATAGCTCCATATGCATTCAAATTATAAACTTTGCTGTGTTTTAACAAAGTTATGTCTTTGCACTTGTGTTCGGATTCGATGCCTCATGACTCCAGATTTACCAAGTTCCCCCTTTTGGTTTGTTAATTGTGTTCTCTAGACCGTGTGCACAAAGCATCGTCAAGTTTGTCCTATATTATACTTTATCATATTCATTACAAGAAATTTTGTATATACCAGACTTGCCTAATCTATTGTTAATATGGTTACATAAAAGGTGTTTAACAGTATGATTATTTGAAAATGCCGGAAGTAAATTAAAATTTCTTAACGTATTTTATATTAGATTGTTCAGGAAGGAATGTGTTTTATGATTTTTTTATTTAACGCAAATTTATACCAATAAATCATTATTTCAATTTAATGTGTTATACATAATTCAAAAGCTTATTTCGTGCTCTTTCTGACATATCGGCAAAAAAAAATAATCTATATGTTCAAGATAGGACGTAATGCAGCTCAAACCGCTCGAAACATCAACGAAGTATGGTGTGATGGGAGCGTCAGCGAATGCATGGTTCAAGGCTGGTATCAAAAAATTTGGTTCAGGGTTTACCAGCCTCAAAGATGACCTAAGAGTGCTGAGGCCGATCCATGCACAACCATTGACGTACTTGAAGAAAAACTTAGTGTTTCTACAGGAACGGTCTCCAGCTATTTGAAGCAAATAGGGAAGTCTGAGAAGCTCGATAAATGGGTGGCGCACGAGTTAAAATGTAATCAGAAAAATTGCCGTTTTGAAGTTTCTTCGTCTCTTCTTCAGTGGAACAAAAACGACCCTTTTTGATCGAATTGCGACGTGCGATGTATGTGGATCCTCGACGACGCTAAGCCGAAAATGCATCAAAAAAGGTCTTGGTCACTGTTTGGTGGTTGCAGCCGGTCTCATCCATCACAGCTTCCTAAATCCAGGCGAAACCATTACGGCAGGGACGTGCCGTCGGCAAATCGACGACATGCATCGGAAGCTTCAACGTATGTGCCCGACATTGGTCAACAGAAAAGGGCCAATTCTTCTCCATGACAACGCTTGGACGTTGTACGTCGAGCAACCGACCCTCCAGAAGTTGAACGAATTGGGCTACGAGGCTCTACCTCATACGCCATACTCGCCGGACCTCTCGCCCACCGACTACCGCTTTTTAAGCATCTGAACAACTTTATACGATAGAAATGCTTCAGAAACCAAGACGACGATAAAGACGCCTTCACCGACTTCATCGCTTCTAGAGCTTCACAATTGGATTCTACCGGCATAAATAAACTTGCTTCGCGTTGGCAAAAATGTGTTGATTCTAATGGTTTTTATTTCAATTAATAAAGTTTAATTTAAAGCAAGTTATGGTAATTTAAAGGCACATTTTTTTTCTGAACAAGCTAATACCATACTGCCAAAACGGATTAAAAGTAACTTTTACGTATGGTTTAGAAAAAAAATTATATTGTATTAGAAAGGAAGTCATTTTATAAATAATAGGTTTGGGATGACTTTTGTTAGTGTGTGTATTTTCGGTAAATGTCAGATTCAAAATGTCCGTTGCGTGTGGATACTGTTAAATCAGAAACGGTAATTACTTCCACATCCAACGGATGAGTATTGTATCGCGAAAAAAAATTTTCAAAAATTTTTATTTGCTCATTGGCTTTAAAATGGTCGTAAACGCAAAAACCAAAATTTGAGCCAAAAAAAAATTCTTGTCTGTGTGTCTGTGTGTCTGTGGTTTTGTTTGTATACACGATAACTTTCGAAAGACTTAATATATGAACTTAAAATTTGGCAAACGTATAAATCTCAACTACCCAAAGCGACCTACTGTTTGTGCGGTAAGTAGGATATCAGGAAAGGGGCGAAATTGGGGGGTAACTACCCTTTTTGCAAATTTTTATTTTTTTTACATTTTTTTCGTTTTAGTATGTGATTAGTAGTATAACTGCGAGTATTATTCCTTCTTATAAATTTTCGGTGCAGTAAACTGTTTAGAAGATATTAGCAAGAAAGCGTCACTTAAAGAYAACGGTTTTTCCTAAATATCTCCAAATATATTTAATATATTGAGAAAATTAAAATGCCATCAGATAGGAAATAAAATTTCTCACAGAAAGTGTCTAAAAAAATTTATTCATAATTTTGACATTTTCGAAATATTTCCAAAAAACCTATTTTGGTCCCTGCTTGTACGATTTTTTTTAAAATTTTGGTATTATATAGAAAATCAAATTTCTAATCAGAAAGCGCTGTTGTATTTTTTTGTTAAGTTAATAATTTTCGAGTTATTTTGAAAAAACCGATTTTAAAATTTATATATTTTTGCTAATATCACGAGGACTTTGTCTTAGAAAAACTGAGAGACAAAATGCTCAAAATCTGATTACTAATCGTACAGTATAAGAAATTAAAACGTAAATGTCATTTTGACAATTGGATGTGGAAGTATTGATTCTATTTGCAGCGGTTTTTTTCGTTATTTTCCTGTTTTACCTTGAACTTTGTGAATGGTTTCTGGCTATTTAGTACATCTAGCAAGAAATCCAAATCATAATTACAGTTCACAACTGTCAAAACATCTTCAGCATACCTATCTAAACTATAGGTATTTTGTGAAAATCGATCTCCGAATTTAAAAAAAAATTATTATTATTATTATTCATTGGCTGTAAATGACAATAATGTATTACCCATCGAAGTGCCAAGCATTTGTTTGTAAATATTGTTGTTCAAAGAAAAAACATTTCGTTTCTACGGAGTGCAGTTGGGCTACTCTTTTTGTCTATTTGTTCGTCATGTATGGAATTTGAAACTAAAAGTTGTTCTAGAAAGTTATAGCTTTATCAATCGGAACACTATAAAGTAACTACGTCGAAATGTTTGTCACTAACATCAATCATTTTGTCATTTAATCTATCAAGGAAGTCGTAGAGCTGCTAATTGAAGAATTGCTTTACTAACCATTTACTAATTTTGTAGGTAGGTGCCCTGGTGTTTGAGACTGCAGGCCTGTGGAAGTTGTCATCTCTACGATTTTTGAGCAGACAGTCGTATTATTGGGATTTTATTTTTAAATTTGTACTTAATTTTCTGCCGGTTAAATTATGACATTGATTCAGCGTATTACTGCTTCTCTTATGTAGTAATTTAACCGTTTTCTGAATGTATATCAGGACTTTCTTTTAACAAATCACCAACTGCGCTTATGTAATCTTTCTTAACAAGTATCTGCCTTCACCGTACATACAGTCTTTTGTTTTAATCATTGGATGATCCCTTCCCCCGTGTTTAGTAAACCACTATTATGACGGTTTTTTTCTCTTTTTCTTTCTCAATGTCGTCTGTAAAACAGTCTTTAGCTGTTGAGTGTAATTGTCTCGTTCATTCGAGGGTAACTTCAAAGCTGCTAATTCCAGATAATTCACCACGTCTACTAATATTCCTTTTTGGGTAGCACCTTGTTTGAAACTGTAACAAATTGTGTTCTTTGTTTGATAAACTGGAATGAGCTATTGTTGATTACCCACTATTCTTATGTGATGGATCCAACGGTTCTTTATTTACATCCTAACCACTTATTTCTTGGGTCAACTGAAGAAGTCTTCTCTACAAAATGGCTGATTTTTTACGTGTCTTTATCTCTGGTGTCTTAATCAACACTGTAAAGTGAACTAACAAAAACGTGCACTTTGCCTTCGTTCGAAGTCCAGTCAGTTGGTTTAGTTTTGTCCTGTACGAGATATTCTTTAAATTTCCAAGTTATTCAATTGTTGTTTACACAAAAAGAATCCATTATGTTTCAACCACAACAGCTGAGATTTTATTATGTGATAGTTATTAAATTTAACACGGCATAAATTTATGACTCATAATAGGTAGTTACTCCCACAAAACTACTAAACTCCGTCACCCGCGTCAGGATTCCTAAAACACTGAATCCACCCCTCGTCTGTAAACAACCTGAAGTTTAACCGGCACCGTTGTTGTTTGTTTAAGCGAAACGGTTTAGCAGGGGAATAAAACAAGTGTAGTTCTTAATAACTCCTATGAAATTTAATATCAACACCGCAACCTCAGGGGATAGTTAAGAGCGGTGGCTGCACATTAGCCTAACAGATTTGACCTCCGAGACTGAGCGTAATGGAATAATCTTGTCCACGTCCCGACGTCTGGCACGCCAAGTGTCACGGGGAATCCCGGAGCTACAGGGCCGAATGTAAATCTCCAACGACATCAATTTGTTTTGTTTTGAAGACAAGGGAAATTTGCTGTAGTTTGCGATGCATGTCTGGACTGGGGAAATTTTATAAGCTAGTGCGCAACACAAGAGTTGCTGCCAGTGCCCAGTGGTTCAAGAATRTAAATGCATTCAGACGTTTAGCTAAAGTAATTCATCCCATTTAAAAGCAGACAGAAATGTTATTGTTGTTCCTACTTATTGCTTTAAAGTCACTTTAAAGTCGTTCGATTAAGATCTTTTTCTTACTCACAAAAAACTATGTAATAGTAATTTTTTATATAAGTAATATCATCTTTCTTTGGAATAATTTCGAATTTTATAGAAGCGTTTGATATTGTTGTTTTGTTAATTGTGTTTTTCGGATTCTGTTATTCCAAAATCATAACTTCCGACATAGAATTATTTCTATAGGAATTTCATAGCACGCTACGCAATAGAAGGGCTGTCAGGTACTTTGGTCTTGTTAAAATATGTAATACACATAAATGTGACTTACATCAACATTTAATGTGCCACCCACTTACTTAGTATTAATTGAGTACGGCCAKATATTCCCTGGTGAATTACTATTAATTAAACGTTTCCTAGAACAAATTGTGCATGCCTCCATTTCTTTTTATTTCACAGAGATTCAGGTCAGTGGTTTTGGCATCAGACAAATTAATAATGTCGGAAACGGTTGTAGGTCACAAAGCAATTTTCATTAGCTTACACAAACACAAAAATATACGCCTTTAAGCCTAAAATTGCTAAATTACTGAGAGCTTGACCAAGGTTGAGTCGGTGCATTCAAGGGATGTTCATTAGCCCAAACGGCACTGATACGTATTCGCAATGACCGTCAGGAACCCTCACAAATTGCAAGCTTACTAGCAAGTCGTATTTGTCAGCAACTGAAGCATCCGTAAGCAGTAAACAGACCGGAAACGAAAAGGGGTTGAAACATGTTCAATAAATAGGTCGCTCACAAGTCATATTTAAGGCTAAAGTTTGAAATGGTGTAAACCGACCTCGTTTTTGTAAAACGCATACTTGGACTTCTTCAACATGCCAGTCTTCCATAAATGAAATAAAATAGGGAAGAATTCTTACTTATGCAAAACGATGCCCGTCTGCATATTGCTAGCGGTCAAATAACATCATTCTTAAACATAATTTCTCGCTAAAATACCTTGGAGTGACCCTTGATACGTCTATAATCTACAAGATACATCCAGAAAACATCAGTAAAAAATTACAGACCAGAAATAACATCCTGCATAAGCTTGCTGTTACAAGTTGGGGTGCAGTTGCAAGTGTACTCCGTACTTCTGCAACTGTCTTGCTTTATAGCAATGCTGAGTACTGCTGTTCTGTTTGTAAAAATGGTCAGTACGCAGGAAAAATTGACACTCAGCTGAATACTGCAATGCGACTAATCACCGGAATAATTAAGTCAACTCCATTACCTTGGCTTCCGATTCTTTCAAACATTGCCCCTCCGGAAATTCGCAGACAGTTTGCTACATATAAAGCTTGGCAAAAATATCAATCAGCTCCTAATGAGTTTCTGATTTCCCGAGATCTGCACGAGCTACCTACAAAACGGCTAACCTCCAGAAAACCTCTGTGGACAGAAGATTTCCTTCGTGCTCCTTATACCATTGAAGACGAATGGTATTCTGCCTGGCAACTTAAGAAACATGATATATTTAATCAACAGCTTATAGACGATCCTACAGAAAAGGTAGCAGGAACTGACCTACCGAGAAAGTCTTGGGTCACTCTAAATCGCCTTCGCACTGGTCATGGGAAATGCAACTTTTTGCTTAATAAATAGGATCCGTCTATCAACCCTTCTTATGAATGTGGAGACCCCCTCCAAACAATTGAACATATGGTCAACAGATGCCCCCATACAACATGGCCTGGTGGTTTTGAGTCTATCCATCGTGTTGATGAAGGTGTTAAAGATTGGCTTAAGACAATCGAGATCTGATTGGAATTTTTCTGCGGTTTTCTTCAATACTCTATCCAGAATAAATACATACATGTATGTATCTATTCTGGATAGAGCGCAAATGCGAGGTATCCTATAGTTGAATAACGCTTTAATAAAAGTCGATCGTAGTCGCATGAAATTAACAAAAGTGTTTAATGTGTTAATGATTTTCATAAGAATATATATTTATAGCACATCGTTCCAGGGTTTAGCTCATACAGAATATAATACAGAGCTTTCAGGGCTAGCCTAACTCTTTCATAAATCAATTAAACTTGTATATATCGATACGCTTTCCTTTCATATCAAAATCTCTAGATGTCTATATTTTCTTGTATGCAAAGACAAAAATTTTTTGCGCAAATACGCAGATTAACCTTTCCTTATCGCCCCCATTTGCTTACCATACAACTCCCATCATACCTACTTCCAACTTCCACGGTCATTACCAGCTAATTCTATGAACAACTACACTCTATTACGCTAATTGCCTCAAAATACCACCGATTAATGTTTTATAGACCTAATCGCATTAGGGACGTGATTAATGCGACGACTACACAGAGAATCGATTCTGCATTCGATGAGTTATTATTTATCGGTGGCTCTCCCCCGCCATCGGTGATAAGAATGGTTCAGTAGCGGCTCGTGGTGAAATTGAGTGGTGTAAGGATTTCGTTTTTATAAAATTCTGCATTTAATGTTCCCAAAAACAAAATAAAACATGAGTTTCAATGTTAAGTTTAATAAGAAAATATGATCCCTTAAAAAATTGGGTCAATAATTCTGATACATGTCCAGACGGGCATAGTTTTTATGGGTAGAGAGATTGCCCAAATTCTCATATATTGTGAGGAAGAAAGCCGTAATATTCTAGGCTAATCTACTTTTCTCTTATAATTTGGTGACATGGTCAAACAAAATGCTACACTTGTTGAGACAGATGCCTAAGGAAACCATTTGGCTTCCGATGGAGTATTTCATGTGCAGCAAGAATAACTTCTTTTGTTTTTTGTTGCTGCACCGTTTCCCTATTTACGCTTACAGCTTGAAATGTCAGGAAACAATAATTGTTTATAGGTGACAACATTAGGGAAAGCGTCTTGAAACTCATCCAGTCAGGGTGAAATGGAAATGCTTCCAAACTCGGTTGATGTTTTGTCCATTTAGAAAGAAATTTTTTAACAGAAAAGCCTTTTGTTTTCTAGCGAATGCCATCATAAATTCAGAAAAGGCTGCGCAAAATTTGGTATTAAAAATAATTTTTATAAATTTAAAAAAAAAACCATTAGTCGGTAAAAGCGAGAAATTATTATCAATTACATCAATTACAATACGTACGAAACAGTCTAAAAAACGCATAAAAAAAACATCGCGACCTACTCGAAGTATGTTTTTAGTCTATCAACTCTTTCTTCCTATAGCATTAGACTGAGACGCAGATATTCAAACATCCTAAAACTTATAGACCATACTTTTTCCTAACACCGTTTGGAAGTGAGATAGTAACAGCGAGCAAAAGGTTTTTCAGTAAAACAAGGTATTACAATCACTTCCACACTTAAAAAAAAAACTTGAGTACGTTAGTATTATGCAGCAGTTATAGTGAGTCACATCTAGTGTAGCTTTTCCGTATTAAACGCCACTGGAAAGGAAACCGCGTATGTACTAGATGCGGGGGGCATAATGAGCCGCGCCATAATATTATCGGCGGCTCATCCGGCCCTCTAGCGGCCGATAAGCCGCCGCGAGAGATTTCACAGCGGAGCCGTCGACAATTCCATTAATTTAACGCGACCGGGCGATGAAACTTCCTCAGACGGAGAACGACGACGGCCGCTATTATTGCGGCAGAGAACGGCAATTAAATGAATACTTTTCTTAATTAGTTTTCAGTTTTACACGCCGTTTTAAATATTAAAGTCGAACTGGCCGAGGGCGCCACTCAGGGATGCGAAATGGGACTGATTTGTTCGCTAGGTAATCAGCGAGTTCTGCTTGTACATGAATTTTGTGTATATTTAAAAGAAATGTATGGTAGCCCAACATTTAATGATTTCTATTACTGATGGGCACTTTTTAAGATTGAATATATTTATGGCTTCTGATGCATGACACAGTTATTCACGTAAAGTATGTTACGATCCAAGCACGTGGACACTGCAGAATGAATGCTTTTGTTGTAAACATCACTTTATTGTAATGTAATCTTCATATAACTCTGTTTTCATGTAAGATATGAGACGATAGACTGTCTAGTCAGTCAGATAAATAAACTAACCGTAAAGCTGGTCTATTTTCTGGTATCAAAATTCTTTGCGTTAGCTGTATAATATTAAGTTATGAATCTAATATCTCTTAAACAGGAGCTGTTATACTATGGTTTCGTTAATTTATTAGAAAACTTAGAAATACTGTTTTAATAATGTGCATGGAAATAGATTTCATAAAATAACTTGAGTGGTAAGCAACAGCATTCCAGTTTACGAGCCAGTACAAAAACACTCTATTAAAAAAAAACTTTAGTTTAAAGCGATAGATATATTCACTGTTGTTCGATATGCTTCCGAACATAGTTACAACATAAAAATATTATGTATCTATGTAAGCTATCGTGGCCAAAGTAAGACTAAAATCTTCGTCTTTTTGGGCTAGATGGCGTGATTTTTGGAAATAGGGTCGACTTTTCGGCCGCTCTTGTAAAAGACATTATCAGAACAGGAACATGGAATATGGCACAAGCTTTTATGAGAACTGTTAATAATTCAGGATGAGAGCATATTAAAAACGCAACAGTAACACTAATAATAATTTGTAGTTGAAATTTGAGAAGTAAGTAAGTGAGGAACTGCATATCATATTAATAAGTTATATGTCCTTAAACGCAATGTTAGTTTCTATTTGTAGTTTAATAACGATAGAATCTCTTGCACACACTTTAAGACTGAAGCCTTACATACAGTTTTTAGTGTTTAAGCGAGTGCTTTATTACCCAACAACATTTTGGGATGCATTATGTGCGCTACTACCCTAAAAAAAATAAAAAGCATTTGCGGTAAAATAGAACTCAGTATACACAGGACCTTAAATACGAAAGTAGCTATCTACCTCGATAGTTGGTACGAACACGGAGAAAGCGTATCCGTAATTCTCATGTCTAGACGTTTACAGATTTGAGAAATTGTACTATCGAAACAACTCATACTGTTTTTTAATTGACACGGAATGAAAAGACTCGTGAATAACAGCAGTATGTGATGCATATCCTAACCTAGCACTAGCTAAATTCTTAATGTTCGCAAAAGACTTTTCAAACAATCAGATATCGTTGCGTTTGCTACAGTATAATGTAAACCAGGGTTGGCAAAAAACATGTTTTTTTTTAATTAAACAAAACAGTCTTTTTTTAATTTAATCATGTTTAAATTGTATTTAACATGTTTTTTCTTACTTAGTTAAAAACATGTTTAAAACGTTTTAAACACTGTTTTAAACATGCACTCTCATGCAAATTACTATGTGTATTAGTGAAAATAAATACGAGTAGATGACTCAAAGCGTAGCAGTTGTCTAAAAATCCCTAGGTGACTACGATGGCCCGTTGACATTTGTCATTTGTATTCGATGTGTACGGCGTTTACGCGACAATTTTAGTTATTATGAGCCGGTTTTTCTTTTCTATTTTAAGCGAAAATCAACTCTGTTCTTAAAATCCAGACCAATCACATACTGGTTACTGGGTGGATTTTAGCTAATATCGACTTTAACAAAGAGAATAGGAACCGACCTTGTATGTTTAAAGTTCAACAATTACAATGTCCAGTAGGAGAAATAATTCAGGGTGGAATTAATTCGACAAAATTAAGGTGCAAAATAGTACAATGCGAGCTCGATGCAAGAAGTGCAAAAAAGATATGCTTGCACTAGTAAAAATATTTTATTTCTTGTTTATTGTTTTTTATATTCCCAAGTTCAAATAACTATTTGGTCTATTATGCTAAATATATAATTATCTAGTAAGTGTTGAATGAACGTCTTACTTATTGTTTTGTTGTAATTGACCAGAAATACAAATTTTTATGTTATGATAAGGTTAAGATTTTTATTTGTTATTTTAAAATGTTTGTAATTTATAGCTACAAAAAAAAATGTTAAGTTTATTATTAATTTCTATAACTGCTGTATCAATAAAAAACTGGGCCTGGTTTTGAATTCAATTCATTTTTATGCAAATGTAAGGTGACGTTATGTAGATATGTCATTACTAATAATCCTGTTTATCTATTTGTGGAGGATAAACGAACCTAATAGTAATAAATAATGAATCACATACAATAGTAGTTAAAAAACGCTGCTTAAAACATTAGTAAAAAAACACTGTTTAAAACAAATGATTTAAACATTTGTTTAAAACAAGGTTTTAAACAGAGGCGTTGTTTTAAACAAGTTTAAAACATTGTGTTTTAAACATTTTGTTTTAATCATGCCAACCCTGATGTAAACCTTACTGGAAGCTAACGTAAATAGTATTTAGCCCGCGTTCATGGGGTGCCGTTTAGGTCACCACGAAAAGAATGCTTCAAGTAAATATACCTAAATACCAAATAAATGATACATACTTTTTTGCAGCAAATAAAATTTTTCAAATAGGTACCACCAATTGTGACTCTTAAAGCCTGTCTTTTTATTAATCAGTAACATTTTTTACAGAGCAACGGAAGTTTTACATTGAAGTCGTTTTCCTATGTTTTACGTAATTTATCAATTTATCATAAAAAGTATTTATCGAAAATAAGTTTTTATGTCAGAAAATATATTTATCATCAATTATTGTGCATATTTTGTACGATATGCCTTTGTTTCACACCTAAACATATTTTTTATTATTTCAAATATATTTTTTCATATTTAGCGTTTATCTATGTTATTGACTACACTATATTGATTGATTGATGCTGTCAATATTTTGGACGCTACTAATTTTTTTCAATATGTACCTACTTTTCCAACATTATATTGTTTTAATTTTGAACATTTTCAGTACGTTAACACCGCCGATACTTTAGATGCTGCAATACATATGGAGCTTTCTCATACTTTAAATTATTGCAATACTTTCAACCCATCTGATACATTCCACAAAGCAAAATATTGAATACCTTCGATGCTTCAATATTTTTGGATACCTTCGATATTAAAATACCACGACAAGATGGTATCGATCGATCGTCCATATCGGCAAAAGGCAATAGTAACGCTACTTTGAGTAAGTATCGATGCTTCGTTCAGCCCATATCAATACCTCAATATTTTCAATACCTTGATACCTTCGGTACAGGTGTTTTCGAATACCTTCGATAATTTTAAATACTTTCGATACCTTTGAATACTTTCGATACTTCGATACTTTCGAATACTTTCGATACTTCGACACTTTGAACACTTTCGATATTTCGATACTTTTGATTACTTTTGATAGTTCCATACTAGAATATCAATGAAAGGTGGGATCGATACTCAATACTGCCATATGTATCGATACTTTGCCCAGTCCTACTGAATACCGCCGTTTTCTTGCCAACACTCTTTTTACCGATGAGGCCGATTTTATAAAAAATGGAGTTGTTAATTTTCACAATATCCACATTTGGGCCACCGAAAACCCCAATCTCTAGTGGAATCTGGACATCGAACACGTTTTTTCATTACCACTTGGATGGGTATTGTAGGCGACAGGTTTCGAGGTTCTATTGTTTTTACCAAACAGATTAACTGGCTCTGCTTACCTAAGTTTCTGCTAATTTTTCGGTTACCGTTAGAAAACGTTTACACCAGACTTGTCCACGTAGATGGGCTACAAATAAACGGTCCTGTGTTGAATCTGCAAGACCGCCTGAATTAATCCCTCTGGATTTATTTTTGGTGATATCTGATAACATTAATGTATGGTACTGCTACAAATAGCCTTGAGGAGCTGCAGCTTAATAAAAAAATACCAACAAATCATAGTCGCCGAGTTTTCAAAATTTCAGAGAAGGCTCGTATTACCTCAAGGTCAATGCGTTCATAATGCGTTATTGCATGGAAAATCAATTTTATTAATAGAACAGAATACTAATGCTATAAAATAGGGACAAACATTTATTTTCAAGTAGTAAAAATGTATTACAATGGTCAGCGATGTCGATCATTTAGCATTAAGTGAAACACGAGCTGCTCTTCAACTTGCTTCAAGTAAATGGGTTATAAATAAGAGTCATTATATTTTTTATAGATATGTACGAAAATAAACATAAATGAATTAATACAAAAGCAGCATATTACTGGGTGTTTACCCGATTTGATAGGCCACGTAGAATATTGAGACCTAGAAAGCGCATGTACCTTACAAACCTTCAGATTTGTTAAAACAACTTTAGTTGTTGGTTTCGTCTGGTGTTAAGGTCTCTTATTGTATTATTAGTACCTACCACAAAAATAAGCTTGTATTTTTGCCAAAATGTTCGGCTGTGTCACACTTGTAGAAAAAATGCTGTGGATTCAAGTACCACTTGTACATAAATTGTAGGTTTTGTAAGGACACAAATCAAACTTTTGTAAATGTATATACTACGCACTTATGGTATACTGAGATTTGTATTTTTATTAAATTAAACAAAGTCAATTACTTGCATCTCGTAATTTACGTAATTAGGATAAATGAATATATTGATATTACTAACAATTTGATGCTGCACAAAATTTTCTATATGCAATTTTTATGTGAAGCACGCATCACTCCACCAAATGATTGGTGTATTGTCAAATAAATATGTGTAGAGTTAAGAAAATAAATCAGATGGGGCTGCGCTTCCCTCCCCCTTCCAGATTTATTTTTGGGGTACTTAGGCGCCGGAGCCCCTCCATACTCGGCGCCCATGCAAAAATTCAAACCAATCATGGAGTTTTAGAAAGAATTTGAGTATTCTTCAGACAAAGAGTCCGTGCCCCCTTGGAAATGGAAGGAGGGCATTTTGAACACCTTATATAACAATTATTTTTGTTTCTGTTAGCAGCTTCTCCTGTTTGTTTGTACATAATAAATAGATAATGATTGCAAATAAGTGTTCTTAACTGCTTATTTATAATGCGCGCCAGGAAAGAAGTCGAACCTTAGGAATGTAACAACATCCACAATTTGAACGGAGCGAACTGCATGGTTGGGTCGAGTTAATAAATTTATTTGCAACGCTACCCTCAAATTGCGACCATGAATAATGGTGGGCACGCCAATGATTTAACTGTCTCCCGACAATATTGTCGACCTCACTACGTCCGCCTTCTTTCCTGGCTCGCGTCCATATTATTACCTCTTTATATATTTTAACACTGTAGATATTAGTTAGCCCGAATGCATTAAACCATCTTAATTAATAGAACTTGAGAAAGTACCGTAATGTTCCACTGGTTTCTCAGACTACATGGAAATGCATCTCACCGCGTGACGACTTGTGGTTAACGAACGAAATTGGAACGCCGATTGCAGCTTCTATTGGATTCAGTCTTGTATACTATAAGAATAATCTGAAAAAGCACTTAAGAAAGAATATTTATAACATGCACTGAACTTTGATAAAATCATTTAAGAATATTAGCCCATGCTGTACGGTATTATAAAGATACTTTATATTGCACAAGATATATATTTCTTCACATTGTTTTTAGCATTAAAGAAGTTTGTAATTTATGATATCTGTTTTTATCGCCATTTGAGACCACCCAGTTTGTTTTCAGCTGTTTTATTAAGGCACCTCATGTGGTAACTCTAATCTTGAATCGTTTCTGAAGAGTCACTGATTCACTTGAACCAGCAACGCTTCATACCTCTCTTATCTAATAAGCGCCGATGAATTTAAAACATCCTTCAACCAGGCCAACTATCTCCGAATTCGTCGAGCACGCTGACTACTCAGCTAAAAATTAAGTGTAAAATGGCTTTCGAGTGAATCGTCGTGCTCCTCCGAGAGTTCACTTCACGACAATTTGCATCTGCCGCAGTGTATGCAGACAGCGCCGGAGTATGTTTGCAATGGGTCCATTAGAAAACGCTGAAGCGACACTTCCATCATAAAATCACTTTAGACCGGGAAGCCCTAATGAAAAATCGAAGTGGCAGTAAGTATCGATGTCGGGGCGGGGCACGACTGTCTGATAAACCACCTAATTGAATACAGAAGGAAAACGCTGTTTACTGAGCTGTGGATAAGTATTTAGTACTCTCGTGATCGTTAATAGTTTATTATATAGGCGGAACTGGGCATTATCGATTTTTCCTATCGTTTGATTTTTAAGGCAGCGATGATTAAGAATGCTCATTAAGCTGAGTACTGCGCTTTGTATTGATTTATACTTTATTTGTTTTTCATTTCAATACAGGATCGTTCACCTACGCGAATGCAAAACAATATGCACTGCAAAATGCTTTAATCACCTCACACCAGCTACCCAGTAATGCACAGGTTGAATAAGCATTCAAAGAAATTGTATTAGCTATTTCATTTGTATCAGATTAATTTAAACGCTACGTTTCAAATTCATTCAAGTTGATATATTATAATGAATATACACTTCTCGTGATCCAGCATCCTCATATTTGTCAGCTTTGCATTGAACCCATTATTTTCTTTGCATTGCGTTTTCCTTGTAATTATGTCCCGTCTATAAATAGTTTATTCCTTTTCTAATAGCGCGGTTGGAGAGATCAGCAGGGTATTTTGCAATTTGATTCTCTTTTTTTTCCGGACTAAGATTAGAAATCACGTTTCCTGCCTTCTCAGTCCTTTTTGTAGTAGCGCCAACTATTTGCCTTATTGCAATATATAATCTATCTGAATTTAAAGTATTATGTTGACCGCTACCACAAATAATTTTCATTTTTATTAATTGGTTAAGGCTTTCGCGGCCAGGTGATGAACTGTTATCCTGATTCGGGTCTAAAGGCCGTCGTCGGTTGGAATTGCTTCCTAACGTTTCGTTAGCACGAGTGGCCAGCATCTTTAGAAGTCTGTAGACAGTAGGCAGTCTACGTCCAGCACTGGAGATGGAAGAACCTCTGAAGAAGCTTGCCACTCATGCTAGCGAAACGTTAGGAAGCAGTTCCAACCGACGACGGGCTTTAGACCCTGATCAGGACAACAGTTGCATAAGTTTATTAAACGGTTTGAAACAACTTCTTCAACTAGCAACTTACCTACTGCTTTATAATGGTCAAACGTTTATAAAACATTTTTTATAAAACAATCGTACTCCTGTAAACATTGTCACGACGTTTATGGAATGCTTAAAGATGCAAAAAGGTGCATCTTTATAAAACATTTTAGTTATATACAGTATCCCATAATGGTTTTAGTAGGTGTTAGAGAACAGTTTTGTAGATAGTTACAGWGGTGGTATAAAAATTACTATAAATCAGTTACAAAACGGTTTTATAGCAATTTATTATAAAACAGTTTTATAAATGTTAKGGAATTATCTATTATGCGACGATTCTGTTGCATTCAGCATCTTCAAAAGGATTTTTCGGGGTTTTAACTGATTTGGCGGAGAATGATTTATTTTTAACGATTGGATAAAGTTGCAACCCATAGTCCTCTTCTGTAAAATAAAACATGTCCTCAGACCGAAATATATAGGTACCGTACCAGATGACATAAAATATGCGTAGTATTGAATTGTAATCACAAGAAGCTACCACCAAACAAAATTTTGTGTGAAACATATGCATATATGTGTAGAAAATTTTAAGCGCCCCAAAAATAGTAAGTATTTCATTAATTTAAAAAAATATATTTACAAAATAAAAAAATGTTTTTAATCATGTGGCATCTTAAACCTATCTGCACCGATTATAAACCGCATTTTATAACCATTTTTGTTAGAAACATAACTCTTGTAAATTACTTTTTTGTAAAAAAAATAATTTTTAGTGGGCTTTACGCAATGGCGGCCATATATGTGCTTATAATCATGATAATAATATGGTTTCCTCTTTATAAAACATTGCTATATTATAACAAATTGTTTTTTATATGTGTCAAATCAAGGCTTAATATAATAGTTCTATATGTTTTTACAAGATGACGATTCAGTGTTGAATAACATATTTAAAGCCTTTATAAAATAATCTGTCTCCACTAGGAAAATGTTCTATAAAAAGTTGCGTAAACTTTTATACAATTGAGTATAAAACGGTGCTTAACACTGTTTTATAATTTTGCCGTGAAAAAGTTCCTAACACTAAACTATATTACAATTTAGTGTACTAAAGATGAACACTCGTAGGAGAATACATTATAAAACAAAATAGACATCGAGGAACAATAATAAAACAACAATAAAGCAAATATGCCTTGCTATTTGGAAAATTGAAAATTGGAAATAATTCTGCTTGTTGGGCCCTTTCCAAAAGAGAATTGCAACAGTACAACAAGAATTGCAGGGATTACTTAAATTGGTTTTTATTTACTATATTAATATATTTATTCCTAATTAAGGCATCAAAAGGAAACACCAAATAGAAGAGTAAGAACTTCTACATGTAAATAACTTCAATCAAATATCCATTTACAAGTTTCTGGTGTTATTATACTGTTTTAGAGTTTGAATATTTTTAAAACTATCCTTCTGAGTTTAGAGAATAAGGAACTAAGAGCACTACATATTTAAATAAAAATGGGATATAAAATTGTGCTAATTTAAGCAAGATTTTCCAAAAATTTTTTGTTGTGTGCGAAATAACTGTGGTCACTTATATGATTTATTATCGCTTCTAGACCGGTGTCAAAAGAAATTTTAGTGTGCATCTTAGAATTATTCCATTTTTAGGTGACTCAGTATGTTTTTGGTAAATTTGGCTGCTAAATACTGGAAAAATAAATAATTTTTACAATATCAGCCCTTGCAAAAATTAATAATTACACTGGCATTTATTTTAAAAATGGTTTTGCCATCTAACATAAAATTCATCTCAAGTCAAATTATCTTTTAGAATTAACACTTTTCCGAGACTGGCTCCTCTTGTGATGCTTACAGTTTTATTTAAAGCAAACTGGTGTTTGATCAGGGTTAATAATCGCTAAAAGACTTGTGCTAAGTTCAAAAAGCAAATTCTTGATTATCCAAATCCACATTTCTGCAACATTCTTGAAGCCTACAATGGTATATTCAAACACAATTTACGCGAAACTAAGCTTTGTTTATTAAACACAATAAATGCCAAATGATACAATCCAAATATATGGCAAATAATCTTGTAATCTTTCTCAGGCAAACATGTTCCTTGTACGTGGCAGGCGCGATTTTTTAATCAAGCGCACTTCATCAAATATTAATGTAACAAAAACATCACTTACATTATTCCAACTTAGTAGAATTCACTTGTCACTAACACTCAAAAGTCTTCTGAAAACGCACTTTAATAAGCACCACATATTGTCCCGTACACGATACACGCTTATCACCGGCTATACTGAATCAAGCATCGCACTATTTTAGCTACCTCACCCGTCAGGAAAATAAACCGGCCCATTTCTTGCCACCTGTGCCGAACGTAGCCTGATGAAAAAAGTGGTCATAAAAATGTAAACACCTGCGAGGATTCTATTATAACGCGCAATATTTGAGTTTAAAGCCGGGTATCCGTTTAAAAAAAAACCGGCTTAAACGATTAACGCAATACGAGGCTGGTCTAAAAAGTCGAAATCGAACGCAAAGGACACATCGATTTTTTCATCGTTACGACGTTAATATTGATTATACTTTTAATTTTGTGGGTTCTTACGATAAAAATAGAAGATAAAAAAGTTTGATTACTTAATTGTTTTATTATAATGTCCCTTTAAAACCTATAATCAGTACGATTGGCAGTTCTTGATAAAAACTGTCAAAATCTTGTGCTCACTGTTTAAAACCTTATGTAGGAAAACCAGTAGTTTCGTCAAGAATTCTTCAGCCTTTATTAACGTTTTAAAAGATTTAAGTATTTCAGAGGCTGATATTTTAGTTAGTTTTGACGTGGTTTCTTTATTTACGAAAGTACCCATACTGAAACGATAGATTTCATTAAATTTAATAGATAAATTTAATAGAGATCCCCTGACATGATAGCCAGATTATCTGAGCACTGTTTAAAATAAACTTTTCTTGTTTCAGTTTTCAGGTTAACCCAAAATGTTGGTATAGGTATGTATGTTACTTTCGTTATTTAGCACCAAGGTACAGAAGAGACGATATTTTGAGGTTCTCGTCTTTGCCAAAGATTACAGGTACAGGCGAAGTTGAAACATCAGATTAATAATTTTTTGTCAGTGTTTTACAATGACTATCCTTCCGAAAACATATTATCTAACATTATATTATAATGAATATATACTAACTGACAAAAAGTTATTAATCTGTGGTTTTATACATATATACAGGGTCTCCAACGAAAACCTGTAGTTATTATCTAGGAAAATATAAATTGGGAGATTTTGAACGTTGGCACGTTAATTATTCAAACAGTGCTATTCGAACTAAAAATACGAATTCTCAATCTACTACAACTTGGTATACCCAAAGCAGTCGGTAACTTCCTTATTTTAAATCGAATGCCATAATTTTGGATTCTAGATTAATTTAAAGGTTTGCTTGTTCAAGGCAATCTATATATATAAATTCAACTATTCCGGCAATATTTATATTTTTGTGAAAAAAATGTCGTCTGCATTAATGATTTAGAGTTCAGTAACTCCAAATTCAGCACGCACTGAAAAATAATATTTGGCATATAGCTGGAACTATAAATGTTTATCGATTTCTTTAACTTGTTAAAAATCTACAGAGTGGTCATAATTGCTCATTAGATTATCATATCATCTTTGTACTAAAATTTCTTCCTCATTTCAAACCATATGAATTTTTTTTCTAGTAGTGATGCATGTGATTCCGCATGCATTAGCTACCTATTAGTTTTCCTATACCTATTGACGACTATAAGCATGATACGACTAACATTCTGTGTTTTGCAAGAAGCTGTAGACAATTTAGCAATATACTGAGCAACTGCTGCTTGGTGTCAGCACGACGGCGGTATATGGTCTGGGCATAGGCCTGAAGCCAGACTGACATCCCGGAATAATGCTCTTACTAGAAACGTATTCAGCCTCCAACATCTCTGACATTGTTGGTGGTTATTTATTGGTCTGAGGCAACACCCAGGTATGCTTTAGAATGATGGAAATGGGAATAATAATATACAAGTGTATAAAAGAAAAGTAAAAGATTCACGAGGTGTTGGCTAATAAGATTGAGCATATTTAGAGAATTATGATCAATTGCCTTGCTCTTAATGCCATCGATAATTCTCAAAACTTCATCTGTAGTCACAGTGCTAAAACCAAAGCCATCCAAATGCGACTCAATGACATCTGTGTTGTATTTACTTATTAATACGAATTGTTCAGCATTGGCTGAATGACTAAATATATCAGCAAAGTAACGATCGAGACTGTTGATAGCTTGAAGTAATGTGATAGAAGAGTTCATGCTAATGATCTCAAGGGAACTCAATTAACTCCAAAGGGTTTTACTATACTTATGACACATCTTAAGATCCATGTACGCCTTATTCTTCTTTGGGATTATCCCAGTAACGTAAATGCGTAGATCGCGATATGCAGTTAAGTCGCGCTCCAGTTTCGTTCTTCTATAAGTCAAAAGGACCATATCTCTAAGTTTGAACATTTATTTAATGGTATCTGTTAGCCAAGGCGCTGATTTTTTAATTATCCTTACAGTTAGCACAAGATTTTGCCAATTTGTAATAAGGACTGCCAATCGTATTGACTATAGATTTTAAAGGGACGTTATAATAAAACAATTAAGTAACCAAACCCTTTCTTTTCTTTTATTTTAATTGTAAGAACCCACAAAATTAAAGTGTAATCCATATTAACGTCGAAACGATGAAAAAATCAGTGTGTCCTACTTTGCGTCCTTTAGTGATTATTAACCCAGATCAAACACCATTTGCTTTAAATAAAACTGCAAACGTCACAAGAGTAACCAATCCCGGAAAAGTGTTAATMCTTAAAGATAATTTGACTTGAGATTAAATTTATGTTAGATGGCAAAACCATACTTATAATAAATGTCAGTATAATTATTAAAATATGCATGTCTTTATTTTTTGTGGCTGATATATAATTATTATTTTTTGCCAGTATTTAGCAGTCAAATTTACCAAAAAAAATATTTTATACTGCAACGTGAGTGAGCATAAAAATGGAATAATGCTAAGATGCACACTAAAATTTGTTTTGACGCCGTTCTAGAAGCGATAATAAATAATATAAATGATCACAGTTATTTCGCACACAATAAAATCTTTTTGGAAGATCTTGAAGAGGGATAATTATATTGGCATCCTCTTTCTTATATAAATATGTAGTGCTCTAATAGTTCCTCATTCTGTAAACTCAGAAGTATAGTTTTAAAGTTATTCAAACTCTAAAAGAGTGTAATAAAACTAGAAGTTTGTAAATTGATATATGACTGAAGTTATTTGCATGTAGAACTTCTTACTCTTCTATTTGGTGTTTACTTTTGATGTCTTAATTAAGAATAAATATATTAATATAGTAAATAAAAACCAATTTAAGTAATCCCTGCAATTATTGTTGCACTGTTGCAATTCGCTTTTGAAAAGGGAGTTGTTTGAAATTGTTTAATAAGCTTATGCAACTGTTGTCCTGATTCGGGTCTAGAGGCCGTCGAAGGTTGGAATTGCTTCCTTACGTTTCACTAGCACGAGTGGCAAGCTTCTTCAGAGGTCCTTCCATCTCCGGTGCTGGACGTAGACTGTCAGGAAGGATCTAATGCATAAAGAATTTCGTCTGTGTTGCTGTATTATATTACACAAAAAAAACCTAAAAACAAAAAACATAAAGGGATGGTGCTAGAAAAAAGTCATAGATCATCAGTTCATACAGAAAATTATGTGATGGACACAGCCATGTATGTTCCAACCTGTTTTAAACTATTTTTATTAGCTGGGTAAAAAAGCTGCTTTTCGCTTGATTTCTTCCACTGCATTGTCCGATTCTCGTCTGTTCTTTAGTAGTTTAGGTACTTGCTTACACTTACCCCAATGAACATGCACACTCCGGTGACTCACGTAGAACAATTATTATTGGGTGTTATTTATACTTTAGACAGTATACTCGTAAAAAGTATTTGAGCAAAGATATACAAAAAACTCTGTTTTAGATTATTACCCGTTCACTGTCATGTACCATTAATTAACTAATGTAGTCTGACAACTTTTCAGCAAAAGCTGTCACAATACTTGTCAGGTACTTGCAATTTACTTTGTGCTTATAAGTTTGCAAATGAAATATTCTGAGTCTGATGTTTACGTAAGTGTTTTATATGCTAACACTTCGAAACATTTTTATAAAGCCCTATCTATGTATTAAAATATTTTATGCACGATGATTTTATAAAATGACAATTATAATCAAATTTTTTTATGTAATTTTTTTTTATAGCCCGTGGCCGTTATTACGTTATTACGACCCAGCGGACTATAATGAAACGTCAAAAATTAAAAGGCATACAGCTATGAGCTTACTCAAAGTTTTTTCTAAATTTTAACATTTACCATACAGTTTAGTCATGTTTATCTTGTGGCAGCAGATCGCCTTTTCGGCACCTTCTTCAGTTTTGTTTATCAAAATTCTGTGAAGATAGTTTATCGCTTTGAAAACCGACTGTCAAAACGTCAAATGAATTATCATTCTGTTTACTCCTTATTACCTATACGTGATTCCATGATGACGTGCCAAAGTCTACTCAACATAAATAGGAAATGTAGGATATTTCTTTTGAAAACGATAAGAAAATGAAAGTAATTTATTTTAAATATTCAACATATTGATCGTTCATGAAAATTGTATGCATTCAGGTATAACTGATTTGTATGGTCCTACAACCCTATATTTCAAAACAACGCCTTGAACCATAAATATCTTATTAAGCCCTTAATGCATAGGTAAATAACTATAACAAGACACTAACTTTATATTAAGGTTCGTACATTTAATCTACGTGGTATTTTTTCAGAAAAGCTGCGAATGGGAAAGCGTTAGATAGAATCAATAATTCCGACACTAAACTAAACAAAGTTGTAACTGAAAGAGTTTGTGCAAGAAATTGGGTATTTGCCATGTATTTATATTTTATTAAATTGCATATTAACAGGCAGCATCTAATCCACAAAACAGCTGTGACAACTTATAAACTCGAAAAAATGGATCGTAAGGTGTATTTTTAATATTAAAAATGTGAATATTTAAAGGMACCGCCAAAACGCGAACATATTGGCCGTGACGTCAGGTGTCTTAAATGGCCGCTTGGTTACATCTGGAGTGAGCGCGTCACGCGTCAGCCTCAGCATGTCAGTTTATCAGTTTGTTTTTTGCGTTATTTTGTGACAAGCGGATTAAAATACGCCAAGAAAAAGTGAAATGCTTATGTGTTATGACTTCTGAAGGCATTTTTGTTGTTATGGAATTTGTGTACTGCGACGAGCGGTTCAACGCGGCGGAGATGAGGAACGTAAAACAACAGAATAAGTGAACTTTTTATGACATTAACGTAGCATTGATAATTTGATCACAGTGGGTTGTTGGAAACATACTATTGGTAAACATAAAAATGTAAGAATAAAAAATGTACCCTAAACTTGACATCTATTTTAGAGATCAGAATAAATACAAATTGCCATTTATTTTCGGGGCTCTTGCGGCTCGTTTCCGGTCTAGCTAACAGTCGAATATATGGGGAACAACGTCGCTCTTTATTATAACATTTCCTTCTATCAACTTAAAACGCATATAATTTTTCATAAACTGAATGGTAAACACTTATAACCCCAAAGAGAATAATAAAACTTACAGTAACAATTAAGATGATCTTCATAACAGAAAAATAAACTTTGCAATTTCGGCATATCACGTCTATGGAGCTTAAACAACATTTTCATACGTTGATAATCTCGAGGAACGGTTACAAAAATTTTGCTAGCTGACTGAAGTGCGTTTATAGCCATGTACAAAACATCACTTGTTTTGTTTTCCATACGTAATAGATGCTTGAAAAACTACACAAAGAACTTTTTGGTGCGACCTCTTACACCGTCCTTTCAATAAACACCACACAAAAGCTTTTCCAGTACAAGACTGATACTACACCATTAAACAGCACGCTCCTCGGTAATGTTTACATGACACTTGACGTCACGAGTTGAATAACCTTAGATAGAAGCGTTTTGGCGGTGACTCCTAAGATTCGAATTTCAGACCTGAAATTCTCTACCTACAAATATTTTTTTATTTTTTTTACATGACGTACGATATATATGCACTTCAAGATTCATTTTACATAATTTTCAAAAAAAGTGTTAATACCCAATTCTCACATCTTTTACATATTTCTCTTAAGGATATATAATTGCGTTCGCGTTGAATTGTTCCCGTATTCGGCATTTTCAGCTCTAGCTGATCTGCCGTAACATATCATTTTTTATTTATCTCTATTTGATGGTCCCGCCGCTACCGCGAAATGCCGTCCACTATTTAAAACGTACAGGAACATCAATTTTAATTCATCCAAACAATACATAGCGTATCGTTGTTCGCGTTTGTATGAAACGGGACGTGCCGGTCTATCGGCCGTATCAACGGAAATTAACGGCCTACCTCCATGCGCATTTGATTAAGTAGAATAACGGGCGCACCGGCGCTACCCCCGTCGTAGGGGTGTGTACTGACAAACCGTATCTCAAACGATCGGCCGGGATGGACGAGTGACCATTTGTAAAGGGGCCAGTTTAATGTTTTTAATCACGTCGAAAGCCGTTAAGGGGAATTGATTTTCCATTTTCGGGGAGCCGTCCGATTTCCTGATTTAAAACCGACAAGATAGACAGCCTTACTGCATGGCTTAACAAGCTGGAGAAATTAAAGGCGCTGTACGGAATTAGATTTTTTCAGTGCTTCTACGTATTAGAATTATGATATAAAAAAAGTCATGAAATTTTGCTCGTGGAAGAGTTTGTTGTTGCTATACAATTTCTAGCCGTCTCAGCAATACAACTTTAATAATTTGTGTATCATCCAACACAGCAGGCTGAGTTTGTTAATAACTTGTCTAAAAATGGAGTGGTTTATTGTAGAGCACTTTAAAATGATCTGGTGTATGCACAACCAATAATAAAACATGGGATTCCCAAAGCAAGCTCTTAACATAAACTTTGCATTAAAACTAGGAATCACTTTGTCGGTCTTGCATCTGCATCTATATTTACTAGCACTAGCTCTCTAGCATACGCCACTACGTAAATAGTTAATGGTTAATTACCAACACTGTATATTAAAAAAAACTTCGAAGTGTAAATGCAGTGTTAGCTTTACTGTTTATTTTAAAGCGTTGTTTAAATTATTCATTTTATTAAAATATATACTTGAAAATAGTAAAAGATATTTAGGGGGATTTCGACCTTGGAGGAGAAATTATTATACTCTTTTTTCTATTGCCAAGCTTTCATATCTTTTTAATACATCATCTTGGTTTACCACAACAACAAGGTACAGCTTAAAATGATTTCTTAATAAATACATTCTTGTATTACTTACAGAAATTTGATATATTATATTTTGGAACAGCGCAACCAATTTAACATGCGCTAAAATGTCAATGTCTAATGTGCCAAATACAAAATAATTATGAGTATAATCTCAAATTTCTGTAAGTAATATAAGGATGTATTTATTAAGAAATTATTTTAAACTGTACCTTGTTGTTGTAGCAAACCCTGATGATCCGAAAGCTTGGCAACAGAAAAAAAGTGTAATAATTTCTACTCCAAGGTATACCTTTTACTAGTTTAACAAATAACGACAGCTACTTCCTAAATGATTGATCATACTTGAAAATATACTAAAAACGCGCTAAAATGTTTGTCCTTTTTAAAGTTTCATTTGACCAATTTAAAATCAAATCTGGATACGTACTGAGTTAGCGATATTATAATTACATAAAAAAGCATCATAGGGTACCCTAAAATCACTATAGATTATACCGTTTTCTCCAAAACATTTCTGATTGCAAATCCGCATCCCCATCTTAGAATTAGTGGATTTATGGTTTTCCATATTACAATACACAATTATAGTTAAGCTTGATCATATAAGCAATAATAGATGGAACGTCGAGGTTTTAAACAATGAACAACCGCGTCTAAAAACTTTGTAATTTACTTGAAGAAAAATGTATGCTATTAGAGAAAATGGACAAACCCGTACACAAATTAAGCGTACTATTTAAATGAAGATAAAATCAGGTCATACCTGCCAGGTGTGAATAAAGTCCAAAGACATTTTTGCCATGACTATTCCTCAAAGGATAACGAAAGCCAAAAAAAACTTAACCTTTTTTAAATTGCTTAGAAACTGAAAATGAAGAGTACCATTCTGCATACTCACATCCAACGGATACGGCAGCATCAACTCAGTCTAATTTACGTGAAGTCTTAAAATACACCACAATATTAGTTACTTATTAAGACATTTTAAAAACTCCTAATTTAAACTTCACCTATTCCTAATATGCAATAATTTTACTAGATGGCGCCTCTCAGCGTTTAGTTCTTCATGCAACGGCATTGGTTTTAGCTCCTCAGCTTTAAAGACAACAACTACAACCATCAATTGAAATAGTTTAGACCACGGTTTAGACTCACAGATAGCATAAATCTTATACTATCGAGAAGTTATATTGATACAAGTTTTCCATCCTCTAAAAATATTACTTAAAGAGGGAAGACAACTACAGTGGAATTATTAACCATAACTTTAGGATACGACACTTATTGGAAACAAGGTATGGTTCTCAAAGCCACAAGCATAATTTCTAATAATTTACTAGCTACCATATTTAATAATATGCTGGTGAACACATTAATATAGCTACATTTAAACGACCTGATAGTATCTACTGTCGAATAAACGATGGCCCTCCGCAACAATCTGTTCTAGTATCGATCCCTTTTAATATGCAGATTGATTATATCGGGTGAGCAAAAAGCATGTAAAACCCTAAATATCAAGACACCATGCGCCTTTATTTAATATTTAAAACACAAGTTATAAGGTGTCAAAATATCAATTTTCTGAGCTTATAAGTTTGACTTTGGGGTGCTCATAAACATCAAGTCAAAATATAAACCCCTATACTTTATTACATATTCTGTAGACTATTTCAAGAGGTTTCCAGAATACTATATTCAGAGATTGCCCAATTGGGTATTAACCATAGATTTATATTTTATTAAATTGCATATTAATAGGTAGCATCTAATCCACAAAACAGCTGTGACAGCTTATAAATTCGAAAAAATGGATCGTAAGGTGTAATTTTAATATTAAAAATGTGAATATTTAAAGGGACCGCCAAAACGCGAACATATTGGCCGTGACGTCAGGTGTCTTGTAAATGGCCGATTGTTTACATCTGGAGTGAGCGCGTCACGCGTCAGCCTCAGCCCGTCAGTTTATCAGTTTGTTTTGTGCGTTATTTTGTGACAAGCGAATTAAAATACGCCAAGAAAAAGTGAAAAACTTATGTGTTATGACTTCTGAAGGAATATTTGTTGTTATGGAATTTGTGTACTGCGACGAGCGGTTCAACGCGGCGGAGATGAGGAACGTAAAACAACAGCATAAGTGAACTTTTTATGAAATTAACGTAGCATTGATAATTTGATCACAGTGGGTTGTTGGAAACATACTATTTGTAAACATAAAAATGTAAGAATAAAAAATGTACCCTAAACTCGACATCTATTTTAGAGGTCAGAATAAATATAAATTGCCATTTATTTCGTTTCCGGTCTAGCCAACAGTCGAATATATGGGGAACAACGTCGCTCTTTATTATAACATTTTCCTCTATCAACTTTAAACGCATATAATTTTTCATAAACTGAATGGTAAACACTTATAACCCCAAAAAGAGAATAATAAAACTTACAGTAAGAATTAAGATGATCTTCACAACAAAAAAAAACAAACTTTGCAATTTCGGCATATCACGTCTATGGAGCTTAAACAACATTTTCATACGTTGATAATCTCGAGGAACGGTTACAAAAATTTTGCTAGCTGACTGAAGTGCGTTTATAACCATGTACAAAACATCACMTGTTTTGTTTTCCATACATAATAGATGCTTGTAAAACTACACAAAGAACTTTTTGGTGCGACCTCTTACACGGTCCTTTCAATAAACACCACACAAAAGCTTTTTCAATACAAGACTGATACTACACCATTAAACAGCATGCTCCTCGGTAATGTTTACATGACACTTGACGTCACGAGTTGAATAACCTTGGATAGAAGCGTTTTGGCGGTGACTCCTAAGATTCGAATTTCAGACCTGAAATTCTCAACCTACAAATATTTTTTTATTTTTTTTACATGACGTTCGATATATATGCACTTCAAGATTCATTTTACATAATTTTCAAAAAAAGTGATAATACCCAGTTATGGTCCCTTGAATTTATGATGCCACCGTCATTAGCATTACACAAGATGTACCACGTGGAAAGCGTAACACATTTTTGTAGTTTTTCTCGATAGCTTTCCAAAGTACTACAGGAAATTGCCTGAGTTAAGGACTTTTGAAGCTATTATGTCACCGGCATTAGCATTACCCAAGATGTACCACATGGAAGTTGCACGGTTGGACCTATATCCCTTTTGAATATTCGTGGAGCAAAAGAATGCTGAGTAGTTCTGAAAACAACAGATACTTATCTACTGTGTAAGTATGAAAGCAACTGATAATGAATACTCATCACTGTACGGCTTATTTTGAAGTCACATTTTGTTTTTGCTAGAAGAAAATTAGACAGTGCAACCTTCACGTGGTACATTTTGAGTAATGGAAGTCTCAGTGATATCATAACTTTAAAGGTCTATAACCTAGACAATTTTTATGGTATCTTAAAGAGCTCTTGAAATAAGCTGCAAGAGCATGTTCCAAAAAATAGAAGCCTCTATTTATACTTGACGTTTATGGCCCCAGCTACAGTCAAACTTATAAGCTGAGATGACATTTTGACATGCATAACTTCCGCCTGACAAATTAAAAAAAAACGCTTAGTTTCCAAAATACTTGGGAGTGTCCATACCTTTCCCTCGCCCTGTATATCACATAGAAAATTAATAAATTATTTATGTAAATGTCAACAGGGCTTGAACCAAATAAAGTGCGTAAAAAATAATGCGCTTCAAATAATTTGGGTGTGGTACCAAAGAAACTAAAAACAGTCCTTCCAAATGCTATTTACGGAATAAACTTTACTCAGTTCCCATTTTCTCTGCGCCCGTCCCCCAACAATAGCGAAAACAAAATCAAATTTCCGCTTCTCCCACTTGGGCTGCGGATGAACTTGGCGTAAATATCCCAGGCAGTTGTCATGTTCCGTCCCTGCTCTACATAAATTCCCAGGAGACGTATTATTAGGGTCCCTCGTTACCAAAACCAAAACAATCTAGAGGCCCCCGCGTCGTCGGATTTTCGTAAAGTCGTGCGAATAAAAATCGATCTGCCTGCCCCGTGGGTAAAGCGATAATTCCCTGGTTCGACACACTTCCCCGCGAGCGAAGGCTTCGACTGATAAGTAAGTGGTAAAATACGTTAAGAAATTGAGGCGCCCTGTTGCGATTGAATTAAAATTTCACGACCGAACGGGCCTGACACGCGTCTCGACTAGGAGAGCGAGTATTGTCGTTGACATGCAGATTTCGGGCAGTTTTGTACCCACTCGAACGGGAAAAGGAGACTTGGGGAAAATGTTGCGTAATCGAATGCCTTATATCGCGTAAATTTATTTCCCAATTGAAAGAAGTTAGATAAAACTCATTCGGCGGAATACGATCATATTAGCCACTTCAACTGCAAAAACAATCAATATTTCAAAAATAAAGTAGTCCTTTGAATATCTAACACACAATAAGTCAATTGAATTAAGTTATCTATAAGTGACGTGCCAAAACAAGTTTTTCTTTCGCAACCTTCCCTCCAGCAGGGCTAGCTATACAGGGTTGCTACAATAATACCACCAATACCTTATTTTCGGATAAAAATTTGGCTCGATTAGCAAAAGCTCGGCTAAACTCAGTGAGACGGTCATGCATTTCACAAAAAAAAACAAAAATGGAGTTAAATGGGCGCCAGTTGGATGTTACACTCCCAAAATTCTAATAATCCCTTACCACCAACAGGCATTAGATGCCACTTAATTCCACAAATGTGGGCGGTCCCACAATAGATTTGTTTCCGTCAATTCCCTCGCAAGAAACTTTCGATAGTGTCCGAGCATATTTCTTCTTGTAGGTTCAATGATGTTCTTAAGGTCTGTATTATGCCATTACTTGGCATTAATTTAGAATATTTTTTTCACATTTATTTATATGTTTTACAAACAAAAATCTGACCTATTCATGGGATCTCCTTTATCCCGTTTACTCGCCGAAATATTTCTATTTCTAAGTCCAATTTTATCGCTACTTATTACAGGTTCAAGAAGTTTGCTTACTTGTAAAGTTGTGTGCAATGTGCGGCAGATCTAAGTTCAAATACCGGTTATCCAGCGAGCGAAGGGCTCAGTCAAGCAGCTGTTTGTAGTGCAAATGTGTGCAGTATAGTGATTTAGTAAATTAGTAGAGTTAAAATAGTAATGTTGTGAACTAGTTGTGTTTAGTCCTAATTTGTTTGATAAGTGTTTTAAATAAAAAGAGTTACATAGAAACCCGCTTCTTTACCTCTTGGGTCGACAGTTGAAACGACCGATTTATTTTATAGCAGCAACGAAAGCTATTACTGTACATTTGTTTATGAATAGGATATAATCTAGACAACAGAAAATTAAGAGCGAAAGCCATGGATTGTGACGATAAGACAGGTTTAGCACCAGCAAATGAAAATTCAACAATTAATTCTGTATATAATGATGTGTTATGCTTCTGTATATTGTTATCATTAGACCTTGTAATAAGAGCCTTGAAAATTATAATTACTTGCTAATTATATAATGGCAACCGAATCACTAAGGGGCGTAAGTGTATCTCACTCACCAAACCTCACTGCTGCCTTGTGTCCAGGTCGTGGTTTCTAGAAGAGACATTTCTCTGTCGTTGTCGAAACTTCGCAAACATTCCATAGATTGAATATGCAGGATAATCYACACTCCCTGCCATCTKCCTGTTACTAGCATCTACTGGATTGCAGTGTCCAATGGCGTCACATTATCAGCTGACACCTCACAATATCTTACGCGGAATCATTCTAGTCTTGAATCTAATAAATGTAATGTCTTGCTTTTTCTTATAGCGGGCTCTAACCAACCAAAAATATGTGTGATTTCCCAAAAAACCCTGTTGTTTTTAATAACGTTGAAAGAGGTGAATAGAATGATGTTTGTAAAATGGGCTAACCTACTGCATATGTGAATAGGAATTTCAGCAACTTATCTATTTTAATAGTCAATAACTTTGTCCTTTGAAAAATAACTGTTCTAGGAGCTTATAATAAACCCTCATAGATGCTCCGCGTCTTCATTAGCTTTCAGGTTGTTCACTGTCTTTTGTTATAGGATACTATTTTACACTAAAGTTGGCGAAGAAAGTTCTGAATAATCGCAACGATGTAGGAATTCAAGTTAGACATGATCTATATTGGTACTTTATTTCTTGTGCTACACCATCGGTCAAAAATTCAGTAGAGAGATTAGCTTTTTAGTTAACACTTGATATCTATATTTCTTTCTATCAAAATCTTGAGGTATATTTGCTGCTTGTGCGATTTTTTTGACGATTTTATTAGCAATAGAGGGTTTATTTAAGCATTATTTACTGTAATTGTAGAAACTGCTATAATCACTTTTTATCTTACATGCTCTCGTCTGCTAAAATGCTGAAAATTAAGGTCATTTTGTCGTCGAAGAGAATAGCAATTTATTATGTTTGTTCTTCTTAAATTCTTCATAAAGCTATTTACATCTGTGGTTTTAAATTAAAGCATATTCTATTCTACATCTTCTGGATATGTGCTTCTTGGGAGTGGTACGTACATACCAAGCCAGTCTGTCAACAAGTTTAATTTAAATGGAAATGCAGTTACATCTTGCAGCATAGCATCATTTAATACAGACTGCACATTTTCACGTGTTTAAAAAAAATCTGCTCTGAAAGCAAGTTTGTTTGCATATTAATTTGGGGACAAATTACTATGTATTCGGTTTTATTTGCTTGTAACAGTCACACACCAATTAAACTTGGGACATTGTCTTACAATATAATCATGTGATTTTTATACATTTTACAATTTTTTCTTGTTAAGCTTAACAAGTCGTAATAAATATTTAGAGGTTTTGTCGGAAATATCGGGTTAAAGGCTTTCTGAGTGATACCTACTAACCTACTGATCATCCGCCAGAACCATCGTGTCGTCGAGATTAGTCGAATATTACCTTAAAAACAAATAGCCTGAACGAAATGAATCAAAGTTAATATGGGGGATGCTACAACCGAGTAAAGTTCGTTCGACAAAATTGTATTTGAACGTGGAGGTGGCAAAAAACAACGTCCTGTTTGCCACAAAAGTTCGACTGAAGCTTTCAAGCTCCGCGGGGCAATTTTCGTCTTATTACACCCCAACCCTTCTGCTCCACAGAAACCGGCGTCAAAGTGCGAACAGTGGCATTATTCAGCAGGTATTATTCAACGGTATTCGCCTTTGAAATCCGCCCTGAAAGGTTATTGTTTACAGGCGAGGTTTGAATAATGTGACAAATTTGATAAACGAGGATAAACTACCGCAAAATCATCTGCTAACCGTGCCAAACGGGCGGGGCTCAAATTATTAAACAATCACCCACGTACAAAGCATTAATTCGCTCGTTTGGGAGAAGTTGCGATTCAGAACTGAACTACTGTGAACTGCTGCTACCCAACTAGCCATGGAATATGAGCATTTTATTTCGGTTAACAGCTGGCGGCCGCCCAACGTACACATACATATACTGCGGATACAACTTGTTTTGCATATCTTGCACCTGCAGGGCGTCGCTGTTGCCATGAACCGTATTTGGATTTTACTTGTAGCTCCACATTGAATGGTATGAAGTTGTGTAATTGTGTATTTATTATACAGTTCAGTGAAATGCTCACATGCTCAAAACATTAAACTAATATACGAACCATATTCGTAAAGTAAGCGCTGTTTGCCTACCTAAATTTAAATGTTAGTGAATCAAAAGAAAGTTGTTTCCAGTGTAACGTGTTTTTTTTCTCTTATATCATCTAGTAATCAAAACGGTAGTACGCGGGAAAAATTCTTAAAACTTAATCAGGCGCACAACATTCAGTATAATTATCGCGAGAAAATCCTTCAACAGTTTTTTTGTTGCCCGATAAAATTTAGCACTCCGTCGCGTACAGGGTTGGCAAAAAACATGTTTTTTTTTAAATTAAACAAAGCAAACAGTTTTTTTTTAAATTTAATCATGTTTAAATTGTTTTTTTCCTTATTTAGTTGAAAACATGTTTAAAACGCTTCAAACACTATTTTAAACATACACTCTCATGCAAATTACTATGTGTACTAGTGAAAATAAATACGAGTAGATGACGCAAAGCGTTGCAGTTGTCTAAAAATCCCTAGGTGACTACGATTGCCTGTTGTCATTTGTCATTTGTATTCGATGTTTCGATGTGTACGGCGTTTACGCGACAATTTTAGTTATTATAAGCCGGTTTCTCTTTTCTATTTTAATTGAAAATCAACTCTGTTCTTAAAATCCAGACCAATCACATACTAGTTACTGGGTTGATTTGAGCTAATATCAACCTTAACAACGAGGAACCGACCTTGTTTAAAGTTTAAAGTTCAACAATTACAATGACCAGTAAGAGGAATAATGCAGTGTGGAATTACTTCAACAAAATTAAGGTACAAAATAGTAAAATGCGAGCTCGATGCAAGAAGTGCAGAAAAAGATATGCTTGCACTAGTAAAAATATTTTGTTTCTTGTTTTTTACATTCCGAAGTTCTGATAACTATTTCTTCTATTATGCTAAAGATATAATTATCTAGTAAGTGTTGAATGAACGTCTTATTTATTGTTTTGTTGTATTGGACCAGAAATACAAATTTTTTTGTTATGTTAAGGTTAAGATTTTTATTTGTTGTTTTAAAATGTTTGTAATTTATAGCTACAGAAAAAAAATGTTAAGTTTATTATTAATTTCTATAACTGTTGTATCGATAAAAAGCGGCCTGGTTTTGAATTCAATTCATTTTTATGCAAATGTAAAGTGACATTATGTAGATATGTAATTACTAATATTCCTGTTTATCTATATGTGGCGGGTAAACGAGCCTAATAGTAATCATTAATGAATCACGTACAATAGTCGTGAAAAAAACACTGTTTAAAACAAATATCTTAAACATTTGTTTAAAACAAAGATTTAAACAGAAGCGTTGTTTTAAACAAATTTAAAACATTCTGCTTTAAACATTTTGTTTTAATCATGCCAACCCTGATCGCGCACGAGGGCATTCTGGAAGAACCGCTTGGCGAGTGCACTAGCTTCGTGTAAATACCTACCTTTTAATTTAAATTCAGCGGTACATTTGAGATCTGTGCATACCAGCCTTGTTTTGAAGCCGAAACAGAAGTAAACCTCAATAAGAACGAGGTATTGTCTAAATTTTATTTCTATCTTTTATTTACTAACGCCAATTTCATAATTTCGTTAGGGTTCTAAGGTGGGACTGCAGACATGCTACCGTCAAATTAGCGAATCAAATTTGTTAAGCAGCCAAATTTTGAACCAGCTAATGTGTGCTTACCTACATGAAAAGGGAAAGCCGTTACAACCTTTTGAAGGAGACAGTGATAAATTTCAACTAATAAGATGGCGCGGCACTCCGAAGTAGTCGGAAAGAGCACGGACCATCCTTAGCCGCTGGCGTGGACAGCTAAGTGTACCACTTCAATCACTTTTTTTTCAAAAAATGCATTTAAAAACTTTATACGTAACATTTCATTCATAAATTCTATACATTTTTTCAAAACGCATGTGAGTTGAAGCAAAGCTTTGCGGCAAGGCCTCACTCTTACTATTGATGTTAAAATTCGATTCCGTTAAACCTAAGTTCAGTGATAATTTAAAATATAAATTTATTCTAAATTGTACCTGATGAAATTTAAATTGCACAAATTTTTAATAGAGATAATTCCCCTCCAATAGTCGTTTTATTAAAACCTAGGCATTTTCCAGTTTTGGGCCTTTTTCAAAATTTAATTTTAAGTAATGTAAAAGCTGGTAGCGCCCTTTTTCTTTAAAAATAATTGTGTTAGTTGCAAATTTCTATCAATCAAAATTTAAATAAAAAATAAGGTCTCTGAACCCCGCCATTTGCCGCCGAAATTCGAGCTGCCGTAGCGGCCTACCCTTAATAGGGCATCTGAAGGCCATGTTGTTGCAGCTGTCTTCTAGTTAGTAAATGCAGTCAACAATGTCTGCGACAATCGCTGATCCCGTTGCAAAGTGCGAACAGCAATTCGTATTTTGTGTGCAAAAGGATCCACAAGGAGTTATACGTTGTTTATGGACCAACAACCGTAATGAATGAAGGAAAAATTAGACAAATGTGGGTAACATAAATGCTTACGGGCCATTACAAAGAACAAAGGATGTCAAGGGGGCATTTTTGGATCGTCATTGTCAATTCTTTTATGGCAATGTTCATCTCCTAACCACAACTAAGGATTTTCGCGATTTTCCTTGGTAACTTTTTGACTATGCTCCTTATAGTCCCAACATTGTACCTAGCGACCGTTTCCTCTCTTTACACTTCAAACAGGTTGCTTCGCGCTTTTGATCCCAACTGTAAAATTTTAGGACCAAGTTGTTTACAAATTGGTGGGTGGCCCCAAAACAGTGACAAGGAAGGTTCGAATAGCTAAAAATTCTTGTCGGATACCTGTGATTAAGACCATTTGGTGGACATAAGTCACGCACGAAGCAAATTAGTACACGTTATTAAATATACCCGAATTGATAGAATCACCGCTCTTTTCTAATATTAGAAACATCGGTGCATCTATACAGTTGCTTTCTAAAATAAAATGCCGAAAGTTGCTTTGTAGTCAGTCTCGTGCCGAGCCGCATACTCAAAAACTTCACAGTACCTTTGCCGCTTCCCAAATTACTGAAATATGTTACTTGCGTTTAGTCCTCATCCCCATTGGTGCCGCCCAACAAGTCGTTGATGTAAGCGATGAATAGCCTAGGTCCCAGCATGGAATCTTGCGGGACACCTTGTTGGACCGCTCTTATGCTTGACATTGTGTCTTTCTGACCTTATCAACTTGTAAAACACCCTCTGAGCTCCATACTAATACAGTTCTTTAAGCAAAGTCGAACGACAGACATTGTCAATGCGGAACTAATAGTGCTGATCCATTAGTAGATTATGTCTCTCTACGAAACTAATGAGGGTAACAATGGGTTTGGTATGAAGTTGTTGCTGCCTTCATCGTCTTTTTAGCGCATTTTCTACTACTTATGAAGAACATTGATGGCTCGTTGGATTGGTCTTGGCCTAACGTACGTAACGCACCTAACGTACAACATGGACTTTTCTGTTTTCTATAAGAAATGTATCTGCTATAATTACAATGCAATTAAATACATCTCGGCAATACAAAAAAAAATGCGCCAAAYTCTCTCTCACCAAAAAATTTTTTAAATCTTGTTTACAAACGGGCACAACCTATGCCATTTTCAGTTGTCTAGAAAAGCAGCTCTGGTGAATACATTGTTAGAATCTAAAATAGACAGTAATGTAATTATTGTTTACTTTCATTTTTGTGGGACATTTTCTATTTAGCAATAGTTAGCTGATTATTTTATTATGATTCATTCTTAATTTAATTATTCATTGTTGTGGGTCGGCATCAATATTTTATTCGATTTGTAAATTAGGTGGCCTATCTGCATGTACTTGTCTTGAGTCCCCTCTTCGACTCTTAGGTACCTTAAAAAGGTTGCGATTGATAGAGAGTATCTGATAGCGGAACGTTGGTGTAGTGGCGTAGTGCAGATTTTCAGCTATTCATTTTAGCATTTTCTGGGATATCCAGGATTTTAAGCTGCCTACGAGTGATATACCGTCCTTTTGGTTGTTTTGGGTTGGATCTGAAATATTTAGATCTTTGGGATTCTGGAATTTGGATGGTATTTATCCCATGCATTTGGGGATTTTGCACTGACCTCACCATAAAATCGCATTCACGAATTGTGACTAAAATCTAAAGATACTCCGCCGATCTGTAAGGGTTGTGAGCACCTTATGCTACCCTTATTCAAAGTTAAGCCACCCACTATCCCAGGCTTTCATTTGACGATATTACATAAATTCTGGTGATATCTCTTCGACGAATCCTTGAGGCCTGGTTATTACCATTGGATTACGGGAAGCTGGTCGAATTGGCTCCATTTTGGACCAATTACTAATTCTTAAGGCGATCGAACATTCGAGAAACGGATTGCATCTTTTTGCTGAGCTCGACCGTCTTTTCTCTCCGTCCTTGTTGGAATCTACGAATTCGCTATCGGATGAGTAAACTTTTTTATGCATGCTGTTTACCTGGAACGTTATATTAAAAATTAACGTGTTAGCTGTTCTAAAATATCGGTTGTTTATTACTAGGTACTCATTTTACAATAGATATTGTCGTAGATTACTTACCATACTATTACGTAAGTACAAATATCTGTATTCGGAGAGAACTAATTTAAAACAATTTTTAAGGCTTTCGTAACTGCTTTCTTACGCAATTCTATATCTTGTAGATCTTTTTATTGGCTTGTAAATGAATGCGCGCAATCATAAGGCCTGAAATAGTGAAGGGATAAATATAAATAATATAGCATCAGAAATACGTACTTACCTGTAGTGATTGAGTTATCTAAGATTTGGTGATAGGTTCAATACGTATCTTTTTTTTTGCATATGTATATATACTTACCTTAAATCGATTTGTTGTAGTTTTTCTAGCGTATGTATATACTTACCTTAATTAACTGGCTTAAATTTTCATATTATTTTAAATTATACACTTATTGAGATTCTGGTATCATTTTATTTGGCATTTTGGTAAACCTATGTTTGGTAATTCGATGGGTTTCCTATACTTGTGGAGTATGCAGTAAAAAAAAATTACCTGGCGCCCACCCCTTCTCCACTGATTAGTCGGCACTGCTTGCTCTTTTATGAACACCTTCAGATAGAAGCAAAAGAGGGCGTAACAATATTTATTAGTTACTTATGTCAGCGCGCTAGCTATCTCATGCTTTACTTGTTTTAACAAGTAAACAGGTATAACTCAGTTTACTGTTGATTTTGCAGTGTGCTGGAAGAGGGCAAATATCTTTAAAAGTCAAAAGAAACAAAGATGCTGTTTTCACCTCTTACTATGTAGGTATCAAATATTTTCGATCCACTGAAAAAATTATCTAAAACGAGTGTTGCAATATTGATGATAGAGGATTCTAGCTATATTATGTCTGTTGATTGCTTAGGTTTGTACTTGCATTCTTTTTTTCACACAACTGACTTCTTACTGTCTTTATCCCGGTGTGTCTTTAAATTGTCTCTTAAAACCAGTACACTGATTAACAAAACCTTGTGTATGTTTTAAAAATAAACATTTGCAAGAAATCTTTCAGAAAAAAAAGATCTTATTTTTTATTTATTTTGCAAATTTCTCCAAAAACTCTTATTGGTACGCACCTACAAGCTTATTTTAACAGAAATTAACAAAATTACTATAAGCTTGTAATGACGCAGAAATACATATGCCGTTACATTGAAAAAATCAAGTTATCCATGCATGATCCAAAATTGCGAAATTTAAACTCATTCATCAGGAAACCGTTTCAACCAATCTAAAATGTTTCACGCAGCAGTTCAAGGTCTTTTCATGCATGTAAAGGTGAAAAGCAGATCTTTACTTTTAGAAAAAATTTTAAAATACTTCAGATATGGAGGAAAATGTACAAAATAGATCACTTGGGTAGCTTTTAAAACGACTTTTATATATTTAACAGGAAATTGTTAAATGTAAGAGTACACCGGATGTTCCATTAAGAAAAAATAGGTTTGTTAGTGCCCAGGGGGTGTAGAGCAAGTTGTAAAAAGCACAATCCTTATTTTAAACATTTTTAAAAATTTTTATAATTGAGCTGCAGTCTCTTGCAACTTAAATAACACACGCGTACTAAATATTTTCGTACCAATCTAACTTACTTTGTTTTTTTTTTGTTTTTATTAAGTATACCAAATCCACTTGTTTCGACAGTAGAATTATTAAAAAAAGAACTATTATATTAGAACGCGTTATATGTTCCATATAAAACGGTTTGATATAGAAAAATAAACAATGCAAAATCRCATTTTGTACCAGTTTTAATATATTTTATGCTTAAGCCACACCATTTTACTGTTTAGTCTTTGGAATCACAACAACAAGGTAAAAATATTAAGCTACAGGTTCGTTGTCCGTAAAACATTTTTTTTAATATTTAGAAAACTTATTCTGGTCAGAGTCTAAGAAGTTAGAACTGTAACAAACCTACAGAGACCAATCTATAAATTTCACATGATAAAACTTTATACTTCGCCCGAAGCTAGAGTTTGATTGGGAACGCGGCCAAAAAAATACCGGAAAGGGATGTTTAAAATATTTAGAATGCGGTCGGAAACTTAAGGAGGATTTTCAAGAGCAGGTGGATTAAAGGTAAATCTTCCACTGCTTTCATGTTTTTCCCTGCTGGATGCCCGCGGGAGTTTCCATTTTATTACCTTTTAATGAGTGCTCGTCTTTCTCAGAACTCCGACGAATTGAAATATTCCGAAGCGACTTCGGGTTTGCTTTAAGGCTTTGCGGTTTCACTCTCCGCATTAGGCGGCACGGATGAACGGGTTATTTATTTTTCATAGGTATAAAGCATAGACTCAAAGACACTGAACATTTGAACAAGTCCTCATCAATTCAGCTTTGAATGAGGACGCTTTTGTAGTTCAACGGTGTGTTCAATACTTAGTTCTTTTGGAATTGAAGGGTTTAGGTTTCTTTTTGAAGAAATACCAATTAATCATTATGTTAAAGACAGATGATTGACAAGCAAAACTGACTTAATGCCCTTAAATTTTCATGCGTTACTACGTAGATGTATTGCGGCACTGTGCTACGACGAGGGGAAAGGAGAAAATGGAGGTAAGAAGTTGTCAAAGAGATGGAAAAGGAACGACAAGAACCTTAAGGGGGTATACCGGTGCAACACTTAGTTTCTGAGGGGCAAAGGTGTGTGATGGCCGGAGCGACTTTTAACAACAGCGCGTTCATGAATTGAAGTCGTCCAAAGAAGTAATACGTATAAATATACACTGCGGACTGCGGACGCCATGGGCCACGGGTATCGTACTGAGATTCTGAGCGCAAAGCGTATTTACGTAAATATTGAGTTACAATGATGATTTGCTTTGCTTCTTGCTTAGAGATTTTAATATATCGACTGCAATAATCTATTTTATTAATTCTTCTTTATTTCAGTAATACTTTTTTATTAATACTAAAACTTTATTAAAAGTAATAGTCCGATCAAAATAATTTATTTTAAAGAAAAAATAAAGATTACTTGGTATCCAAACATCTATAGGTGGAAATGATAAAGGGGCATTTGATAAAGAAACAACGAAAAAGAATGCACAATCTGAAGCATCACGGTCAACTGATAAAGAAGGGGCAATAAATGATGACCCGCTGCTCGTTATTATTCAGGTGAGAGTAATTGGGTATTTGCCATGTATTTATATTTTATTAAATTGCATATTAACAGGCAGCATCTAATCCACAAAAGAGCTGTGACAGCTTATAAACTCGAAAAAATGGATCGTAAGGTGTATTTTTAATATTAAAAATGTGAATATTTAAAGGAACCGCCAAAACGCGAACATATTGGCCGTGACGTCAGGTGTCTTGTAAATTGCCGCTTGTTTACATCTGGGATTTCGCGTCACGCGTCAGCCTCAGCTCGTCAATTTATCAGTTTGTTGTTTGCATTCATTTTGTGACAAGCGAATTAAAACACGCCAAGAAAAAGTGAAATACTTATGAGTTATGACTTCTGAAGGCACGTTCATTGTTATGGAATTTGTGTACAGCGATGAGCGGTTCAACGCGGCGGAGATGAGGAACGTAAAACAACAGCATAAGTGAACTTTTTATGAAATTAACGTAGCATTGATAATTTGATCAAAAGTGAGTTGTTGGAAGCATACTATTTGTAAACTTAAAAATGTAAGAATCAAATATGTACCCTAAACTTGACATTTATTTTAGAGGGCAGAATAAATATAAATTGCCATTTATTTTCTAAGCTCTTGCGGCTCGTTTCCGGTCAGTAGAATATATGGGGAACAATGTCGTTCTTTATTATAACATTTTCCTCTATCAACTTTAAACGCATATAATTTTGCATATCCCCTTCAAGCTACAAGAAAATAGAAACTGAATAACAACAAAAAGAATAATAAAACTTACAGTAAGAATTAAGATGATCTTCACAACAGAAAAACAAACTTTTGCGATTTCGGCATATCACGTCTAGGAGCCTTAAACAACTTTTTCATATGTTGATAAACTCGAGGAACGGCTACAAAAAATTTTTTAGCTGTACTGACTGAAGTACTTTTATAACCATGTACAATACAACACTTGTTTTATTTTCCATACAGAAATAGATGTTTGTAAAACTACACAAATCACTTTTTGGTGCGACCTCTTACACCGTCCTTTCAATAAACACCACACAAAAGCTTTTCCAATACAAGAATGATACTACACCATTAAACAGCACGCTCCTCGGTAATGTTTACATGACACTTGACGTCACGAGTTGAATAACCTTGGATAGAAGAGTTTTGGCGGTGACTCCTAAGATTCGAATTTCAGACCTGAAATTCTCTACCAACAAATATTTTTTGTTTTTTTTTAATATGGCGTATGATATATATGCACATCAAGATTCATTTTACGTAATTTTCAAAAAAAGTGATAATACCCAATTGTCTAAACTGCCTTGCGAGCGACCGGAAACACCCAGCTTGCCTACATCAGACGCAATGTTAAAATCAGTGCTGTCATATCAGCAGTTAGCTCTCCTAGACATTCTGCAGGCATGGACATCTAGGCATTTCGTTGGAGATAGTTCACTCCCTATCAAATAAAATTCACTATCGGTCTGTTAGAAATGCTGCAACTTTGGAGCAGCATTGATATATTATTGTTGAATTAGTATAAGTTTTGTAGCAGCTAAGGACTCCGGTAAAATATTTTTTACGAAAACTTTTCACTCACCATATATTTAATCCTTATAAGCGGTCAAAACTGGCAATACTTTTTCAGTACATACATATGCCTGTTAACCCATTAATCATATGCATACCACATCCATTAAAAAATGCATTAAGGCAATAATTACCTTTTGGTATCGAAATTGTTTCTACTTTTTTGATAAAATGCAGCAGATGTGCTAATACTACTCGTATTACACTACAGTGTTCAATGTAGCTCTAAATCTGTGTAAAAGCGCGTCAAGCCGGTTAAAGGTTTCCTCGTCGCCCGGAAGAATCCGCCTACGGGGCAACAAATTCTAAGGGCCATTTCCTCCGCTGTCCACAAGAAGCGGACGCGCAAAACATGCTATTTCTATGGTAATCACGAACATCCGCGCAAGAGAAGGGTCGTTTAATACACATTGTTCCTAGGAATTTCTTCAGTTTGCTAACTTGTCCCTAGTCATTCAGTTACACCGTATGAAACTGCGGGACCCGTGTCGTGTTTCATAGAAGGGCAAAAGCGCTCGGAATTTTTATGAAATGCGTTGTTTTAGAACCAGAGGACATGCTGAAGCGAGTGTTCTATGAATGCCGGGGTAAATTGTACGTAATTGGTTTAAAGCGTTTACATCTGTTTGTCTGCTTCAGCTATATGTTCTTCATACAGGATGGTTTAGTAGTGTTYTTGCTGCCGATTTTTCGTCAAAGGCTCAGATTGCGTTTGTTTCTGTTTCAGCAGGAATATATGGTTTTACTACGGATATTTATGTATCTTCACCGGTATGGTAGCGGCTGTGAATTGAACAACGAGGGGTGTAAGATCCCATTCAGTTCTTTTATAATATATACCTCTTTTTTAATTGTGACTCATAGGAAAAACAGTATGAACCGGACCAAGACCCAGGTGATTATCACCCACTTTCATACGATTCATTGTCTGAAATTTTCATATTTACCATTATAATTATTATACAGAGTGGCCTATATGTATAGAATAATGGTAGTAACTTTTTAGAGACATTTCGTATAAGAAATGTTTTAGCTAATTTTCGCACGGTTTGAACCTTGAATTTTTTTACGACGCAGTTACCATGGCAGCCAACTTTCGTTTTTTAAGTAGTACCATCCTATTTTCTGTTCGTATTTAAATCAGTTCATTGTTGTGAGTCCGAGCATGTCAAGGCATTGAATTAAAAAATGTAAAAAAGAAGCTAAGATTTCCGTTAAAAAATACAAGAGCCTTGCCGAGGAGAGGGCCAAGTGTAACGATCATTTCGACACTTTTGTCAAAGTGGGGTTTGTGAAAAAGAATAACAACTTTTTTTGTGAAAAATGGTTCATTTAACATAGACGAATTCAAATTTTAATAATAGTTGGATGAGGCAATCAAAAACAATACAAATCGAAGCACGCAACTTTTTTAACGAACTCTGGTCCTAACCGAGAACCAATCCCCAGTTAGTGATATGTAAAGCTGTTAAAAGAGAGGGAAACAGGTAGTGTAAAAGATGTACTAAAACCTGGTCCTCAGAGACAAGAAACAGGTGGTGAGAGACGTTTAGATACGTTGTCGGAAGTGACAGAAAATATCCATGTTTTTACTTTCCAGTTGACATAAGTAAAATTTTCGTTAAAATAATTTTAGGCTACAAACATGTTGTACGATTACCATAAGCATAAAGAATTTTGCAAACTTACGATGAGCCGTGTAAATAACAATCCAAACTTCCTATACAATATTGTCTTTACCGACAAGGCCACGTGCTTCCAACAATGACGGACGGCGTCACCCATCTACCCAGCAATCCTTGCATTTTGTAAAATCATTATTCTACAGCGATAAAAGGCATAACCACCTACATCATAAAATTATTCCAAAGCTCGAAAAAAGAGTAATTCAGTTTAAAATAAGTACCCATGCTGACGTCACGCGGACGTTCTCCGAGTTAGACAACCTGTAACATAGATGTTGTTTCTAATCTTCTGAAATACAGACAACGAACATTTCACTTCCTGAAAAATGACTTATTTCATTAGAGTAGTACTCCATATAAGAATTCTTACTCCGTGTTGGACATAATCTGACAATGGGGTCGTCCACCCAATTTTTTTAATTCGCAATATGAATCTATATTGAAAATAAAGGGGCCCGTATTTGTCCGTTTTTCCGTGTGATGTATATGAAGGCAGAAAAAATTATTAAAGGTTGGCGATTTACGAGCGTGACGTAACCCACACCAGTTTACATCTTACAGGTCGAAGCCAGTATTGCCGGCTATACTTCGGATATAGCCCATAATCTGGCTACACTGTACAAAAGAATAATTGTTATGGTGTGAAAATAGGAACAGGCACTTCAGTGCTACTTCAAGATGACAATATGGTTACTTAAAACCCCCAGCTAGCTTCAATCGATCTTGCTTTTCATTGGGTTGGCGGAGTATGACGCGTCATTTTGACGTAACGAAAATAAGGTATATATTTGAAACCAGTTGTTGGGGATACATAAACAGCGCCCAAACACGTTACTTTTACAGATGTGATGGACGACCCGATTTAGTGAAAAATGTTTCATCATCCTCGTAAATTTGTTTTGTACCGTACCTTGCATTCTTTACGTTTGTGTCTGTTGAGTTTAGTAGTTTTTCCTTTTATTATAACTTATTCGCCACCACACATAAACCGCTGCTTAAACTTCCTGGGCTCCTCCATTCACAGGCCAGAGAAAGAGTTTAATTCCGACGAACATTTATCGTCGACCCTATATCATCTTAACAGCTTTCTGCATAATCCTCAAACGTACAAAACAGGTATTATAATATCCTTAACCGTGATGAGTTTTTCTTTAATCTCGCGAAACACTAAATTCAAGTTGTGTTTTCCGGAAAATTAAATTTCACCCTCGCGCTCCAACTTTGCATTACTGGCTTGCACTCCGGCCACAGAGATATTGGACGGCTTTCGGCTGGTAATATTAAAATACTTACTCGGATGTGCATATGTGTCGCGTTCCTTTGTCCGGCATACGAGAGAACTTAATGCTGATGACGGTGGCGGCGGTCTAAATTCAAATGTAAGTGCTCTCGTTGTAACCACAGGGCCGATGGAGACGACAATGTTGGGTTTTCCTCGAATTTTATCCTAAAATCACCTGATGTCCTGCTGATACAGAGAACAGGGTCCAAAAGGCTATATCAAATCACAATTTATTAGTTCCGTCCAAGCACATAGTCACAGTAAAGCATAGTAATTGAAAGTATAGCTTTCAGTATTAAATGCTTAAATTAAAAAATGCTTAAACAATCGCTGGAGTATGATAGGAAATTAATAAATAAATATACTTAGTATAATTTAAATACAAAAATATTATACTTAATGAGCCATCAGCTAGAAATAACTTAAGTCTTTTTTAATAATTTGTATGTTCCCGCGAGTCTGGAATTGTGTATAGATTCTACAAGTATTATGACCTTCTACAGCACAGTTAGACAGTTATTCAGACGATTTACATTTTGATAATCGCTAATTAAGAATGGGATTTTGTGAATGCATCATAAATTAACACAGAGAAATCATTTCTTCAGCAATATTACATTTTACGGACGAAGTAAAGCAGAATAAAAATTCACTTGTGGGATGACGGAAACCCGAATAATATTGGACAGCGTCACATTCGACATGAATTTAAGATAAACGTCCGGTACAACGTAATAGGAGATTGCTGGCCCTCATGCGAGGTTCCAGTAACATTAAACGGGCAGAAATATTTACCAATAGTTATTTTAGAATTGTTTGATCTCTCAAGCGATGTCTTTCTGAGCACTATGTGGTACCAAATAGCTGGCGCTGCAACTCACTACTCACCTACTATTCAAATCTATTTAAATCTTTGGATTGGACGTGGAAGTGAAAAACAATGGTCTCCACAAAGTTGAAAGTGCATGAACCTCTATCTGTGAGTATATCTAAAGAGTTTAGTTTGTTCTGACCCAAGTGTTAACACCAGAAATGAAATGCCAGAGCCGAAGTTGCTTGCTCTATATGGGATGTTTCATTAAGAAATGTTAATATCTGAGGGGTGCACCGAAAACCTAGTTCAGTGCTGTCAGTTTTTAACCCAGTACTACCAGACTTGTGAATGCATGACAATACAATTGGAAACGTTCTATCAACAGAAAAATTTGTATTGATTAATCTGCCGCCCACCCTGATAAGACCTGCCTCATCTAAGAACGGGTTGAGTGTCAATAATTTACTGAGGCGAAAGTTGCTTTTCATTTCTTAATGCATTATATTCATTTGGAAATTGTTGCCTCTGAACATATTTAATTAAAGCAATCTTTGCCTCCTCAATTTCGCTAAGTTCTAGCGATTCGATGCGGCGATTTGCGCTGCGTGCGTTGTGAGCAAATCTGATACAATATGCGGTCACACGATGCATTTTACTTAAGTATGAGCTGAAAGCTGTCACATGTAATTGTCAATGCAACAGCAGTTCTCTTCTCAGTATTCAGAGAATCGTCATTAGGCATTAATGGGTTGTTATTTGCGTTAGGCCACTGCGAGTGTGGCAAAGTTAGCCAAAGGGGTCCATGCCACCAAAGACTGTTGTCTTTTAGTTCGGCTGACATCAATCCTCGTGAAACTACATCAGTTGGATTGTGTTTTGATGACACGTGATTCCAAAATCCGTCAGATGTTTGGTCTTGAATTTCAGAAACATGATTAGCCACAAATGTCTTCCATGTATTGGCTGGTGACCCTAACCAGGCTAGAACGACTTGAGAGTCGCTCCAATAATATATTGTAAATAATTCATATTTCATTGCATTTTACCTTGAGCAACTTTGCGCAAAGCAACCTAATTGCGCTCGTACCTTCTTGTGTAGTGGTTCTCATGTAAATACATGCTCCGTAAGCCAAGTCTGCCTTTTGTATTTTCAGTCTAAAGGCGACTATTTTTTTAGAAAAGCACTATCTCTTCACTTTGCCGCGGCTACTACTTATTAAGGGTTTAAAAAATAGATTTTTCGGGCGATCACAGCTTCTAAAAGAAAGTGAACGAACAGCAGTTTATAGTAATTAACAAATAATTTCATTTTCCACAATTTTGTAATACTTGAGGTGAATGTATTAATTTTGTTTTGTGATACGTATGACGTCCCAGGAAAAAACACTTTTCCTGTAACTAATCATTTTTAGAAAAAAAGCTTTAACAATAATGTGTTTTCAGTTAAAACCACCCTCCTAAAATTCCGGGGCAAAAGCATTAATCATGAAAAACTCGCAACATCTTTGTTGGTGAGTACTGCTTATTGACCTCGACCTCATCTGACCTGACCTGACGTGATCTAACGTTTCTTCGAGATCGACCTAGACGAGCAATGTTGGTTTTACCGTAGGAAAGCTAATAAAACGAAGCAATCGTAGCAAGTTATTTCAAACCGTGGAGTTTTCTTTTACTTCAAAATTATTTGATTTTTTCTGTTCACTTCCTTTTGCATCTTCGATCCCCTAAAAAGCGAGATTTTCGGAACCGTTAGGTAGGACCTTATAAGAAATTGGTCTTGGATTCAGAAAATAGGGTTAAATTTGAAATTTGGCAGCCGTAAAATGAATAAATATTGCTTTTTCTAAAAAAATTTGCTTTCAACTGAAAATTAAAAACTCGGATAACTCGGTTAAAAAATGAGATAAAAAATCTCGGTTGGTGGCGCTGAACTAGATTTTTAGTGCGCTGTTTTTCAAATATTGACATTTTCTCCTTGGTATATATTGTTCTGAGCTCCTTCAGAAACTGAAACATCATTGTCATTAAAAAAATCCATATTGGGAGATGACGTCCGGTCTGAATGGATAAATTTCACTTCCTTGAAAACTAAATACTGCCTTCTGAACTGTCGCTGAACTGGTTCTGCAAGAAGTATTCCAAATTGTAATCTGTTGATGTTTCATTTACTTATTTATTACAAAATGTCGTCCAACAGAAAAATTTTATTAAAATAGGATGGGTACAAAAAGTGTAACAAAATATAATACATACAATAAAAGAGCGGACATAGCATGAGTACTTACTTGGTTTCGTTGCGCCGTTGGCGCTATTTAGGGATTAAATAAACTAATGTACTTGAATTTCAAGGGATTAATACATACTGCAGTCAAAATAGCAAAAAAGGTTTCTATGGAGAAACATCCGTAAACGTTTCCTGAGAGGGCTAGATCTCCATGAATATACTAGCCAAGAGGACTTTTCTTTAAATATTTCAGTTACCGGCTGAGATAACCCTACAAAAATTTTTGTCATAGAAAATTGTGATACATTGAATCTACTGGTGGTATCAAAAATTTTGTACTTTAGTTAAGATGGGAATGGCCATCTTATGTGTAAGTAACATATCAACGACCTATATACACCGTAATATGTTTCTACTGAACAAATTCGTGCAAATCTAATTTGCTTGAATAACTTTCAATATGCATATCAACCAGTCGTCCATTCGCAATAATTTCCGACCAGTTGAATTCTGCCCGCCAATCCACGTGTCTGTTTTCTTCTTTCGAAGCCCGTACACGTCGACAGTGACGTCAGTGTGCCTCGCGAGCACCGAACTCTCGAAGTCAATTAGACGTAAATGATAGATCAGCTGTCAGGTAATATTAACGGATCGGTTTTGATACAGCAATTCACGCTTTGGCGCATAGATTAATTAAGGGGACATCCAGTGACAACATCAACACTGTTTTCGGCCATTAATAACTGAATCAATCGGCACCATAGTMACGGATGACGAATGACCAGCTCTCGAAGAGTGCAGATTATTTTTCCTTGACGGATTGGTGTTCACTAAAGGTTGTGGGCGCCGGTGTAGTTGGAGGGACTCCTGCGAGAACTATTGATTTAAATTGCGTAACTTGGTTCTGAAGGAGATAACACTTATTGAGCTTTAAGATGCCCGAAAGGCATTTTACTCCCCTATCCCCACAAAACTTCTTAAGGGTGCTGGATCAGATAACTTCAATAATAATTAAATGTCGAAAAAAATCCCTGGTGACTGTCTGGAATACGTAACTTTGAGCTAGAACGGATATGCCAATGATTAATCAAATAGTCAAACCGCAATTGTAGGCCTCTGCACTTACCGGTAGTGATAACCTAGGTTCGTCGTAGTTAATCCACTGTTATATGACTTATTGACGATTTTCACAAGTACCGAATATACATTTCTTATAGAAAGCAAAACAATAAACACACCTATCCAACCAGTCATAACGAGTCCAATATTTCGAGCCGTTTTTCATCATTGAAAAAAAAATTGTGGGGGGGGGGGGCAAATGGGTCAAAGTTATGAGGCAGCAAGTACATATTGTTACTGTTGTGCCCAGACCCATCCAACAAGCCATCAGCGAGCTCAATCTGTTGAGCGGTTCTCGAGCTGTGTGTAGTAGACATCAGGCGGACAAACTGCTGCCTTCTTTATAAATGAAGTGAAAATTGCGCTAAAATATAAAAAAAAAACATCAGCGTATTCGAGCAGAAGCATTTCTGTTGGAGAAGATTTTTATCATACGCGTTCAGTGCATGTTCAACTTGATACTTGTTAACTAAAACGTAAAACTGTTTTAAGTTATTTTCGAATGGTCATCATCATGTTGTAGACATGAAGATTCTCTTTATTTTGGGATAGAGCTGTCAAGTCAAGAACGACATGAAATACTCGAAATAAAGGTACATAAGTAATTGATTCTCAAGAGCTATATATCTTGCGCAGACCGTAGCTTTTTAAACTGATATAAACACTGTCCCAGTATCTCGTTTAGTATAGATCTGTTCCGTCTAAGTATGAATTGGTTGTTACCACGTAGATAGATGGTGTGTTTCCGGAAGTACCTTATGGAATACCCTTCTTATCGAACTAATCAACTAATCTTCTTGTTCTTAGTCGTACAGATGGCATAACGTTAGCTGTCTTAAGCGTCTCTGAGAACGTTCCCATTCCAATTCTAATGTTCATTATTGAACAAAAAAGCCTTGCATCCCTTAAAAATTTGTCTATCAATCTTTGCTTGTAATTGCTTTCTAGACATACAAGACATGATGTGCTCTCTCTGATGTACACATATTTGTCTGTGACTAATAATTCCGAATAACTTGTTTCAGTCTCGTATGGCACAAATACAAAATGGACATAAAGATACTCCCCGCAAATGGATGCTGCATTGTAGAATATTTCTTGCTTTCATAATTCTTCATTTTCGTAACATCTTGATATCAACTATTGGTTTTAAAAGGTAGGTTGCAATGCCTGTATGGTGTGTACTACTTTTTGCCGTGTGCAACTTGTATACCTTCTTGCTTAAGAGGGTGTTTACCTAGAGCGAATCGGGTCATTTTAAGCACCTACCGTTTTACATTTTACTGAGTTATTCGAAACTTTTTCGAAGTGAAATTTCGACATGGCAATGACAAAAGATGTAGCTACAACGTAGAGTTCGAGTTTTTTCTGAATTTGGTACGGTAATGTAAATATTTGTTGTTATATTTTGCTTAAAAATGCGTATCTTTGGCGAGCTATTTCTCGAAAACTAAGGCTCATAAACGAAAAATTCGAACTCCACGTTGTAGCTACATATTTCTTTGTAAACTACCAAAAACATGAGTGCGATAAATGAGTAAAAGCATTCAAAAAATCTAAAACCGCAAACCCTTTCGCACGAGTCCGTCACGAGAGCGGAATTCCAATGCCTATCCCCACCAGGTCCGTCGCGTGGTATCCAGCGAACACTGAGGCTAAGATACAGTCCTGTCGGGAATGATCGAGCGGTATACGATCTATTCCGATATGACTGGATTTCTAAGATTGTATGTCTCATTACACGTGACAAGTTTAATGTTAAAAGCTCTTTCACATTAATTTACTGTCTGCTGAAGCAATGGGAGGCGGAAGGAAAATTATTATAAAAGTTCCTCCAGAAATCATAGTCGACATGCAGTTAGGATGAAATGTTATATAGTTCATATTTACAGAAATATATGGGTTATTCCATATTTTGAATAACCTGGTATAATATCATTGTTCACGTAGGGCTCAAAATGAGCTCCGTTAACGCTTACCAAATGACAACAAATCGGCTCAGGCACTTACCTTAGTGTAAGATGGGGTGAGTGTGAGGGTGTGTTTGTTGCATGCGTGTGTGTGTGGACTTGATGCACTAACTGGCACGTCTATATCTGCGAAGATGCGATCGAACGATGTATACGTGTGTGCTTCAAAAACAACTCAAACTAACTAATTTCTTGATGCTCCGTGATTCTTCGCGCACGACGAAGGAGTCAGGAAAAAAAAGGAATGGAACTAGGTACCCTAAATAAGTGCCCGAAAAACCAAACTAAATAAGCCAATTAATTGAAAAATAACAAAATGTTGATCCTTGTTATCGAACAAATACGAAAAACTATAAAATTCTCTAACATACCGCCCACCAAAATGTGTACATTTTAACAACTATTGCAAAGGTAACGGGCATAGTTTAACTATAGGCCGTTTAAAGATACCCTGTTGGGTTTTGACAGTAGCAACTCGCGATACTCCATCTTCACCAGAGTGCAATTCCATGACGCGAGCTAAAGGCCACCGAAGTGGGGCCGTCAATTCATTTTTAATTAAAACTAAACTTCCAATAGAAATAGGTGAACCTGGCTTGTTCCATTTATGACGCTGTTGCAATGTATGCAGATATTCTGTATGCCATCGAGACCAGAAATCTTGCTGTAAACGAACAAGCAGTTGCCAACGATCGAGTCTACTGATATTCAGGTTAGTCAAGTCAGAGCAAGGAGGAGCAGTTAACGGTTCCAACGTCAGGAAGTGGCCTGGAGTTAGAGGCGTCAAGTCATTAGGGTCCGAACTTAAAGGCGTTAGGGGCCTTGAATTCAAAATGGCTTCGATTTGCGTAAAGACCGTGTAAAGTTCTTCATAAGTTAATATTTGCGAACCAACCACTCGAATAAGATGAGTTTTTACTGCCTTAACTCCTGCCTCCCAGAGGCCGCCCATGTGAGGACTGGAAGGTGGATTAAAATGCCAATTCAGTTTTTCATTCTCGGACGCCCCTTGCATTAGCCTACAAAGCTCAGTGTAGGCTCCTCGAAAATTTGTGCCGCAATCACTGTAAATATAATTACAGCGTCCCCTTCGAGAAATGAAGCGACGAAGAGCCGCGAGAAATGATTCCGAAGACAAATCAGATGCCAGTTCTAGGTGCACCGCCTTTGTAGCGAAGCAGACAAAAAGGCACAAGTAAGCCTTTGTAGTTTTAGCTCCACGCGTTTTGCTCATAGTAATGGTAAAAGGTCCAGCAAAATCTACACCGCTACAATTGAACGGTTTCACTTCACGAATACGAGGAGAGGGCAGATCTCCCATTAAAGGTGTTGAAACTGAAGGCTTAACGCGAAAACACCTTATGCATTGTGATAAACATGATCTAATAGCGCGGTTTGACGATAAAATCCAAAATTTTTGAGCAAGCAAATGTGACAATGTTTTCAAACCGGGGTGACAATTTTGAATATGAGTTCTCTCGATTATCAGCTCTGTTAAACGAGAGCATCGAGGAAGAATGGCGGGATGCATACTCTCATAAGATATATCCGCATGTGATAAGCGCCCGCCCACCCTAAGGACTCCCCGTTCATCAAGAAATGGGTTTAACTTACGAAGAGGCTTAGGACACAATGATTTTGAACGAAGAGCGTGTATTTCCTTTTCGAAAAAGATAGCTTGAACTCTTTTCACAAGAAGCATCAATGCCATATACAATTCTTCTTGATGAACGTGCGCTGTCAATTTTTTGTTACTCGGTTGACAATTACGAGCAAATCGATAACAATAAGCAATAATACGTTCTATTTTATCTAGAGATGAATATCTTACGAGTAATGCATCCAACGATTCTAATGATACCAACGAACACAGTGTAGTTTGTTTATTTTCGATCTGGCAGTACTTCTCTGTTTGAGCCGTCATAGCAGGTTCTTGAGAAGGCCAGTTTTCGGAATCCAAAAGTAACCATTTAGGGCCATTCCACCATAATAAATGTTCGACCAACTCACTAGCGAATAAACCCCTAGACGCACAATCCGCGGGATTATCTGTAGAGGGAACATAGTTCCATGAGGAAGGATGTAGAACTTCTTGGATATAACTAACGCGGTTAGCCACGAATGTCTTTAGACGATGGGGAACTGTTTTGATCCAACTCAGAGATACAATCGAATCAGTCCATGCAACAATTCTCGTGAAGGTTAATTCATCCGAGTAAATCTGACGAAGTGTAGCAACTAATTTAGCTAACAGGAATGCACCACACAGCTCTAATCTTGGTATCGAAATAGTTTTTAAGGGCGCTACCTTCGATTTTGCCATTAGTAGCTGTACATTAACTGTAGAGCCGCAGTGAATGCGAAGATAAGCTACGGCAGCATATCCCTTTTCAGATGCATCGCAAAACAAATGAAGCTCATAGAAAGCAAGTGAATTGAGGTTCAAATTTCTGGGAATTGTTAAGTGAGATATTAGCCACATCTCTGACTGAAATCTGGCCCACACACGTTCTATGGCTTCAGGGACCTTGTCATCCCAATCGAGACCCAATGACCACAGCTGCTGTATGATAGATTTGGCCACCATAATTAAAGGCGACAAAAATCCGAGGGGATCAAATAACCTGGCAATGTCCGACAAAAGTGAACGTTTGGTGCAATTACTGCTAAATGTGCAGACGCTGTATGAGAACGAATCAGTCGCAGGTATCCACTGCAAACCCAAAATTTTTACTGCAATATCATTATCAAAAGGTATAGGAATTTGAGATTGATCTTCCGACAAGTGTTTTAACAAATTTGGATGATTTGCAGCCCATTTCCTCAATTCAAATCCTCCTTTAGCAAACAATTCAATTAGCTGTTGTTGTGTGGCCAACGCAACTTCTATTGAGGGAGAACCACTAACGATGTCATCAACATAAATGTCTGATTTCAAAACCTCGGCAGCAAGAGGAAAATTAACAGCTTCGTCTGAAGCTAACTGATTAATGGTACGAAGTGCTAAGAAAGGTGCTGAAGAGACTCCGTATGTGACTGTTTTTAATCGAAAGTCCTGGACAGGTTGATCTGGAGACGATCTCCAAACTATCCTCTGGTAGTCACAGTGAGATGGCTGTACAAGTATTTGCCTGTACATTTGTTTGATATCAGCAGTGAAAACAATTTTGTGAAGGCGAAAATGTGACAGGAGTATGACGATATCTTTTTGCAACTTTGGACCCACCAACAAACAATCATTTAATGAGACACCATTTGCGTCGCGACAAGAAGCATCGAAGACGACTCGAAGTTTTGTCGTTGTACTCTCAGGCCGGACGACGCAATGATGCGGTATATAATAACCATCAAAGTTTTTTGGACGTTGAACGATCTCCATGTGTCCAGAATCTAAATAATTTTGCATGAAATTTGTATAAGCTTCAGAAATAGGCGGATTTTGAGCTAGTTTTCGCTCCAACGAATAGAGGCGACGGAGGGCTATTTCACGAGATCCAACAAAGTTTTGTTCAGTCTTGAACGGCAACGAAACTACATAGCGACCGTATGTATTACGATACACGGTTTTTTTGAAGATGTTTTCACATTCGATATCTTCAGGAGATAACATCGCGACATCTGGTAGATTTTCGATTTCCCAAAATTTTAGCATCGTTTTGTTTAGCGAATTGTCTAGTGTAAGGTGAAAAGAATTTACCGACGAATGCGAATACAATGACGAATTACCCATTAAGATCCACCCAAATATTGTTTCCATGGCCACCGGTTCACTGAATTTCCCGAAAACTCGACTACATTTTAAAATCCATGGAAAAATCGATGCGCCTAAAAGCATGTCGATTTTGCCTGGTCTATCAAAGGATGAATCCGAAAATTTTATATTCACAAGATGTTTCCATTGTGAAGTATTTAGTCGAGTATTTGGCATTAAACCGCAAATTTGTGGAACGAGTACAAAATCCATACGATATGATGGATCAGTTTGAGCAATGGGACGGACGATGCATGTGGTTTGACCTCGAGGTATTGACGAAGGCAGGTCGGATGTATCTTGTCCCATTACGTATAAAGGAACATCAATCGAATTTCTGCGTAACTTTAAACGATGAAAGCATCTTTCAGTCAAAATATTTGCTTGGCTTCCAGAATCCAATAAGGCCCTTACTACATGAGGGTGCCCTTGCGAGTCAAGAACCTCCAATTGTACTGTCGCTAAGATGACTGAACATGCATTCGAAGAACACTGCAATGGAGTGCTTGTAGAAACAAAAAGATTGGTGGGAGGATCTATACGACGATCCGCTTCAGAACAAACTTCACTAGGACCTACGGTATCTGGTATCGGCTCTTGTGGTGATTGAGGTGCGAAATGAAGGAAGGTATGGTGTTTCGAGTAACACACCTTACACGACGACGACGAAGAACAATTTTTTGTCATGTGGTTAGATCTCAAACAATTGTAACACAATCCTTTCTGTTTAGCTAATTGATATCGATCGAAGGGGGATTTCTTCTTTAAGATTGGACATTTGTAGATCGAATGATCTGAAGAACAAACCGAACAATTCTGTGACGAGTCAACACTTTGGGTTACCAAAGTAGAAACGTGCGAGTGACCTTTCAAAGGTGACGAAAGTCGTTTGCTTGAGGGTAACGAATCGAGAGATTTACAATGATTTTTCAAAAACTTTATCAAAAGGGCTAAATTTGGAATTTCCTCAGAGGAAGATGTCAATTCAAACTGCCGACGGGTTTCATTATCTAGCTTATCCAGTAAAAGCGTAACCAGAATAAAATCCCATTGATCTGTGGGAAGACCAATTAGTTTAAGCGCCTGAATATTCTCCGAAAACGAATCAATTAAATTACGAAGATTTTTGGCAGATTCATCTCTCAAGGTGGGTAAATTTTGAATTTCCCTCCAATAAAATGTTGCTAAGCTTCGAGTATTGTTATAGCGTTCTAACAGCGATGAGTAAACAACTGGATAGTTATCGTTGGTCATTGGCAACGTTTTTGCAAGCGTTAATGGTTCCTTCTTTAGAGAAGAAATCAGATATTGAAAACGTTCAATGTTTGAGAGAGAAGCGTTATTATGTATCATTGAGGAAAACATATCTCGATAAGTAGGCCACATTCGCAAGTTACCGTCAAACTCCGGCAAATTAACTTTTGGCAATTTTACAGTTGAGTGTGAAGCAGCGTTTGGAGCTACTCTTTCGATTTCATGTCGCGTTGGACGCGTTTTTTCAAAAAGTTGTTCGTACCGCGACAAAACGTAATAATAATCGTTTTCAAACGTTTTGCGAATTCTATCTTCTGCTTCAAAGTCAGGTTCCCTCTGAGCTGATAAGTTTGTCAAAATTGAAACGTGTAACTGTTGAAATTCTTCATACAATGAATTAACAGTAGAAAATCTAGCCTTAAACAAGCTTTTACTCAAAGGATTGGCATCTGCATCTTCCGCGAGATTTTTTGTTTCTTCCATCCGATTAACAACAACGTTTCGACAAGCTACTAATTGTAATTGTTTCGCGGTCATTGCATTTACTAATTCAAACAATCGAGTAAACAGAACCGGTGTTCATTCAAAAAACGGGGTACAAGAAACTATAGATAAAACGAGAGAGCGATACGGTTTGCCCGGCCCGGACGACAGCACGGCGACACGATTAACAGGATTTCAATTCAATTTCTAATAGCTTTGCAATAGCGCCAAGATGTACAACAAATAATAAGTGCGAATGTTACAACAACGAAATCAAATAGCGAATACTATTAGCGCAATTAGTGCAATCAGATCCGGCTCGATAAAGGACCAAAATTTATGTTCACGTAGGGCTCAAAATGAGCTCCGTTAACGCTTACCAAATGACAACAAATCGGCTCAGGCACTTACCTTAGTGTAAGATGGGGTGAGTGTGAGGGTGTGTTTGTTGCATGCGTGTGTGTGTGGACTTGATGCACTAACTGGCACGTCTATATCTGCGAAGATGCGATCGAACGATGTATACGTGTGTGCTTCAAAAACAACTCAAACTAACTAATTTCTTGATGCTCCGTGATTCTTCGCGCACGACGAAGGAGTCAGGAAAAAAAAAGGAATGGAACTAGGTACCCTAAATAAGTGCCCGAAAAACCAAACTAAATAAGCCAATTAATTGAAAAATAACAAAATGTTGATCCTTGTTATCGAACAAATACGAAAAACTATAAAATTCTCTAACAATCATAGTAAGTTACTAATATCATGCTTACTTTTTTATGCACACCCTACTACAGCCAGCAGTCTTCGGAATATTAGTTTAGCCCGTCTGTTGCTCGTACGATCTTTGCGCGATGTCAACCTATCGGCTACTCTCTTACGTCCCATGTCCCGCTGGTAATATGGGTTGCATAGTTTACATTTCTGCCCGATCGCTCCAAGTAAATGCCCCTCTTAAAACATCGATCAAGTACTTTATTCGTTGCTCTTGACTGCTTCTTCTTAAAACTCCTGTGGTCAAATGGATCAGTTCAGTATTTCCGTCTTTGCAATAGTTTATTCATTCAACTACAATACGGCTTCCCTATCGATAATTTACCCTTCTCCATTGTAACTGACACATCCCTCATAGGATCTGCTTCAGTTATATCTTCCTTGTCTTCTTTGTTGCTTTTCTTGTATGATTTCTTGCGTTAACTTCAGCTTCTTCAGTGAATATCTCTTCTATGCCTAAATTCACCAGTTTCTGTTCTGTATTTTTACTGTCATCTTCATTCACGTCTTCATTGCTAAAGTTTTTGTTACGTTATTTCAGTTTTTACAGATTCTTCTTTTTTATACGCCATGCACGAATTCTTTTCGTTTTCTTGTGTATATTTTTTCTACTTTTATCTCATGCATCACTGGTCTCTTGTTTATAACCGTATAGGATCGTTATGGATAAGTGAAACTGGACTTTAGTTGGATAGCAACGCACTCAACTTTCAAGATGATGTATCAGTTAATACTCTTCTATTAGTCCTATTTAAACCCGCCAGCATCTCAAACACATTTTTGCCATTTCTTCTAGGGCTCTTTTTCCACTACCAATGTCAGTATCACATTCTATAAATAAATTTCTGCACAATCATCTACTGCTGCAATCCACGTCTGTGCCAGTTAGGTAGGATCACTGTCACTAAATTTCAGAATGGTGTCTTTAGTATCCACCATGCAGACACCACTTGCTGATTATGCCAGTGTAACTGTTCTTGCTTTCCTTCTGCAATAATCATTTTCTTCTCATCACTATGATCCATTCATTTATAGTGGGCGAATCTTCCATTTTCTCTTGTGAAGTAATCTTCATTGGCTATTCGCAGACCTTTCTTGCTTCATTTTATACGTTAACGCCTATATTTAATTTTCTATTCTTCATTTTGCATACCTTTAACTTTACACTTTCACTTATCTTCACATACTTCTACAGTGCTCGTCGGTTTTTCGTCTCATTCAACACTTATGGTCACCATATCAAATTTAATTTGCTGCGTTGCGTTGCACCTCATTTGCGATCGGTTGATAATATTCACTTGAAATACATGTCAATGCTGTGCTGTCTACACCGCAACCAACTCCAGATAGATTTATTTCGCTATTATTATAGCTCATCAATGCAGTTGAGGTCTAGTGCAGACAGCACGGCATAGAACTGGTTTTGTCTATTACACCAAAGGCTTGGTCAGGCTACAGGTTACTTCCTGTAGGAAGTAGTTCCCATAATGGCAGCTAGGTGGCTTTGTCATAATGTCAATGTAATGCTGACAGATGGCATTGCCATCAAGATTTATACTTACATTATAATATTCCCCTGCTTTTCTTCACACTAAGGCATATTATGCCATACCCAACAAGCCGTAATTCCGGTACTGCAACGTAATCTAGCGCGGTAAATAATAAAAGTTTAATGAAGATTAATGCTAATGACCATGAGGATCACCTTCTGAATACCTTTGTGTATATCATGTCATTCAACTAATGTTACTAGTTTGTGTATTATGGATACCGTCTGATAAATACTAATATTTAATAATTTAATATTTCTTTATTTTATTTGATATACAATCGTCCTATAAACTCTGTATATATAAATGTAAGAAACGTATCATCTACAACAAATTTGGAATAAATAAATTTTGTTGGAGAAATTAGGATAATTGACAGTGATCACTGCAACAAATGCATTGAAGGTTCGCACAAGAGCAGAAGCAAATACGAAATGCCGACCACAATAAACAAACCAAAAATGCGATGCGATTTATAAACCACTAAACTAGAATCGTCCAATCACATTTGGAGATCATTCCAATCGTCAAAATTTTCTCAACTCGCAAGCAAACAAACACAATGCGTGAGTTCTTACATCGGTAACAATTTTTTTAGTGCACACTGGAAATATGATGATGAAAAACTCGCATACCTATTTTCAGCTGACCCGATTTGTGAATATGCTTATATCTCAAGTCAATAAGGGACAGCCTGAATGAAGAATGAAGTCCATTGGTTTCCAGTCCTATATTTAATGATATTTGTAAGGAATGAACGGACTTTTTTCCTTTCTTAAGAACTATTGTGCCATTGTGATCATATTATCCTATTCCGCAACTGATATAACCTTTTTCAATAATAGGAAACTTGCAAATGCATTATTTACGTGCATGCAGTAGTGACGTTTTTATTGTGCTTGCAATTCTTATTGCAGAGGCGATACGATACTGTGTCTGCAGCAACATTGTAGACAAGTGTATATGTTAAAAAAATAACATAAACTAAGTTTGATGTCAGCTTTAACAACTGTCAGCAATAATAATTAATCATTTCAAGTTACGGAGCGTTGCAATGAGGTGATTGCGTCACGCCTTTACAAATCAAGATAATCACGATAGAAGAATATGAAATTTATATCTTTCCACAGACATAGCACCTCCTGAAACTAGCAGTTTTTATGGATACGTTGCAAAAATACAGCCAGTCTTTACCGGAAGAGTGTCAATTCGTTTTGGAATTCCCGGTCGAAAAGGTGAACCTGTATTGTCTAATCAAAACATCGCGCTGCGGGACTTCGTAACTGCTTTACGATTGAGAACATGCAGTTAGGTTCCTTTACCTTTGGAAACAAAGCAGTCGATCCACTGATGCTGCACCGATCTTTGAAGCTCCACCGCTTTGTGCATCAGCCGAGCGCATAAAGGTAACCCACCGGAGGAACCGGAAGGTAATTCTGGAATATATTCGCGCTCCTCCTCGTCGGAGGCCCGAGCCATCGCCATTCACACGTCTCGGGTGATTTCCACTTTGCAAGGTCCGCCATCTAGGAAATCTGCACGTACAAATTGCTATTCGTTCTACTCTTGATCTCCTCAGATCGGATCGCTTTGAAGTTAAACCGTATTTTCATAACGCCACTTGAAGCGCAAAGGGGAGGCCGTTCGTGCGGAATGCCGAGGTTGTTTAGGGGCGCTCTATCTCGCACGTTATGCTTGCCACTCATTAAAATGGATGAGAGAACGGGACAATCCAGCGTCTTAGTTATTGCATGCAGTGCTGTGCCTCGTGCTACAATTATTTTCGATTGTTCTGCAGCTGCAATGTTGCAGTTGTTGCTCACCGATTATATTTTACCTACTTTAGAGTATTTTTATCCTTCATCTAATTTTTATTTTTGGCAAAATAAGGAAAATTCCATAGTTGATTGATTGATTGATTGACTGAACCAGCGTACGGTAGGCATTTCCGCCGCTCCAGGATATACCGCCGGGCCGGCTACGTCTACGCTGGGTTGGAGTGGTTACACGCTTGTTGCTAGTGGGCTCCCACGTAACGCATGTTACAGGAGTTTGGGGACTGGAATGGGCAGGTTTTTAGGGCATCCAACCAGCGGATACTTTTTTATTAGCATCCGTGTTGGATGTTAGCTTAGTTCGGCTGCATTGTTCTTGTTCTTCCTCGGACGAGCTGCTGCCTGAGATTGTTTACYACTTTAGGACTTGCTTATTTATTGTTTGCTTGTCTTTTGCGACTTCTGACCATTGTTTTTTGTTCAGTTACGTTTGATTTTGCTATGATTCTCTCACCGTTATTGGTTTTTTTACTCTTTTCTGTTGCTATCGATATGATTTCTTCTCCTTCTCTGACTTTTGGTTGTGGTTCTTGAATAGTTTCTTCCAAGGTCCCTCTGAGCATATGGTTCGTCCGTGATTTGTAGTTTTTCTTCTTATTTGTCTTACAAGATGTTTGTGTTGCGGTTGGTAATGTTCTCATCGTATATTTGGTAGTTTCGGTCTTGCTGGATTTTTTCCACAATTACGTGATATCTTGTATATGCACTTGGCTAGATACACGGAACTACTTCACCATAACGATAATCACAATAACAATGTAAACGCAAGAACGTAGCACTAGAACACTATGAACTTAAAATCTTAGAATTTAAAATAATCGTTTGATTCCTGTTTATGTTGCTGCTTCTTGATGGTAAGTCGATACTTTGAGTGATTTAGTATGTGCTTATCCATTCGCAAGTTGGGTCTCTAAATGGGATGATATTACCCCACCGGAAATTTTCTCGTCTTGTGTATTAGCTTCTTTTCTTTTCTATACATTGGAGCTTCTTTAGGACTATCCCAATTTTTTTGGGGCTGGACTCCTTTCCATGTTTTCCTGGTTTCTGTACAGTGCGTTTTTACTTACTGCTTCTTTTTGTTCTTGTCGCTATGATTTCTTCTTCCAGCTTTTCTTCTTATTTTTCTTGGGAGTCTTTTGTGTTCTTGTTGGGTAGTGTTCTCCCCGTACCTTTGGTGACTCAATGTGCTTCGAAGGCGGTTGCCGTCTCCCGAGATTTTCTGTACCACAATTGTGTGATTCCTTGTATACACTTTTTTTAGACGCACGGAACTACATCACTGTTACAACACCAACAATATCTACATTACAGAAACCTAACACTAGAACACAGTATGAAGAGATCTATGAGTTGATAGCAATTATTTGGTGTGTCGCCGATCGTGAGCTAACCACAAGCTGTATTAATATTTGGGCTTATATACGTTGCCAGCATAATCCATTTTCCCTATATCTTCTATATCTTCTTGTTTTTTTTTCGCTGATTCGTTGTTACTGTAAGAGATTRTTAGTTTGTTTTTTRTCAAAGAACGCCTGAAAAGACGAAAGTAGTTTTTATTATTTTGCTGGTTAGTTGTTCGTTCTACTTGTTCTTACTACGATATGTATTTGTTTTTTAAGCTTCCTTAATGCTGTGTGAGTTTTCTAGATATCGCTATCGTGCTTGAAACAKGTCGATACAATTACATTTTGACCTATTTTTMAATATGCRCATTTCTCTGCGTGTTACCCTCTTAAACATAAACAACTTGCTATATCCGGTCCAGGCTATTTCCCAGAATTGGAGCCTTTTTGCCGTCTTTATACCTGTTAACGGTCTGCTATTTGCCCTCCGACACCGTAAGAGGCAAAATTTTGTATGATGCTGCTACATTTATTCTAAAGGAAAAAAACATATCTGATATTGAATTTGGGAAATTGTTATTGTTTATGAGACAAATTATGTTCCTGTTATATGCAATTATACTAAATCTTAGCTGCTTATCAAAACACCGGCTGTTATTGGCGTGATCGGTGTTGAATCCCTCTACTCTCCTTTCTTGCTGGCCAGCCCAACAAACGACACACGGCACATACGTACACCCAATCGTCATTCACTTTTAATTAACGTGTGCCGATTGTAGTCTTTTTTAATCACAAATTAAAACAAACACTCAGATCTTAGGTAGTCACTTCATAGCGCTCAAAAACACGTCCTCTCGGGTCGAATGCCACCACTCGAGTCTCCGGGAAATTCCATAGTTATTATAAAAAAGATGATTATTTCAATGGCGTTACTTCTTTGTTAGAAACCGGCACGTACGATGTAATAAGCAAAAATCCATTTAAAAAATTATAAAAGAGGTTAAAAATACTTTGGACAGTTGCAGTTTATTAGTAAATAATAATATAATAAATTAAATACAAGTTAAAGTTAAAAAATCCGTTGATATCAAAAAGCTATGCTCTACCAAAAATTCATAAGCCAGGTAATAAGTATCGCCTCATAGTCTCAAACGTAAACGCTCCAAATTATACCAATTACAAAAGTGGTTGGTTAATGAATTCAGTAAATTAACGTTAAATAATGACTGTTTGATAAAAAATTTCCTAGATTTAATAAGTAGATTAAAAGATTTTGATACAAACCTAATCACAGACTAATATCTTTTGATGTCGAATCATTGTTCAATAGCGTACCTCAAGCGTTATAATTTTTGGAAGATTTTCTTAAACAAAATAAACTCGATAGGGCGGTCATTGACGAATACTTGAAGCTAACAAAACTGTGCAACGCATTTATATTTTATTAAAAGTTTTATAAACAAAAATTTGGATTGACAATGGGAAACCCTCTTTCACCTTTCTTAACTCACCTTTTCTTAAACTACGTTGAAAATAATCTCAAAAGTACAAATGAATTTCTGATATTGTGGTATAGATATGTAGATGATATTTTTGCCATAATAGACAATAACATTAATATTGATAATTTTACACAGAAATTAAATTCATTATATCAATCAATAAATTTCACTTTTAAATTAGAAAAGGATTCCCAATTGCCATTTCTAGATTAAACAATATTAAGAAAAGATGATAGAATTACGTTTAATATTTACAGAAAACCGACACATACAGATAATTACATCAAAACACGGTTGTTGTACGCCATTCAAGTACAAAATGTCCGTCTTTAATAGTTTAATACATAGATTACTAAATGTGCCATTATCTACCGAAAATTACAGAAATGAACTATCATATATTTATAATTTAGTCAACTCAAACGGATACAAGAAAGAAATGATCACTAAGTTATTAAACAAACACAAATATAAATTAAACTTGCAATCTCACACGCATCTTAGCCCTGAAAAAGAAACGATATTTCATAGAAAAATTACATATCATCCTTCAATAGAACATAAATTTCAAAATTTATTTTCTAAATTTAATATTAATCCTGCTTTTGGGAACAACTACACATTAAGAAACTTATTAGGCAACACCCTTGATAAAGAAGAACCGTTAAACAAATCCGGAATTTATGAAATTAAATGCTGTAACTGCCCAAAAAAGTACATTGGCCAAACAAAATGTAATCCAAATATTAGATTCAAAGATCATATGTACCAGGTAAACAATAGAAATGGAGAAAAATCTGCACTAGGACTACATAATATTGAAACAGGTTACTTTAATATAGCCAACGTGAAGAACATAAAAACGTCAACACGCGGCAACTTGAACCCCTTAGAGGCCATTTACATGAAACGCAATTCTAGCCATCTGTTAAATACGGATCCCACACCCTTAAATAACCCACTTGTAGCAATAGTAAAGTCAAAAGTGCAATTTAAACAAATTCTTCTGCCACACCGCGCAACTCTGTATCAATGTTTACCATATGTCAAAAAGTATTTTAGTGTTATAATTTAGTTATACTTGTTAAGCCACCGCAGAAAGCCACGAAATGCTGGCATTTGGCTTTGCCAAAAATAAAAATTGGAAGTAGGATAAAAACAAGTGTTTTATTATTATTTTTGCGATAGGGAACACATCGTTCACTTTGAAATACGTTTTGTCAAAAATTGTCAGTGAACACGAATCTAGGAACTAACAGTGGACTATATTGGTACGCTTCGCCTGTAAGGCTACGCTCGTTTCATCAAATGTGGTTGCGTCCGATCAGCGAGTACGTTGATAGTCAAGGAGTTCTTTTGCTGCGATCCTGTTTATTGAATACTCTGTTAGGTTGTGGTTACTCGAATCATTGTCACTCAACTGTGCCATCTAGACATTGGGACGCCCATGTCCATCATTCTGGCACCTCCATGGTTGGAGGCTGATCTTTTAGCTAAACGAATGGAAAGCTTCCTAGACGACATTTTCTGTTCGACGTCAATTTTGAAGATTTTCTAAGCAATTTTGATGGCTGCTGCGAAAATCCAAGACATCCGATCAATATATAGTCAGTAAGAAATAATCTAATCAAACGCTTGTTAATTCCTCCTTGTCCTATTCCAGGGCACGTGCACGTGTGATAATTTCTTTGTATTTTTTTTCGATTAAGGGTGTGGATATCCACTCTCGTGTCATCATTTACCCGCTTCGTATATGCGATTCGATTCAAATTTTTCAATCAATCGAGCAGGTTCGAATCATTGAAATCGTCCATGAATCATTAAAAAGAACGAGTCACCGAGCTGTTAGACATGCTTAAAGACAATTGCAACGTGTATCCCGAAACCCATAATCATAGCAATGTTACAGTGTCAGTTCACTTTATACATGTAGGTGTTATATTTTTGGCGTTAAAAATCATAAACTAATCAGTATTTTTATCCTTCTAGTAATTCTCAAATTTTAAACTCCTATTTGAGGTAAATATCAATAAATATTAATGATTATAAGATTTAATTTTAATATAGCCCTGATGGTGCAGTGGTTATCACTCTTTAATAAATATTTCTACCTCCGAAAAATCCAATTAAATCTTATAATCATTATATATCATATAGGTAAAAATGACTTTGACATCAAGATTAATATTTGTACCGTCACTAGATTAGTTTCCCACAGAGACTAGTGGATGATACCGTATTGCCACTAGACGGCATGGTGTCATTCACATTATAATTCTCGCACACACATCGCCTACCTTGGCGTATACATATAATGGAAGCCAGTTCTATGCCGTGTTGTTTGCGTTGGGACTATAGCTGTGCTGAAGAGGCTTTATAAGCCGAAACAGCTGTCCACAGGTTGTTTTGACGCAGGCGACATGGCACAGACGTAATTTTGTTATTAGTATTGAAACACATCACCCCTAGGTGATATGTTTAATTATTATTTTGCATACAATTACGCTGGTGCCTGAAGGCCCCACCACCTGCAGCTCGGGAGAAAAGTCCCGATCGCGCACATATGTGAGCGCCGACCTACTACTTCTATAACCCCACTCTAGTCTAGATCGTGATACGACCCCTCTCTAATCGGGGCCCCCAAAAACGTATAACAACAGTGGCGCTAGAGCAGCGAGAGGACTTGAGATCTCTTTCAGGTGTCATCCAGTTCTCTCCTCCTAAAGGCGAAGTGACCCCTTAGTAACCCTCATCGTGACGCTAATTCCCTTGTGGAAGAGGTGACCCCTGAGGAAGTGCTAATCGTGACGCCGAGCCTCCCTTCTGAGCGAAGTGACCCCTTAGTAACCCTCATCGTGACGCTAATTCCCTTGTGGAAGAGGTGACCCCTGAGGAAGTGCTAATCGTGACGCCAAGCTCATCTCCTGGGCGAAGTGACCCCTTAGTAACCCTCATCGTGACGCTAATTCCCTTGTGGAAGAGGTGACCCCTGAGGAAGTGCTAATCGTGACGCTAAGCTCGTCTCCTGGGCGAAGTGACCCCTTAGTAACCCTCATCGTGACGCTAATTCCCTTGTGGAAGAGGTGACCCCTGAGGAAGTGCTTATCGTGACGCCAAGCCCGACTTTTTGCATTCCTTCGACACCTAGACCTCATCTCCGAGAGTTAGCTGAATGGCAGGGGGAGCGAACGTGCGTAACTGCGCACGGCTAAGAACCACCGGTACCAGCTCTGCGACAACGAGCTGTATGCCCGGGGGGAGACACCACTCGGACCGCCATCGCAGCGACGGGGCGAGATCCGCTCTCGGAGACCACCCGCTGCGATAACCCGGCCAGAGCAGACCTGGAGGCCACTACACGAAATACAGGCCGGCGAGGTCGACCCTTCCGCACGGCGCCTGCTAGAGCGCCGCTGGGCGACTGTGCTGTGCTGCATTGATATATCTTGTTACGTTATGCCATAGGATCATAACTTAACTATACGTACGTTCTTTTCAGCTTCCCTTTTGCTTATTATTACGAATTTACGCATTCTGTTCGGAAACCCCTCACGAAATCGCATTTACGTTACCAGTATTGTTGTTTTATGTATTTATTAACCCTTTATTTCTACATATATCAACTTCACGTCATTTAATCGTTGCATTGGGCCACTGCAGGCTTTATTTGGTGTGACTTCTCGTTGGGAATGCCTTTAGCAGAAATCAAAGGCTGTTAGGCTACCAAGGATATCCTACAACGTGGGTGCTCTCGAAGCCCGAAAGGCTTCACCTGAGAGACAGTGGTGGTGTCCTCCTTCGAACTCTAGGCTGGGCGTTGTGAGCATAGCGTCTCCACGTACCAAAATGCCGAGGCACCATTTACTGCGGAATATGGGATTTTAGCTCTAGGCTATTGCCTTCGAGAACCACGCTGAATAAGTCATACAAGGCTGTCTTTATTGTATATGTTTCCCCCATGTATTATGTGTATGTGTATATCCTGTCTTGTTTTGTTTGTGCTTTTATATTGTTTTGATATTTTCCCTTATTTGCCCTGTGATGTATTGTTTACGTAAATCCCGGTCTCGTCACTTGTTTCTGATAATTTCCTTACAGCTTAATTATACCATTTCTTCACAGCAACAACAATTATTACTGGTCAATGTGGTTCTACCACTGACCACCAATTAAACAATTCAGTTTGTTTCTCAGGCACATACAGGTCCCTGCTACATGCCTGGCCTTTGCGAGGAGCCTCCTCCAACGATTTATGACGCAATATGCGATATTTAAGTAAATTCAGGTCTAGCCTGATTTGCTACCATACAAACATATTTTTCATAATTAAATATAACATATATTTACTATGTAAAGACTAGAGCTTTTCCTGCGGTTTTTCTCCAGTCTATTGTAAGCACTCCGCAGTTTTTCGGTGCAAAATATACTATATATATGTTACACCGAATTACGTGTTTTTGTTTACCTTTCCGTTACAGAGCTTCATATCGAACTAAATTAAACACAACGTAATTTTTGGGTCCTACTAAAGAACTAGACGATCACATTTATAAAGTAACTTACTCATACTATTATGAGCTTTCTCAATTTAAATATATGACCTGGGTAGGTTATGTAACAGTATTATTACATGATGTCAGGTCCTTAGAAAATAAAAAGTATATATTATAAATAACAGAGGTCGTATAATAGAACCCTGATTTAATACACTACGGATATTTAACAAGTAGCTTTTTGAGAGACTCACTATTCAGGAGGTAGGTCAATGTGTTATAGAATGGAAAAGACGCCTTGTGACCTAATGTGTCATGCGCTTTACCGTAGTCTAACATATAATATAATAATTCATCGGTCCTGGTTAATCCCTTTTAACCTTAAAATTAGTTTCGTCCTATTGGGGCTCATCAGGTGCATAGTAAATTGACCCAAGCAGACCGTTGTGCCTTTAATCGCGGCATGCGGACTGGTGTATAAGAGAACTATCGCCCTAAGTGCCAACCAAGCGAAACCCTGCGACCTAGACTAGTGATGGACATCGACCTAATGCAGGTTCCTATCGATGGCATCGGAGAAGCTACTCCATTAGCAAGATGAAATAAATTATCTACCCTGGTCAATCCACTCTGACCCTATGACTAGTTTCGGCCTATTGGGACTCATCAGATAGGGTTACGGCGACATGCGGATTTGGGTATGATGGCACTGAGGTCATCAGCACTTTTATACAACGCTAGTATTGTAATTTTCTTCTTATTGTGAGTGTAGAAATAATGACACCCTAAATCCATATCGAGGATATGGATTAGCGTTGTGTTTGTACCAGAAACATGCAAAGCGGCATGTCAATAATTGATCCCCTACATTTCATGCATTGAGAAGTGGACAAGAATATGAGGCACAATCTTACGGTGACAAAACAACCTATCATTTATACAGCCTTTGTATACTGCGCACTAGATATTTAGTTCTTTTTATCGGCCTGTTAATCTTAACGGTTCAAGTTTTGTGTACAGCAATTTTTCTTTCTTTCCCGTTTGGAGTTGCCCATAAAATCATATCGGCACGAAACATAAATTTTTATCGTCTCATTTCAGAGGCCATATCTATTAATAATAGGCTAATAAAAATGTATCCCTGTTAGGCTGCCCTTTTCGCACTTTCTTTTATATGCACGGAGTTGACGAAACGATGTTGCCATGTTTACCCAGGGTATAATTAAAAGATGTGTTTCATTCCATAAGTAGTAGGCTTTCCTATATGAGTAATTATCAATAGATATTGTACACTGTTTGTTCGTCATACTCAGAAACTTTCTTAAGCTCTTATATTAGTTAAAGAGCTGATATTTTAGCCTGCACCTACCTTACTTTTAGGTGTTCAATCTGTACATACGTGGCCAGATGATGCAATAAGTTATATTTTCAGTTGTTTATTACTATGCATACCTAATTGTTACTTCTAAAACGGCGGTTTTGGTTCACTCTGAAAAATGACTTACTTGTGTTGACAAATTTAATTGTTAACATGAAATTTTTGCACGAACATAGAGAAATTGCTGTTTGTAATAAACTTTTGTTGCTCTAACAGTCATCAAATGCTTGTAGTTACTCACTTTTACTTTAAATACTATATTGTTGTGGCAGCAGCATACTAGTAATTCCAACAAATCGTCCCGCTTATTTATTTATAATAAAACAGGTTCCTTAAAATGCACGTTTTTATTATTGTTACATCGTTCTTGTTCGAGATAATTCTGATTTCTTGTTTGCGTAGCAGGCTTTTTGGTTTCAGAAGAAAACTTCTGTTATTATTGGTTTTTTTCGTTTATTCTTGTACATAGGTCTGGTGCTAGGGTTTCGTAACGGACCGTTTTGTATACTTATGTCTATATATGTCAATAAACAATAAAAATAGCACAGACTTTATTATTGTTATTGCTATTATTGTGTACTCCCATTAATAGGTACACAAGGTTAACAGTAATAATAATAATAATAATAATAATAATAATAATAATAAAGTATATGTAATTTTTATTATTTATTACATATTGTTTATGGACATAAGTGTACAAAATGGTCAGATATGAAACCCTAGCTCTAGACCTTATATATGAAAATAGAGATAAAGGCAGTTATAAGTTATTTTATTTTATTAGTATTATTACTATCACTATTACTTTTATTATTATTATTATTATTATTATTATTACTATTATTATTATTATTATTATTATTAAACGATAGTTAGTACAAAAATATTGCTACTTACTCAACACTTTGCCTACTTTGCCACAAACAACAAAAACTAGTTGCCGTAAGAGCATAGTTTGCAACCACGACCAGTTTATCACTCCTGGTAACTGGTCATCTATACAAGCAATAAGAAAATGCAGAAGTTACCCGAAATGATTAGTATTTGTAACCGTGACAGATATTTTGTTGGGGACACTGAGACCGTCGACAACTAAAACAAATTGTTACGCTAACAAATATTTTAGTTGTGTCCAAATGCAATGAGAGTTTTTGTTGTAGTAACTAAGACCCGATTAAAGACAACAAAGTCATTTTTCAGAGTGTTAATGTAATTGATTTCATATTTAAGGAAACACATGCATTTGAAATCGAGCCAGATTAGTATTACTGGCATCAAGGGTTAGTTTAACCTTGATTTATTACCAGATGGTTAACAACCTGACATTAATTATACGCATTTAGTCAATAATAGTCTGTTATAGAAACTTTTCTCCATTAAATTGAATTGTTGTTTTCATTCATTTTGATTCCGACAAGACAAAATCCATATTTCAGAAGAATGTAATGTTCTGCACGATACTGTTGCTATACAAGGTGTTTATTACGTGCGTTGAAGATTCTATAACAGCAAATATAGCAACTGTAGTTAACAACTAAGCTGTATACCAACGAAATCAAGCGACAACGTCGACATTTTCGATTCAGTTCGGTTTAAACTCGCGTGATTTAAGAATAAGGTGCTCGAGATGGGAAACGGAGATTGTGCATTATAGGGAGCGCGAACTGGGATGTAGTTTTCCACATATTTAGATCAAGTTTCGTGGAAGCTGATAATATAGATTGAATTTTCCTTTTAATTTCCTAGATGCATATTAGCTACTTCCGGTCGGGGAAGGGAAATGCCAGACTGATACCCAAGTCACGATAGTGAAGCGGCATAATATGTCTCATCGTTACTGCGGAACTAATCTCATTTTCACGAGATTATTAGAAGCTGCTAGTTGTGGAGTCAGACATTAACTAATTTATCTAGCAGACAAGGTGATTCAAAACATGTTTTAAAATATTTTGTTTTAATGGAACTATATAGTTTATCCCGTATCAAGCACCGCACCCTGTTGAATATGTCAATAACAATTAACCTCATTTTGTTTTTCAGTTACAACAAGTTTTCACTCTAATGGTTGTATGAAAGAAAACACTTTTTAAATGCAATAACGTGAAACAGATATATCAATCAGCAGTTAAATTTACTAATCGCTTACAAAGTAAGTGAGCACGTCTTCATAAAAAGTTATAAACTGCGTAAATGTAATAAGCTGAGTAACAAAATCCATCAAACAACGTTTTCCGTAAGCTTAATGTCCTCAAGGAAATCGAGCCCACTTAATCTTGCGCAAGGTCGAAATTAATTTTTCTTGGGAAGTTATAGTACACAGTAAACATACCTGATTGCTGAAAGCTTCGCTCGAACTTCCCCCATAGTAGCACGATGTCACCCGCTGCGACGGCAACCGAGAAAATGAACTCTGTATTTCATTGCTGAACATGCCATAAACGTCATCACCAGACTGTGATGAGGCCAGAAAAATTGAATTAGAACTTAATATTTTTCGCTTTATGAGCGTCTTCAGTATGCAACTTCATGAAATACCTTCATCGGATTTTATGCGTCGCCGATTGGCGAGAGCGAACAAAAGCAGCGATCGAAGACACAGAGTTTGAAATATTGGCGCGAATACCAGAAGGAACTGTTATAATTTGCATTTTTATACTATTTCAGGATTATTAGACGATGTCCGTATAGGCACGCTTTCTCTGTAGCATTGGTACAGATACAACGTTTTTACATTCTTGAAAAATGTGGATTTAAAGGAAATGACGCACTGTAGATTTTGTTCAATACTGTTAATACCAATGCCATGTATTTCGTTACAGTTTAAATCGATTTTCAGGTTTCAATGCCTTATTTTAGATCAAGATCACTTCTTTCCATTGTCTTGAAATTTTCTGCGAAAAAAAATAGTCCGTACTTGCACGTGTTGCATTTAATGCGTGTTTCGCGTTCTCTAAAACCGGCTGAGAGATCGATTTATCACCGACAGTTGATTTTGTGAAATGTAACATACTATGATGTCGTGATCCACAAGTGCGACATGTGTGTTTTGATTTACAGGCATTTACTTTGTGCATGGAGCTTAAACAATTTATACAAAGAGATTTGGTTTTGACAAAACCATAACGATCTTGAGGCGACAACGCAGAAAATTTATCGCACGAAAATAATAAATGAGGAGCATTACAATAAATACAAACCGTATTTGAATTCGAGGCTAAAAATGCGCGAGTATTTGAATTGCTGTTACAAATTTGATGACTCTTTTGTTTGTTGGCCATATTTTGATTGAAAGTAGACTTAGATTTTTCATTTAACGTCAAGATCTTTGTTTGTTCTTTAACAAAATCTAAAATTTCACTATATGTAGGATTTTCCTTCTTTCCCCGACGAGACATTTCGAAAAGTTTAACTGTATCTTTATCGAGCTTCGAGAGCGCTAAATACGATAAGATAAAGTCACCCATATCGGCAATGTTTAGGTTTTGTAAAGCCCTGACTGAAGCATCAAATTTTTCTAAGAATGCGTTCAAACACGAAGCATTTTCATTATGAGCAGTTTTGAAACCAACAATTTGTTCCATATAGCAGCTCGCTAAAGCGCGTTCATCTTCATATTTATCCACGAGAGTTTTCCAAATTACGTCATAATTTGCGGCATTTGGAGAAATACCTGAGCAAACGGTTAACGCTTTACCCTCAAGTTTACCTAACAAATAATGTAATTTGCTTATTGGTTCTAAATCGGGATTGTCATGTATTAAGCTTTTAAAAGTCTGATAAAAAACCGGCCATTCAGCTTGAACACCTGTGAATGTGCGCAATTCTATTTTAGGAAGTCTAATGGAACCCTTTTGATCTGCATTTGAAGATACGGAAGAGGAATTTTCCATACTGCTACCTTCGAGAACCTGTTTAGCCACCATTTTGATATGACAGTACATTTCATCTACAGCGTCAATTGGCGCAAAATTTGGAATGTAATTGTCATCTAGTTCCATACTAATTTCATTGATGAGACTTATTATGTCATCAAATGCTTGTTTCGTTTCTTCTAATGTTTCTAAGCGAGCTCTAAGATCTTTTAAATCACTGGCTTTTGTGACCTTCTTACTACTATCGTATAAGCGTTGTATGCGTAAAAACAGTGTTTCTTTTTTGAGTTAAGCACAGCCAATTTCTTAGCACTCATTGCGAATATTTGAACAATGCAAGCAAACCATAAGCGAAATGTACAAATTCAACGCGGCTTTACGACAATTAGGCGAGAATAGCGACCGTAGGCGAAGCGAATGTATTCAAAAATGCGGCTCGAATGGACCAAAATGTATACGCGAGCGATAACAAAGAGTAAAACTCACCGTAGCCACACGTACTCGCGAGTCGTCGTCGTCGTCTTCAGCTATAGGTGGCGAAAGGGAGAGGACCAGGGGATGCCACCGCGATAGTCCTAGCGCGTTGAAACTCCGAAAAAAGTCTTTGATTTTCAATAAGGATTGCGGAACGATTTCACCGAGCACGATGCTCTACGTCACTAACGAATCTCGTTATCGCGGTTTTTTTTTTTGTTGGCAAAAACAGAATTAACGAAACCGGCTCACTTCGCCATCTGTCGCGACTATTCCCATATATACCTTAATACCAATAATAAAATGATAAAATAAAAATAAAGGATGGCCCAAACAACAACTCAAAGATATTTATGAATAGTCGGTACAAAGTGTTTCACATTCGTATTAGAATTTTTGTATGTATATAATTTTTTTTACTACGCCAAGCTTTCGAGGACTTTTTTTTTTCGTCAGGGCCTCTAATTGTAAAAAGCCGTGAAAAAGTCTTATTACAAATTATCTACTTACATATAAATTGAGTTTTCAATTCACCACTAATTACAATTGCGTCTTATTAACATTCTTTATGTGATAATGTGGTATGTGACAATTTTTACATAAATCACAATAACAAAAATATAAACTAAATAATCACTGACGATGTCAATGTGCAATCCTATTTCTACTAAAAGAAAACTATTATTTTATCATAATTAAATTCATATTTCCGCTTATTTCATGGCATTTGCTTAATTGCTATTTTAGAACACAAGTTTTCTTTATTTTCTGTTATCAACGTCTTTTATTTTTAAGTACCGCTTGCAAGTAAGCGTATTTAATTGTTCTATGCATTAGCTCGAAATGCATATTTGTATTAATGCTGCAATTAAACTCTAAACTGTATTAGTAGGTTTATATTTCAGTAATTTGTGAATGTGCATTAAAAGAATCCGGGAAATCTTCCATTCAATTGCTTCAATTTTTTTTAATTCCCTTACCGTCCCTTCTAACACCACTCTGAAGTAAGTAAACTCTTCTGCGTTATCAAAGCTTAACCTTTCGATTTCTGACCTGCAACTTACATCACCATGCATGTTTTTTGTTGATTAATTTGTAGATCCATTTTCTTTGCACTTCACTCTAATTTACTTATGGTACTCTTTAATGCGTTCATTGTTTTGCATTGTTAACAAAGGGTCATATTGTATTAGTCCTTTCTTCACACTAAAAAATCAAATATGTTTCCTTCTACCAGCATTTTACGTTCGGTCTGCTCTAAAGTTATTTGTGTAAGCCTTACCAAATTCTCTGGTATTCCTAATAACCTTGATGTTTTATAAAGTTGTCATCTTTTAATTGTATCATATGCTTGTTTGAAGTCAATAAATGGCATACAGGCGAATTCCATGTTGATAATAATCATGTTCCTTTACAGTAACATAACTGATGAAAATTGGTGGTATAGCAAAACAATTTCAAGAATTCAAAATTTTATATGTAGTCTGTATTCAGTACATAATTTAAGTAAGTAAAACAACTAAAGTTAACTTTTTTAAACTTACTTGTTTTTTTTTCGCGTACATTAGCCTGTTTCCGTCACACCTCCAACGATAAAAACTAACGCATCATTCTACCTGCCTACCTCCCACGTGATGCCGTCAGAAGGAACAAAAGTCTTAGATTACTTCTGATAATAACGGAGCAAGCTTTTCCGAGTTCTCCAAAGTTATGAAGTTAACTTGGGACGTAAAAGGGGAAGTTTGCAGAAAGATGGAAACATTTCCTGTCTGCAATGAACTACCGAAAATATTAAATCGCTCCTGACTACGTGGACTGCATACATTTGCTTAAAAATTCTACATGTCAATGTGGAAACGTTGATTGCGAAGAGTCCTTGTCTCTGAGAATTCTTCCGAACTGCGTGGCTAAGAACACTTTCTTAAATACAAGGGACATACGGTGCTTGATTGCAGCAGCAGATGCTTTTAATTTATTTATACTTCTCCAGTTCATTTTGTTGATTACATTAGCCAGTATAGGTGAGCCTCACCTTATTTATTACGTTTGAGAAACACGTACACGAGGAAATAATATCTAAAGGTGACAAATTCTTCCCTATTTGAGAAACTTGACATTTCTCTAACAGATGCACTATTTATAACCAGCAGCTTTCAAAAAGCAACAAGTGCTAATGGAGGATTTAACCAGGGTAGGAAAAAGCATGTTTTTTTTTAATTAAACAAAACAAACAGTTTTTTTTAATTTAATCATGTTTAAATTGTATTAAACATGTTTTTTCTTACTTAGTTAAAAACATGTTTAAAACGTTTGAAATACTGTTTCAAACATGCGCTCTCATGCAAATTACTATGTGCATTAGTGAGAATAAATACGAGTAGATGACGCAAAGCGTAGCAGTTGTCTAAAAATCCCTAGGTGACTACGATTGCCTGTTGTCATTTGTCATTTGTATTCGATGTGTACGGCGTTTACACGACAACTTTAGTTATTATGAGCCGGATTTTCTTTTCTATTTTAGGCGAAAATCAACTCTGTTTTTAAAATCCAGACCAATCACATATTGGTCACTGGAAGGATTTTAGCTAATATCAACTTTAACAAAGAGAATAGGAACCAACCTTGTATGTTTAAAGTTTAAAGTTCAACAATTGCAATGATCAGTAGGAGAAATAATGCAGCGTGCAATTACTTCGACAAAATTAAGATGGAAAATAGTACAATGCGAGCTCGATACAAGAAGTGCAAAAAAGATATGCTTGCACTAGTAAAAATATTTTATTTCTTGTTTACTGCTTTTTATATTCCCAAGTTTTGATAACTATTTGTTCTATTATGCTAAATATATAATTATCTAGTAAGTGTTGAATGAACGTCTTACTTATTGTGTTGTTGTATTGGACCAGAAATACAAATTTTTATGTTATGATAAGGTTAAGATTTTTTATTTGTTGTTTTAAAATGTTTGTAATTTATAGCTACAGAAAAAATGTTAAGTTTATTATTAATTTCTATAATTGTTGTATCGATAAAAAACTGGGCCTGCTTTTGAATTCAATTCCCTTTTATGCAAATGTAAGGTGACATTATGTAGATATGTCATTACTAATAATCCTGTTTATCTATTTGTGGAGGGTAAACGAGCCTAATAGTAATAATTAATGAATCACATACAGTAGTAGTTAAAAAACACTGTTTAAAATATTAGTAAAAAACACGGTTTAAAACAAATGATTTAAACATTTGTTTAAAACAAGGTTTTAAACAGAAGCCTTGTTTTAAACAAGTTTAAAACATTCTGTTTTAAACATTTTCTTTTAATCATGCCAACCCTGGATTTAACCACAAACTATAGTTTTTTTGTAGAAAAAATTGCTGGTTATCAGCTAAAGATAGTGAGAGGTAGAAACTCATCCTTTACATAAATACTGACGGTGGATGAAAATGCTGCCTTTAGAGCGACTGACGGTATTAAATTTGAGGCTTTAGAATCTTATGGAATTAGGATGCTGCGCTGTTGGAATGTGCTTATTTTAAGTGCATAGTACACATTACTAAATGTGCTTTTAAAATAAAGGTTTATCATGTGGCTTAGAAGGTAGCATACGTAGTTCCTTCTTCTAAACATAAAAAAAACAAAGTTTAGGGATCTGCGTTTGATTAGCATTCCTGCAGCGTTATCTAAAGTCTCTATAGTCTGACGTCCATAACTTTTATCAACTATTTCCAATTATTGTAACGGAATAAAGACCCACCGAGTCAAAAAAAACGAATGAGAACTCTGGACTAACATTTTGCTAGTTTTTTTGCTTTTTTGTTTTTGAGAAAATTCTATGTGTGCAAATTAAATCACATATCGAAAGGATTAAGTATATTACAGCTCTTTTCGGTGCTCTTAATATTGTTAGTGGAGTGTCTAAGGAGTTAGGACTCAATCTTAGAACCTTTACTGTTCCCATTTTACACGTCCAATTTCATAAACTGTATCGTACTTCTACGCTGACGATATGTTATATATTACATTATAATATTATAAAACTAGTTACTGAAGAAATTGTTATATTTGACTTAGTTGCTTTAAACTCTTACTGCTGCTAGCTTGAATATTGTTAAAATAGCCAGCTACAAAATACATCGGTATATAAGCCTTAAGCACGTTTTAAGTAAGGGCGGTCAAATTGCATTTACACGAAGGCGACCAATATCCCATAGTGCCAAGTACAACAGTTTAGTTAAGACAAGGTGGTAGATCATTTGTATAATATAGCAAGAAAAAGGGGTCCAATATCGAGCCTTATGGTACTCCAAAAGTAAGATTATTTATAGAAGAAAGGGGTGATTTGTTTATACAGGGTTTCTATAAATGATTCATGCAAGGAGGGCGGCGTTGATTTCTCAATTAACTGTGCCGTTTTTTTTTGTAACTGCTACGAAGCTACAATACGCACAATATGCTGTCGACTCAAATCAACTGTCATATGCTGTACTAAAGGCTGCGGATAAGATAATAGCTATATTACTTTAATGTAGCCACCTACGTCAGCCATATCCTCTTTTTGTTGTGGTTACCGTCTTTCAAACATGGCTTTATAAATTTTATTATTTTCCCCAAATATGAAGGCCTATGCAATTTTAGTCTTTTTCCTTATTTTAATGTTCGCACTTCTTTTATAACTAGCTTTGCGCCACCACAATAATTTAGCTGTTTACAGTTTCTTGATTAGAAAATTTCTCCGTAAAATACTCGGTACCCTGGTAGTCCACCTAACGACACCGCCACTTAACCTAACTGTGAATTTAACCATTACGGCAGATTAAAAACATCCTTTAGTTCATCACAATGCAATTTAAAAGTTTACTCTAGTCACAATCACACAACTACGATACATAACCTAAAAGTTATACCGTTGTCTGAATATATAACAGAAAACGGTTATACGAAACCCGAAACCCGAAACTACCGGAGAAATGGAGAAGAGGAGAAAGAACGCTCATGGATCTGCGCGAATGCTAGTAAACAAGGGGGCTACCATATTGTCCAGAAGAGCTTTAAACTTTTGGCGCTTACTTTAAAGTAAGCGCAAAAAACTATTGCACAATATGTTCTTATTTAAATAAAGACATATTGTGCAATAGTTCCACTTAAAACAGGGTAAATGTAAAACTATCTGATGTAGCAGTATTGAAATATTAAATACAGTTTGACTTCGTTGGTATTCCAATGTTAATGTGATTCCAAATAGTTTAGTTGCAAACTGAATTCAAGACAAGTACTAACATTGGAGAACATTCCCGAATATTTAACGTTTCAATGGAAAATATGGCGACCATTATCGCGTCCCAGGTGAATCTTGATGCGCATTCGGTCTGTAGGTACGTGTTCTCCCCACACCATTTCTCTGGTCACTATACAGCCGCTGCATTGTTCTCTACGCAGTAATACAGTTCCGAAAGCTGAGCTTTCTCCAATCTTAAAGTCAATTATCTCACAAAGCACTACATCAGATGTTGAAATTACACACTCTCACAAGTTGAACCAATTTTCTGCTTCTCAGGGAAGTGAACACAACTATAGCTTTGACAGGTACTTGTCATCTGTCTATTCTCGTATTATTTGATATATGTTAATATGAGAAAACGTGTGCGAGTGGGTATTTTCAACATAATATGCTATGATATTTCTATAACTATTTTTATAACTGTGAAGCTGTGACTACAGTAAGCCGGCCGCCATGATAAAATTAAGTTAGGATCTATACTAAGTGGCAGTGACGTTAGCTGCACCACCGGAGTATTCTACGGAGAAGATTTCTAATCTATAATATGTAAACAGCTAAATTGTGTCCGCACAATGATAATTAGAAAAGAAGTAGAAACGTTAAAATAGGGAATTAGAAATCAACGCCGCATGCCTTGCATGATTTTGCAACTGTTAAAAGACTTATTCTGCCATCAAATAAACATTTCAGCCCCTCACACWACCATTTCATCCCTCCTCTCGTCACTGCATTTCCCACAAATCCCCCAACAATCGATTTCAAAGTTTCCCGGTGCAGAACGACACCCGCAATTAATTTCTGTTTTGGCATAACCCAACAGCGAAGCATTCCGCTCAACATCACCCATAAAGGTCATAACAGACAACCCTCAGCCCGCCGGTTGTTGTTCGAAGTGTTCCGAAATCTATTTCGAGGAATTAATTGAATCCCAGTCATCTGGCGGCGTTTCTACTACTAACAGAAATGCACACGGCTTCAAATGCAAATGAAACCGACGAAGTATTTACAAGCATGCATATGCATGGGGAGATAAATGCCGGTAAGATGAGGTGAGGCAGTGCCTAGGTTATTCGGTGGCGGCGGCCATAACTCACTGACGTTATCGATGTCGCGGCCATGAGGACATATCACGAGAGGAAATTTAGTGATTTTTAGTAACACCGCAGAAATAAACCGAAAAGGATGCTAAGAGATATTCTCGCATAAAGCTCGTGCTTTAACGACGCTTTAAATTCGGTTGGGCGCCGTTGTTATCGCCGCACTACAGAATTCATTGCAATACGTTTACTGCCATTTAACTATAGTTACCAGTTTTAAGCCGTATCAGCTTGACTTTATTTAGTACCTATCAGTCTCCTAATTTTTTAATTCATCTATCATAATGCCTTACTCTTATAATGGTGATATCTTGTCATGTAACATCTAAAGTTGTCAAGAGAACCCTCTAGTAGCTCTCGCTTTCAATTTGTTACGGTTTCGTTTTTCAAACTAAGCTGACTTCATTAATTCATTATACCTTCAAGGGACATCGACAAGCCTTGCTCTATTTTCATTTTTCTAAGCAAGCTTATCTGTCGCGCTGACATTTTTTTAACAAAAAAAAATTAGATTGTCATCCAAAGGTGAGATTCGGTGGCTAGTGGTTTTTTGGAAAAAGAATTGGTCGTTGAGGATCACCCGTTGTTGGGATAGGTGTCCAAAAACTTAGAGTGGACCTACAGCTTTGTGGTGACTAAGGTAGTCAGTCTTTGTGACAGCTGCAGAATTACAACCCAAATTTTGGGGATCATATCGGCCGCGTACTCCTTCAGGAGGCAAACCCTTCCCTTTACCCTCTATCCATCGGAGGTAGGTGATTTAATGTTCTAATAGCAGCTTTCTGAGCCGCAGTACGTTTTAGGGTCCTTTTGGAGATCGCTATTTTGGAGATTCCCATTCGACAGTAATTGACAACGTCGAAAAACTGATAGGCCTTGCAGACCAGGGTTGGCGTTTCGATATTCCTGTTTTCGAGGGATAGCATCCCCAAGGCCAGAGGTAGAGATTGCTCGTGATATTGTTCCAGATTAACGGAAACTGACATCGCTAGAAAAAATCATAGGCCTTGCTCACCAGGGTTAACGCTTCGGCATTTCTGTTTATGAGCGATAGCATCCCCAAGGTCAGGCGATTCCTTTTCCGTATGATTAAATAGGACTTTATGATAATAGTAATTTAGCAAGAGCGATTAATTAGTAGTTAGTAATAGTTATCCATTGTGTGAAATTATTTACCTTTTAAGAATTTTCCTATAATTTAAGAATTCGTAATAGGTGGTTCTCACGGAGCACGTTCTCCCATCTGTTTAATTTGAAACTCCATTTTTGGTGTTCTGTTTAAGGGGTAGTACTCGCGTTATAGAGTAATCCTAGCCGTTGTGATTCGGCTATCGTTGGCATCAAATCTAACGGTAACATAATCCGCCTCTACCTATTTCTAAAAAGAACTTTACGTTGAGCAATCGTGAAGCCGCCCCTTACGTTACGATACCATAACTTTAATTTTTGTTAACTGTCTATTAATTCACTAAATTTATTTTACGATCCCTTTCGTTTTCCGACACCTTGATTATCATTTTTGTATGCTGAACCTTTCCTTTTTTTAATTGGGTATTATCACTTTTTTTGAAAATTACGTAAAATGAATTTTGAAGTGCATATATATCGTACGCCATGTTAAAAAAGCAAAAGAAATATTTGTAGGTAGAGAATTTCAGGTCTGAAATTCGAATCTTAGCAGTAACCGCCAAAACGCTTCTATCCAAGGTTATTCAACTCGTGACGTCAAGTGTCACGTAAACATTACCGAGGAGCGTGCTGTTTAATGGTGTAGTATCATTATTGTATTGGAAAAGCTTTTGTGTGGTGTTTATTGAAAGGACGGTGCAAGAGTTCGCACCAAAAAGTGATTTGTGTAGTTTTACAAGTATCTATTATGTATGGAAAACAAAACAAGTGTTGTTTTATACATGGTTATAAAAGTACTTCAGTCAGTACAGCTAACAAAATATTTTTGTAACCGTTCATTATCAACGTATGAAAAAGTTGTTTAAGGTCCCTAGACGTGATATGCCGAAATCGCAAAGTTTGTTTTTCTGTTGTAAAGATCGTCTATTCTTAATGTAAGTTTTATTATTATTTTTGGGGTTATAGGTGTTTACCATTCAGTTTCCATTTTGTTATAGCTTAAAGAGGATATGGAAAATTATATGCGTTTTAAGTTGATAGAGGGAAATGTTATAATAAAGAAAGACGTTTATTTGCCATATATTCGACTGTTAGCCAGACTGGAAACGAGCCGCAACAGCACCGAAAATAAATGGCAATTTATATTTATTCTGACCTCTAAAATAAATGTCAAGTATAGGATACATTTTCGATTCTTACATTTTTATCMTTACAAAMAGTATGTGTCCAACAACCCACTGTGATCAAATTATCAATGCTACCTTAATTTGATAAAAAGTTCACTTATGCCGTTGCTTTTACGTTCCTCATCTCCGCCGCGTTGAACCGCTCGTCGCTGTACACAAATTCCATAACAATGAACATTACTTCAGAAGTCATAACTCGTAAGTATTTCACTTTTTCTTGGCGTATWTTAATTCGCTTGTCACAAAATGAACGCAAACAACAAYCTGATAKATTGACGGGCTGAGGCTGACGCGTGACGCGCTGACCCCATGTAAACAAGCGGCCATTTACAAGACACCTGACGTCACGCCCAATATGTTCGCGTTTTGGCGGTCCCTTTAAATATTCACATTTTTAATATTAAAAATACACCTTACGATCCATTTTTTCGAATTTATAAACTCTCACAGCTGTTTTGTGGATTAGATGCTACCTATTAATATGCAATTTAATAAAATATAAATAAATGGCAAACACCCAATTGATGTAAATTATTATTAGAGTAATCTGTACCTCGCGAACGTATGTGCGCTGGCCAGACGTGGATACGGGACGCGAGATCTTGAGTGTGTGTAATATTCCGATCGTTTATGGTACTGAAATTTTGCCTAGCCTAATTAAATTAATTGTTGTTGTGATAATAAAAGGGTTGAATATCGCGTTGGCGTTTACTTTAACAGTCTTAATGCTTCAGGGAATTCTCCAATTTACAGCTTGTATTACAGATACTAATTAGGAGTTGGTGGTATCGGAACTTAGTGCTTGTGATGGGTTGTGGTTCTACAACTTCTTGGCGCCCTTAATTATTTAACTTTTTTTTTGACCTACGACCAGCCCGACTGCAGCTACGGCACCCACACAACTGGTTACCTGGAGTATTAGCAAAAGACTACTGTCTGTTACTTCTTAGTGAATATTCTAGCGTAACAAATTCTTAAATAGTAAAGAGGGATCAAGGGATACCTTATTCTGAAGGTCTTTCATAGCCCTTTTATAGTACAGGATCCCGACTACAATCGACCTACCCTCATCTGTAATATCAAAAAGTGTAGTAATAATCGAGAGTATAAGACATAAATACCTAGCCTTAGGTGAGGTTGCCAGGTTTAAACAGGTAAGTTGGAAGTATGAATTTACCCTCACCTGTATTTTGGTTGAATCATACATTAAAATGGAGATAACTTTATTGGGAACGCGATGGCAATGGGTTGCCGCGCTTTAAGGTACTTTCTGGTATAAAATACTGCGCCTGCTCATTCCTCCGTGAGATAGAGAAAGACAAATCTACCACCAAGAGCTTTTTTTAAGTGAATAATTTCAAAATATTTTTTATTGTAACAATGTATAGTAAAATAATAATAACTGTTTGGGTATAAGTAATCTTAACTTACCCTTCACATTTAATCTGTATTACTACTTATGTGTTTTAACACACATTTTAGAAAACGATTGAAAATTAATAACAATTTTATTGTTAATACAAAAAAATATATAAAACTCAAAATTTACTTTATAAATACAATAATTTAGTCAGTACCTGATTCATCAGAAGCCGTTAAGTCGTACTCATTCTCTGAAGAACCTTCATCATAACTAATATGTTCTGTCGCTAAAAATATGTCTTAACTTGTAAGGGCGCTGGGTCCCCGACAAAACCTGTTGGCTTTAAATATATATCCATGTACCATGTACCAAACGTAGTTTGGCACAACAAGAATCTGTGGCACTAAGCCACATCGAATTTACATATATGGTGCGCAAAATCTTTCGTTTCAACGATTTCCAGTAGGGTGGTATCGTATTAGAGGCAAAGTTTTAATTAAAAAAAATGTTTCGTTCTTTTTAGTGACATAATATTTTTGAAAATAGAACATCTTGGATGTTCGTCAGCTGTAGATGTACTTGAACGCACCTCATGCACCTAAAAATTCAGTTTAATAATTGAGTAAAACAGAGTTAAAAATAAAATTTCTATGAATTAACACTATTAATATACGTACAAACTTTTTGGGCAATGAATTGGAAGCTGTTTTATCCACATTAGACGAGAGCTTCTGCACCTGTAAATAATCACAACAGTAAGCCTCGGACACGTGGAGAATAATAACCAGTAGGAGATAAATTTTAAAATTAGACTGTCATAATTTAAGACATAATATTACACTTACTACATGATTCCTGTTAATATTTATAATCTTTCTCGTTTTTTGCTGAGCAGTGAGCAATGAGCTCAGTAACTTTCTTGTAACACAGTGAAAGATAACCTTGGGAGTTAATAAGTCTTAAATAAGTCCTTGATACTTAAAGCTTTTTTCTGACGAAACAATAACTTTACAAATCTATTCATAAATGTTTCATTCTTAAAATAAAATACACGATCTTTAAAAAAATCATGATCAAAAAATTCAAGCAAATCACGCATGTAATGTTCATCGTATCGATGATTCTAGAGTGAATGTGACACTTATTACATTAGTGTCATAGAAAGCACTTTAGGTTTGGACTAATATAACTTATTGATGTAGAAAAAATGAAGAATTGGCTTTTGTGCGGTTTAGAAGATTCTGTAATTGATTTTGACGATGAAACATTTACGAAATGTTCTATAAAGTTAGTATTTCGTCAAAATAAAGGCTTTAAGTATCATGACGCTCAGTCAAGTGACTCCTTGGACTTCACTGTCTTACAAGAAAGTTACTGCCCTCAGCAAAAAGTATAATGTAAAGTTCATAAATTTTAACAGGAATCATGAAGTAAGTATACCTAATATTATGTCTTAAATTATGACTAATTATAATTTTTTTCTATTGGTTATTATTCTTCACGTGTCCTAGGCTCACTGTTACGAATGCTTTTTTCGGTATAGACTCCTCCGCTAGCGGAATTTGGTAATACCCCGACGCCATGCCTAGACTGGTAAATATTTTGTACCCACTAAGTCTTTCAAACTGCTCTTCTATAATTATTCTATAATCTTCTATAATAGTGCTCTGTAATCTAGAAAAAGCCCCAAGTCGCCATTTTTCTTCCGTACTAGCAATATTGGGCTCACGAAAGGCATGATGAATTCCTTATAACGACATTATCTTTTAACTGCTGCACTAATCCATTTACCACTTGGCGCTCCGTATAGGCAAGCCTATAAGGTATACAATTGGTTGTTCATCCGCTAAATTTCATGTTTGGTAGGTAGTACTGCCTAAATTCGCAGAGTCGTCGGTGAAGCACTGTCTGTATGTATTTAGTAGATCCAATAATTTATCCACAACTACTTTTGGGGTATCCCTATCGATCACCTATAGTTATCGGTTTAGATGAGGACCTAACCCACATTAACGGTATTGTCATATATTGAATTTATTCTAAATTCACTTAATTAGATCGTTACACATTCTAGAACAGAACTTTTACTAAATATGTCAGCATTTTTGTGTCATTGCACTTCCCGCTAGCACCGAGTACAATGCTCCTTTGGCATGGGTTGCAGAACTTCTTCATATAAATGCCCATTGGTAATGACTGCCTTTTTTGGATAAATGGGGAATAAATAGAAATATGAGGTTGGATCTGTTTAGGAGGACCTCGGCTTGACTCAAGAACAGTCTGAGACTATGAGGGTTTACGCAGATTTATCTGGCTGACCTTTTAGCTATACTAGCTAGATCTGCCTGCCTACAACCAACAGTCTGAGGCTATGAGGGTTTACGCAGACTTATCTGGCTGACCTCTTAGCTTTAGTAGGAGCTGAAAGCCTTGAACCCCTTTGCTGACCGTCTTCCCATACTCTTAAATAATAGGGAATAATGGGTAGGTTTAGTGTTGGTTAAAAGGTTAATTTTCATTTTGTTGTAAACCACCACCATTTGTCACACTCGGTACATCGGAATCGAAAAGGCGCCTCCACCACATGTCACAACCTTCGGAATTGGGTTGTGCGCCGTTGTGCTAGTGATTACCTGAAACAAAGAACTAGGTGCGAAGACATGAGAGATACGACTTAGGTTCTAAACAAATATTTATTAACAAAGAAATCTGTAAAACAAGTAACATAAAACAGACATTAATAATTGTAGCACACAGAAATATATTAAAATGACAATTGAATATTTTACCTGGTTACTTACATTGTGCTAGGAGGGCTAGCTCCTGCTAGAGGGACAACGTTTTACATTGTGCAGTACTCTAAGTTATTTCCCAGTTTTTCACGATTGATTTATCCGCGTATTTATACTCAACTTGCTAATACGTCATAATGCTTCGCTAGCATTGTACTAGGTGCTAGCGGGAAGTGCACTGACGCAAAAATGCTGACATATTTAGTAAAAGTTCTGTTCTAGAATGTGTAACGATCTAATTAAATGAATTTAGAATAAATTCAATATATGACAGTATTCTGATCGTGAATTACGGGAACACTCACTTTTACACACTACGCCTCTAATTAAAGTTTTCCCGCTTCTAAATTCAAGTATTAACTATGTTGGTGACCAGGAGACTTTCGTACTTGGGCTGAATTACGCGTCTACCGATAACATAGGAAGCGGTTTCCCATCTTCGTTGTGTGTTTTCCAAGTATAAAGGGCCATCGAAGTCGTCAGGCATCATTATTTCCACAATCCTTACGTATGATGATGACTGTAGCAACTTTTGCCCACACCGGTACCTTACTTTGCCTTTCCGCTTCTAGAACAGATAAAGCAGCTTCCATCTTATTCAAAATCTCTAGCTTGCCCTTGCTTATAATAATAATTACGACGTCCGAGTTTTTTAGAAAAGGTTGTCCTACGAGCACAGGTATACTTTGTACAGAGACAGCCATCTTTCCGAGAAAATATTATCTTAATTCCATGGTAAATTTGCTTGCAATACATTTTGGTTTTCTGAACAACGATTTAAATTAATTTCAGTTATTGGCTTAGTACTTGTGGATAAATCGATAAAACGTGAATCGATAATGGATCATCTGAAGGTTTGCCACCATCATTTCCGAACTCGTGAACTACAATGAAGTTAATAAGATAATATTTTGTCGGATAGATCGCTGTCTCTTGAAAACACTGACAAAAAGTTAATAGTCAAAATTTTGTTTTAACTTGTGTCAGGCAAATTTTGAGGTTCTTCGTCTTTGACAAAGATTACAGGTGTAATCGAAACATCAGACAATTAACTTTTTGTCAGTGTTTTCAAGAGACAGCGATCTATCCGACAAAATATTATCTTACTATATTATGGACGCTGAAAGCATTCACCTTCGTATACAATAAAGTTTTCAGCGGCGGTCAACTTTAGCGTAACACTAAAAACAGCAGAAGCTTCCGCTCGCCCTTTAACAGCTGCGCCCTCTGCAAACAGCGTTAGCATTCCAATTGAGCATTCTCCATTTCTATGTGAGAATGCGTGCATCTCCCGCACGTCGACGTGCAGCCATTCTTTAAGATGTGTTAACTGAAAAAAGTCGTGGATGTACGGACCGTGTCAGGCGCGTATTGAATAACGAAATACCCCGACCGAATGTACAAAATGAACGTCAGAAAGAAAGGGGACCCGACTTGTGTAAAGAATGGAGACAAGCGGCGTGTGTCCTGAATATTTTCTGGGGGCGTCCTTATTTATCAATGTCTCCCTTCTCGCGCTTTGTACGACTTGATCATACGTGTCTGTGTTTGTCTGTCAAAATGTTCGGTTCGTTACACAACGCCGAAGCAGTGACAGAAGCTTCAGATAAGGGAATGATGCGAGAGACCCTTGGTCGTACACGATGTCGACGGTGGGAGGTGATGCGTAAAAAAGCCGAGTTGTTGGGCTGTGMCCATGTTAGCTGAAATCACTTGGAAAAAAGACAGACATTTGTCAAGGGCTGAACTTTCATGTGGTACACAGATCAATAAAAGTAATGACGAGGCTTTAGAGTAACTTTATGTGCTAGAAAAGAACACTTACATACAAATTTTATTTGAGGCTTTTCCTTTAAGACTGAATTATTTTAATATATTAAAGGGCCAATAAGTATACAGGGTTTCTATCAATGATTCATGCGACCAGGGCGCTAATGGAAATTATCAATTAAATGAATTTTCCGCCTCACAGGAAAGTATACACAACTATTGCTTTGACAGATAATTGTCATCTGTCGATTGCAGAATTACTTGGTATATTTTAATAGGCAAAAGCGCTTGGGAGCTTGTATTTTCAACAAATGCTTTCTGTCTTGTAGGATAATTAACTTTGTAAGGTTGGAGAAAGCGTTGATTCTGGAGCTGTGTGTGACATGGTTTCGTATAACTTTTAGGTTATACATCGTAATTATGAGGTTATGACTACAGTATCTAAACCTTTTAAATTGTACTTTAATGAATTGAAAAATGTCTTTAGCCTGTTGCAGTGGTGAAATTCAAGTTAGGAATTAAGATCTATACTAGGTAAGTGGAAGTGACATTAACTGCACTACGGGAAAGTTTCCTAACCTCGAAATAGTAAACGGCTCAAATATGGTAGTGCAATGCTAGTTACAAAAAAGTACAGACATTAAAATAGATAAGAAGACTGGATTGACTGATTATTTGTCGATAAAATGGAAGCGTAACCAGCTCCAGCCCCAGTCGTTGATGCTTATAAACTTTAAGCGATGAGCAATTTATTCGAAAAAAGCTCTGGATGATGCGTTGGTATATATGTAGATTTACTTGCGTTTGTACTATATACTATACTACGTATAACTCACTACGTCTGGGATATTGGCAGGACAGCACTGGTGGTGCAACGAAAGCACACCAAAGCGCTAATTAAGATCTATACTAGGTAAGTGGAAGTGATATTAGCTGCACTACGGGAAAGTTTCCTAACCTCGAAATAGTAAACGGCTCAAATATGGTAGTGCAATGCTAGTTACAAAAGAAGTACAGCCATTAAAATAGATAAAAAACTCGATTGACTGCGTGGGCTTTCAAACTTACTGAAAATAAACAAACTTATAAAGCCACGTCTGTGAACGCAACAAAATGGGGTTATGACGGACAATGTTGAGTAGTATCGTACAAACAAGCAAGGGGCCTAGAGTTCATCTCTTGAGGGAATATACTACCTGGTACTTGCTGTACTGAAGTAGTAACAAATCGATAAGAACCTACTCTTCGAAGTGGGCCCCCTAACCTGCACAGCTGGATATTAAAGATGTTCAACCTAAGCACTTAAACAGACGGAGGAAGCTCGTATCACTGGTACACCTGGGACATTAACTACCTGATGCAAGTTCTCCCTGTCTGAGGGCCCTGGGCTACATGACCTGCCTAGAAACATGGCAGTCATGACCATTTGTATTACAAAATAGAAAAAAGAAAATTATCTTAATCTAGCAGCGCTACCTGGTGTATGCTTACACACATTTGTATTATAGATAACAATAAGAAGCTACAGAGACCTACGACTGCCATAGTTCTTGGAACATGGACTGAAGACTAGACAACGAACGTTATATTACCAAGCCCATAGACAATTTTATTGTTAAAATTCTTCAGGCGTTTCTTTTGGATTACTTGTTAATTCCACCTAATACCCTATCCGTTAGATTGGATATGATAAAAACTTATCTTGGAATTACACTTAGTATAGCTGGAGATATCATCTACTAATTTTGTAGAGAAAAATCAACGTATTTTGCACTTGATCAAAAGTAATCTGTCGTGCAAGATTTGCGTTAAAACGTCGGAAATAAATATAATTATTAGGTACTTAATACTTTTTATTTCACTTATTGCCTTTTTTGTTTATTATTGTTACAATTTTACGTAATACTATTTAGAAATCCAACAATTACATTTGTACAAATGTCTACTACATTGGTGATTTTAAAAGGACATACGCGAAGAAAAATACAAAGGCAACCGAAGTTGCAAACAAGCGAAACATGCTAGGGTTATAAATATGAAGTCGTATTTATTGAAAAAGAACATTATTCTACGAAAACTTTTATTTTCACACTACCAAGAATGAAATCCCTCTATGGTATTACAATTGCACGAATGGTATGTTATATTTTTCACAAGCGACAGATCTGTGCATAATTGTACAACACAAACAAACATCCACATATCAAACAATATCATTTAAAACTTGCTTAATTCATTTTTTTGTTCGATGCTAATAATTTACGATACATATGATTGTCACTAAGCAATAATATAGACCCTTCAAATGCAATCAATTACAACTTTTAAAGTTTGCCGCTTCGAGATTACACTTTTTTGATATTTTCTTCTCTAGAAATATACGTACTTCATGAAAATTTGTTCTAAAATGGATTTTCGGTTAATAAAAATTACTCAAAGACAAAACATTGACATTCCATTCCAAGAAATAAGGCTGGCGTATCCTAGTTGAGATCCTTCTAAGATGAGTTACGCAATCTATTCCAAGATTTGGAGCACACACTTTTCACTTCCTGATCTATCACCGTTTTAATAAAATGTTTGTTAGTAATAAATTCGCGTCCTTTATAAAAATAGAGGAGCACAATTTAAAACTATCTGATTCAAGTTGGTGCTCGAAGAGGGCTCCGGAGCGCAGGCGATCGCGGCGGACGTGATTTATCCGCAGGTCCGCCGTCGGGCAAAAAAGAGCCGGATCCCTTTACCGTCTTCGTCTCAAATCTATAATCAACTTTTCTTTCGTCTTAATCTTATCCGAGGGCTAATCCTCTGCAGCCGGGGGCGATAGTCATTATTTCGCTAAATTTCATTTGATTTCGTTAGATATTGCAATCCGTCTTTGTTATCTGCGCTTCCTACTACTTCCCAACGACTTGCCCTCTTGCAATCTAATTTCTCGCCGACTCCTTTGAGTCCGGTCCGATTCCGTGCTCTTACGTTTCCGCTAAGACAGGGGGCATTATGGCTCTGCCAACTTGCCCGTTTGATCTTCCTACATAATCTGTGTCCCGACCGAGCCCTTTCTCTCATTAACCGCGCGGTAAACTATACGACCGGCAATGATTTTTACAATCCTTATTGCGACTACGACTACGACTGTGCGGGTCGAAAAGTTGGACGCTCCTTATTAACTGTCCTAAATAGCTGCTCTTATGTCTTTTAATCCACAGTCTCTAAAATGTTCAAAAATAATTCACAGCTTGTTACATTTCTTGCGTAACCTTTCGAACAAAGAAAGGCCTAGGTACTTTGCTAAAATATTTTGCAATAATTGTTCATCAATTGCTCCAGAAGTTTTATGAATTATGAATAATGGGACGCAGCGCGCCACGCACCTGGTGAAGACCATCTCATTATCCCTGAAGCCGACTGTGAATTATATTTACTATTTATCCATATTACAATTCTTCATTGTTGCTTATTAAAGTTATATTTTTTTCAGATTAATCGTTTAGAACTTTTTATATGAGATTTTCATCTACAACACTTTCTGATTATGAGTATTTTTCATCTCCATTGTGATTTGTATTTCAAAATTTATTTTAAATGGCAGGGTTCGATGAAGCAACAAGAAAGTATTCATTCTAAATGAGTATATATTTTTTTAAACCGTGAAACTTTCTTTATTTTTATGTTTATGTTATGTTTATTATGTATGTACTCCGAGCAACTAATAATAAAAACTGTACTTGACATATTATACATCTTTAAATAAAAATTCTGCTGTATCGTCTGAACTTTTTGTATATTAGGATGAACTTCATCAAAGCATCTATATGTCTATCCATTGTCGACAAAGTCTGTTTAAATCGCTACAAATGTAGGATCTCTTACAAGCGGGAAATGAAACAAAACCTTTTTATTTGTCGATAAAATGGAAGCGTAACCTGTCGTGTTTCCATTACTCCATTAATACTCACCAACCAGCTCAAGCCCCAGTCGTTGATGCTTAAAAACTTTAAGCGACGAGCAATTTTGTCGATAAAATCTCTTATTCACTTGCATTTGTGTTATGTATGATACGTATAACTCACTATGTCTGGGATATTAGCAGGACAGCCTTGGTGGTGTAACGAAAGCACACCAAGGCGCTAATCTGAAGCTCTCGGATTAGATTCTACCCCTACCAAAGCAAATACAAGATTTTTCACCTGTCTGCCTCTTGACCGTTACAGAACTAAGATAATTACGATGCCTGCTCCTATTGCATTAATAAAATCTTGAAGGAATTCTACTCTTTAAGCTGGAGCTACTTCTTCGTTAGTTTATGATATAAAAACTGACTTTATGCTACTTGCAAACAGTAGATAATATTAATATACAGGGCTTCTATAAATGATTCATGCAACGCGGGCGACATTGATTTCTGAATTCTTTGTGCCGCCTTTTTGTAACTGCTGCCAAGCTACAATATGCACGGCGATAGTTGTACTGAAGGTTGCAGATCAATGTCACACCACAGCTCCGAAATGTGAGCTTTCTGCAACCTTAAAGTTAATTATCCCACAAAACTCTACAAAATATGTTGAAAATACACACTCCCAGGCGTTCTCTCATATTAAAATATATCAAATAATTGTAAAACCGACAGATGACAAGTATACGTCACTTTCCTGAGAGGCGGCAAATTGATTTAATCGATAATATCCATAAGCCTCCTGGATGCATGTTTCATTTATAGAAACCCTGTAGATGGTACGTTTTAAACATTTTATTGAACCGTAAATTTCTAGTTAGAAATATAACGAAGCCTTCCTAAACGTATACAAAGCTGTATACATTGAGGTCCGTAGAACTAAATCTGTGAATATTCAATAGTTCTCTAACAAGCTTGCAGTGCTTGAAAGTTAAGTTTTCGGAAGTATATCACGTACCGACGTACCTATGGTGCCCTTGTTTATGATTACTAAAATCACCTAAAATTTCTACTTGTCAAAAGTGCTTCTTCCGTAGCATTATTATTTTGTCCGTTACTTAGTCAGTTTACAGCTTAAACCCCGTTAGCTTCTTTTATACTAACGACTAATTATTGCAGCAGCACATAAATAGTTTTTTCAACACCTTAACTTACGAAACTATAAAAGAAAATTTATTTGAAAAAATAATCAGCCGCAAATTCATAACCTCGCAGTTTTTCCATCCCTTTCCACCGTTCTGACTGTAAAGATAGTGAGCGTTTTGGATGCATATTTGAGGGCATCCCGAAGGTATACAAAAATATATTTCCAATTTTGTACTTAATGATACGACGTAAAACAAGAATGACAACCATATACACTGCATCAGCTTTGATTCGCAGAAGCACAGCGTTAATAGCACTTTCCTGACTATTTAACCTAGTTTTAGTTCGTTACCACAGTGACCTAGCGAGCAAGTAAATCAACAAAAATATCTCTTGATTATCAACAATATGAACTTGCGATGCTTTTCCCCAGCTGAGGAAAAGCCGCTAGCATAAAATCCGGAAAGAGTACAGATGCACTCAAATATAAATACGCTTTATGAAGGTGGGTCTGAAATCTGAACAGAATCTTAAGGAGCTTCTTTATGTATTGCACCTAGCGCCACCCTAAAAAATGAAGCAAAAGTCGAGCGGCGTGCGCTCCGTCCTGAGATATGCAGTGAGAGAATCCAGATGCTATATATTTCTCGGCTCTTAAATCGAGAAGGCTTTGGTGAAGCGATTCCTGGGGGCCCGGCCGCATATTGGATTTAAGAAGTTATAAATTTTAATTTCCGTCCTTCTTAAACTAATTAACTCCTTCTGGTATGCATCCCGGTCTCAGCTTCTCAGCACGAAAAACGAGTTTAAAGCGTACAGACGGTGTCTTAATCACCTGGTCGACGGCGTTTCTCAGCCGGCGAAATTAGATATGGAATATAAAACAGCGAGATGTCTGCGCATTGACATTCCGACTGCGACCCCAGATCGACTCGTGCACTTCGTTAATATTCTCGGAGACGTGCGTCATCGACTCCGAGGATACAGCCTGAATGAAGAAATACAAAAGGAGCTCATCTGGTGTCAACCTACGCGTTGGTGTCAGCCAGATAAATAACTTCCTTTTTTCAAGATGGATGCACTTACTACTCATTTGTAATGATTCCGTTATTTTCAAAGCGAATTTATGAGTGTCTTAGGGTGATACGAAATAACTGTCAATAAAGATTTTTTAATTTCAACGCTATTGTTTCGAACATTTTCGTTCCAGTTTTTATAGTGTTGTAATCTCCATGTTTTTCTACGACCCTGTGTATCTTGATGCTTTTCTGTGTTTGTTCAATATTTTTTTTATTGATGTCAAATCAACGAGCACAGATTTTGGCCTTACATGAGCTGAAAAAGCGAAAGTGTGAGATCGCGCGTTCACTCCAAATCGACCCGACGATCGTTTGTCTGATCATCATATGGTATTCGGAGCTCGGTCATGCTAGCTGCCGTCCAGGAAGCGGCAGAAAGTGCACCGTCAACTTCTTCCGGKATCGGAAAATTATCAAGAAGCAAAAAATCGCCCGTGAGGCCGGAATCAATCGCGAAGCTGTTCGGCGAATGGCGAAAGAGGATCTCAACCTGATGCCCTACAACCTCKAAAAAGTTCAGGTCCTTACGGAAGAAAAGCGCGCGCAGCTCGAGAGACATCGTCAACTCAAGCGTCGGGCGGCTGGTCATCGGTGGAAGCGTGTCCTCTTAATGGACGGGAAGCTGTTCACCGTGGAGCAAGCCCACAACCGCCAAAACAACAAAAGCTGGTTCTGCAGCCATTGTTGAACACTGCCAAAACCCCGCGTCAATGATGGTCTAGGACAAAATTTGTGCCTGCGGCAAAATCCCCCTTGTTTTCTTGGATAAAGGAGTCAAAATCAACCAAGAAGTCTATAGCCGCGACATTCTAGAGGCTGTCGTACTTCCGTGGACCAAGCAGCACTTCGACGATGCGGACTGGACGTTCCAGCAGGACTTCGCTCCCGCTCACAAAGCAAAAACCACTCAGGACTGTTGCCGAACTCATTTTCCGGACTTCATCTCGTCGTTGGAATGACCACCCTACTCGCCGGATCTCATTCCGATGGACTTACAGCGTGTGGTCCATTCTGGAGGCCAGGGCCTGTGCTACACGCCACAAAAGTTAGGAGTCGCTAAAGCGGTCGGTGCATCGGGATCGGGAACGATTATCGCCGGAAGACCTGCGGCTTTTTCAACTCACGTCTGCAGTTGTGTATGCTTGTCAAGGGAGACAACTTCGAAACCGTGGAATATGTTATCGCTAAATGGTATGCGGATATACTACCTTTTATTTTGTCACCAGAACGTAAAAATAACACGTAAATGCATGGGTTGAATAGACAGTAATAGCAACACTGCTGTAAAAGACCAGTGCTCCTGAATAAAAATTATGTTGCACGAGGTCGTAGTGCGTTGGTCTTCTTTCGTAAACTTGTTGTTGGGGCGCTCGAATTAGGCGTCTACACTTCAAAACGATGTACAATGCAACTCAATCAAATAAAACCATCATCACTTATTGTTCTAGTTCGACGGAACTACAATCAGTTATAGATGACAATAGTGTTATGCGAGGCATACTCTTCAAGGTACAGCAGTGTTGCCATTGCTTTATATCCAGCCCTTGAATTTATAGATATTACAAGGTTGGTTAAAGCGTGTTTTCAATTCGGATTGGTAACAAGGAAACTTTTAGATTTGACTAAGGACCCTAAAAAAAGATAATGTATTTGGCGAACCCTTAACTTTCTGAAGATACTGAAGTCTCATACTTTATTACGAATGAAGTGTGTATAGGGTGCGACGCAAGAACTTTGTCTATTTTAAGATACAACGATGTAATTTTTATTATAACACAACATGGGAAGTTTTAATTTATAATATTTTAAGAAGAACCTCCTGCAGATGACGTTCATTGTTGACAATACACTGTTCCTGCGCCGATTCATATCTCCACAAGAAGTGCTCCTGGGGACTCTGTGGACTCTCAGCTTCTCATCGTCATGATAGAGCAATTTTGCGTAAAGTGGGCGACAGTATATTGTCCGTTAGTATACGCCATTTTCCCCAATGCAGGAAACTTAGACCTAAACTTCCAAATCTACTGCACCTGTCGAGCCTAGCCTCGCCCTTCTGTCACCTCCCAGCTCTTCACGGGGACTCATTGAAAAGAGGGAGGTTTTCTGTCCTACCCTGTATGAGTTGGGAGTGTCTAGAAGATTGTTTATGAAGAGTAGCACATGTTCAAAATATTTATTAGGATCACAAAAAACGTTTTGTCTGTTTTATAGCAATGGACGAGTGACTCGTACGTGGAAAGGTCTCGGTGCCATGAGCCTATTCCAAAAGTTGAAGCTGTCGTTCGTTTCGTATCTATCCGGCATTCTTTCCATACGTTTATTGTAATATTTATTAATAAAAATGAAACATAAACATAAAACAATAACACTAAAATAAATCGTTTTATCACCATCCAATGTAGTTACTGTTACTAGTAATCATGTCAGCTAGATCGCCGATTCAACTGCCAAAGAAGTCGTGCTTCTTGTAAGCAATGTACACTCTAACGTCGGCTCACCTACCCATCCAAATCGTAGACTTTGCCGACCTTCATATTTTCAGCATTCAGTCAATAAGGTTGCCAGTTACAATGTTTGTAAGTGAATATAGCGTGTGATGAAACAAATCCCATGCTTACAATGACACATGAAGCGATACATCGAAAGAATAAACACCATTAGCAAATGCAATTTGCAAAAATCTCGCCCACTGTTGTGGTGAACATCTTCAAAGCCAGGTTCATTTAAGTATTTAAGTGGTCTTCCGAGGTTGACGAAGGCACGTCGTTGGACCGCGTATGCCGTTGAGTACATACGTGGACATCCCAGATTGGCGGAACCGTGGTAGATCACGTGGTCTGCATCCATCTAGCGTTGTTTCCCGCAAAACTGATATCCATAACCTGTTTATTTTCAATGTTTATATTTAGATAGCGGTCGGTGTAAGTAGACTTGCGGTAAACCTGATATCACTGCTGTTGATTCGTTCTTCTGGTGACTAAAGCATCGAGGAAGATCAGCTTACTGTCTTTCTCGGTCTTCATCGTAAACTTTATGCGTGGGTGTCTGCTATTTCCAAGGTTTCCTTTCCGAATTTCTCTCTGAACAGATTTGCCAATGAGTGCGCTTTCCATAGTTACTTCGTCCAGCTGCCGGTAGCATTCAACCTTCCAGGTGAAGTACGGCAATGTTTAACCAGTGTCATAACATTAACTGGAAACAATTAGGATATCTGATCTGATACAAGAACACGGGAGAAGCTGCCGCCTTGGTGCTACTCTGCTAATCCAGAACGATTACGTAAGTCAGTATGTGTTTATCCGGAGACAATCACGTCCACGGTGAACTCGGCTCCGAAGATACTCAACACAACAGTGAGCGAAAGGGTAGCAAAGAAGAAATTGCCACTACCGGGGCCAGCTAATCGTGMATCATTCAAATTTTATTATATAACTAAAAAGCGACACTATTAGTCACCCCTTCGATGAAATAATTATTGACTAATGTAAAAGAGTACAGTAAAATAGTTTGACTAAAAATTGTCAATATTCACTACAAAAACCAAAATTTCTTATTTACAAAGCGGGTGTAGCAGTTTCTAAATAGGGGCCATATAAGCAGCAGAATGTTATTGTTGAGCGAAACAATACTGTAAGCAACTTCCTGCACAGAAACCAGATGCTACCAAACTACCAAACCAGTTGGTGGCTTAGGAGGTCTGAAATCAAGGACAGCCAGAAAAAAAAGAAAGCTATCACACCTTTCACAATATGTGTCCGTCTCCGCCAGTAGAGCATCCAATTATAAGTAGAGCCTGTTTTGTTTTTACCGATTCCAAGCAGGACAATGTTCTGCAGCTCGCCACCTCGAAATGCGAGAGATCATTTTCGGCTGCGGATTCTCCTCTCACCTTTCGTCTTTAGCCCACACTGAACGCACAAACTTCCATTGTTACCGGTAATACGGAAATTCCCCCCACAGGCCTGTACTATGTGGTCAATATGTCTATAACAATGTTCATCTCCAATGTGTCAGAAACTTTGATAGCGAATTCTGTGAATTATTACTATTCTTTTGTTAAATTTGGAATTTATAAAACTCGTTTCAGTGGACAGGAGGTTATACTGGAAAATAATTTCGAAGCTTGTCAGTTTTTAAATTTTTATTTGTTCGAGGAGATATTGCATTCACAAACAAATCAGAATTTGACTAATACTGACAAGTGAATTCGACAATAAATACAGATAGAAGACAATTCGATGAATATTCATAAAGGTGAAGGCATCAATAGTCATTTGCGAGTATATCTATAAAGATGCGGATCCGGACGGCATTAATCTTTTCTCAGCATTAAACGCCCTACATTTTACTATGTTCATTTTGTTCAAACCATCATCGTATTATATGCGAGAAAAATTTCCTGCATAAAAACACGCCACATTGTATAAGCGCCACTATATAGTGAAATAAAAATCTGGGCTTACTTCAGAAAAAGATTCCTTGTGATCCCTACCCCGGATATTATTCCCCCAGATATCAAATCCTGCGCCGATTCATAGACCCTTTCATAACAACCCCTCATCGATTCCAGCGACTTTCCATATTGACTGTGCGTGCCTTTATCGTTTATCGCTTATTTCAACAGGCCTGTAATTCGCATGGCATTTAACAAATTGTTTTAAACATAGCATATCAACAGTGGGGTGATTTATTCAGGCGGCAACACGTAATGCGGTAAAAGCCACTTCGACTCCCTTTCCCCTCGTTCAGAACTGGAGCGACAGAAATTGGACGTATGAATGTGTGGGAAATCGAACAGGCAACACGGTGTTGACGACTGGAGTATAATTTACTATAATTGATACTGTTTTCAAACTGTATGCGCATTTTTTTACCCGGTAGGTGAAGGAGTACTGCGTTTACTGTTTCGTTTCATCCTTTTTCTGGTACTTTGTATTTGTTTTTCTCCTATCGATTCTGTTAACGTTCCAGTTCCATTTATTGTCATTTTCCTTTTTGTTGGTTTTTCTCCATTTTTATATTTTGTTGCATTTACCTTCTATCTTCTGCGCATGTAACAATGCGATCAGCTAATTCACGTTCTGTCAGTTTTATCAAGGCTAGATTTCTATGACCTATACTTTAAAAACTTTTAATTATTATACTGCCCGCCGTATGCCGTCCATTACCTTGATATGCCTATCACAATCCATGCACAACTTAAGACCTTAAGGACTCCAATTTTTTGTCTTTACATAATTCTTCGTATTTTATATAGATCTTTAGCTTATTAATATCCATTATATTCTTATGTTTTGATACCACTTATGGATATTATATTTTAGCTTGTCTAGATCTAGAAACGCTAAACAAATTTCACTCTTCTGGCTGACCTTTTTGATGATATATTTAGTAGATGTTTAATCTTGCTTGCTTCGTCTGCTTCTGACCAGCTTTATGTGTCTTGTTCCAGTTTGACCTAGTGATAATGGCTAGTAGCAAATTGCTCTATAATATTCACATTCTCTTATATCTTCTTTGTCATGTATTGGTACAGTGGTACCCCTTCCAGTCTTTGGGTATTTTTTCTGTGTTCCATGCCATATCAAATGTAACTACTGAGCCATTTTTGTCTTCTGCTTCCATATATTTTATTATTTCTGATTCGGTCTAACAGTGCCCTGCTGCTTTGCCTTTACAGATGTTCTCTACACTGAAAGAAAGGATTTGTTCTGTTTACTTTAAATTTAGTATTGTCAACAAATTCTATTTGTAGCTATAGCCTCAAATGAAAACTTTGTAAAGACAACGAATTATTTTTGTTGCGAAAAATATTTGTTGCTTGAAGTAATTTGTTATTAGTAGCAACAAAACAGCACAAAGTAGGTAGCATTAACTTGCTAGGAAGTAGGAAATAATACAAAGTAACAAAGGGTAGCAACAATCTGGATTTTTTACTAACACGGATGAGTCCCTCATAAGAAATAACATAAATAATTAATTGTACTTACCTTGAAAACCTCTAATTACCCCACGTTTCCAAGACCTCCGCGACTGATGCACTCAGTTAAAACACACTTCTTGAATATTGATAAATCCTGTTCTACTAACATGCAGCATGAAGCTGCACTGCACGCGTCCGTACTCATGGCAAGGTGTGCCGCTTTGTGCAAATTGGGCTGCCGATGCCGACAGAATTGCCAGTATTCTTCAGCAGTATGTGCCCATTCCCCATACTCGGCAAAATGTCGTCCACGCTAAAATTGTCATTGATGGTCGTTGCATACAATTAGATTAACATAACGAACAAGAATTCAATAAAAATAAATTCAACTTAGACCGAGTTCTGCATGAACACGTACATTATATTGTTACAACGTTTAATAAACCAAATCTAAAAATATAATTTTTGTCTTTGAAATTCAAAGTTGCCAAATACGAATTCTTTCTCTTTGGGGATGAATCGCCCAACTTGGCAACAATGAATGGCTTTAGCAGCATTTCCGGTTATGACTTTATATGGTAATGGCGTGATTTAAATGGTTGTGATTGGTTAGAAAATGACAAATTTTTTTTTGTGTATGTAACTCATTTAATTTATTGGCTTTATCATATATATTATTTGCGGTAACAAAATTTATCTTGGTACAGGCAACAATATGATTTTAGTAAATCGAAACAACAAGGAAGCAAATGTATGGTATTTACAACAAATAATTCTTTACTACAACAAATTTGTCCGTAACAAACGGAAATTTGTTGTTGTTGACAATCAACTTTTTTCACTGTATGACCTTGATTGTATTAGTCCTCTGCACTTCTCTCTCTGTTTCACCATCCAAGTTCAAGATACATACACAAAACTTGTATTTCGGTAATAACTATTCATTTTGATATATAAATGTTGAGCACCAACAATGTCTTATCAGAATATGCCCTAAACAATTAACTTTAAAGTTTAGAATTTTTGAGGTCCTAATAAAGCAATGATTGCAAAAAGTACGAAATTATGCACTAGTATAGTGGCTGACAAGTACGCGCTCGTTTAACCTCTTTAGTTCCGTTTACCATTTATCATTTCATTATTTGGCGTAGAGGCATCGCCGCTACTTCCGATGACTTGTATTGGATGCATGCGTATATTTATTGACAAATGAGTTCCGATTAGGTTGCAATTTGTTAGCAACCCTACGCTTGACACTATATACTTTTATTTATGTTTATGGTTAACGAAATGATTAACAATATCGATACACAATTTGCACATCAGCAAAAAAACCATTGAATCGCAAAAAAGAAATATCTAGGTTTCCTACGACAATGTTTGCTCTTATACAACTGTCTTTAGTTCTAACACAACGCCATTACTCACAAAATGTAACAGATTGTAGTTGCTTGAGCTTTCACCAACTGTTTATCAATCATGCAGGGTACACTAAACTCTTGAAAAGTATTAATGGTACATACCAAAAGTAAATTTGCTACCTACATAATAATAATATTTGAACTGACTTATATTGTTTTCCATCTCTCAGCTATATGTTAGGTATTGGGTTATTTAGAAAACTGACATATAAACAGAACAGGAGAGAAAAATGATGGTTAAACATAATAACATAATCCGAGAGCTATATTGTCTGAGAAAAACACGCAAGGTACAACTGAGCCTATTGTGTAAATTTATCCACTTACAATGTTATAATTAGAACGTTATTAGAACACCATGTAAAAAATCCCTTTGCATTTGTGGACTTTATCAATAACAAAAAAAACACGAACATTCCTAAACAATTGAAGATGTACAATAACAGCAAGAAGTAGAATTACATCAGTGGATACACCGACATACCAAGGGACAATTCCCCCGAAGATTAACGATGAAACGCGTGATTACCCAATAAGGAGTGTTACCAGAAATCGAAAACAGGCACAAGTAAACGTTTGTTAAATACGAGATAAATTCTTAAGGAGAATAAAAAATATTTTCCTAGACCATTACCCAAAATATTTTATATTAAAAGTTTTTTATAAAAATAAAAATATTCAACATGAAGAACAACTACAGTATTATAAACGAGAGTGAATGCTTTTAGCGTCCATAATATAAGATAATATTTTCTCGGAAAGATGGCAGTCTCTTGAAAACACTGACAAAAAGTTATTAGTCTCACGTTTCGATTACACCTGTAATCTTTGTCAATGACGAAGAACCTCAAAATTTGCCTGATACAAGTTCAAACAAAATTTTGTGACCTTTTGACCTTTATAACTTTTTTAGCCGGCACGATAACAATGTCGATTTTTCACATCTTCATTACAACGCTGTAATAAAGGTGTATATAAAAATTCAGCTCACTAGGAATTCTTCCGCAGATAAAACCTTAAATGACTGGACTATAATGCTGAATGTATCTAAAACTTACCTAGTGTCGCTTGGTGCTACAGAAACAGTGCCATACTTTTTCACACATGATAACAATGAAACAAAAACTGAAGACAAGTTAAGTATTTGTTCTGGTCAAGAGAATCTCTATGTTCCAATTTGCCTTAAAAACACTGCCGCATTCTGCTGAACACACACGCCTATAAACCTACGATATGACGGCATGTTTTGAGAAGTTCAGTGGATAAATTCTCGCTCTACCAAAAGCTTGTATTCCTACCACATTTGCTGAAACATACACATTTTCAAAATTATTCATACTCGAACTGATTTAAAAGGGATTCTCCTAGAAAAAGAAAGAAATCTTGAATTTGGTATTATCACTTTTTTTGAAAATTATGTAAAATGAATCTTGAAGTGCATATATATCGTACGCCATGTTAAAAAAAATATTTGTTGGTAGAAAATTTCAGGTCTGAAATTCGAATCTTAGGAGTCACCGCCAAAACGCTTCTATCTAAGGTTATTCAACTCGTGACGTAAAGTGTCACGTAAACATTACCGAGGAGCGTACTATTTAATGGTATAGAATCATTCTTGTATTGGAAAAGCTTGTGTGTTGTGTTTATTGAAAGCACGGTGTAAGAGTTCGCACCAAAAAGTGATATATGATATGATAATATGTTCGCGTTTTGGCGGTCGCTTTAAATATTCACATTTTTAATACTAAAAATTTGTTTCGAATTTATAAGCTGTCACAGCTGTTTTGTGGATTAGATGCTACCTATTAATATGGAATTTAATAAAATATAAATACACGGCAAATACCTAATTTTCAGATCCGAAAGGTGGAATTGCTTTTAGCTATATTATAGGATTATTTTTTTGCAATGATAATTTTAAATTAAATGAACTACTCAACGATGTTGTTGGTAGGCATCTAGATGCTTTCTTTTGAAATTGATTTAGTAGAGGTTTTTATCAGAGCATCTGCAAAAAAACACTATTTAAGTAGTTTCTAAAGAGTGCGTGTCGTGTTACTATCATAAATCGTTAAAACTTGACTAGAGTTAAGTGATCTCGAGTACATTGATGACCTCCAACCTGCGTAAGGAAACCGGAAGCCTCTGACGTTTGCACACCAATCACTGACGTCGGGGATGGTTTTAAGAGCGTAAATGGCCGGGGCGTCGGGAGATAAAGGGTCGAGGGATAGTTATTTTTCAGAGAGAAACAAATATTCATCATTTTTCACATTTAAGGAGGTACGTTAATCTCATATTCTTTTTAATCTTCTCGGTTTTACCGTCGCTGTCAGCATATTACTTTTGTATTATCTCTGCTCCTCGGAAGGCGGCCACCTTTTTATCCGCATACTTAAGAAAATTAAAACAACTGCGTGCCGCCAAGTGCCTCGATTTTCTGCGGCGGAAAAGTTTTGTTGCTTCTGAGATGTTGTGCATAAGACGGAGCAATAAAGCTATTATACAGCAAGCAATGCATTTAAGCTTATTGATTTAATTTCAGCTAAAAGCTGTCCGAAAGAGATGAAATGATCATGGATTGTTCATTTTAAAGACATGAACGCCAAGAGGTCTTAATGTGCAAAATGTATGTTAAGTCCATATGGGCTAACCTTTTTGCAAAATCAATAACCGCGTATGCAAAATATTTTACTGCACGTTTTACCACTTCTCTTCATTTTTTCGAACAAAAATGACCCTTTTTGTATTAAATGGTCTGGCAGTGCCGTTTAATTAATGTGTGCTATCTGCATTACGTAGGAATGTAGGCGTTGTTTACAAACAGTACAAGATACCTACTGAAAATCCATTGGGTTATCTATCACTATAGTGTAATACAGCTTTAAAAGTTCATATTTAGGAAAACTGGTTAAATGTAAAAATGAAGTGCGGAGGTTGATGTAAATGTTTTATAGTATTATTTATACATAAAGTCAACTCTGGCCACTTATTAAAGCAAAATCATTATAGGTCACACCCCAAAAAATATATCTAAATACTTATTTTGTTTCCATTTTTTGTGAAAATTTTTTTAGTAAAATTAAAATTACTAAAAAAGATATTTTGTATTATATTTTATTTCTTTATGTTGTAAATGATATTAAAGTAATGTAAGTACAGATTTAGAAGTCCTCCCCTGCTTGTTCTTCAGTTGATGTCGTGGGCCAGTTAAATATCATAATGTAGAAGTACTTTTTGTCCTTAGGAATATACTGAATCAGTGATTTTAAATTATCCATTTTCTTCACATTCATAGGTGGTTTGCTATTGTAGGCTTTGTACGATTCTGCAGTTAGCAGCTCTAGTCTGGATCCAGCAAGTTTTGTCAATGAAAAGGAATATGTAACAAAGCCATCTATGAATGACACAATAAAGACTCCATGATTTTCTGATTCATATCTAAAGTCATTATATTGCGATACCTAAAATAAAACCTTCTGGTCCTTAGGTACCTTTGTTTTCTGAGTATCTATTGACTGCATCGTTTTCTGGCCACCATTTCTGGATCTGGGAAGTTCTTATTTCCTTAACAACAAATTTTCTATTGTTGGAAGAATTTTTAATGAGGTCTATATATTCGTCATGTGTATCGGATTCTCTCTGTCTTTTTTATTTTTCTTTTAACTGTTCCGAAGTCCCTATCGGAGTCATTGAATGAATGCCGTCTAATGTGAAAATATTATATTATTTTTTAAATCTCTTGCCTGCTGCCAAAGTCATTAATAATCTAACCATGGTGTGATTTCTATTCTGGCCGGGGCATCCGTCTGAGAAAATATAAAGCTCATCTATGTTATTGGAAATGTTTTCTTTTACGTATAGTCATTCAAAAAACTGCAAACTTCATTGGGTCCCTTAAGAGCTTGTCCTTCATGGTATGCGTAGAATGAGGCCTTTCCAGTTTTTAAATCATGAATACAAAACTAGTATACCCAAAGCTGCCTGAAATAGAAGACTTCCTGAACTGGAATTTGAGGTAATGTATGATTTTTACATTCAAGAAAGCAGCCAGTATTTCTTCGTTATAGTGTTAGAGTATCCATAACGCCGCAAAGGTTATTTTAACCAAAATAAATTGTTTACAAGTTCTCAGTGCGCAACGTGGCAACAACACAGTTTTAAAACACGCTCAGATTAGGACTGGCTGTGACGTATCACCCGATGTAAACAAGTAGCGTCTGCTACTTTCCGTATTTCGTTTGCGTTACTGGTTACGTTTGAGAGTATTTCCGTTTGTCTTTTTTTATAAATTCAACAATATGTCGTCGAAATGCCTTATTAAAGCGTCTTCGGACAATTTGCGGCTGTAGATGTATTTATAGTCACCGAATTTATCAAGAACGACCCACGTTTTAATGCTGCCGAAATCAAAGGCGCTAAAGCAGCAGTATAAGTAATTAATAAAGCAGCTTAATCTGCAATTTAATACATTATGGATCATTGATATTTTGAACGAAATGCATCTTTTTTCTAGTGCAAGTCGTGGGCAACACGGAGATGCAGCTATAGGTTATTTTCAGGTGAAGCGAGAGGGGCCCATAATATGTCTACTGGTGTCCAAGATATGCTCGGAACACAAAGTTCGTGCAAAAAATTATGCAGTTACTTTAAGTCTCAGAACAGTAAAATGTAGATTTTGTCTTGGTCGTACCCCTTCTAGCTGCTTTAAACCATTAAACCATCTCCGTTTGCGTTCGTAGTCTCCGGGTAGCCGGGTACACTTGCAAATATGTTGTTGAGACTATTGACGGATGTATTTGAAATTTGAACACTTTGGCACAAAGCACCGTCTGGTGTTAGCTTCCGGTTTGCACATGCTTAAACATTCTCCTAGTTGTTAGGAGGTGTCCGTTAAAAGCAAGAAAACAACTCGTTTCACTCGGCACAAGCAAAGGCAAGTAGGTAACATAACCTATATTCTTTGTTTACATCGGGTGCTACGTCACACCGTCTCCATCCCGGCACACTGCGTTTGTGTGGTTAATTTTTATATTTGAACTTKAGAACGGTTTTTTTTTTTTTTTTCGAAAACTGGTGCTAGAAAAATTTTGAAATTTTTAGGACGTAAGAAGGGTGCTCCAAATATAAACATGGCATGATTTCCAAAAAATGTGAAAACACCCAATTGTAGTATTTGTCTTATCGCGACCGCACGATTTAGATTCCCGTCAACTCGGTCATGTACATTTTGACAGTCTACTGGAACCCTTCCTTCGCGAGGAAGCGTTGTCCGCCCAAAAATGACTTCGGTTTTCTAAAGATATAAAAATTGCTGGTGCCAAGTCCATACTATACGATGGATGGTCGAAAACTACACACTTGAATTGTTTGAAAAGATTGTCACGTTGGCACAGTGCGGTCGTGCACTGTCATGGATCAAAACAATACCGACCGAAAGCATGCCTCTGCGTTTACTCTACTCGTAAATCACTCGTCGCAGGCAGCGTAATATTTGACAATAAACCTGTTTTGTTATCGTATGTATGCAGAAAATGTACTTGGCCGAGATGGCGATACAGTTCTTTGAGGACGGGATGAAAACACTGGTTTTAGCGATTTTGCCGAGAAATGAATAAGACAGCTCTACTTTTAATAATAAAATATTTTTTAAGCAAATGGGTCGGAGGTTGAAAAAAGCAAGGTGTTGCATTACTTTTAAGCTCTTCCATATAAAACCCAGCTCTTGTAGTTTCTGCCATACGCTGCTGAGAAGCGATATTGTATCATTCATTGTAGGAAATTTTACTTCAGCATTGTAATACTTGAGAAATGCATATCGCATTTATTAAAATCTGCTTACATTAACTTGAAAAGTAACTTGTTATCCCCCGTCCCTAACAACTTCGTCGGAAGGTTATAATTTCGGTTATATTTTAATAGCCAGATAACGTCTGACCCCAGTTTCTTGTCCAGACCGTTTATCGGTAGAAAATAAATGACTTTTGGTGTTGCTACCTTGTAATTAAGCAGTTTGTTACGTCATCCCTCCCCTTAATTAAGTCGAGGCGAAATCTGCGCGGAGCGGGGATCGACCAGTGGTTCGCGATTTGCTGTCGCCGAACAATAATTTATACAGTGGGCTTAATTTGGACGGCGAAAAAATGACCCGCTGTCGCTCTGCAGCATTTTTCCTAATTAAAAATCGATTCCGTCTTATTCAAATTGATGATGTTCTCCGAAGGAAAAGCAAGATGAAAAACGGCCGCCTCATAACAAGGGTCGCATGTTCCAAGGCACTTGTCAGCTACACATAACTCTGTAAAAATGCAGTAAAATTTGAATATCTGAATACCAAAGGAAGTCGACAGTATTTGAATTCATTAGATATTTAAATGACTCGATAACACTCCTAATGGCGTATTATTACGAGTAACTAGTGAGGAGGGGTGGGGGCCGGTGCTGTGTTTCTGCAAGTCAAATTCTCATTAGCGAAAATTTTGTCGAACCGGCGCAGCGCTTCTTTGCTGCAGTGGCGGTTCGTGGTTACCCAAGATGTTAAGATCAAAACATGCGAAAAAAATTACACGAGAAGCATTTTTTGTGTATTTTAAGACCTTTCAATTTTATGCGGTACTGTTTTATTCCACGAGGAATTCGTACAATATGAAACAAATTCCCTGAATAATTTTAAAAGGTACACCTTTATTTTTTCCATTTCATTTTTTTTCCAAAATTAAGAGTTTTGTTCTTCAAAATAACTATCCTTTTGTCCCAGGAAAACATTTTTCCGAATAACGTGAAATGTGACTGAAGCAGAAAGCTTTCGAGATAACCAGTTAGATGTAAGTCTAATCGTTTATCAAGGACGCAATGGAAAATATAATCGATTTTAGTGGGCAGGATATAGAAAAAAATATTTTAACGCGTGCATTATGAGATATCACTCTAGAATAGGTTTTCACCAGTCCAGCAGCCAAGTTCTTGAAAGTGAAAAATTGCAACCGTTTAAAACGGCTTTAGACCAAGAAGATGATCGTAGTTTTGCAAAACTATGTTTCACGGCCTCAACAATGAGAAAAAACTGTTACACAATGATGTATTTTAGAGCAAAGCTATTTTTTATCTAAACTCAGCGACCCACAAAAATGTAGATATACGTCTTCTGGAAATCCACCCTGGAAAGTTGAAACGAAAAAGTTCGTAACGAAATGTGAACGATTGTAGGCGATAGGTTCTGTTGGTAGGGTACTCCAGGTGTTATATAGTAGAAATAATAATAATAATTATTCCAGACAGGAAAAAGCTAAAAAGGAGGCAAAAAACGGCATATGAAGAAATTTTTGAAATAACGATCATACAGAAATAATTATGTTAGTTAAATGCTAACAAGGTTTATTTAATAAGTTTGATGTAGTATTTGTGAGATAAACTAAAAGTAATATTATTATTACATACCGAGCTCTAAGGACGAAAACAACGATAGAAATTACTATTCAAGTGGTTTATAGAATTCTGCACGTTGAAGTCAAATTAATGCAACAACGACTTCTACTTATCAACTTAGAGTCCCCAATTAGCCGATTACGGCGTTATAACGCATAAAGGTTTTTGTGATCGTAAACATACGTCGCAGGGCCAATGAAACAATACTGAACTTTCACAACTGTCACTTGTATCGATTGTCAAACAAGCTTCATCTCCAATTTATACTGACGTGGTTTGTAATGTTAGTTTCGGAAGAATTTGCATTTTAAAACGTAAGGTTGACATATTCAACTATTTTCCTTGAAAATCTTCTAAAATGATTTACGGAACTTGTTCTGTACCTTAAAGCTATTATATTTTACTACAAATGGTTTTCGTACAATGTGACCCATCACTTTCCTACTTGTCATCGCGAAGTGGAAGAGTAAATTCATCATTTGTATTATACAATCACTTTATGCCATCTTAATGCTAGCGTTTATAAGTGTTTCTATACATCAGCAAAACACAATATCAAAATGTCAATACACTTATTTCACAGTTATAAAGTATTCTTGATTTAACTTAATACCTAGTTATTAATTGTTGCCTAAGATCTTTTGGGTTGTTCTGTAGTTTTATTTGTTGCTTAATAAATACACTGTATGCCCATGTACAGGTACAATTTGTTTGCAAGCTGAAGTATCTGGTAAACAATGTTACATTGTACAATCTAGTCGCATTAATGGGTATATGAGACACACTAGAAAGGATGGATTTCTAGTGTATTGGCGTCTAAACTGTCCCACAGTTTGTGCAAAACACAAATCCAAAGGATCTATTTTAAAGATAATATTATAAACAGTGAACATAAATCTTGAAATTGATTTTGTACTGCAAACTTTTGTACAATTGATTTCAAGGATTTTGACTGTATTTCTTCTTTAAAGCATCATTAGCAAACCAACCGAAAAGAGATCTAAAAGTAATATAAGGTAGAAGATGCCCAATTATAATTTTTTAAAAGAAGCATTAGTTTCTACGTATAAATGAAAATGCTTGTGCAGTGGATCATTTGTATTTTTTTTATAAAGTTATACGTTACTTCGGAAGCTGGTGACAAAAAACTGCATGAGTTTAGTAATGCGTCATAGTTTTATATGTTGCAGTACTGGATACCCCTCCCAGTCCCAAAATCAGGTAGTGGAACACTTGTTAGTAGCAAGAATTTAGTAATGGCTGAAAATTTATTTATAACTTAATTATTAGCTAGATATAATTAGGAACATACGCACTCAGCAGTTGGTATTCCACTACCTGACTGCGAATGCGCACTGACCCATATTACATCCTGAGTACTATAGCATATTAAAATATGAGTCATTACTGAACTCTTGCAATTTTTTGTCACTAGCTTTTGGACTGATTCCTTATTATCGCAGATCAGTGTATCTTTGCGTATCTTTTTAGTATGCCTCAGCATAACCAAAACCTCCGTAGTGGAATATTCGAAATCACTTTTGCACCACTTCATACGAATATTTCCCTCTGATATCGCTCTTTAGTTATTTCGGCCACGCTTGGTGTACGAGATTATTCTAATATTTTAAGTAGAATTTCAGATTTCTGTTTTAATTCTTTCATACATCGTTTAATGAAAAACTCAAAACACAGGATATAAAAAGAAAAGCTTTGTTTATAAACTGTTCCATGGCAACTGGCCACCGTGATGTACAAATTTTATTTACAATTAAAACGCGTTCTCTTCTATCGGAGGCAAGAAGAAAATTTGACACACACACCCCCGACAAGCAAGTAACAAGACGTGCTCCATTATATAACAAATCATCATTTGATACATATCGACCTAATGACATTAATAACTTTTTAGTTCTAATTATTATTTTCAAAGCGATTTTAACACTATTGCAAAGTTAATATGACAGCTAACGAGAAATAAGTAACATACGATAGATTTATATTGTGCGCTTGGATCTATAGCACTCTAAGTTTACGTTCTGTTTATTTTAGCTAATGTTGTATTAGGAACGAGTACATATGAATCATATCTATAAGACATATTATGTGATAATCGAAATATCAACAAGCAAAGGAACGGTATTCTGTAAACTGCTCAAAACCAACCTAAAGGCTTTCTTATTCGCCGATATTGCCTCATGTCATATCAAAAGCCAGCAGAGAAGTCTGTAGGTGCATCTAATTCTCAAATATGATGCCATTATTTGGAAACTTACGCGGAGCTACAATTTGATTTCTCTTGGAACACGTGAACATCCTTGATTAGAAGTGGTTCATTTCATTCGTAGCGAAGGGGGTCCCGCCACTGGTTCCCCTCTCAAACGCGGAAACACTACACTTTTTAACGGGACAAACTCCTTTGATCAGGCGCATGCAAATTAGACGGAACGGTGTCTTGCTCCCGCTTGATCCTTCGCCATTCGCAAGCCGGTCACATCTCACTTCAAAGAAGTGAGGAATATGTGGATTGTTTCCCAAGTCCACTGTTCATTATGCACATTCAATTATCCTTTGCTTTGGCCTAGCCACGCCGATATGCAGTATTCGTGGGACTAATTTAAGTTCGTTTGCTGGGACGGAAGCTTTGAGTAGTGTAAGTGATTATGGCAGGGTCAAATTCAATAAACCTATGAAATTGTGTGGTAAGGTTACTGTATCGTATTTAGGACCGTATCTTGTGGATTCATTTCATTTTGCACCCCCACGTATTTCAGTACCCTTTCGTCAAGGTGTAAGTTGCTTACAAGGCTTGATCAAATAATACTATAGTCGCATGAGTACTACAAATTAATGAATTAGATGGTAGCCGATTCACTGCTTTCCATCTCACAAAAATAAAATAGACAGAATAGCATGATAATACACAACACGATTCGATAATACACTATGTCACACATCCCTATTTATCATCAAAGTTTAATTCCGTAGTATTCAGTTCCATTTCGTGTACGTGTTAGTCTCATATATTTAGGGCAGATTTTGTTATGGTTCCTTATTTTATAGTTATGAATGGAGGTATGCAACGGGTAATGGTCAATATTCTGCTTAATGTATAGAAGACTTTGAAATATGTAGTGAGATGGAAGCGTTATAATTTTTAGCTGTTTGAAGGTCTCTCTACAGTCATCTCTGTATTGTCTACCTCCCAAAATCCTCATTGCTTTACGTTGCAGCTTAAAAATGCGAGTCCTGGCTGCAGTGTCCCCACAATAACAAACCATACAAAAAATGAGTTTCAAATACAGAGAAGTAAGCCACTCTCAGAGTATCTGGAGGAACTCTATCCGCAAGGCTTCGCAGTAGAAACAATCACACAGCTTATCGGCTAGATTGTTACAATGAATGTCCCATTTGAGTTCACAGTCCAAATAAATACCCAGAAACTTAACACTAGTTTCAAAACCAGTAGTCCGCATACACGCCCTTTTCTTAAGGAAAAGATAACGTCAGTAGTTTTATTTGCATTCAAAGTCAGCTTATTTGCAGTAAACCATGTGCCAACTCGAGATATAGCTTCCAAGCGCTTCGTCTCCAGATTTGTCAAAGTTTTGTCAGCGTTAAATAGTGTTGTATCATCGGCGAATAAAACACATATATCATTCATATAGTTCGGAAGGTCATTAACATAAATTAGAACCAAAGGAGGCCCTAGCACCGAAACCCTGGGGGACGCCGTACATCACAGGCAAGTTATCCGACATAGCATTTTTAAATTTGACAGCCTGCTGCCGGTTTGCAAGAAATGAATTCAAGAGTTTACAAGATGCTAGATACGAATTATACATATACAACATGCTAAGCAATATTCAATGAGGTACACAATCAAATACTTTACTTAAATCTAAAAATGAGCCTACGGCAACATCTCCATTTTCAAAACAGTTCATAATTTTATTGAGCAAAGAAAGAACTTCATCAACAGTACCAGAACCACATCTAAATCCGTGTGAGACAATAAATTCTCATTTTCAAAATATAGGTATAACTGTTCATACAATATCTTTTCCAGTATCTTTGAAAACACCAGTAGTAAAGAAATAGGCCTGTAATTACAGGGATTGTTTTCGTCACCATTCTTAAAAATTAGTATTACAATAGCTGTTTTCAAACAGTCCGAAAACACCGACAGAGCTATGTATTAATTAATTAGGCTTGTTAGCGGAGCGCAGATTGCTTCTTTTAGGCATTTAATAATCCTAACATTCAAACTATGGGCATCAAATGATAGATACCTGAATTGAATTGGAAATATCCCGCAGACGAAGGTATGCAGGGAAAGAGAAAGAGAAAGATATTGAAATAGTTCCAGCACAAATTATAAAAAATACGAGCAATAGTCCTATGTATTTACCAGCGGAAAAAACCAGTACATTAATGGATGTGTTAGAAATGCATTTGGCGAAGATTAATAATACGACTGCATCTAAAAATGTTTTTGCTGCTATAGATTATAATATTGTTACGACTAAGGGCTCGAAAACTACGAATTTCTGACTAACTTCTTTTTTCATTAAGCAATTGTACCAATATACTAGGTCTAAACACACTAGCACTAAAAACTACTTCACTAAGGCTTCCCCTTGCTTGATAACCGCTATTCGAATTCATAACTGCCCGCGATCTCTCCGTCGGATATTTATACCCCCATCAAAAATTTCAGAAGCGACACCTTTCAGACGCTATCGAAACTTCGTAAAGGATCCATTGATAGAATTCTCGGGATAATATCGATATTCCCTGCTATTTGTCTGTCGTTAAGACCACTACTTGCATATACACGCCTGCAACTCCAGTAACCGAATGGTGCTGATTCCGCAACAATATGCAACTAATAATAACAATTTTAAGCAAGAAACAACGCTTGAATTTTCTGAATCGTTGGACTCAGCATTTCCACCCACAAACCCAACAGGATTACAAATTTGACTGCTTAAATACTCGCAAAGTAAAGAATTAATTTAACCGGATAGCTACTCGCCAGTGTGAAACGCTGAGCTGTTTTATTAACTGCCGTCTGTGTGTATCGCAAAAGTTTCTGTACTATTGGGGTCCCGAATTATATAATATACTGCCACAGCGCGTATGTACAAGAAACGTCTAGGGTTATCGTTTTTCTCTTCATTTGTAATAGACAGACGAACGGGCAAAGAGTATTGTTAAAATTAAATATATTCAATATTAGATTTGTAACATCTACGATGGTGTGATATTTTTGACGCTATATTTTATATAATGATTATAACCGACCGAGTACTTGTTTATCGTAAATTCCGAATTCTCGTCTTAGAATCATGGCCGTAGATGTTTCAGCTTTTGCAACGCTGTTTAAAATATGCCATATTCTCTTTTTGATCGGGCATCAAAATACCTGCTTAAATTTTGAAACAAAATTTGCTGCAAATTTCAAATTGCTCGTTAAAATGCAAGCAAAAGTTCTCAGTGCGATCTAGCGGAGCCTTTGAACATTGAGTATAGGTCAGAGCTGTGTTAGCTACTTATGGTACAGGACAACAGAGCCCTCGCTATCACATTGGAGAAGTTTTCCCTGATATCGCCGACATAATTAAAAAATATCTACTTTCGTCAGTCTATTCGGTTCCCAAACACGAGTTTTGTCCTTGTTTGGACTCATTAGAACAGGCTCTGCTAAATTGCGCTTGTGGTTTGTGCTATTACTTTCTGCACCATATAGACGAGCAATCTGCGAACGCCAATTCAGCCTTCACTTCCACCTGATGAGTCCAAATAAAGACGAAACTCGTGTTTTGAGACTCGCATGGATTGACGAGAGTAGACATTATTTAATTTGTGTAAATATACAGCTAGTGACATCTGCTTAGAAATGTTACTGAGCTATTGAGTAGTGAACCATTTATTTATATTCTACCAATAGAGATCGCCTGAGATTTCGCGTCCATTCCACTATTCGGGTGGTATTTTAAGGGTTGCATACTAATATTTCATTGAGTATCTGAATTGGATGTTGATAAGAATGGTGTATTTGAGTGCAAAATTTGGCTCGTTGACCGCATTGACCAATTCATATACAGGTCTGTTTACAAATCCGTGGCAGATTCAGATGTATTGATCATTTTTCATGTTTTTACTGTACGATTACCGCCTAGATCACCAGCATAAAACAGTCTTTTTGTAAGAGACAAAAGACCGAGGTAGTACCGCATTCTTTTTGTCTTTTGCAGCTGTCCGCGGCAACCATTTTTATAGCTTACTGCTAAATGTGTCAAAGAGCTGTGCAGTTTTGTGAGCGGTAGTAATAACAATTCTTGAAATGTGTTAATGCGTTCTGTAAAAGATCAGAATAGTGTTTCTGGTTGTCATTATTAGCTAAAGGATATAAAAATAAGGTAATAAGAGAGAGCGAATAAAAGTTATCAAGAGGAATCTTCCACGAACAAAATTAAAGGGCATGGAAACCCAATTCCAGAACATATATCTGATGCCAATAACTTCGACATAAGTTTATACTCTCCAACCAAAGCTGCATATATAAGTGTTGAACTGCTGTGTTTTTATCTTAAATTCTTCTTTGACGTCCGTTTGTCTTAAAATGTAGACTCTTAAAACAAAATTTTAAATACGGTCATTGTTGAATGCTAAAATTCCTAGTTTATAAAAGAGACAAACTTCTTGGATCTCCTACTTTCATTTGTCGTATTCGATTCGAAGTTAAATTGATCACCGATACATTTTCTTAATGTGTTTACATAAATCAATCGACCGGACGTCGGAAGACGCCGCAGTGTCAAATTCAGGTAGTGTCGTCCATTACGATTTAAATGCATTGTGGGATAATGTTTCTTCGATTTCCACTGTTATTAAATTGAATCAAGATCCATTAGCGTCTAAGGGCGTCCGTTTGAAATGATACCACAGCCTTCGCTTCTCCCCTGAAAGCCATTAAACCGGAAAGAACGGACCCGGAGTGATACAGAACTCGGAGTATTTCTTAAAGAGACTGGCAGCAGCCAGTGCACAGGAACGGCTCTGGCACATTTTCGTAGGTCCTGCCTCACTCAGCAGTGTGTATTTTAAATTCTTTCTGTGTATAATATACAAAAATTTAGTTTACCCAAAAATTGTTAACTGAAAGAAGGATATACCCTTTACTGCTTGGATTGCAAAAACGCAACATTTCTACAAACAATACTTGCCCCACGCCTCAAAATTCCAAGCCATATAATTTCGAGCGAAAGCCCTTGGGCTTGGTATTTCCTGCAACTTAATGCCAATGTCCCATTGGTACACCTGTATCTATCGAAAGTTTACATAAATCAACCTTAAACTTAACAAGAAAGTAAAAAGCGCCGTAATGTGAATCCTTAATTAGAACGAATCACCAGTTCAAAAAGTGATAAAATGTGATAACAAAGACCAAATAAACATTACTACAATTAGCATTTTTCCGAAGACTAATGATTCGATGGCTATTGTCGTTTAAATTTGCAAATGATAGTCGCAAGCAGACAATTCTAAGGAAGAAGTCAGAATTTAGAGCTAATCCCAATTTTCTGCCCGCCAGTATATCGTAATAAAAATTGTGAAGATTTAGTATTTAATCAAAAGAGCTTCCTGGAGCTTTAAATTTCTCATTTCAAGTACCTAAACTAGAGAAGAATCGAGGAGAAGGATCTAGGATTTTCTCGCAATTACTGGCTACATACTACTTGTATTTACTAATTCGTTTTTAACAATGCTCTTACAAACGACACTTATAATACGAGAATTTTACAGGTATACATGAATGAGTGAAAAATCGCAAGGCTCGTCCTATCAATTTATCAGGTACTTTTAATACAACTTATTTTTCTTCATGTCGTCGTCTGAACCAAGAATTTAAAATAATGAAGCACAATAATGATACGTGTACAAGTTCGAAGAAATGTTGATTCCTGATTTAACTTTATTCACACGCCAGGTGCTAATATAGAGTTCACCAGTTCACTACTATTCCAACGCTACTAATTAAATTCACCACTGTTTAAAACACTACGGATCACAGTAACTCAAATCACTTAATTAGGTTTCACTGTGAAGTAGCTTTCTATTCTTAGACGTTTACCTATTAGAAGGTCGATTAAGAAAATAATCCAGGAAGCTACTCGATTTCTATCGAATAGACAGAAAAGGATGTCGAAATTGTTTACTCCATTAATCTATTTAGTAGGTAGTTACTGTATAATGGATTGAAGAGTCTTCATAAGCATAGCAAGCAAGCAATGGAGCGAACAAATGATAGTCCACCTACACTGTTGAAACTTAATTTGTATAGGAAAAATATATCTAAAATTTCTCTCTCAGTTAAGCAGATTTCGCTTGAAAAATATGCCGACAGGGCATTTTAATGAAATTTACACAAATCTCTCTAAAAATACGTATCTACGTACTGCTACAAATAAAAGAGCCCTTACAAATTCTGTATCATATCATATACAGCGAAAATAGAGTCGGATCTGGTCAATGTAATTATAATTATGTACCGCGATTAAGTGGGGAGCGCTATCGAGTAAGAACTGTCAGATTATTTTATAGTTGAGAAAGTAATCAGATGACTGAAAATGAATGGAATGTAGTAAATAAGGCGTACAATCGAACGAAAGCTGTAGATTCAGTTGACAGTTGACAGCTATCAGACTACCAGATTGAGGTACCTTTACAGATGCATCACTGACTTGAAAGCAAGTAATTTGTTTCGATAGCACTGTAGCACTGTTTCGTATAAAGTGATGGACATGTCGTGATGCTACACCTGCCGAATCATCACAAAATAACTGGAGACGCTGATATTCAATTTTTTGATTTCTCAAACAATAAATATCCGGACATACAATAGAGAAGCTTGCGAAGGTGAATATAAGATAAACTTGAAAAATGCTAAGTTTGGTAATATTTAATGTATAAGTAGTAGTTGCTGTGAAAAATTTATTTATATATTTATTAATCTATTTACCTACTATTTATTCTAGATATTTCGAAAGCAGATGTTGTTTTGCGTATATGAAGTGCAAACATCATAATAGTTTACAAATTTACATGAATACGCAATTCCAACTTTGTTTTTACCAAGAAACCATGCTGGTAGGATCAGCATCAACTAGCAAATACTGTTGTGGGATCGCAATGTTCGAAAATGGATGATTTTGAGAAACGGCAAGCTGAGATATTGTTAAATCTCGGCAATGATAACATTGAACAGTATAGGAAACAAATTCTAAATAAATTTTAGAGATATTGAGGCATCAAAAGCAAATTTTCATTGAATATTTTTTACATAAATCATGATCCAAACAAAATTTTTTTGAATAACAAATTTACCCTAAAATCGACGTTTGTGATATTAAGCGCGAAAACATGACAATGTGATTTTTACTGAAATTTCTGCACGGAAAACTAAGTTATAGAAAATACACATGTTAATTTGCTTTTAATTATTGTTTAATATTATAATTATTGCGTAACAGTGTAATACGTCTAAGTAAACATTATTTCGTTTTAGTTGGTAGTATGTCTGTACTACATACAAGCAAAAGTGAAAGTTATTTTACTCACATTTCTAAGGTATGAGATGAATGCTATAGGAAACAAGAGAAGTATTTTGGTACGATTAAGGTATGGTTTACTCAAAGCTATTTTCTTTCTTAGAAAAGAACTACTAAATAAGCTGGAAAAATATGTTTAGCGTATTCTGTATAATAATTAGACAACAATATAACATGGATTGAACCCCTGTTTCTTACTAATTTGTTCTACATTATCACGTAAATTGTTTTTAATGAACGCCCGTTATAACAATTCATTTGAATATTGTCTGAAAAAAGATAGGCCGTTCCCAACAAGCCCACCTCTGGGAAACTTCTCTGTCTACGGTCGATACGCATTGAATTGTGTGTATATATAGCAGTCGTCAAAATATCAGGATAAGTGATGGATTGTGTTGGGGAAGTTAAGTTAAATGTAATGACTGATGAACCAGCGAACGACACGGCTTTCAGTCGGTTTATTCAGCTTCAATTCGAGGAACTCGGCTGAATTCATCGGGGAAAGCAATATCGCGCTTTTCAGATGGTTCGCTCTTCTCGGGTGGACGGTAACGTGGCTTGTTTTTTTGTTGGTTTCGTACTGGATGTAGTAGACACATTTCACAATAAGCTTACATATTTCTGCCTTTATTGAAGAGCAGTGTTTTTGTCTTTTCTTTCAGCTACAGTTAGGATTTAGTTATAATCACCTTATTTAGGATTTATTCAATTAATTTAAAAATTGCAACCTTCCTACAAGTTTATAGTTTACATAGCAAAGAGCCTTTCCTGTACTATGTACGTTATGCTCGCTATGCTTCGCTAACGATTACTTTTGGTTATATGGCGCTCTCTGTATCGAATAAAGAAGATATAAATGGCTCGGCATATATAATATTGACAACATCTCTATCACACAACTAAAACGTTTGTAAGTACAGTCACTTGTCATAAAGCCAGTTTAACATAAATTCGACAAAACATTTTTAGGRCCAAATTATAAATTTCTACGTTACAAGTGTAGAAGATCTAAGTAATGCACTTTAGAGTACATTTTGATTAGAAAATGGAATACGTGTATATTGTGGCTAAATTGTATACGTTTCCTTGCTTCCTTCATGCCTCAGATGACCTAACATTTCAACAAATTAAGACAGACTGTTATTTGTTTTATAAACCAGCATAAAATGTTTTACTAAGTCATCGTGACATCAAGGCATCCAAATAGTTTTGTTCCTTCCTCTTGGCACAACGGTTGAATAATATATTTCCCTTCTTTCATTTCACTGACAGATCATATATTATATCCCTGAAATGCCTGTTTTTTATTCACATACAAGTGAATTCTAAACCGAATACTTTACACACAAGTCGATTTTTTAGAAGTAAATACACAAAAAACAAATTATTTAGCTTTATGAAATTAGTTTTGGCTAATTTAAGTGTGATTCTCACGTAGAAATTATTCTTGGATGAAACGTATTGGAAAAACTCGATTTAGCTTCTTTGTTGCTGAGCTTTATATTTTGGAAGGATTAATACATGACCACATAGGACAATATTTAAACAGCTCCATAAACAATATGAACAGACTCGATCTAGCTCTGCTTGGTGGTGTGCTCGCACTTACGGTATCTGCTACCTTCCTTGGACAATAATCTCGGAACCATTTGCTTGACGACGTTATTTGCAAATTAAAGCTATACCTAACAGTACCTACCTGTCAGTCATCAGAATTGTTTTAATTTTTTTCGCTTTAAACTACAGCATGTAGAAGTGCATTTGATTCACTTACAAAACTTACTTCAATGTCACGGGCGGCGCCAGTTCATTTTGGTGCAAGTACGGTTTTAAAACGTGGAGCTGGTGGACATACAATATTTTAGTATATTTATAAAGTATTTCAAATATATGTAAAAACGCTTTGTTGGTTCTTTTAGTTCTGAATATTAAAGTCAGATTTACATTTTTAGAAATTTTTGTTTGGGAAATCATTTTGTCCGTGTAAAGTATTTACCAATTACACAGTTTATCAGAACGCATTTCAATAAGTCAGAAGCAACTCTTGCCCTGAAAGATGAATGCAAACAATATTCGCCTGGATTATATAGTTTTTGCATAAACATGTCTTCTATTTACCTTATTACTAAAAAGGAATAATGGAGAACCCACAAAACGCCCAGAGACGTGGTCTAAGTTTGTAAACCTGTAAAGGCTAGATTTAAAACAAAAACAACATCAATTAGGTAGGTACAACATTCTATTTGATCATCTTAAATAGTATATATCTATACTAAAGGATCAGGATGCAATTACTAACCATCTAAAAAAAATTATTCATGTAAATTTGAAGGATGACTTTGATTTTGAAATTAATTATTACTATATCACTTTAACATTCAAGTACGATAATAATAAATTAATTAATTTTCAGGATAGGTAAATGTTTAATAGCTCGTTAAATTGTAAAATGTTATGTTGAATTAAAAATCAGCAATAGCAAAATATTACGCACCCAGCTAACATCAAATTTCTTATTTTCTTGCATTTGGTCGACCAATCAGTCAATTAAGTTAATACACCTATGTCGGCATCGCCGTCGTATACGAATATGGCGTCCTCTGGATGCAGCTGCCTATTGCTGCGGCAGTAGTATTTTCATATTTTGAACTTTTTTCTACATATGTTACTGTGTAAAATTTTATGCCGGAGTTGTTTTTAATATATGGTAAACTACACTTTAGGGCCGGAGTCGGCGCGGGCCGCGTTCTTTGCACCGTTTGTACTTCCCTATCGCCGTCCCTGTTCAATATCATTTATGGTTGATTACAATAAGAGCTTTCATTTGCTCATTAACTATTAATATTAGTTCTTATTAAAAAAATATTTAGGTACTAGAAGTTATCACTTCCTTAAATTCATTTCCGCATTTCTGCAATGGCAATTGCTTGTATACAGTTTTGGCATAACAATAAAATAGGCACGCGATTAAAAGGTTTGTTAAAAGCCAATAAACAAATCATGTTAGTTCAATGAGCACCCTATACCTATGTTAGTTTAGAAAGGGAACCAACATTGATTTCTGTAATCTGTGACTTTTTTACTTTGACACTATGCTTTTAACAGTATAAGAGAAAACCTTGAGTGGAAATGTTGTTAATTCGTTAACAAGAAATAATAAAAATGCCGGTGCAAACACTCAACAATATTTGCAATAAAAAACAAGGCCTGCCAATTACTGTTTTTAAACCATCAAAGCTTTTGTCAGAAGGTTTGCCGTGTTTGGTTGTTTACTGTTATATTTATCTTTAGCTAGTTAAAATAGTATAAATTATCACTATGTAACTACGAAGGTAGCTGCAGCTACATTTGCTAGAAGTTAACCCTTCTCAGCCAAGATGTAACATTTAATTTAACTGCAGTCCACAATCTCTCTGCACCATTAATATCAGCGATATTTCCAATTATTTCCCAATCCCACCAGACATTAGGGGCAATAAAATTAAAATTACTTCTATCATCTTTTCGCGCCATTAGGTTTCGATTACTTTGGGTATATTAAGGGGGAGCAAAAATGTTACTTGGCCGTTATCTATTGAGGCCCGACCTTAACTATGTACCCAGAGATCTCATTAGTGCGCGGATAATTACTTGCCAACTTAGTTGCGCTTTAATTACGACGTTTCTGAGATTTATACATTTTTCTCTCTGCTTAATTCACGGAATCCCGCGCAACTAGGTTTTTAGCGTCTGATGCAGCAGAGTACATGAAAGCATCCAACCGAATGCAGTAGCCTGCCGTGACCTTTTCTTGCCCTTCCATATGCATGCTTAACTTAATTTTGAAGTGACTAATTACAATTGCTAACTGCATTTTTCGGAACCTAGTACGTTAAGCGTTTCACTTACCTGAAAACTAAAAGCAAAAACCCTTGGATTTTTATGTCAGCTGTACCAAGATATGTTTAAGTTTAGAACTTTTTATTTGTTAAAGAGAAATTATAATAAATTCAAAATGTGTTTCAATCATCATGATGTGTCTTCAAAATAACTGAAGAGGGCATATGTTAATCGAAAAGGAATTTTGGCTTCAAGAGAGGGAAAGATAGTAAGATAAAGTAAAGTAAAGATAAAGTAGTGGTCAAAAAATTTAAAACAATTCCTTCACAATAAATAGGGTTACCATTAGGTTAACCATTTGATCCATTGTCCTGATTTGATTTATAAAATTTACTTAGAGTTGCATGTGCATATGTCCTTTTTTATGACGATCATCATAGAATAAGTTATGGTTTAGGTACTGCATATAATAGTTATGTACATGATTATAACCAGCGGTGAAAATCGATATATCACTAATTCGAATTATAGACAAGTCAAATAGTTTCGTATTATCGATAAATCGAAATATCGACAATTCAATTTTATTTACAAATAAATATTTATATGTAAATTAAATAATAGCTTTTTGCTACACAATCCTAAATTAAATTATTGATATCTTAATAATTCGATTTAGTGATAATATAAAATCAACTGCAGTTATTTAAATAATCGATAAATCATCAGAGTATCAATAAATTGAATTATCATATTTTGATATATCGGATGTTGTCGATACTTTTCATATTATTAAACATATCAATATTTTTTTAGTATCACCCATCCCTAATTATCATAGTCCGTTTCTGTCTGATATTCTTAGTTCTAATCTAGTTAAATCTAAGCATAGCACAATGAGTGTATAGTTGCTGCATAACCATTTATTTATTTATTCTGCAATAATGGTATCCAACAGCCTACAAGTCCAAATGAACATATTTTACAATAATATTAATCATACCTTGAGTACTTTTTTTTGCCTGTGTTATGATTGAACTGTATTGGGGTATTACTGTTTTTTTTTGTTTACAAGCAATTTCTGCATTGAGTGCTTGAATCATATCAAATTTTATTATTAAATAAAAAATAAATCAAAACCTGGTCTGCTGGGTGATGTTATCGCTGAGCTGATTTTCAATGCCCTGTTACTGCATCTCAATATTTCCGTGACTTAGTTTATAAGATACGTTTCAATAACTTTTCGGTAATGAAGAAAGATTCTTCTTGAAAATAGCATGGAGCTTTCTCCTCAGTAATAGATAAAATTTTCCTCTGAACTCGTATACATAGGTGTTCAAAAATCTCACTATCAACGCATGCACAGATGTTTATTATAATCGAGGACTTTGAGTTGGTTGCACTGCAAAGTTCTTCTCGAAAGATTTTTCTCTAGATAACGATACACATCAATGGTAAATGTTAACAATATTTGTATATGTATTAGTTGTTTATTTTTTTTTGTTCAAATCGAGTACACGTTTCTACAAATTACGGTTTTTGAGAGCACTCGCACGTCACGGGCGAGCGCATAACTATAAAGAAGTTCGACAGTTAGTCATGGAAACGACAAGAATTTCTGTATACCTAGAAGATATATAGAAGAAGGTAACCGGAGTAAGAAACGTGATACAACTGAAGAGTGTGGTAGGTATCAGTGGCATCTAAAATTTGTAAGAAATAAGGGAACGGTATGAGCATATGACCAAGTGTGAATGGCGGACAAAGTTAGTCAGATCAGAATAGGAATAAGGGAAATGAAAAGCCAGGAAGATCACATAAACGATGGCTAGAATGTTGGGTTACCACCAGTGGAAACGGCGCGCCTGCTCAAAAACAAACAAACAAGAAAAATACCTCACGAAATAAATGTTACCTATTTTACTAGCATGAGTAGCTGCTATACGTGCATTCGCAGTTTTGTAGGGCCCTTTGATTATGTGCATTCTGATTTATTGCTAAGCCAGCAATCCCTTTTTTACAAACGTTTAGAGCGCCTAATCCTTCTTTTTTGACTATTTGTTGAGAACTTATTGTACCTAGATTGAAAACTATGCGTGAAACTACTCACTGATCAATATTTACCTCCCTCCCAGTTAGTTTTGGATGCCGTGAGTGTAATTTATAATTGCAATGAAAAACAGTGATATGAGTCCGCCTAAAAAAGAAGCATAACAAAAACTAAAACACACAGAAGGTGTAGATGTGTTTTAGTATTTGTTTCGGGTGCGTCAGAAGTAACTATTGCTAGTGATTTATCCTCTTATATGGTTATGCCAATCACTACGTAGTTAAAATAAAGAAAATTTGAGAATAAGACCTTCCCAACTTCGAAGATTTAAACATCTTCGAAAACGCAAAAGGAAGAAGCTTTTCATCGTCGTATTATACATTCAATACTGTAACAGAAAAAAAGTGTGAAAAATAAATAGTTATGCTATTCATCATACATGGACGCAGGATATTGTCAGGTATTTTGACTGTTTGCTGATACAAATAATACTACATATTCCTGTCCTGATGATGCCCTTCACAAGAGCGGACGAAAAGTCGCGCGTCGACCCGATTCCAAAACAGACGCGGATTACCTAAAACCTAACCCAAAAAGCCAAAGATTTCAGTCTAAATCTGGCGACGAAAGCTTACGTTCCTGCATATGTTATAATTGTTCCATAAAGAAGGAGAAGAGGACAATATGTAATATATCCGAACTAGAACAAATTGTCGTATGTCACATTCTAAACACCTTCGTAAGACAGGTAAATAAAAAAGGCACGGATATTTCGCTACGCAACTGAAACTGAAATGTTTTAACCAAAATGCTAAATACATCAAATCTGAAGAAAACCGGCTGTATGCCTACATAATTGAAGACGAAGAAGCTTAATGATAAGCTTCTTCTGAGCTATCTTAGAAGTCTTCAGTGCTGTTATAATTGTCAGGCAAAAATTTTGCGAGCTTTATACGTATGGCGAGCACGGAATAAAGTTTTCTTGCTGCAGCAAAAAGAGAGTACTTTATATCATGTAGTGGAAAGTCTCTGAAAGAGATCGCAGCTGAATTCGAAAGCGTGACTTTATTAAACAACGTTTTAAAATATTGGATTTCACCGCTCCACTGAAAACTCGAAACATCGCTCCGAGTAGGTAGTAGTTTCTTGCCCGTTKTATCCAGGAGGAGCGTATGACAGTTATTAAGTGATGTTTTAAATTCAAATTTCCCCATCCGAACTGCTCGACGCCATTTAGTCGTGCGTTGTCATATTTAATTGCATCTTTCAGTCTGTAAATACTTTCGAGCGGAATTCTGTTCGAGGATGGGGAATTTCACGGAATTAAATTTAATCTTGAGGGACGTTTGCACTTCGTCGAATGCGTACAAGCATTTTATCGCCCGTATAAAAATGAAACAGCTGAGTAGATTTATAAAACGTAACTCTGGCTAAAGCGTTTTTCGCAATATGACAGCTGACTGTCAGCCGCCGCACGATGCGTTCTCGCGCAAATAAAATACAAACACTCTCCAATATTTAAATTGGAATGTTGCTGAACGAATTCGGGCTTTAAACACGCCGAGACAGTGAAAAAGTCAGGTGACGAGTATGCGACGATATAAAAAAATGTCGTTTCTTTAACAAAACAATGTAGGTTACTCCTATTCAACTAGATTGTCCGCAGTTTCTCATATTTTGCTAGTTATTGCAATTACTCAGCGAATAACTCGCATGGGTTTCTCTTCTCTATTTTAAGCTAAAATCAACCCTGTTTTCAAAATCTAATCCAGTCACATAGCTCAATTTAAGGTGTTGGCATGGTTAATGGGTTAATTTTAGCTAACTTCAACTTTAACAAAGAGAAGAGGAACCGACCCATTGTCTGTAACGATGGTAAAGTATAGTATAATGCAGCGTTTCTCAACCAGGGGGTCGCATTCATGTACAAGGAGGGTCGCGTTCTGTCAAAAAATAAGACCCGTAAACATCCGTTTATTGCAAATAAAGTATGAATTATTTTTTAAATTCCACTGAAGTTTAACAAAATTAAATAGATATTAGTTTACGGGGAAATAGCAACTTAATCCCAATAAAATAAATTAATAGTTCGTAATAGTGAGGGGGTCGCAAAGTGCATTTCATAATTTTTTCGCTATTTAGGGGGTCGCGACATCTTCCACACACTACTTTTGTAGAGGAAATCTAGAAGAAAATGGAGTAAACTTTTCAACACTTTGCTTGCTGTACCGATCGATTGATGCAAGCTCTAGGGAGTGAAGTAGACCTTGGTCATAACCGCCAGTCTTTTAGATTGTGCGCCATTGTATTAGAGATTACCTTAGGGGTTGAGACAGCAGAGATACGATTTAAATATTTTTAAGTAACGGTTTATTAACAATAAATAATTAAATACATCTGCATGTACAGGTACATAAAATTAATAATATCTGCTTCGCGATCTCTGACTAGCATGGGAATTATTTATAACTGATGAACTCCACTATTTATAGTAAACCTCTCATAGACATCCTGTATAGAAACCCTGTATTAATACCCCAATATCAACTGCTGAATATCTATATTCTGTGCTGAAAATCATTACCTTACTCTTCAGTACATTTAGTTTAAGTCTACCTGCAAAAAAATTTCAACTGAGCGTGTATGATTAATTCTATCAACTGCTCTATGCAAAGATGTGTTAGCACACGTCACCATAGTATAATCGGCCTATAGAATTATGAAATCACAATTCACAAATAGTTTAATATCATTGACGGAGGGTAAAAATAGCAACGGGCCTAAGACACTGCGTTGAGATACGTCTAAATCAACAGTCAGTTCATCTGACACAAAACTATCACATCTCACTTTTTGCCTTCTTTTACTAAGGGCCCATAGCCCTTAGCTGAAACAGTAACATGGTCCTATCTAAGGTCTCAAATGCGCGTATCAAATCTATGAAAACAGCCATAACATACTTCTCATTGTCCACTTCAGCTGCCAACGTATGGAGTAACGGTTGCAATGACGTTTCACAAGAATGATTTTTTCATTTTTCTCAGTATAGTCAATCAATTGACGCTGGACGCTACAGGAGACAAAGAACTAATTGGTCTAAGTTCGTCTCCTTTCATCGTTACCTGGTATATCTTTACGTCCTGAACAACGGTTGCAACCTTAAGCCGAACAGAAATCAGGGATGTATTAATCAAATTAAGAAGTACATGGCCGGTTACTATAAAAACTTGCTTCAACATTTTGCTATTTAAAGTGTCGTTACTTAAAGATGTAATTATCTTACTCAAGATTGCCAAGGACAAAGGATTAAAACTTTTGAAAAGTCAGGATGCTCATTATAGTTAAGCTTATTAACATCATTAGAATCAATGCTATTAACTACTCTTTTAATGATGTCTACAGAATAGTTGTTGAAACATGTTTATTTTTAGAAACACTGATTAAATCCTTCAATGTATTCCACTTTTAGTTGAATTATTCCAATATTTAACTATCTTGCCAATTTTTAGTATTTTAACAACTTTGTTTCGGAATATTATAAAACTTTTTCGTCTAATATCATTCTCACTTACACTATGGCATTAAAAAAGCATTATATGCAATATCCCGTTCCCTAATTTTTATTCGCATTTCGTTATCAAACCAAAGAATTACATGGTTACACGCAATTAGATAAAGGTGCGAAAATTGCAAGACAAAGTCTTGCTACTGAGACTGACAGTTAGAAATGCCCGCTTTGGTTTTCCAAAATCCTGTTATTACGATTTCACATGTGCTTTGATGATGATTGGTCATCGTCAAATATCTTTGAAGGGTAATGTTTAATCACGCGGCATTGTTCTTGCTGTATGCATCTGACAACGTAAAGTTCTTGTATTATTATTTTTGAAACGACTGGTTGAATACGTTTTTTGTTGAAGTGAATGAACGACACGTTTTCCTTCGTCCCCGTGACAACTCGCGCAGTCCAATCCCGAGTCGTAAAGCTGCCGTAAAACGGTTACTTACCCCCATTGTAAAAAATGCATACACTCCCGGCTTGAAAGGTGAGGGTTAATTGGAGATGCCGCGTTTGATACCGAGGGCGTGTAATTCCGAACAAGCTTCAAGCCGTTAAAACTGTATTTTCGTGCTGCAACCGCATCAATCAAACCGTCGTACTATCGAGTTACGGTTGTTCCTTGTAACTTGCCCCAACTTGGATATTTAAATTTAAAGCCAGACGGTGCCTATTCGCGATATTTAATTTCAGAAGTGGGATTTCCGAATAGGCTGAAGTAATTTATGTGTTTCGGTGGGAATAAATCATATTCTACAATATTCATGTAACGTATTTAGTTAAAGGGTCCCAGTCATATTTACTTCTATTAGGTAGTTGTGATTGGTAGAGCGAAATTCAGGCTGGGAAAGCATTTTCGCTACTTCTAGCGTACGTTTTCCGAATAATAAGAAAACTGTTACAATGCCAAAGGATGAAAGAATTGCTGGCGCTGGTGGTACTGTTTTTGTCCACTGACAAACCTGCACTTTTTAGATTGTACTTCCGCTTATCACCTCCATTTCATCGACTCACTTTTGAATTAATAATCATGGTGTCTCAGGAGAACTCTAAACAGTACCGATAATATTCAGCACAGAGTAGGCGTTGAACTGTTGAGAGTTTGAGCACTCAAATTGCATCAAGTTAACGGATATGTGTATGATCGTGTAAAATTTATCAAATTGCTATATCTGAAGGTCACTATATTTGTTGCCTTCATTTTTAATCGACAAAGATTCTTAACAAGGACTGTCGCATTTAAATATTGCTGCTCCGTTCGATTCACACTACAACACATCCATTCAGCCGATCTTTAGGCTTTGAGATGAAACAGCAAGGGGGAAAGGATGATACGTAATTTTTGCGATTCTCGAAATCTATTTAAATTACTTTAGAGCTTGATTGTTAATATAAATAATCTTGTTAACAAGAGCTAATACCTCAGCGCCATCTAAGCGGATCTCTGCAAACTAGGCAGACTATGACTGGTATAACCTCTTATTACCTAGTGGAGGATTGTGCTAATGGCGTCGGAGAGACGTCTCCGTCAATTTACTCTGTATCCCTATTTGACGAGCCCCAACAAGAGCGAAACTAATCATAGGATATGATTGTGGATTGATCAGATATTTATTTCCATAAATGGGTTTATTCAGTGTAAGTAAGACTGTGACTCATCCCCGGTGTCTCAAAAAAGGAACCTGCGATAGGTCGTGAATAAACTGCGCGTCAAAATTAACCCACCACTAAGAAATAACTACAACTTTAAAACGGACTCTTTCTTTAACGGCTAATCCGCTTTTGATAAATTGTGGTTTTAATTTTGCCCTCATTTTTTAATCTTTGTTATTAATGGAGATATACAGTTTTGAAACATATCAGTTAACAAGATATATTTTAATAACAGTCTGCTAAGGGAAAATAAACATTAACCGCGTCAAAGCCAGATATTCCGTCAAATGTCACGTTCTTTCAACGTTTACGTCAGTGTTTTGATATAGAGCGACAGACAAGAAATTTGAATAGAGATGAATGTGTGAAGATGATTACGTTGGCCGACCAAGGATTAAGCAATCGTGCGTTTTGAAGAAACTTACAAGAAAAACTTCGAGGAACAACAGCGAACCATGATTGTTTTATTTTATTGCGTGATCTAAGACAAGGGTTTGTAACAGAATGAAATCTCCAAGTACAACTTAATGGTAGTAATAAGGTCCAAACAAGTGTGGCTACTGTGAGAAGGCGCCTTAAAGAGCAGAATTTGAGCTTCGGAATTCCTGCAAGACGACCGATGTTAACGGCAAACCATGGTAAAGCGAGAATGCAGTTTGCTCAATAACATGTGGACTGGAATCTTGATGATTGGGAATGTGTCTTATTCACGGACGAATCCAACTTTTGCCTGAACAACTGCAACAGCCGCGTGAAGGTTCTCCTATGAACAAACGAGAGTTATGCACAATGCAACGTTCGTTAAATAACGCTATTTAATGGAGGTTCTGGGAAATTTAGGGAAGGATTTCTTTGACAGCTCGGATAGAACTTTTTACGTGGAGATAATTTGACGAATGATCGTTATATTAGAGAAATTTTATCTCTGTCTGTTATCTCATTTGCTCGTCACATCGGCAACAACTTTTTGATAATGCAAGACAACGCAAGACCGCATATTGCTCGTGTAGTTCGAGAGTACTTACATGAAATGGATATTGAGACTCTAGTCTGGCCTGCAGTCCCGATCTCAATCCAATAGAACATATGTGGGATGATTGACAACTTTGGAACCATCACTTTGGAACTCACCGGCATTTATGCTTGCCTCTCTTGACAGCATTGTTTTGAAAGCATAGTCATGGAAATATAGGACAACATTGAGCAAGACAAGATTAGATGTTGGTTTCAAGTATGATATGTATGTTATTAGGAGTAGAGGCGGCAATTCGAGATATTGATTTTGTTTATCTTTCTTGTTCTTATCACTTTTCTTGTTACCGATAGGTACTGTTCGTGTTGTTGTAGTGCTCTTAAGTTTAGTTTTGTTGTTGTATAGTTCTTAAATCTTAATAAATAACTGGTACATTTTAAAGGTCTGTATCTCTATTAATKACAAAGATATTTTCGAGAATCAAAGAAGAAAATGTTCTTCTAAAATGGGGCTATATTTTAATTACAGTTGACATCTGTAGTTGTAGCTGGTGCATCCTTTGGGAAATTGTATATTTTGCGGAAAAAGCATCCTGGTTTAAACATCCTGTAGATACTGAATATTGAAATTAGAATGAATAATTGGAAAACAGCATCATTGCTGAGAAATAAAGCTGCAGTTGAAACCAAATATCTTCAAAATCGAATTAGTCGTTGAATAGAAAGTCCATTTTAAAATTGTATTCGGTCCTTAGTTGTGCGTTAATTTAAACGCGCAGTGTATTTGCCACAGTAGCAACCTACCTAGGTTCCGCCTAGATGGCGCTGAGGGCCTTGGATCTCATTTACATTTAAACTTTAGGTTAGGTATCTTCTTATCGAACGTCAACATTGGCAAACTAAACTGAATAATCTATTAAATACAAGTATCCTTCTCAAATTTAATTCATATTCCATAAGTCAATTCCAGAAAGATGTCGTTACTATTTTAAAATATTCAAAATGCTAACGAAGAAAAATACAAATTAAGAATGATGAACCCACGTGCTCTAATTACATATACTACAGTACAAACAATTTCGTGCGTTTCGTGAAAAAGAATAAAATAATTATCAATATGTAATGCTCTTCTTGTCTCGTTTGACTCTCTAACCATTCTTTTCCATCTCCCTGGATGACCTGTCAGAAGAAACAAAAACCTGAGTTATTGGGTATCGTGAATCTATGTTTAATGACATATTCCACAAACAGGACGGCGAACTGCCAATGGATAGAGGTTTGTCTCCAATTTAGTCGATATTTTCGTATCGTTGCAACGAAAAAATATATTATTAAATATGGCTCGTTCTGGACTAATATACATTGCACGTATTACTAATATTCTTTAAAAAACTCTTAGTTATGAACTGCTTATATCGTTGAACAACAAAATTGCCTTACAGTTAATGGGAAACTAACCGGTAAGCACACTGCTGAAAAAAGAAAAAACTGGACAGACAATAAACAAACTTTAACACCTAGCCTTTAACAATGGATCATTTTAGATTATCTGAACGTCAGATATGCGCACACCGCGTACAAAATCATCAGGAATACAAATAATCATGAACAAATAGAGTACAGGTTACGACAATATGAAGCAAAATGCAAACACATTACGTCTGTCTTGCTATTTTGCAAACGATTTCTTTAAATAGTTCCAATTATTACAATTTACAATTACTCCTGCGATATCAAGAGCAAAACACTTTTGACTTGGTCTTTTTACTACCTTTTTGTAGGAATTTCCATTGTATTGGTAAGATTCATGAAATATAACTTCACGAAAAGTACAAGGTATTACACAGCACAAACACTTCCAAAAGCTGGAAAACACGACCAAATACATCTACGTGCAGCTGTTAAGCTAAGTAGTACACTCACTTAGAGTAGTCGCCAAAAACGAGACCAGGGTGCGGGTTATTTAACTGGAATTGCGAATTGCTACAACTGACTTGCCTCCGAAGACTCATGCGTTTTTAACAAGTCGATAAGTTTACTGGGAGGTGACGGACAATGGCGAATTGTATAGCTATCCCGCTATGACCTTTAAAGGATTCAGCGGTAGTAATAACGCTGTTAATCTAAGGTTCGCTTTGTATAAATGCAACTGCAGTTAGCGCGGTCATTTACGTACTAACGGAGTTAGTTTCCGCCGTACCATAACTTCAGAGACTTCCAAGGGTTTTGCCTGGCAAAACACTTCGCCCATACAAACGATAAATTTATTGAGTAGAGCGCATTAAGGCGATAGGAGACAGACGCTTACCGGCCACTATCTTGTAACGTGCGCCGCCGGCCAGCTAATATATTCAGAATTTAGTTCATCCATGTTTAGTTATCGTGAATCAGAGTGTATAGTAGCAGGGGCCGGGTGGCTACTGGCCTCGTGTCCATCTATATGCAAATACGGCCGCAAATTGCAGGTGTAGTTGTCAGATTAGAACACGATATCCCCGCTATAAACAGAACCTCACCGTTTTCAGCTTATTACACGAATGCGTGGGACGGAACCGGGGGATGAAAAAATGGTTGTGAAATCGTGAGTAGGTGGCGATCGAAGGCATCGATAAGTTTTATGCGAATGTGGGGGCAGTTTTGAATAAATGGTAAAGAGATTAAGGGCTTCTTTGTTCTGGGTTTTTATTTATGTTGCATCGCTATTTCCTTACACATTGCAAAAAACTTTGGCTAAAGGTATTTCAGATTTGGTTTATTGTTCCAGATAAAATGAAACTATTCCCTGGTGTACTGTCAAGTTCTGTCGCTGGTGTGTTTCAACAAAATTTAGCGCCGGCTTAAATTTCTTTCTGCTTTCAAGAACCCAGCACCCAGCTAGCAGATTAATTAAAAATCTGGACAAAAGCATATCTCGGATTTCTCTTTTTAATGAGAAAAATAATAATAATTATTTGTTTTGTTTCAAACTATCCCTGTCAAGTATTTGTTATTTGCGTTGTCGATCACTTACAAACGAATAGCTAACACTTCACTAAGGAATGCTATAAGATGAACCAACAAATTAGAACTAGTAGGTTTTGGTAGTTTTCTTGCTTGATCTGAATTGACTGACACAAATTCGGCGAAATCGTTCCAACTGGTTCTGACAGTGTTGGGTGTTCCGCAGGACTCCATTCTTGGATATATGTAATTGATGCATATAATATGTGTGATTATTCCACTTACCTAATGTATGTTGACGACCTGCAAATTTAACGGTCTGTTGCTACCGTAAATGATTGTCAACTACTCCTACAAGCTTGTGGCAAGCTTGATAGGTATTGCAGCGAAATCAGATTGTTTTAATGTCACAAATGCTGCGCTATCTCTTTTACAAGAAATGATAAACAAATTATATTTGTTCCTAATATCAGCAGACATAGTTTATATACCCCCACGCTGAACTACTTCCTATCCCAATTAATCTTTATTTAGATGCGCAAATTCTTATAATTAATAATATTAATATAATTAATTAATATAATTATAATATAATTAATTCTTCTGTACTACCGCCACTGTATTTAGGCACAAAGCTATTGTTTTTTAAGTTACATCAATTAAAACCTAATCAAGATTGAGATCTTACTTGCGATCTTGGTCGTTTTAGGTTAGACCGCGTCAATTTTGAAAATAGGGTGGACATTTTTCGCTCTCTTGTATGTGGCATCATCAGGACAGAACAATGCGAGAGTCACATCAGAGCCAAACCAAATCCTAAAGGAGAAAGAGAGGGTAAAATTGAGCCTAGTTTTATGCAAAGGAGAAGTGATTGTGAAGGAGCTTGCGAGCGGTAAAGAAATAATATTAAATATTGTGACCTGTTTTCTGCTGATGTGCAGTTACCGCTGAGTGAGTGAAAAAATCTGATTTCGTCTCAAACCGGTACTGCTCTCGTACGTATATCTGCGAAAACATTATATCACGAGATAGAGTAAGTACATTATTCACTTTAAAACAATCTCTCGTCACTTCAATGTGGTGATGTTGACTCGATTCATCTAAATGTTCTAGGACGACGATGACACTTTCTTTTTCTTGAATAAGGTGTTAATTATATTATATTAGTTATATTATGAATAAAATGTTTCATTTAGCGCCGTCAAACAAGTCAATTGAAGTTATTAAGGTGTTTCGTATCAACAGCAATAATTTTTAAACTTTTACACTAGTTAGGCGTCATTTAACATCTTTTTATGAATATCTTGCTGTTGATTTTGCAATGCTTTAGAAACACAATTGATTCTTATTAAGTATATTATCAGCTTGTGTCGGTTATTTAAGTTTAATGCTGCTGAGAAATAAATGCGATGTTGAATTCGACGAAATTTAAGTAAATCCATCCTTTTTACGCACAACTCGCAAAAAGCAATAAAATTGAGATCATGAGAAAAACGACTGATCCTTTATATCTAATTTTCTGGAACCTATAACAATTACACGTTAACAGAAAAGCATTTCCAAGAAGTTTTAACTACGTCTAAAAGATGGCAGGCATAATTCGATAAAAGTAAGGTTACTACATGACAAAGATACCGACACCTCTACACATAAGTTAGAAGTCCGAGAAGACAAAAGAAACAATGGTGTGGTACGAAATGGAGCAATAGTAGCAAGTATTGTCGCATTTCAAAATTCCTCGTCTTGTCGGTGATCTTAGCAGTTAAACCTGGTAGTAACAGAGATAGAATTGTCAGAAACTATATGAAAATTAATAAAGTCGCAACTGTCGTCACTAGTTTTCAAGACCCAGTGACCTTAAATAAAAGAGAAGACGTAACGACCAAAAGATGGTAGTTGAAACGGCTCATACCTGTCTTGTTTGGTTAGAGGGCCCGTGTTCTGTTATGTCATTATCAATCAGCCGAAAAAGTTAGTGTTGCAGTTTACTTTGAAGTTTTCTTGGTTCAGAAATTGATACTGCGCAGTGAACAGAAGAATTAAGAACCAAACTATTTTGGGCCGGATGGTGATTAGAAGAGGCGTGATTAGCAAGTAGCATCAAGTACATCAAAAGGTGGGAGAGAACTTTTGATTTCTATAAAACATGTTACATCAGCATGTTGGGAATTAAGATAATGCAATTGGGTATTTGCCATGTATTTATATTTTATTAAATTGTACATTAATAGGTAGCATATAATCCACAAAATAGCTGTGACAGCTTATAAATTCGAAAAAATGGATCGTAGGATGTATTTTTAATATTAAAAATCTGAATATTTAAAGGGACCGTCAGAACGGGAACATATTGGCCGTGACGTCAGGTGTCTTGTAAATGGCCGCTTGTTTACATCTGGGGTCAGCGCGTCATGCGTCAGCTTCAGCACGTCAATTTATCAGTTTGTTGTTTGCGTTCATTTTGTGACAAGCGAATTATAATACGCCAAGAAAAAGTAAAATACTTATGAGTGATGACTTCTGAATACAGCGACGAGCGGTTCAACCAGTGATGGGCGCGTAGAATACTCCATGTAAATTACGCCATTATCTACGCGTAAACTATGTGATATTCTACTTTAAAAGTCTACTGTAGAAAATAACATTGTGTAGATTAACAGCAAACTAGTAATATTTAGTACCTTTAACAGCTCCAAATGACTCAAATGACAGTATTATTTTGTATATTATTATTTTTGTTGCTTCCTAACTAAACAAAATACTACTTTGTTGTAATTAAAATAACTAGTCACATGTTAAACAACAATAACTTGTTTCAGCATACAGTTGTTAGGGCCAGGAGGCACAAGCGTGCTTTGGAGCCCTCAATCGGTCAATAGGTTTTTAAATGACTGTAAACTATGATTTTATTATCTTTCTTGTCTATAAACGGAAGAAGGCGGGTTATTTCATATGCTACCTATTATACCTAATATCTTTGAATATAGAATACATTCTATATTCAAAGCTAATATACTCGTAGAAGAGAAGACTTCGAAACCCATGTTTTGTCCCAAAGAAGTAAGAAAACCGTTTGGGTATTCTGATGACTTACTAAAATAAGTTATGCAAATTTGTAATATAAATATTAAAAAACTGCTGTGCTTTAAAATTTTTTAAGAATTGACCCATAAAAAAGGGAAATTGGAACAAAATAATTTGCCCAATACACCTAATATACAATAGCCATAAGATACTCGTTTTCTACTCAAAATCTACGCCAAAATGCTTTATCTACATTTTCTACGCGGGTAATGTAGAAAATTATAATTTACGCGTAAACGCCCATCACTGGGTTCAACGCGGCGGAGATGAGGAACGTGAAAGCAACAGCATAAGTGAACTTTTTATCAAATTAACGTAGCATTGATAATTTGATCACAGTGGGTTGTTGGAAATATACTATTTGTAAACATAAACATGTAAGAATCAAAAATGTACCCTAAACTTAACATTTATTTTAGAGGTCAGAATAAATATAAATTGCCGTTTATTTTCGGGGCTCTTGCTGCTCGTTTCCAGTCTGGCTAACAGTCGAATATATGGAGAACAACGTCCTTCTTTATTATGACATTTCCCTCTATCAACTTAAAACGCATATAATTTTTTTATATCCTCTTCAAGCTATAATAAAATGGAAACTGAATGGTAAACACTTATAACCCCAAAAAAAATAATAAAACTTACAGTAAGGATTAAGATGATCTTCACAACAGAAAGACAAATTTTGCGATTTCGGCATATCACGTCTAGGGGCCTTAAACATCTTTTTGATACGTTGATAATCTCGAGGAACGGTTACAAACATTTTGTTAGCTGTACTGACTGAACTACTTTTATAACCACGTACAAAACAACACTTGTGAAACTACACAAATCACTTTTTGGTGCGACCTCTTACATCGTTCTTTCAATAAACACCACACAAAAGCTTTTCCAATGGAAAAATTATACTACACCATTAAAAGCGTGCTCCTCGGTAATGTTTACATGACACTTGACGTCACGAAATGAATAACCTTGGATAGAAGCGTTTTGGCGGTGACTCCTAAGATTCGAATTTCAGACCTGAAATTCTCTACCTACACATATCTTTGTGTTTTTTTTAAACATGGCGTACGATATATATGCACTTCAAGATTCATTTTGCGTAATTTAAAAAAAATTATAATACCCAATTGTATTATATGACCTCATAGCTGTTACGCCTATCCGTTGCTAGAGACCATAGCATACTAAGTATGTGACCGCTCTTATATGTACTTGCAAAGTTGAGGTAATACTTAAAAATTAACCCAGAATCAGTTTGCCGCCTCTTAGGAAAGTGAACACAACTATTGCTTTGGCATGCAATTGTCATCTATCAATTGTTGACTTATCTGATATATTTTAATATAAGGAAACGCGTAGGAATATGTATTATCAACATGTAGAGTTTGGTGGGATAATCAACTTTAAGGTTACAGAAAGCTCCCACTTCGGTGCTGTGGGGTGACATGGTTTGGTAGGTATAACTTTTAGGTTATGTATCTTATTTGTGAGGTTGTGGATACATTAAGCCTGTTAAATAATTGTACTATAATTGAACGATGTTTTTAGCCTGTCCAGAGGTAAAATGAAAAACTAAATGGTAGTAACGTTGGCCGCGTTACACAAAGGTTAGTGCAAATGTGTAGACTGTAGTGGTTACCACAAGCCTCTAATAGAACCGTAAATTGTTGGAAAATTTTTGTAAAGCCATCAATTCCGTGACTGTAACTTGATCTGCAACCTTCAGTACTATAGTGCTCGTTGACGTTGAGTGATCGCCGTGATATTGTAGCTTGGCAGCAGTTACAAAAAGATGGCACAAAATTATTCAGAATTCAACGCCGCCCCCGTTGCATGAGTCATTATTGTAAACCTTGTATTACCGGCTGTCCTTGTTTTCATGTTAACCACTATACTCGCATTTAGCTCCATCCCTACCTTTTGTGTTAATCCAGAAATAATTCCAATTCCAAGCAGCGCATTTAAAATTTACGCACCTTCCTCCTATCACAATGTTATCTAGAGTTGTAATTTACCGGAGGCGGAACCGGACAAAGGCCGTTGTGTGTGCTGGGGCATTTTCTCGCGGCGCGGCTTACGCGTGGTCTGTGCGAAAGAAGGAAGGCTTTCCGTGCTCGTTAGAAGCGTCCATTACGTCTTATCTATTAATAATCGTCTGGAAATCCCCGCGGAATAGAAAATAAAACTAGAGTGTCTCGGTGAGATTGGAGGACCACCGAGCCGGACTCTGCAGTAAAGGACAGAAACAAGGAAATTAGAGAAATTGTGCGGAAGCTGCGTTGAGAAACGTTAGGCGCTAATTAAAAGGGAAGAGACCCGTACTGTATAAAAGGAAAATTTCCTGGTTTGATAGGCCGGACCTTTTCACGGATGAATGTAATGTGAACTGCTGCGATACATACACAGAAGCACAAACTCTTGTTTCTTAGGTAAAGTTAATGATATCTCGTGTTATATTTAATAATAATCTTCAGTAAAGCATTAGGTACCTTGTAAATGTAAATTTAAAAGGCCAAACTATCTCTGTTACTTATGGTAAATCGTTAATGAAGAACACAAATAACAACTTTTCCAAGTTTAAGCTTTTCGGAACACCGGATGTCGCAAGAAAAGAGGGTGACAAAAAATACGGTACCGAACAAGCAGCTGTCTATCATTAAACAAAATTTAAATAGCAGTAGTAGGTTGTAAGCGAAACCATAGCATTTTAATTTTTGAAAAAGAATAGAATGATCAACAGTATCGAATTTTTTTACGAAAACCTATGTAGATAACGTCCACTTGGCATCAATTGTCGATAGCGTCCGACACATATTAAGTCAAGCATACCAGGTTTGAAACTATTGATTGTTTACATTCAAATCCATAGTGGGACTCAGATATTTCCGAACTAACACCACCTTATATAGTTTGATACAAAATAATTTCTAAATTTTTGCAAAATTGAATAATGGAGCCACTGGTCTGTAATTTTCTATTACATTAGTTTTGCTTTTTCTGAATAGGACAAATAGCTGTCTTCTTCTATATTTCAGGGAACGTAGAAATCTGTAACATTCGGTTAAAGATGTAAATAATGAACTGTGCTCATATGCTGTATTTAACTAAGACTTGGACAAGGAATCCCATATGCCAACTTTGCACTAGTTGAAAAAAAACTTTCTGTACTAGATCGGCTCACCGGTTAGTGTATTCGCATGCAAAGTAAATTGGCTAGCGAAGAGGCCGCCGTAGAGCTTTTCAATCATAACTCCATCACCGGATCAACAGAGAGAAAGAGAACTCGGATGAAATTTGCAAAACACACAAATGCATCCAGGCCGAGTCCCGAGGCGATGGCACTCCAGAAGGAATCATTTTAGTGAGCACACACTCTTCTGATTAGGAATCCGGCGAAAGGAGCGAGGCTTTCCACAATAGAACTACTACATCTATTATTGCAAATCCCTAGGATATACACGCGGAGTTTGCCATGGGAAATGGGGGACGTTCAGGACCGGCTTTATGCATTTCTAATCGCAGTTAGATTTTACATACTCAAGTTTCAGCCAAATAATCGGTAGTTATGATGGTTAGAATGAATAGTTTTGAAATAATAAAGAAAAACTTATAAATTGAGTGTACATAAATTAAACTGTATATTTCGTGGGTACTGGAGACAAATTTACGGAAAAAAATGTATTGGCTCCCACTTAGAATCGAACCCGGATCTCCAGATTTAGCCTCTGTTGCTCTGCCACTGAGCTGTAAGGACCGTGTCGGAAACTTAGTTATTAATTGATATTTACTGAGAAAATGTGAAGACCACTGCCCGGGTTCGATTCCGATGAGAACCAATGTTCTTCGTTTTGTCTCAAGTACACACGATATATACAGCTTAATTTGTACTATACAGTCAACGACATCTGCAGTGTATACTGCAATGAACGAAGTCTTACGGAATAGCGTTGAATTTGTTGAAGAAATCAAGGATTTGCAGTAGTAGTTTCAAAAACATTCAGCCCCCTGTAGAGATATCTGTATTTCTGGCATACTTATGCATTTGCAGCAGGCGCTTCCTTTAAAGAATATAATGTAAAGTATCAAAGTTAATAGCCCGATAAGTCGACGAAGAAGAGGTAAGAGTTTAGAAACGCTACATTGCACCAAAGGATTGCACTGAAGGATACCGGAAGAGAGAATTGATAATGATTATGATGATGATGAGTTGCAATAGAAACTTGTCCGTATGGTCCAATCTGTGATAGAGATAGTGAAAATGAAAAAACAATCCGAAGAGATATTAATTAACACTGAAGAAGATGTGCCAGTTTTTAAAGTGACATTGCTAGTGCTACTAATAGTGTAGTGAAATCGGAAGTTCAAGTAAGCAAACACATAACTGCTACTTTTATTTATCAATATAAACAACTATAAACATTTGGAATGGTAATAATGAAGAAAGTGCCACAAGAAGCAAGATACAACTAATAGCACTGTCTAAATTAGAATTTAACTTTAGTTATACAGGGTTTCTATAAATGATTCATGCATCCAGGGCGCTTATGGAAATGTTCTACGAAATCAATTTGCCGCATCTCAGAAAAGTGACATGTATACTTGTCAACTGTCGATTTTAGAATTATTTGACACATTTTAATATGAGAAAATGCCTGGGAGTGTGTATTTCCTACATATTTTGAGGGATAATTAACTTTATGGTTGCAGGAAGCTCACATTTCGGAGCTGTAGTGCGACATTGCGTGGCGTGGCGTGTTTTATTTATAAAAACCCTGTATTATTTTGGAAGTTCATCTCAATACAGCAGTTTGGTTCTCTAAAAAGATAGTCTTAATTAAAGGTGTATGTAATGTACCCATTGTTCCAATAATTAATTTAAGAATTGTTTAATTTCAAATATAGAAAAGTGAAATTAATTATAGCATTAAAAAATCAGTTACTCATCTCGATTTCAAAGTCGCGACCAGTATACATTTTGTTGACATACCAGAGAGAGAAGGTAGCCCATTTCATTATCTGTCGGCAGTGCAAAGATTTTGCCATGAATAACCGTTCAAGTTATATATAAGTCGCTTCAACTGGCAACGACACCAATCAGTTCAGTTCTAGCTGTTGCAAATGATGGAAACTATCACGTCAGAAATCATGTGATCTAATGGGTGCCGAACACGAGCTTTCAAATTGATCGATTTTTGCTAATTTGGTAATTATTGTTTATTTTTCAGATAACAGCGAAAAGAGAGTTCGGTTTGAGCGGTTGTGGGATGCGGACGCGCACCCGAACGGTTGTTTGAGTTTTACTCCCTTTCGTGTAATTAATAAACAACTAAACTACATTTAGTGAGTATTCCACGGTCATGAGAACCCAGGTGAATACCTGTTACCTGAGCGTAGCTGGACTAAGTGAGAGAGCACCCTACCAGGCACACCGAATGCAACAGGAGCTAAAATAAGATTAGACAGTAGAAAAATAATTGACTAACGTAATAATTACTAAGTATGTTGCATGTTCATAAATAACAACTGTAAGGATGATTTCTCTCACTTGGTATAACCAAGTGTGGGATTTTGTGCGATATAACGCTACACCGAGCGTATTTTGGGGCTGAAACAGTCAAACGCCGGTTGAAACGAACCACCCCAGATTGTCAGACCTTGAAGATAGACAAAGACCAGGCCCTGAAAGTGTAAGAGAAAAACGGAGTAAAACCAATACATCTAAAAATACCCCGATCTGCCTTACGCGTGATCAGTACGATCTTAAAAATAAATAATAGTAATAATAAACTTAAACGCCGTAGTATTAACAAGTAGAATAAACAACTAACTCACACTCTGAAAAATGACTTTGTTGTCTTTATACGGGTCTTAGCTACTACAACAAGAAATCTCATTGCATTTGGATACAACTAAAATATTTGTTAGCGTAACAATTTGTTTTAGTTGTGGACAGTCTCAGTATCTCCAACAAAATACCTGTCACAGTTACAAATACTAAACACTTCTGCATTTTCTTATTGCTTGTATAGATGACCAGTTACTAGGAGAGATAAACTAGTCGTGGTTGCAAATTATGCTCTTACGGCAACTAGTTTTTGTTGTTTGTGGCGAAGTAGGCAAAGTGTTCTAGTAAGTAGCAATATTTTTATACTAACTATCGTTTTATAATAATAATAATAAAAGTAATAATAATAGTGATAATAATAATACCAATAAAATAAAATAACTTATAACTGCTTTTATCTCTTATTTTTATATATAAGGTCTAGAGCTAGGGTTTCATATCTGACCATTTTGTACACTTATGTCTATATACATTATGTAACGAACAATAAAAATGGCATATACTTTATTTTTATTATTGTTAACCTTGTGTACCTATTAATGGGAGTACACAATAATAGCAATAACAATAATAAAGTGTGTGCTATTTTTATTGTTTATTGAAATATATAGACATAAGTATATAAAACGGTCCGTTACGAAACCCTAGCACCAGATTTATATACAAGAATAAACGATAAAAGCAATAATAACAGAAGTTTTCTTCTGAAACCAAAAAGCTTGCTACGCAAACAAAAAATTATCTCGAAGAAGAACGATGTAACAATAATAAAAACATGCTTTTTAAGGAACCTGATTTATTATAAAACTTTTACATTAAAACATAGAATAAGATTTTTTATCTACTTATTAGTAGATAGTAGAAGTCAATAAAACACAAAATTTAACTTTTCTTAATCTAAAAAACATACTAGTGCTCCAAATATTTAGCAGTATAAAGATGTTCGACAATAAAACAAAACTTCTCTTCAAAATATAACAAAATTTAAGTGTACTTATTTATTCAAATAGCTTGCGATACTACCTTACTTTACTGTTGAAATTCCAAATACCTAAAATTTAATAAGAGTTCTTGAAAACTTTAGTGACTGTGTAAAATATACAAAATACAATAAATAAATAATTCACACTTACTTAACTATCTGATATATTATCTAAATAATCTAATAATCTAAATAATGAGTTGGTTGTAAACTTGACGTCTGCAACTCTTCAAGCCACTAAAATAAAACAAAAGTATTAGGATTTCGGACAAGGAGAGTATAATCTTTAACTTATTGTTTTATAAAGTAAAATTTATGCAAATAGTGCCCATGTCTATCATGTATGAAAACTATGGGAACAATTGAAAAAAATAGTAATAGTTTTTAAACATTCCATATTAATATCAACAAACACATCAAGTTTTACTTACTGATTATTATTATTATTCAGACTATTAAGTAACCAGGTTAATAAAAATAAATAAAACTTTTTAAAAATGTTCAATAATAGTTACGAATTTTTTAAACACCCTCTATCAACTTTAGTCTGTCATGCAAAAACTTAAGCCATAAGTAATCTCAGCAAATTTTAGTCTACTTCCAATATAAGAATTGGCGTATTTAGTAAAATATATTACTTAATGTACACACCTAATTTTTCATTTGAAATGCATTCGCCCCAGTAAACTACAAAATTCCATAGGAAAGAGAAAGCCAATGATAATATATGTGATGTATAACAACATTTCCTCATGTTGTGCACAGCATAGACATGATTTAGATTAACATCAATGTACGTTTAGACAAAGCTGTAACTATTCTAATTGTTTATTTTTTTGGAACATTTTATATATTTAAAATTTTCTAATATCTGAATAGATATTGTTGCAAATAAAGGTTGTACCTACCATCATTTGCTCTTTCTTTCCTATGTAACTTTTTACATAACCTGTAGGTATTTGCAAAAGTAAGATATTGTCATTATATGAATGAAATATATTCTAATTATTTCAATAAAAGACATACTGACTCCAATAAATAAAGTAAAATAAATCTCACCAACAATAATTTATGTGCGTGTGCAATACTAAGATCCCATGGTTTCCAGAATATCTTATATTTCGCCATGATCGTTATCGGGAAGCAAAGCAGTCCTGCTGCAGAATATATTCCATGATTCCGTAAACTTGTGATATTCCGCCATGATCGCTATCACGAAACAAAGCAGTCATGCAGTATATACACTCTGTAAAAACGATTAAATATAGTTTAACAAAGCTATCTTGTGTATAACGTTTTTGTGATCTTATAGGTTATCATAACTTATCAAATAATCTAGCTACAACTTAAGGCGTACAGCCACGCAAATACTTTGAAAGTAACAAAATAATTACCGAATAAAGTGTACTCACCGTAAATTTATCCAAGTGCATGGGACACCAGCATACACCGCAAGATGGAAAACGAAAACCGAAATGGCGAAATCACATGTTTATCGTTTACAGCGAAAGACGTACTAGGTACGACAAAGACATTATGCTATTGCTAGCGAACAGGGCACATTTTGTACCGATCTTTACCGATTCGGATTATAACGTTGATCATTGAAGCTGATAAGCGGGACGATTTGTTCGAATTACTAGTATGCCGCTGCCACAACAATATAGTATTTAAAGTAAAAGTGAGTAACTACAAGCATTTGATAACTGTTAGAGCAACAAAAGTTTACTACAAACAGCAATTTCTCTATGTTCATGCAAAAATTTCATGTTGACAATTAAAAATTTGTCAACACAAGTAAGTCATTTTTCAGAGTGCACAAAACAAGAATAACGGCTTTCGTCCCTTTAGACGTTCTCACAGTAAAAAAAAAATCAACAATAAGGGAGGGTAGTAAAACGTAGAGAAACCGGCATATCCAAAATTATATCAAATGAATTATGTCGACTTGTTGAAAAAATACATACCGCAGTAGGAACAAGTATAGAACGAACAACTAACCAGCAAAATAATAAAAACTACTTTCGTCTCTTCGTCTTTCAGAAAAACAGATATAAAAAGCCTTTTACGGTAACAGCAAATCAACGAACGAAGACAACAAGATAGATTATAAGGAAAAGAGAATGTGCTGTCAATGTATATAAGCCCAAATATTAATACAGCTTGTGGTTAGCTCAGAATCGACGACATAGCGAACAATTGCTATCAACTCTTAGATCTCTTCATAATGTATTCTAGTGTTAGGTTCTTGTGTTGTCGTTATTGTTGGTGTCATAACAGTGAAGTAGTTCCGTGTCTAAAAAAACTGTATACAAGAAATCACACACGTTTGTGGCACAGAAAATCTCGGGAGACGGCAACCACTTTCGAAGCACATTGAGTTACCAAATGTACGGTGAAACATTACCCAATAAGAACACAAAAACCGCCCAAGAAAAATAATAAGAAAAGCTGGAAGAAGAAATCATAGTAACAAGAACAGAAAGAAGCAATAAGTAAGAAAGCGCTATGACAGTGCGAAATAATTGTACAGAAACCAGGAAAACATGTAAACAAATACAGTCACAAAAAATGGGATAGTCATAAAGAAGCTCCACTGTTTAGAAAAGAAAAAATACTAATACACAAGACGAGTGGAGTAATATCACCCCATCTAGAGATCCAACAAGCAAATGGATAAGCACATACGAAATCACTCAAAGCGTCGATATCATTAAGAAACAGCAACACAAACAGGAATCAAACAATTATTGTGAATTATAAGATTTTAAGTTCATCATGTGTTCTAGTACTACGTTCTTACGTTTACTTTGTTATTGTGATTATCATTACAGTAAAGTAGTTCGTGTATCTAGACAAGTGCATACAAGAAATKACGTAATCGTGTTAAATAAAAATTCAGCAAGACCAAAACTACCAAATATACGTCGAACATATAACCAACAGCAACACAAACACCTTTTAAGAGAAATAAGAAAAAGCACGTTAAATAATTAATAATTGAAGAAGTCTTAAGTCTCTAAGCAACCTCAGACATCACCTCACATGACGAGGATATCAATGAAGCCGCGCTAAGCCAACATCAAACACGGAAACGTCTAAGAAAAGCATTCACTGACCGAATGCACAATGCGAAGCTTCCCATATACTACAAAAGGCGTGGAAAACAGCAACAAGCTCAAAGTAGGATGACTGTGCTATAAAAGGAGAACGGTGGAGGGAATTATAGCAGAATAAAACGTAACTGAAGAACAGTGGTCAGAAATCGCAAAAGACAAGAAAACAATAAATAAGGAAGTGTTAAAGCTGTATACTATTTCAGACACCAGCTCGTCCGAGGAAGAACAAGAACAATGCAGCCGAACTAATCTACCATCCAACAAGCAAGCTAATAAAAAGTATCCGATAGTTGGATGCCCTGAAAACCTTCCCATTCTAATCCCCAAAAGAATCCTGTAACATGCGCTACGTGGGAGCCCACTAGCAACAAGCGTGTCACCCCTCCAACCCAGCATAGACGTAGCCTGCCCGGCGGTATATCCGGGAGCGGCAGAAATGCCTACCGAACGCTGGTTCAATCAATCAATGAATTTTTCAGATATCATATAATATATATAATGTATCAAGTAGACTACAATGTAGATAGTCTTGAATGCAGAGCTTGTTTGTTGAACTTTTTGCCAACTGTTCTAGAACTTGAGATAAGGTGGTTTTCACACTATTTTATGTATAATGTCTTTATTCTCTACGTTCTGAATGATAAGCTCAATTTACGAATCACATGACCTGTCCAAATTATTTCTCCGCACTGTTTTTTTTTTTAATATAATGAAGGATTTCAGTTCCGTGTCTATGTCACAGGAGGTGTTCTCCTTAAATTTGATTATATTTTAGCACATGTAGATTTCAATCCAAACTTCTTTTCATTAAACTATACGATTTAAAATTATTATTAAATTTATTTTGCGTTGGCGTCATTAAAAATGCCAAAGTATACATACTCGAACAAGAACTGCCGATGGGGCAAACAGCTCCACAGGTAGATATAAGGTGTATTCATGCTCCATCTAACAGGCAACGTTTAATATCTGGCGCACCCATAGATCATGTTCAAGCCGTTACGTGCCCCATCTAAAAATACACGCTCAAATTTCCTGCATGTAAATGAAAGTAATGATTTTTCATCAGGCAAGTACAAGTAGTAGATGGTAATAAATTGGGAGATAAATATCCCCGCTAGGCCCAATCTATTACGCGCAGCTAGTAACCCAACCCCGGCAGAAGCTCTAGTGGTTATAAATTATCAATTCCATCAGCTCCTAGGCGCGGTACCGGCCCGTCAACCCTGACAGACATTTATAAATATCGTTTACAAGAAATGACTGGAATAAGAGGGCCCTCACATTTATTAAACTTCTTAGATGCCGGAAAGCGATGAAACTTTAATTTGGAACATTCCGATTGCAGTGGAAGGGCGCAGCAGGCTATAAATATACGCTGAAATCCTGTTGTGTTGTCTCTTTATTTGACCAGTGCTTTACTACTTGCAAAGTTATTTGTTACAATTATTTGTAATTGCGAAACTGCTAATCTTGTGGGCTGTAGATACTACGTTGCGTTTGATAACAACAAAAATCTTAACCAATCATTGCAGCGTTTAAACATAGTGATACTGCAGGGTTTCTATAAATAATTCATGCATCCAGGAAGCTTACGGAAATTATCGATTAAATCAATTTGTTACCTCTCAGGACAGTACTATTGCTTTGGCTTATACTTGTCATCTGTTGATTTTTTAATTATTTTATATATTTTAATATAAGAAAACGCGGGGAGTGTGTATTTTCAGCTTATTCTGTAGGATTTTGTGGGATAATAAACTTTAAGGTTGCAGAAAGCTCACATTTAGGAGCTGTGGGGTGACACACAGTTCCTCATATGTACGATATCCTACCATCAGATATTAAAGTTAGATTCATACAACATTTACAAAGATAACGTAATGATATGAATTTTACAAACTCCCCGAGCACTACTTCATAAGGTTATTCATAAACAGAATGAATATACTTATATGTTGACAAGCTTTTTAATAATTAATAATTAATAATTATGAGTACGGGACAAGATTATACAGATATAACAATTATACGGTTACTAGAGTATTTTGCTGAAATAACAGCTATGGAAAACCTTAATTGTGACTCCGATCGCAAAAACTAACCATCCTGTTAATTACAGTATCCTCAGGCCAATAAGTCTGGTACCTACATTCGTGAAAATAATTAAGAAAGTTGTTCATGGTCAACTGTACACTTATGCACTTGAGAACAATATTACTTCGCCCCTTCAATTTGGTTTTGATAAAAACCAAAGTACTTTCCATTTTACTGAAGGTCTTAGACGATATAGTAAGAAAGCGTGATAGAAGCAATTGCACAGCTTTGGTTATGCTTGATTTCTCAAAAGCCTTTGTTACAATTGATCATGCGCTAATGTGTGTTAATTTATTGTTTCTTGTACTTGATGCAATTGCGCTTAGATTTTTCGAGTCTTATTTTACAAACGGTTTCCAAATGGTTAGAGTTGTAGTGTATAGGTCCTCTATGTGTTAATTATTATTTGTATTGTTTGGTTTAGTACGCGGTACGCGCTTATCTGCCATTCAGATAACCTAAAATCTTGACGCGCATGACGGGAGATACATAACCTAGAACTTTTAATGTTTACGTTCGGTAATATAGTAATCTTTATGTATGATCTGTGTGTTTAGCGATCACGATTCGCGAGACCGCGAACAAATGGTAGGAAGATGATTTTCTAATGTTTAGGAAATAAATAATGACGAAAAATGAATGACATGTTATGAAAACGATCCGGACTTTTACAAGGTCAGATGAAACCAATTTAGATTTTGTTAGCTTTGATTTCATTAGATTAGATCTTAGGGTTTATAGATTAGATTTGTACTGGTCAGGTTTTACTAGTTAAGTTAGAATGTAAGGATTTTTGTTCTTGATTGTGTATTTATGTTTGTATGTTATTATTTCCTTTAGATTTTTGCATTTGCATTCAACCTTTGGCTTTGCTAAATTCTTATCTTGTATTTAACAGTTCATTTTATTTTTCTATATTTTGTCTGTCCAGTTGTTTGTTTATCATTTAATTCATGTTTGCATTATAATTTAATTATTCATTTTGGTACTCAAAAGTATTAACTTCACTGCTTCGTTTAGATTTATTACATTTAGCAACATGAGCCCGCTATGTCATATGTGTATTTGATTTGATGTCTTGAATGTTGTATGTATTGTTATCTGTGTTTCTGTTATATAACATGCTTTTCTTGTCATAGTATATATATTTTGAATGTTTACATGATCTTGATATTTGCTTTTTATTATTGTATTTATATGTATTTTTTGCCATATTATGTGTTTTGCCATGTCCATGTTTTGATATTTGTTTTTACTACTGTTGTTGATTATGCCATGCTATTTGTGTCTGTGAATGTCGAGCTTTTCATATGGATTGCACAGATACATGATGTTACCCACCATTAGGAATACAGGTATGAAGCGTTTTGTATAGGTGTATTCATTTGGGACAGCCAAGTACTATTCTCGATATATTAACTAAAGATGGGTGAGAGACGTCTTGGTTATTTGTAGAGAAACGGTACGATATTACTGTGTGCTAGGTACGGGGTATGACGATGCTTCCCTGCATCATGTATGCATGGATAGCGGGTTCATGGGTTGAGCTAGTTGGGACGGAGGTTTTCTCTGCCGTGGCTCTTTTCTCTCCTATAGTCCCAGCCACTCTATCAAGCTAGGTAGGAAATTAAATCAATAAAGAACCTTTATGTTCATTTTTAGGGTTGCGGTAATCTTGTGTTTCATTGTCTCAACTTTCCCATTTCAGCTTTCCCAACAATGCATCCCAAATACAAGGTAGGTAAATTTGACACAACGTAGGCCTGGGTAAAATTAACTAGACGATAATGCCAAATCACGCCAAATTCATGTTAAATTGAAATATATTAATTTTCGATAGATATCAAAATTGACAACTATTGTCATTATGGTTTAATTTGGGTTACTTTTATTTGAGTTTGAAGTATATCAACATTGACAAATGTCAGACGTACATTTAATGTATTGGGTAGAACCCTGGGGATATTACAGAGTCAACGACCTTCTTTCAGCTGAAGTGCCTGTCACTAATGGTGTGCCTCAGGAATCAGTTTTGGGGCCTCTGCTTTATTTAATCTATACATCTGATATTTTCGCTACAGCTCAGTTTTCAAATATATATACGTTTCTTTCAAGACACAGGATATAGCGCGTGCACGCGAGAAACTCGTCAAGGACTCTGTTTCTAAATACGTGCGAATCACAGCCTCAAACTTAATGCTGGAAAGCGCAAGGTTATATTATGCTTTGCGCCTTATCACATTTAGTCAAGTCGCAATTGCGTCCAGATAATGACGGCCATCCAATCGAAATATGCAGGGAGGCTGGGTTTCATTACTCTTAAAAAATGTTATTTTGCACTTAAGTTGTTACACACAAATATTAATAACGGCGCTAAATGAAACATTTTATTAATAATATAATAATTATAACACTTGGTAATGTTTCAGATTTTATTGAGTTTAACCTCTTACATGTTTCGGCTTATTAGGCCTTTCTCAAAGAGTTTACAAAACGAAACTGTTGCTTAAAGTTAGATGCACATCCCACGAGCCTCTATACCTACGAGCGGGTGACATTTATGGCAGCGTTGATAAACAAACTAGGGAATTCCACTTGATCGTTACAGATATTTTTGTGGGGGTTGTTAAGTGTTCTGTTTATGTGTAGCTGTTCCAGTAATCCTAACCTGATGCCGTTTTGAACGTTATGTAATATTTTAAATCTTTTTTCGTCAAATGTATGATTGAGAGTTACACAACGTTTTGAAAAGCCAGTTAAGGTCCTATTATTTAATATGGATTTTTATGTTCTTTAATTCTTTCCTTAAAACTACGACCTGCGCAACCTATATAACTAATATTACATTCTTCACAATTAATTTCGTATACACCACTTTTGTTACCGTTGTCCGTCTTATCTTTATTGTTTACTAACAATGCTCCTAAGTTGCTTCTATTCACGGAAATAAACTTTCTATTGTCATTGGAGAGGTATCTTGACATTTTTTCACTAACACTGCCTATGTAATTTATTGACTGCCATATTTTAACTTCATTTGAGCTCTGCAAATGGTAAAATTGTGACATTATTAGTTTTGATTGCTTAATACTGATCATCTTTTCAATCATTTTTGGTTCGTACCCTTTTCTTATTGCCAGTTGTTTAATAATGTGTGATTCCTTTTCAAAATCTGCTGTACTTAGTGGAACCTGTAGTAGTTTCTGAATTAAACTATGAAAAGGTGACAATTTTATACTTACTGATTGTTTAGATTCAGCATGAATTAATGTATCGGTAGTGGTTGGTTTTCTATAATACAAAATTACTTTCCTTTGATGTAAAAAACCTATTCACATCCATTCCAGTTGAGGAAGTCAAAAATCTTGTAATTGAACATATTAATTCAGTTATCTTAGATGAATCCGTCAGAGAAGAATTGGTCTTATTATTAAATGAATGCATTAATCAAAATTACTTTTGTTTTAATAATCAATATTACACGCATGAAGATGGCTTACCAATGGGGTCTCCATTGTCACCACTGCTAGCTAAGATATACATGAATAATTTCGAAAAAATCATATTCAAATCAAATAGTAATCTAGTCAATTGCATTCAGTTTTGGGCACGTTATGTGGACGACATATTTTGTATTTGGACAGGTACAGACAGAAACCTGGATCAATTTTTGAATTACATAAACAGTATTCATGAAAAAATACAATTTAATATAGAAAAAGAAAACAACAACAGCATAAACTTTTTAGACCTTACCATAACAAAGAATTCAGGAAAACTAAATTTTAGCATTTATAGAAAACCAACCACCACCGATACATTAATTCATGCTGAATCTAAACAATCAGTAAGTATAAAATTGTCACCTTTTCATAGTTTAATTCACAGACTACTACAGGTTCCACTAAGTACAGCAGATTTTGAAAAGGAATCACACATTATTAAACAACTGGCAATAAGAAATGGGTACGAACCAAAACTGATTGAAAAGATGATCAGTATTAAGCAATCAAAACTAATAATGTCACAATTTTACCATTCGCAAAGCTCAAATGAAGTTAAAATATGGTAGTCAATAAATTACACAGGCAATGTTAGTGAAAAAATGTCAAGATACCTCTCCAATGACAATAGAAAGTTTATTTCCGTGAATAGAAGCAACTTAGGAGCATTGTTAGTAAACAATAAAGATAAGACGGACAACGGTAACAAAAGTGGTGTATACGAAATTAATTGTGAAGAATGTAATATTAGTTATATAGGTTGCACAGGTCGTAGTTTTAAGGAAAGAATTAAAGAACATAAAAAATCCATATTAAATAATAGGACCTTAACTGGCTTTTCAAAACATTGTGTAACTCTCAATCATACATTTGACGAAAAAAGATTTAAAATATTACATAACGTTCAAAACGGCATCAGGTTAGGATTACTGGAACAGCTACACATAAACAGAACACTTAACAACCCCCACAAAAATATCTGTAACGATCAAGTGGAATTCCCTAGTTTGTTTATCAACGCTGCCATAAATGTCACCCGCTCGTAGGTATAGAGGCTCGTGGGATGTGCATCTAACTTTAAGCAACAGTTTCGTTTTGTAAACTCTTTGAGAAAGGCCTAATAAGCCGAAACATGTAAGAGGTTAAACTCAATAAAATCTGAAACATTACCAAGTGTTATAATTATTATATTACACCAATATTAGTTTATTAATTTTAAAATTCGTAAAAAAAACTTGTAGATACACTCCTATTACCTTTGCTGAATGATGGTTTGGTGGCCTATTTTCCTTGTTTAACCTTAAGAATGTAACATAGTATTCAATTCAAATCAAAGGAGTGCCAGAGGTGGCAGGAGAAAATGTCCTTCAGCTAATCACTAAAATCGGAATGGTGATGGGGGTCGAAATGAACGCGACGGACATTGACAACTGCCACAGGGTGGGTAAGAAGCGGAATGTCAATGAATCAAGACCAATCATTGTAAAGTTCATCTCACATATTAAAAAACAGGAGTTCGTGAAGGCTAGAAAAGTACGTCGTAACCTCTGTGTTCGTGATATACAAGATGAGTGGAAACAAACAGTAATGTCACGTAACCCTGTGTATGTCAACGAACATCTTACAGTGCAGAATAAACTTCTGCTCAACAAGTGTAGAGAGTTTAAGAAAAATGCCAATATTAAGTACTTATGGGTGAAAAACGGTCGTATTTATATGCGCAAATCGGAAGACAGTCAAATCTTTGTAATATTTAACCAGCAGTGTTTGAATGATGTCCATTAATTCTTGTTTAATTATATATTGGTTAATTTTCATAGCTGTATATATTATTTTTCTTTTGTGAATATGGGTAGATTTTTAAGAATAGTTAATTTAAATATTCGCTCGCTGAGTGCGCYTTTTCTACAATTAAAAGATTTCTTAAATGCCCACGATTATGATGTAGTATGCTTGACGGAAACTTGGCTCGATGCTCGTATTATCGATGATAATATCCAACTTGCTAATTATAAGCTGTATAGAAGAGATAGAGGTAGTCGGGGAGGAGGTGTTGCCATTTATATTAAAAGGGCTTTTCATTCATCTGTATTGTCCGTTTCAAATTCACAAAGTATTGAACAATTATGGATAAAATTTAAGCCATGCAGGTTGTCTCTGACATCTGTTGGAGTTGTTTATCGACCACCATCGATGTCTATAGTGAACTTCTTCGAACAGTTGGAGACGTCCATGATTTCTGTTAGAGCTTCCAGTGAAGAAATAGTTTGCTGTGGAGACTTCAATATTAATTGTTTGCAACCAAACTCTGCTGCATATACTTACCTGAATGACTTTTTAGAACAATTTTCACTTTATCAGCTGGTGGATGAGCCAACCAGAGTTTCGCGTACATCCTGTTCTTTATTGGACTTGTTCTTGTGTAGTAACAATAATAATATAGTCAGTTGTGAGGTAATAGAACATACCGACATTGGGTCGGATCATTCCCTAGTTGTATTAACGTTAAACTTAGGCACACAACAAAAAAATGAACCTGCACAAATTAAGCGACGTAATTTACTTGATATTGACAAACAAAAATTTCACACTGATTTAGTCGAGATACCTTTCGATAATATTTTATATAATGACAACGTTGACTACAAATTACTTATATTTAATAATTACTTATTGGAACTTTTTGATAAACATGCTCCTTTAAAATCAATAGTTACAAGAAATGCACGTAGCAAGCCATGGTTGACTGATAATTTAAAGTTCCTCATGTTACTTCGTAACAAAGCATTTCAAAGATTTAAAAGGAGTGGTAATCCCATCCACTGGCAATATTACAAATTGTTGAGAAACTTAACTAACAAAACAATAAAACTTGAGAAAAAAGCATATATTAATTATGTAGTGGACAGTGACAGGAGTAATAAGAGGTTGTTCTATGAATTGCGTAATTTAAATATTTATTCTAAAAATAATAAATCTAATATACCAGAACATCTTCAAAATGTAGAAAATTTAAACAGATATTTTATAAACTCGTCTCAGTCACAAGATAACCCTGATCAAGAATTATTGGATTTTTTATCTAATAATAAGCATCGTAATGTTGGTAGTTTGCTTGATTTTACCATGGTAGATGAAGATACCATCCGTGAAACCTTGCTTAGTATTAAGTCTTGTGCTATAGGTTCTGATAACATTAGTAAATCAATGTTGCTCCTGTGTTGTCCATACATATTGAAGTATATAGTGCACATAATCAATTGCTGTATAGAGCAAGGTCAATTTCCAGAGTGCTGGAAAATAGCCCATGTTTAACCATTGCCTAAAATAAATTCTCCAGAACACCTTGGAGACCTGCGGCCGGTGTGTATTCTGCCAACACTTTCGAAGGTAATGGAGAAGATTTTATATAAACAAATTCAAGTGCATCTGGAACAGTACAAATTGCTTCCTAACCTGCAGTCTGGTTTCAGATCCCAACATAGTTGCACCACTGCCTTATTAACTGTGACCGATGACATTATAGCTGCGACTGACAAAAACTTGCTTACAATTTTGGTATTGCTTGATTTTACTAAAGCGTTCGACAGAATTAATCACAAATTGATGTTGTCAATGTTACAATTCCTTGGATTTTCAAATTTGTCAGTAAAACTTCTTCAAAATTATTTGTGCAATCGCCAACAATCAGTCATTTATAACAACTTGTCATCAGCACCTGCKGTATGCATTAGCGGTGTTCCTCAAGGTTCAATTTTAGGCCCGATACTTTTTGCTTTGTACACTTCCCGTTTTGAGGAATGTTTCAGATATTGTAAGTTTCACTTCTACGCGGACGACACTTAGTTGTACTACTCATGCCAAGCCAATGATATTTTGCAGAGCAATATGTACATAAATAAAGACTTAGCAGCGCTCTTCAATATATCAAAAAAGTATTGCTTATCTCTTAATCCTAATAAATCTAAAGTAATGGTATTTGGTAGAAAAAGCCGCATGCAATATATAAATCAGGTAAATATTAACATTGACAATGAAACACTTCCTATTGTAGAATCTTCAAAAAATTTAGGGCTTTATATAGACACTGACATGAAATTTAATACCCACATCAATCATATTTAAAAAAAATCTTATTCCAGTCTAAAACTTTTGTATCAAAGCAGAGCAATACTAAACTTCAGATGTAAGCGCATCTTGTCGGAAGCACTTGTATTACAAAATATAATTATAGAAGGCTCCAAAGGATACAAAATTCCTGTGCCCGGTTTATTTGCAGGTTGCGAAGGAGGGATCATATAAGTGGCGCTATTCATGATATCGGCTGGTTAAAGGTCTTCGATCAAACTTTCCTTCACTATTGTAAATTGTGTATCCACATAGTAAAGAATGGCAATCCTTCTTACTTAAAAACTAAATTAGTTCCTAGAAAAAATGTTCATTGTCTTCATGTTAGAGATACTTACCTCCTTTCAATTCCCAGACATTATACAGCTCAGTTCTGTGGTTCATACTCATATGTTGCGGCAAAAGTTATTAATTTACTTCATGCAAATAACTTACGGAATGCTAGGTTAACTATTATTAAAGATATGTTACTTAAAGGAACACTCAAATTTAATTTTAAAGTATAATTTTGTATATTCAACATTGATACATTTATTAGTTCTTATGATTCAAGCCACTAAAAAAAACAAATTTTTATTTAGTATATATGATATTTATTTTATTATGTACTTAGGATTATGGGGAAGATTAGAATCTGAGGTCTATAGTGATCCTTAGKATCTGACCATGATCCTTTTTTTGCAGGATGTCATATATTTATTTGTATTTTGTTGTAATTATTTATGTAAAACATTCCTGGAGAATAAATTTATGTATTATTATTATTATTATTATTATTATTTATCTGAACCTTTTTTTGAAATAAACGCTATTATTATTATTATTATTATTATTATTAATGAATTTAATCACAAAGTAACTAGAGCCAAGTATAATTTGAAGAATCTCCATTTTCTGTGACATTAGGCAATTGCGCCCACTCAAAAAATTACTGTCCAGAAATTTTACATCGGCAGCCCTGGTGCTACAACTTCCTTAATTGGCCTGATCGAAAGTCTCCCTGCATTCCATATGAACTTTCCCACTTGTATTCTGTAATCGTGCCCGCTCTGGTCAAGTGGCAAATGAACGCGGACAGATTGTCCTTCTTTCCTCCCGGCCAGGATTGAAGTGGTTATGTAATTACATCACGACCTAGGGTTTGATTGTTGGTGAAGTTGCGAACCTCATTACCTCAATTTGACTAAAACATGACTCGTCACTGCGCGGAACGCCGTAACGACCGTTTAGGCTTACGAAGCCAATCGACTGCTCTCTGTTGGAGCCAGAATACACCATAATTGTGCTTGAACAAATGCCAATAATTAATGAACGTTGAACCAAAATTCGACGCAACCGAGCACAAGTCAAAACAGATTTAATTCCTGGTCCGAAAGGCGCCTTGCCCAGAAAACGGATGTACGATCCTAATTTCCGCAATAAGTAATTAGTGTAGTAATCTACTTAAGTCGAATCGACAGGTATACTTTGTATCGGACCGGGTGAGTATTAAATACACACGTTGCATAAATAAGAATATAATAAGAAAAACGTTATAATTACAGGTAACACATGCAGCGGCATACAAATCGATAATAATAATAAATACTGGTAAGCATAATTTAAGGTTGTATAAATTTGAAAGAATATATATAAATAATAAAATCTAAAACAAATAGTGTAGATATATGTAAGGTAAGTAAAACTGATAATGATTACGTTAAATTAGTAAATGCCGTATAAATAATTTCTGTTTCAATTTAATGTAATACTACGTGACATTGGACTATTAAATAATAAATATATATAAGCAAACAGTGGAGGTTTTACTCAATCGTTTGTTTATGAAAATGCAAACTCAATTAAGGAACAGATAGGTAATTAGAATATAGAACATTCAATAAACACAATATACCGCTATATACGCAAGTTACTTGGTCAAGCACCCCCGTTTAACATTTCATTATCTCGAGATATAACATAAATAATTGTAAAACATGTAAATATTGTAACATAAACGAACGACACCTTAAGCGCTACTTATCTTGTTCTTTATACTCGTTTTTATCAGCAAGCTATTGCATCAACGGCAGTTGTTCTCTCTCGCACCCTCGGTATGTACTGGACCTCGGTTCTGGTTGTTCAGGAATCGTTATTAATAACTGCATCAATTGTTGACAATTTCCCTTGTAATGAGCTCTCCCATAGACGTTTACGTGCTGTTGTATGTTTAGTCCCTTAATGATTTACTAGTGGTAGATATAAATATAGGTCTAGATTTAGAGCCTAAAGCGAAGTACTAAGTTGTGGGAACAAAAAGGATTTCTTAACTTACCCCTCACTGCTCTGCATACATACATGTGTTTAACTATTTACTACCTTTCTATTTTATCTTAAATCACAATGAGCTCTTATCAGCACAACCTAGCGAGCCGACGTGCTACGCCGGAAGAAAGTAATTTGGTCAAAAAACATTTATCTACATCTTCAATGACACTAACCTTATTGATAAAACATGCATTCAACGCTGCAGCTTGCAGCATTAAACAGAAAACATGGTAGTTCCGTAATAAATATTGCAACGTTAGTATACAAAAAAGTCAGTGTATGCACATAAATATTGAATGTGATTAGGATTGGTTTAGTTGGTAGGAGTTCGCAAGTTAGTCCGTTAAGTCTTAAGTACCAACTGTGATATTATGTAGTGTGTAAATAAAAATCCACGAAACCAATATGCGTTCCTGGTTAGCATGTGCGACATTCTAGTGACACATGCACGACGGCGCTGCAATGCTTTTTCCTAGCAAAGCAACTTAATTCGTATATAGGGTGTTCACGGTAAGAGTCTACAATGGCTAACTTTTTTCTTTGAAGTAGTAGACTTATAATCTAAATGGGAAAGTCTCATTAATTTTTGAGAAGTATTTTGTGGTGTTTACAAAAAATAAACGCACATCAACTGACCGACATATCGAGTACAAGTTTGTTATTTTTTATAGCGTATTCCATTAAGGACGTCGAATTAAATAAAACAGTACTAAGGCACCACAGCCCTACAGTCATTTATTTTTGAGACATCTGATGCTAAATAATTGCTGTTCACGAAGTTTGTAGTAGATACTTTTGTGAATTAATGGTCAATTGTTTTCTTTAAATACCATTAAATTATTCTCTAAAGTTCATAGAACAGATATCTCAAAAACAAATGACTGTAGGGTAGTGGTACCTAAGTACTTTTTTTGTTTAGTTCGACTCCCTTAATCTAATACCGCCTCTCAGGAAAGTGAACACAACTATTACTTTAACGTATACTTGTCATCTGTCGATCTTTGAATTATTTGATATATTTTAATATGAGAGTAGGAGTGTGTATTTTCGACATATTATGTACTATTTTAAGCTTGCAGAAAGCTCACATTTCGAAGCTGTGGGGTGACACGGTTTCGTATAACTTTTAGGTTATGTATCGTATTTCTGAAGCTGTAGTTACAGTAAACCTGTTAAATAATTATTGCACTATAATGGGCTCAAAGATGTTTTTAGCCTGCCGTAATGGTAAAATTCACAAACTAAGCGGTAGTACCGTTAGCTGCACTACACAAAGCTTCCACAGCGCAAGACTGTAGAGATTGCCACAACTCTAGTGTACCAATAATGATTGTAATTTCTTACTTTTGACAGAAAAATGCAACGGTAAATTGCTGGAAAATCCTTATAAAGCCCTTTATTTCGTAACTGTAACTTGATCTTCAAGAATTCAGAAATCAGCGCCGCCCGCATTGCATGGATCTTTTATAGAAAACCTGTACATAGCTCAGTCAGATGCCGTTCAATTGATTTTTGTAAACACCGCTAAATTCATCCCTAACGTTCATGAAATTTCCCCTTTTAAACCACAAATCTACGATGCCAAATAAGGTTAGTTACTATAGACTCTTTCGTGAACATGAGATATCCCAAAAACAAATTACTGTTGGGAAGTGGTACCTTAGTACTTTTTTGATTCATCATACTTCCTAATTTAAACCACTAGTCCACGACGTCAAATAAAATTAGCTGTTGTGTACTGTTACCTAGAACACTTTGTTTATCTTATATTGAGGCAAAGACACCTCTGTGCGTTAGCGCACTAACGCATTAAGATGCGCACTATTTCATTCATTATCATTAGTATTAAAATTTCTAATTGTGTAGTTATCAAATTTTACCCCTAACAAAAATTTTTCATACTGAATGTTTTGTATTTCAAAGATCGTCTTGATTGTGATAGGAATCTTTAGAGAATAACACCATAACAGAAAGGGCGATTGTAAGGATAAGGACAACAGGATTGCTTTCAATAAGAGACCTTGTATTGATCCACGGATGTTTGACGGTTCAAGAAAAATTACAACAAAAGGGGGGATGTCTACTAGCGCATATTATTTTTAATGTGCTACATAAACGCTTAGCATCATTATAAGCGCCTTTACGTAATTCTTATACATACCCAACAAGGTGTAAGATACAAAGGTGTACATATTTTTAACGATTACTGTAAACACAGCTATATTACTAATAAAGTCTACTGTCGCTGCTATTAATGCACCATTTAAAAAATACACTAACGATGTAATATAAGAGGTGGCACGCCATTTGTACATTATATTATAAGCAGCGTAGGATCGTAGTATCACCGTAAGAGGACGTATGTTTATGCTATGGTATTGAAAGCAAACGTGTGACATTTATATTGTGGATATCTGTTTGAAACCGCATCTTCTGGATAGCATATTCAGTCAGTGTGCATAACCGATGGGCGATGTGTTCGTTCAGAACAACGTGCACCCTTGTGACACAGCTACTTTTTTTAGATTAATTGCGAGATATGCACTTTAGACCTTAGTTTATAATCTATGATTACACCTAGGTTTTTAGCGGCCTCGGCGAATTATAAAGTTGTACTCCGTAATTGCACGACCAATCTCTGCTTTAAAATATTGCGAGCCTTTCACTAAATGTATGAATTTAGATTTTGTTACAATTAAGTAGCAACGCGTGATTGCTCACATTAAGCTGGGTGCCATCAGCGTACTGAAGAAGTCTGCAATATATAAGCAGAATAGTAATGGTCCCAAAGCAGACAACTGAGAGACTTCTGACTTTAGTATCCCAGGTCTTATCGCCGCCGCAAACGCTGATTTATATTAGTAAGGTAGCTCATTATCAGCTTTATAGCAGATGTTCATGTTCACCTATTAATTTAAATTCAAATTGTCAGTGGACCATATTGCAAATGTTAGATTGATAAAAGTTTAATAGTTAGAGCAATCGATCGAATTTAAAAATGTCCTTATCAGGAATGTCTAAGTGTAGTTGCGTAAGGTTTACTCCCATATTTGTCAAAATTTTAACAGATTGACCTTTGCTATTCAGTAGTATAAATGAGTTAACTTTCCCCTTAAAATTGAAGAATTAACTAAATTGCGTTAAGTTTTGTACTAATCCCATGCCAAAACTACCCCGCTTGATTTGTATTGTTCAAACGCTTTATTTCTTCACTTCATAACTCTGATAGTATAGATGAAATAATAAAAAATAAAGTCAATACACATTATGTGGTTTGAGCAAATAATTAGAAAACGAATACATTTAATAATTAAGAGAGTTTTGGAACAAAAGCGTAGCAGAAACAGATCAAAAAGGATAACCAAGAATTAGATGGGAACATGAAGTGAGAAGGACATAGACATAGAGAAGCCTGAAAGAAACTGTAAAGAGATAGAAAGACATGAAGAGACTAGTATAAAAAGAAAAACGAATAGCCGTCTCTGATTGCGATAATGAAGATATTGACATTGCCAAAGAATATATATAAAATCGCATCATAACTACAGGTATTACATTTTATCTGACAAATAGAAGTTGATGATTACACACATCAAAAATCTTTGATTAATCAAGGGTCACAGATACAATACATTTTTCTAAAATGTCCACCCCAACCCATCTAGCAATAAGAATAGAGCTGGTCGTTCACTCAAACATTAAGCAATATGATGTTTGAATGCTACTTTCGATTCCAGCATATGAATGAAGGTTGTTTACAGCTAATCAGAAATGTAGCAAATGAACCTAAAACAGCGAAATGAGCGGAAAGAGCAATTTAAATCCTTTAGCGAGGTCAAAGTTCTCTCCCCTTGTTTGCCACCTCTCTTAATTAAACAACATGGATAAATTATTAGCCAATGTGATTACGTCTAGATCGATATCAAATATAGGCGTACTCGTATATTCTCTACCTAAAACGCTAATTAACGTTAAATTTTTCCTGTAGTGAAGTTTTTAAGTTTTTACTAAAAGCTGCTATGGACTTGGCATCTTAATACTTGAATAACTCTTTCTCAACAAATTTTAATACATCAAACACAATTCCACACTACTCACAAGCAAAGCTAAAAAAAACGCTAGAGAAGCAACTCTGAAGTTTTATTTAGAATCAGTAGCTTTGATATAAGTACCACAACAGTAATAGGTATATAATTAGTATAAGAGTAAATTTTTATAGTAAAAGCCGTGCAAAAAGCTATTACTAGGTGGCCATATTCAGCAAAATAACAAACTGATAACATTGTGCAAACCACATAGTAAAATTTAGCAAGTAAAACTTGAAGATAGTTAAAGCAAATTATAATTCTTTGTGAAATACGAAATAAGATTCATTATACTTAAAGTGTAGTTAGTATAATATAACAAATTGAATTAATATGTCTTTCTGCACATCCGTTAATTACATTAAAGAATACATATTTCGAGGAAATCTACTCTCATCTTCAGTTAAAAGTTGTTAGAAAAAACACATTAGTAAGTTGAAAGTTACAAAGATAAAATAATATCTTACTTAATAAAGTCACCTAGGGGATCTTATAAACTTAATGGGACGGTTCCTATTCTCCTTGTTAAAGTTGATATTAGCTAAAATCAACCCAATAACTATGACAACACTTTAAATTGGCGTATGTGTTTGATCTAGATTTTAAATACAGAGTGATTTTAGCTTAAAATAGGGAAGATAAACTGGCCTAATAAGCTTAGATTTGATATTATTAATTGTTTCTGATGTGGATGCCTTGAAATAAAGGAACCACATGAAAAATGAGCAAAACGCAGGCTTCAAATAATAACCACAAAGTTCTTCTAGCTCGTAATAAGAACGTTTAAACCGATACATGTTAAACTATGTAAGCAACATTATTACGAGATGGTTGCATTTATTTATTATTATAGTTTTTCCTATAAGGTGGTGTTTCTTGGAATATATATAATTATAAAGTATTTGTAATAAGCATCTCCGGTCATAGAAACAACAGTACATAAACGGTAGGTAATTATCATGAGTAGGTATCTTTGCTTTATAATGAACCATTGCTAATGAACACCTTACGTATACATAGAAACTTGGCTGTTATAATTAGATGCTTTCAAAGAGAATTCGAAACTAGCGCAATCAAGAGGTTGCCTTCAACTAATACCCCATTCCTTATTTAACCCTCTTAGGTAGAGGAATAATCGTGGCCAGACATGATGCAGACTACACTAAGAGAATATCAAACAACAAACGTCACAGCAGGGCTCATTTAATCCTGCAACGTACTGCGCGAGAGCTAAAGAGACCATACTGCGAGATCCGCGATTGTAGTCGAACTGGGAAATCCAAGACAGCAACTTTAATATTTAATACTCGGGTTTCCGAGTTTTTCTGGCGACTGAGATAAAACGTGTTACTGGGGAAGTGATGACATGGATGCTGCTAGTTTTGTGCGATTCAAGGTATCAATGTCAGATCTATTACATTGCAGTCGTTTAATAGAATTAACAGCGTTTGACTTATGAGTAGCTTATAATTAAAGTAATTTTTTAGAATTTTGACAATTAGTCGTTATTTTAATTAGTCAAAGCTGCATATTACTATATGCGCTATTCAACAAATGTAATATTCTATGTTATCCTATTTACTGTAAAACTTTTTGAAAACCTCACTTAAGTCTAATGGAGAAGTTACACAATTTTCACAAAAAGCCCAGGCCGAAAGAGAATCAAATTTGAGGATATATGTCGGAAGAAAAAATTAAATAAGTTCTTAAGTAAACTCAAACGGACTCTAACGTTACATGCGAATCTTAAGTGCGTAGCTAACCATAATTGTGATATATTCTCGCGTTTCTCTAAGTAAGTCATTAACAAATGTTAGTAGTTGAATGCATACCAGTCAATGAGTACAAAAAAGGATTAAAGATATTAAACGTGGCAATGTGCAGCTTCATGTGTATGCATTAACAATGTACACATTGCCACATACGTCTTTAATCTTTTCTTGTATTCATTGGTTGGTTTCCATTCTATTACTGTTCTGTCACAATCGTGCTAATGGTAATTGCGATGTTAAGCTGGTAATGGCAATGTTATTGGTATGCTCTACAGAATTTGTTAATGGTGATGTTAACGTTTGTTAAATTGCACAGTTATTATAGGTATCTCAAACCAAGATCGTTTCTTATTGGTAGATATTAATGGAGACGTTAAGGGGGACCAAAATTTTTTTGGGATTAACATTACCATCTTACGTTAACATTAACACTAACATCATCGTAAACACTTAATACAAGTCCCTGTGTTCTGCAGTGGCGGCTGGTGACAAATTCTATTGGGTCGGCAGTAAAAACTTTGGTCCACTCTAGTTAGTCAATATTATTTATTTATAAATTAGTAAATAATTTTGTATATACTCGTAGTTGTTGTTGTTTATTACTTGCTACTTCTGTAAATTTTCATATCGCCGCAAGTTAAAAAGATAGTTCATTTGGTAACAAATAGCCTAATCTGGCAACTAGCTACATAATTTCAACGTTAGGCGTGCACCTGTACTGCACCGCAAAAGTATCGATATATGTCGACCCAATCCGAAGATGTATTCGGAAGTCCGGCAGACAGCATTAAGCGATTATATGGGTATTGGCGCTTACTTATTTTGTTATTTTCTTTTTGTGTGAAATTCTTCAATGATTTCAGATTGACTAAATTTATAACATGTATTTAATTAATTCTGTTAAATGTTTGAAGGTATCTGCTTAAAATTGTTTATTTAAGAGGATAGCTCTTACAATAATCTTGGGAAAATGAAAAATTTCGTAGAACATTCGGGTAGTTTTTCGTGATTTCAGTATTGAACTATATATATAATTGTTGTTCAATGTACATGTCAAAATTAATTTTCGGAATCCGACGATTATGAATGCCGGGCCTCCTTTATTGACTTCAATAAAAACATATATAAGTAAAATTAAATTATGATTATAAAAAACTGTAAGCATGTAAAGGGTGTCAATCAGATAATTTGAATTGAATTGAAGAAAAATTGAAATAACTGAAATAAATGAAGTCCGTTTTAACGTTTTATACTGTCTGCCGGCCCCAGGCATTGCAGTCTCGAATTTCGCATCAGGATTCAATATGCGCGCAGGGTTGCGTCTTTGTTCAGCTCATAGGAAAACGATGCTATTGCTTCCTTATACGATGCGGTCTGCCGACCCAGCGCTTGGATCACGGGCTTGGATGACACATACACGGCCCAGTCACGGTTGCCGAGTAGCGTAAATTTTTCGGGATAACCCGTAAAAATGTGATTTTGACTAATTATTAATTTGATGGTAATGTAAAAAAATACGCTCCAACTGTTTCAAGATATCTGAACATAATAAAACAAAATATACATAAAAATACGAAAAAAAAATAATTTCTTCGATCAAAATTCTGGGTCGGCGGTGCCGACCCTGCCGACTCGGACGAGCCGCCACTGATGTTCTGGTTCTTACCATCCTTACATTCGCATTAGCATTAACATGATTGTGTCAGGGCAGTTATTGACATTTGTTAACGACCGACGGCTAGAAACGTAATTATTCGCCCGTGACGTCAGAGTCCGTTTAGAGGCGTGGCTTTAACTCAAATTTGTAATTTATATTTTGAGCTTCCTTGGGGATCGATTTAATTTTGTTTTTCGTCATACATATATCCCCAAATTTGATTTTTTTTCGGGCTAACAACTATTTACAATACCAGGATTTAAAATTCATGCAACGTCCCCGTTACTTTTGTGTAGGTCGGTAGCACTAAGTGATTTTTGCATTCGAATTTGATTGGGTGACAACTTAATCCTGATGCCTGAAAATGTCAAAGTGTGGCGATTCGGTCAACCGAAGAGATTTATTAAACTGTTTTTAATTATTAGTGTAAAGTGGAAAACAGCAGCAAGGTAATGGGGCGCATGATTATCTCTTAAGGTTTGCTTTGGTTATTAGTTTTTAGCAAAGCCCTCAAGCAGAAATTTTAAATTAGTTAATTTGGAATGTAAAAGATTGTATTTCTCGTGTAATTCATATTTTTTGCACAAAAAAGATCAGGTTTAGGTACTGATGATGATGGTTGCTATCCTCAAGTTTCTGCTCTTTCATTGTTACGTTATAGATACATGAATAATTTTAATATAAATCGACTGGCATTCCAATTAAATTACACGAGACCACAATTACTGCTCATCAATCTACATAAATAAATTAGTTAATCACAAGATATCATCTAACATCTAAACTTAAAAAGACTATGTACACTCTAAGAGAAAAGTAAGTTTATCAAATAACGGTCAAAAAAAATAGAAAAACCAGCTCTAAAGCATAACAAAGGTAACTAACTAAAATATTTATGTATAATATGACAATAAAAGGGTAGAAAAAGTATAAACTAGAACAAAAATTGTTTATTGAAAACCTTGGAGTACATTCCAGGAAAATTAAAAATAAATTACATAAAATAATATTAGTATATTTTTTGTATTAATTTTCGCTACACAGTAAAAAAATTGTCCGAGTAAAAATTTTAGAGCAAAAACCATTCTAATTTTCACTCTAATCAATTGTTCTCTCTATTATATCGATTTTTTACAAAATACCTCTAAACTAATGTAGTTTTTACACTAATTATCCTCTTTTTTCTCGAACTAGAGCGAATGAAATAATCTAGAGAAAAAGTAACTCTGCTAAGAGTGAACAGAGCTCTAGTAGGCGTTGTTGTGCCATAGTGTTGCCAACTTAGAGGTTTTGCAGGTAAATTTAGTGGATAAACTCACCTAGCAAGAAAAATAGGTTTTAGTAGTTAGCGGATATTTTAGCGGGATTAACTATTTTTAGTTTATTATTAGATATTACAATTTATTATTTAAACGTAAAGATTGCAAGCTTTGTAGAATTACCAAATGAATCATATAGGAAACTTAGATATGAAGCAGAATCGATTTACGCTAGATGAGTCAATAACTATTGTACTCTCTTTGCTTGAAAAAATATTTCGTGTACACTTTACCTGCCCCTACCAATACAAATTTTAACAACTAACGTGTGTTTGGCGCTTGTGTGTTCAACGTAATAAAAGTATTGGTTCAGAAGAAACACGATGAGTTCGAGAACGAACATAACATAACTAACTAACATAATGTATAGGTACCTAACAACTATTTATGACCGAATAAATAATAAATTTCGTTTTATATTAATAGATTACTCTATCCAACCCTGTCCTAAGAATTTTATCGGGGTTTTTGGCGGATTACTTACGGCAATCTAGCGAAATTCCTATCTGTGCGAGTGGAAACTGGCAACAGTGTTTTCTACAGTGTTATATGGCGTACGGCGTACATAAAGGTAAGTAATGCTTGCACAATGGCACTTCATTGGTATGAATAATAATAATAATAAATAAGTTGTCGATCACCACATAGTCTAAATCTTCTTCCAAACATTTAATCCAGTGCCTTAAGGACGTTTAACAGATTTGTTAAACGTGTATGTAAGTTTCTAAGTTGAACATGTTATTTTAGTTAAATGTTATTGACTTTCATATATTGCTTTATAAAGAACCATATCAAATAACGCAAACCGGTACCTAAGTATTTATTTACTTTTGAAACATAATAAAATATATTAAAATATTCATATGTATTCTACTTTGCTTCCTACCCCCTTCCCCCATTAAATGTAGTTCATTAACTCTAACTAGTGATTATTTCAATCAAGAGCCGAGTATAAGCAGAACTCATCCTGACAGTTAATTAATGCTCTAGTAAGGCATATTGTACACTGTCAGCTAACACTATTAGAGAGTATTTTTACTCTAGAATAAAAATATTTTTACTCAAATCTAGTGTCAAAAATTACATTTGTTTAGAGTAAAAATTACCTTAAAATTTACTCTAGCAATGTAGCCAAGTTTTTTACTATACTAGAGTCGACCTGTTCCAGCTTGGCTTATAGTGCTTCTGACGAGACCAAGATTAGTAAAGTCACGTCTCGGTTTCGTACACGAGACCGAGACCGAGATTAAGTTACCCGAGAAAGATTTTACATGTTTACAGGAACAGTAAACTACTAGTCAAGTCCAAGTACTTTATTACTTGCATATGTATTCAATACCCTCAAAGACAGCGAAAATAAAATACATATTGTACCAAAATTCACGCAACACGTAAAGCCTTTGCTAGGATAAGAATCAGGAAGAAGTTTGTCTTTTGTCACATCACTTACTTAACGTTTCTCATTTTATAATTTATGAATTCTAATTTTACAATACCGGGACTTGCAAATGCAGGTTGCAACAAGTACTTTGAGGTTTGATTCCATTTCAGGGTTGTCATATTTACATTCTGTTAGTTTATCTATTGGCCACCGACTTCAGCGCGAATTAGATTTATTAACAATTTATATCAACGAAAATTTTAATTCAACAAACTTAATAATTTGCAGAAAAGGCAATGGTTTCAGTTTAAAAATCTTTTATTTATATGTTTGATGAATAAAAATGTTACTTGAATAAAAAAGATAAAAATAATTATTAATATGTTTGTTTCGAAATGTAAGCACAATGCTTTTATCAAATTAACAAAATAATTCATTAAACATTTTTATTCGGTTTAGTTTGCAGAGCGATCAAAACACTGTTTGATGTAAATTCAAGAAGCATTAAATGAATGTTTAAAATTGTTAATTTTTGAAATGTTACATGAAAGGATTTGTTAATAAATGCTATATCGGCGTTCCATAGCGCATAGTGACGTGGCAGATAGCATCATCATATTGTTTATAATATTCAGCACGAATAGTTATAACTGCAATATCTAAAGATTGCCTTTCATGTAAAATGGAATATCAGTATATTGACAATAACTAAATACAAGTAAATCAACCGTCAATTGATTTAATTTTTTTGCGTTGTGTGTTGGTATTAGTGCAAACATGGTATAAATCTACGCCATTGAACTTCGCTATTTTGGCCAATTGTCATAGTTTTTTTTTTCGTCTTGTTTCTTTTGTATAAAATTGGCCCACTAAAGAATTGTATAATTATTATTATTTTTAGAACATATTTTTCTAGGATTCCTATATAACATTGGTTTCTATATTCGGCGACATAAGAAAGTATTTTACAAGAAATAAACCAGACAAGATAAACGTAAAATGTAAGAATTAATATCAGTTTCTTCTAAGTAATTATAATTGTATGATGGAACTAAGTAACTAAAAGTAAAAAAGCATTGTTAGATTCAATTTAATATTTTGGCCTGAAAAATAATTAATAAAATACAATAATAGAGTCAAATCAATTAGTATAATTACTACGAAATCAACAAGCCATCTTGCGTGGGACATAAATACTATGAAGGCTATAGCGCAATACATTAATATGTATGAATTTTGTTGTTAAATATGACCAAGTGTGATGGAGCGGAGAGCAAAATTTAGTTACTTGCATGATCAACTTAATACCATTATTTATAAAAAAAAATCTCTCAAATTAATATTTACAAAAGTATATACTTTTTAAATCACTGTATTTAAAAAGATTATAAGAATCTGATAAATAATGGTCATTTTGACATATTTATGCCAAAACAAATATATTATCGCATATAATTTTAGTACAGCCTTCAAATGTATTTGGTGTGCTGCACTGTTATTTTAAAAGAAAAAGTTACAGAGGACAAATACCGAAATACCAAGCTTAATCACCCGTAACCACCACTGTATAACTGTAGAAGATATATCTCAAGATATTTACGATACACTTTAGTTGTAAATATTTCTAATATCGTCTTTGATGATATTCTTGTAAAAGAAACATATCGGGATTTCAAAAATATTAGGATTACCACCACTTATCAGAAACACGAGACCGAGATCGAGACCAAAGAAACCATGCATTTCCGAGACCATGCAAATCTCGATCTCGTAGCACCGAGACCGAAGCACTATTCGCTTAGTGTTACCTTAGAGTATATTTAAAGTACTATTTTTTTTACTGTGTATATAGGTTTAGTGTTTCAGCACATTTAGTCCTTGCGATGGCGTATTTCATAATATTTAACGCAATTTACGTGGTGTTTCAGAAAAAGGCAAAAAATGAAAACTTAAAGGAATGTTCTAGACGATTCCTTTTGTTTATAAACGCAGAGTGAAACCGTGGCTTCCTGAAGCGCTCCGCTACCTTATATGCCAAGAGGGCCATAACTCAATGCAAGGACTTTATTTCAAGCGACAGCAGGGTTGCGGAGGATAGGAGCTGACCCTGCGAATCCAATTGCTCCGGAAGATATAAAACAAAAAGACAGACAGAGGCCCCGCGGTCGTCCCCTTTCCAATTACTGTGCATGCAATTCTGTTAATGGTGCGCTACTATCGACGACGGGATACAGTTAAGAAGAGGAGACACTTGCTTAATGATCGGCCCTCGTTTATATGCCGCAGACGGGCGGAATTATCACAACCTCCGCGGCCTCCGCGTAAAAACCGATGTGAACCGAAACACGACTATAAATAAGTCGGGGTGTCGTTTTCTCCGGGTTTAATACTAATGATGTATTTTTGCGAGAAAGGGAGCCCATTATTCCAGTTGTTAAAGTCCCGGAGTTTCGGATTACCCGCCTTTCTTCCTGTGGTAAAACGTGACCGGCTTGGGAAGGACGCCCATTAAATACCATACATTGGTTGTATACTAGGTCGGTTTCGCCTGCAACCCTAGACAACCCCAAATAGATGTTGCTCTTATCTAGCCGAATAGTTGAATGCCTTGTGTGAGATTTATTTCAGTAAATTATTGGCTCTTATTGGAACGCTGTATTGTATACTAAATACTCGACCTCGGAATTATTAAATTCGGTAGACATCTTAATAATAAACCTTTACTGAGATTGTGATGCTTTATACAGTGAAGATTAAAAACATTCATAGTGGCTTTATAGGTATTACAGTTTAATCAAAACACTTCACTCGAAAAGCTACAAGCACGCTCGATAACAAGCAGAGCTTTGACCTTCACCAGTCTTATTATTAGGAGTGACTAACCTGTTCAAATTCAATTTATGCAGGCAACTGTGAAGTATAATTAAATTGCAATTACAGACAAAGCACGCTTCGGCTTCCCCTTTTATTGAAACAGCAAAGAAACTGGAGCAGTGGAAAAACACAACAGCTGATCTTCCGTGACGGTCAAAAATGAAAAATAATTGCTTACATCTAGATGAAGTAAAATAAAATGAAAGTTAATATCATTCTCTTTCTTTGTACATAAATGATATATTAAATGGAGTTCTTGGAATGAAAATTACATCCATGTTTGATTAACAATTACTTAGTATACAATTTACTAAAGATACTGCTAGGAGCATTAGTATGAATGACTGTCATTAGAGTATAATTCATCAGTATCACGATGCGATTATAGTAAAATTAACATGACAAACCATTTATAAGTAAAAATTAGTGTAAAACAAAAACATGTACTGTGTACTGTGTTCAGTTGGCCTTAACTGCACTGTCGTCTGCATTTGGATGCAGACTACATCTGTCTCTTTAATATAAGCTATTGCCTGAAGTCCAATACCATCTGTGGTGTCATATAGTTCAGCTTATTGTGCTTTCCAGAGGTTATGTGCAATTGCAGATGTTAACGTTTTGCTTACTCACAGTGCATCATCTACTGAATCTGTGCAGATTCTTATGAAAACATGACAATTATCCAACCATTATTTGCAATTAATTCAGTTGTGTAAAAAGTATAATTCAGATTTGTCAAGTAGTCATGATAGAAAATTTTAGACAGCGTATTGCAAGTACAACAATTTCAGTTGCATTTTTGAGCACCTGTCTTCATTTAATGCCTTACTAATATAATATACTGAATAGTCTTGTAAAATTTAATTTTTAATATCGTATATCATACCGATTTTGAACAATAATTATATATTAAAATGCACGTTTATGCTATGTTGTCTGCACCGCAACCAACTGCAACAAAGCCTTATGGCTTCTTTCCTTATCGTCGCAGAGTGGTGCACGTACACCGAACTCTTGAAGTCATGGTTTTGGGACTAGGGAGCCAATGCTTATGATTACAGCTAGTGTTCATTTTATATATTGTTTTCCAACAATCTCTACTGTCCTGTATTCAAGGATTTTTCAATAGCTATATTTCGACAGGCTCTTCCACACAGTTAGAGTAACAATTTACCTCTTAGATGCTGACCTAAACCGCATCTAAAATGTGTACGAATAGCATATGAACAAGAGAAGACTACCCCGCTTCCAACACGAACATCCAGTTGCATCCAGTCTGAGGTTGACATTTGGTGATTATGACGTGTTTTTTGGTTTCAGCTGCAAGCACATTTCTGAACTTCAGTCCACGCGGAACAGAGATGGAACTGATAAAATGATCAGGGTTGAAGAATTTATGCAACCCTTGCTTCTAAATAGTTTGTTTTAAACAACCCAGGCCTCTGTTCTATTACCTATATATTTCTCTGGCATTCTTCTGTAAGAGCAAAGTAGGTACAGAAATGAACTCTACCGATAAATAAGCCTACATGGTAAAAATCTTATTATTCCAACAAAGTGTTCCATTTTTGCTACCCAACATCCAACTCTTATTTTAAACAGAATACGTTGTACATTACAACATTTTTGATTTCCTTTTTAAAGTGATTGGCCCTTTGCTAAGCGTATGTATTACCTACAATCGACCGTTTCAGCCTTATTTCACTTTATTGAATTTGACATTTACAGCATACTCAAAAATGGCTAATATCTCTAAAAGTAAAACAGCTAGCAACATGCTGTATCCACAAATCGACAGAACACGAGAAAATCAACCAAAATATGTATGACCACAACATTTATGAAGTGCTGTTTTTTCACGCGTCAGTTAATGGTTTTCAAAAAATTTGATTATGGATAATAAGCAGAAACGTATATTATTACATTTCAATACGCTGATTTTTTTTCTCTTTCAAACTTATTAATACACATATGGGTCTATCTCTAGCTCTTTTTACTGAATTATATCTATTTGGCATTTTCCTTCTTGCTATATCGCAGTAGCCATGTAAGAGAAAAAACAATGAAAATAACGCAAAACATTTATTTTTACTTTTATGTAAACCACATCCAATTCAACAAAAACTATGAGGAAAAAAACAAAAAGAAGCAATAGCATTTTGTTTACGAATACGTGTTCGATAAATGCGAATTTCTGACTTAACTTTCTTTTATTTTAAGCACGTATCAAATACACTGTTTCTAAACACAACTACTTTGAACATTCTAGAAGATACATCTTCCTGTCGCTGCCTAAACTTATCGTACATTCCGTAGATAGATTATACTGCCATCCATCTAACTAATTTTAGCTCAAAATCGACACACAGATGTATTTTGAGCTGCAAATTCCAAAAATTTGATCAGAAATGAGCTAGGACGTCGGGCGGCCTAATTTACTCCGCTTTTAGATCAAACCGTTGTAGCTAGCGACAAACGGATACCATTCCGAAATTCAGGAGGTCCAGATTAGTAAATATGCTTGAAATTATACAAATCGGAGGTGCAAAAATTTTTAGGTCCAAAAAGAACAAGGGGGTTAGCCTTTGATGTTTTGCGATTRTTCGGTGGAAACTTATTTTAACTCAAAATCGACACACAGATGTATTTTGAGCTGCAGATTCCAAAAATTGGATCAGAAATGAGCTAGGACGTCAGGCGGCCTAATTTGCTCCGCTTTTAGATCGAACCGTTGTAGCTAGCGACAAACGGATACCATTCCGAAATTCAGGAGGTACAGATTAGTAAATATGCTTGAAATTATACAAATCGGAGGTGCAAAGATTTTAAGGTCCAAAAGGAAGAGGGGTTAGCCTTTGATGTTTTGCGATTTTTCGGAGGAAACTTATTTTAGCTCAAAATCGACACACAGATGTATTCTGAGCTGCAGATTCCAAAAATTGGATCAGAAATGAGCTAGGACGTCGGGCGGTCTAATTTACTCCGCACCTCTTCCTGCAACTCTGGTCCACAGATGGTGCAGATTATCCATTAGCATGTAACATGTAATATGTAACAATATTTTCTCAAACATTCAATAGCATTTTATTAGTTACATTAGCAAATGTTTTTCATTGCCCATTGTGTACGAAAATTTTAAGGAAAGCTTTCAAAAAATGTCTATGGGGTAGGGTCCGGCGACCTTACAAGGCGTCACGCAGGACTTCATACCGCGTAGAATTCATGTTATCATTAACTCTTTCTGGTAGGTAATGTTCGTAATAGATTATTTAGCAATTACAAATGTCGATTGCCTATATTTAATTTTTGGTGTACCTAATTCTACATAATGTGGATGATATTTATTACTTATCAGTACTCGTCTTAGAGAAGTACAACCAGTTGTACATTGTACTAGCAATTTGAAGTGCTGACGTTTGGATTTCCAACAACACTATGCATTCCCGCAAATTCCATTTCTTCCGTTGTATCTGCTTTTCTATAAAGTGGTACTTTGTAGTGTGCTTTTCCAGTTTGCTCAAACGGAGCCAATTATTTTTCTAACGCTTGAACACTTGGAGGACGTCGATACAGATATATGTCTTTAATACACGACCAGTTGAAAGCAACAACAAGCAACAAGCAGTTCGTGCAAAAAATCTGAGCTTTAAAAATGTTTTTATACACCTAAGTTTTGACTACTTTTTTCCATGGTTCATCGAATGTCGCTATATATTTTACTTTGAGGGGTATTAGTCATTTTTGAGTATGCTGTAAACGTCAAATATTAAAAAAACCTGTAAAACGCCGAAGCAGTCTACTGTAGCTAACATATGAATGCTTAACAAACTGTCTCTCATTTTCAACAAGGAAATAGAAATGCAATAATATGCAGTGTGTTTCATTTAAAATAAAGCAGCAGCGTGGCAAAAATGTAACATACTGTATGTATGGAAATATTTTTAGGTTATAGCCATTTAAAAAGAAGATGTTTTTGTGTAAGACAAATAACAAAAAACCTACAGAAGAATACTTTAGCAATCGCGGACTCTGTATATGACAGAGACCATTTAGAAACAATTTACAGAATCATGCTAGCCCTAAAAAGAATAAAATATGGGAATATATATATTGGAAGAAAAAATTAAATCAGTCTTCAAGTAAGCTCAAAATATGAACTAGGAATCTGAATTAAAGCCACGCCTCTAAAACGGACTCTGACGTCACGTGCCGGATGGATCCACGAACGGTGCGGACCTAATTCAGGGGATCGTTCTTTATAATTCACGTGAGGCTGGGGAGAGGGATAGGGTTTGGAAAAAATCGCAAAATGTCACAAGGGGGAAAGGGTGTAGAAAGATATCACTTATATTTACCTCTTCGTTGAATGCAGGATTTCTAAACCGAAAAACGTCGCGCGATTTTTCACATGATTATACCTTTCCCATATTATTTTTATGCCAGTCAGAAACAACCTGCAATATTATTGTCTGTCTGTAAATTTTTATAGCGGTGCTTAATTTTCCAAATTTAAATTAGAATATACCTGTGTTTAAAGATAATATTTTGTAAATTAAAAAAAATACACGTTATTTTGAGAAGTAGTGTATGGGGGCGTAGTCTAAAACCTCACTACGCATCACCAGAGGGGAGGGAGGGGTTAAGCAGTTACTAGAAAATATCAGGTAATTAATGATGACCCCCTACCCATAATTATGATATATCTCGTTTCTCCATGTCAGTCCTTAACAAAAGTCAGTCAAGAAGTACAAGAAAAGATTAAAGGTATTGCATGTGGCAATAAGCACGACTACAGGTAAGTATTTGCAAAGTTAGTTGCTTGAAGGTCAGTCATGTCATTAATTGTGAAGTAACATGCCGTTATCTACAATGCTCTTTGCCTTTGTGCACTGTGCTTTGTAGCAGTTTTATATTGTGTTCCATCTAATATTGCTAGATCCGTAATTACGTACATGGTGTACTTTGTTAATGCATATACACGTTGTTCACGATGGAGCCGGGCTTCGTGAAAGAACAATCCACTAACGAAAGAACGCCTTGCACAAGGAAAATGTTGGTCGTTTCATTGTATTCAATGTCTTGTGACTCATTCCCACATCCAAAATCTTTATTCTTTTCTTGTATTCTTGGCTGGATTCTATTCAGCTATTGACATTAAATTTGTTATTAACTGGCACGGTAAAATGCCATGATTAGGGCTAGTAACCATAGAATACTAAGCGTTGATAGTTAAATTGCCTTCGCTGGCAACGGGTTTACGGGCACTGTAATCAGCACGTTAAGTCCGTATCGTGCGCGGACTCGTCCGGCATGTGACGTCAGAGTCCGTTTTATAGGCGTGGCTTTAATTCAGATTTCTAATTCATATTCTAAGCTTACTTGAGGACGAATTTAATTTTGTATTCCGAAATTGTATCCCTAAATTTGATTCTCTTTCTAATTTAATATTCATGCAACTTCCCCATTGTTTTAAATTTTCTGTTCTAGAATCACTCCATGTGTTTCATCTCTGTTTAGGATGGACTGTAAAATCTGCGAAGTCCAGTTCAGGAATGTGCTTGCAGCTGAAACCAACAAAACACGTCAGAAAGCTCGCCATAACGGTATGGATACAATTAGATCAGACATCGATGTCTGTGGGCCAAATCTGCGGCAATTCGTACAGTTGCGGGTGCCGCTAATTGGTTCCGAGGCTGTACTGCCAGCTCGGCCCGTCTTCCAATCTAATGAAAGCCGTTAATTGGAATTGATGCGGCATTAGGTCGGATTAGTACCTGGTCGAGGTTTAGGACTTCTTGCGCAATACAATGTCGTTACTGGTTACGGCCGAGTCGAAAACAAGCCATTACTTTTTATTGGATTGCGTTCTGGAAATTTGTTAGCGCGGCTAGTTTTACCACAATTCGTGGATGAGAGAAGCAAAACTTCCATCAGATTATCATCATCGGCGTAGTCGGTCTTCGAGTGCGCTTTTGTTCTGTCGTGATAATTAGAAGGTCGTATGATCCATGACCATAGAGGGTGCAGCACCTAAGACAGAAACAAAATAATATTTATTTCCAAAAGACATCAATATAATGTATAGAAAACGTTATGTGTTAAACTATATCCCATAAATAATAGTATAAAGGATAAAGACTCTATAATTGTATAATAATAATACGAACAGTTCTACAATCACACGTTACAGAGGTGAACATTCATTACAAAAAAAATTATCTAAAGTATAAAAGCAGCCTTCTATTAGATATGAACGGATTGATTTTTTTAATGTTAAGAGTGTGTTTGTTTTGTGATATTATACGGCAAGTCATTAAATACTTTCACACTTTGTAATACCCCCAAGGTTCCTCCCCAATAAATTTGGTAAATTTTGATGTAGTCTATTTGCTTACCTTGTGATTGGGTATGTAATGTTGGATGGGAAGGTTGACACATTGAAACACATTAAATGTAAAAGGAATTATTATACTACATGATTGCTAAAGTGATATCTCTTCTTAAACCTCTGATACTTCATAGCAAGAAATAAGAAAAATGTCATATTTCATTTTATTTTATTTTCACGATGGTTTGTAAGTTACGAGACTGAATTTGTACGCGAAAATATACGTACGCCTATAGAGGATTGAAAAACATCCAAACTCGTGGCGATTTATCAGTCATTTAAAAAGAATCTATTTTTGCGGCGGTGTCATCAGATTGAGATAGGTCAGTGCGCTAGATTATTGTTTAGTTCCATCCGATAAACAGTAAAATACAATCAGCGAGGCCGAGTAAGGTCCGGATTTTGAAGGTTTTATTTAAAAAAACGAATTGTACTACCAATATATTGTTTTCATATGTTGTTGAGATGCTGCAGTTTAATTTAAGACAACACCTTTAATTTATTATTAATTTATACCTGCTTAAATTAATAGAGTGCCCGGGAATATGGACGGGAAGAGTCGCGGTAGAGAAAACCTGCATCCCAATCTAAAGAAATTTATCTAAACTTAAATAAATCAGTTTAATAACTGACTTGGAAAGGAATCGTATTTTCCCTTTAAAATATCCAAGCTCTCTATAGTGTGCAGTTCAAAGATTAGTACGAAGTCATCACAAGTGGATATATCTATACAGTATGTTACACTACACAGTAAAACATTTATACATCTAATAACCGGCCTTTTATAACAATTCCTTATACTAATATAATGATGTATGAAAAAAAGATATACAAAAACAACACAGTAGAAAAATATCAACACATAATATAAACAGAAATCACCTGTAAAAATACAGGACATTTCAAAAATTCAACAACAAACACACAAGACAGTATTAATGACCCACACAGAGGGGCCAAAAAAAACAAACAATATGGACAATAAAAGCCAAATGAACTCCATCTGACTAATAAAACTACATTCAGTACCTCCATCATGAATTAATGCATTAAATACACGTCATTTTTGTAATATGATAATCGCTCTACTTTGTTAAAAAATTTCATGCAGAGTTCATTCTTTGAACTTAAATACTGGTTGGACCAATAAGAATGGAACATGGACACCTATGTACCCCGTACTCCTCTACTAACTAAACCGTATCCTATTTGGTACACTAAATCTATCATACGTAAAATAAAACTTAAACGCCGCTTGTGGCTAACTTATAAAAAATACAAGTGTCCTAGACATATACAAGAAACTAATGAGTTTAGACGAGCAATAAAGTCTGTAATAAAAGCTGAAAACCGTATTTTTATGAAAAGGTCAGAGGAGGATCTGAGAGCAAACCCCTAAAATATCTGGAAATATGTTGGGCTTAAAAGAAATGACGGAGGAGTTCCTGCTGAACTATCTTACCGTGGAAGCATGTTGAAGAACACTCAGACATAGTGAACGGATTCGCGGAACATTTTGCGTCCGTGTTTGTTAGTGACAGTGCGAATGATTCCCGCAAGACTGCGTATGGCATGTGTAATATCTTGCACAACTTTACTGTAACTGATAAGAACATCGTTGATGCGGCGAGAAAGATGAAGACAAATTTCACCGTGGGTCCCAACAATATCCCAGCATTCCTTGTTAGAGACTGTATATCGTGCTGATGCCGTCCTTTACGACATATATTAAACTTGATCATTTCTACTGCAAGCTTTCCTAATATATGGAAACTCTCTAAAGTCATACCGGTATTTAAATCTGGTGAAAAGAATTGTGTAGAAAACTACAGGCCGATTGCTAATATACCTAATTTTTCTAAATTATTCGAATCAATAATGGCTATGCATCTGTACAATCACGTGTCAAGTATCATTATTAACAGCCAGCATGGCTTTGTGCGCGGTAAATCGACTAGTACTAATCTGTGCGAATTTGTACATTACGTTTCCGAAGCTCTTGATCTTAATAGCCAAGTTGACGTTGTTTACACTGATCTGTCTAAGGCATTTGACACAGTAAACCGTGCGGTGCACAAACTGCGCGCCTTGGGTCTTTGTGATAATCTGGCAAATTTGTTTTCGTCGATGTTAGAAAATAGGGCACAATATATTGAATACCGAGGTTATCGTTCTATTACGTATGCGGCTTGTAGTGGTGTAACTCAAGGCTCTAATCTAGGGCCTATACTTTTCTTAATTTATTTCAATGATGCTCTGTCTTTGTTTGATTGCTCGACATATGTATATGCTGACGATCTGAAGATTGCCAAACGCATTACTTCTATCGGTGACTGTTACGCACTGCAGCAAGATTTAGACAACTTTTGGTGTTGGTGTGTTAAAAACAAGCTGAAAATTAATATTGAGAAATGTAACTCTATCACCTTCAGTAGAAAGATGAATAGGATTGAACATAATTAATATATAAACGAGACAGTGGTTGGCAAACTTATGCAAATTAAGGATTTGGGTGTTATTATGGATAGCCAGCATTACCAGTACATGTATACGCACTCCGCCAAAATGCTGGGTTTTGTTGTTTGAAATACCAGAGAATTTAACAACACCATTTTGGCTCTGTATTTTTCTTTAGTAAGATCAAAGCTAGAGTATTGTTCTGCAGCGTGCAGTCCGTTCTATGACAATGGGTTTGTAATTATGCTTATTACATAGGATACTGACAATATCTAAAAAAAAAAATTCCTTCAGAACAATTACTGTTAGAATTTAATCTGCAAACTTTGAGTACCCGAAGAACCTTGGCTTCTTTGGCTTATTTGTTTAAACTTGTTCATGGTCAAATCGCGTCCAGTCTACTATATGAGGTTTGCTTTCATGTTCCACGCCTAAACTCCAGGAAATCAATCACTTTTAGTACTAAGCATGCTAGAACTAATCATTTCTATAATTCACCTTTATTAAACAGTGCAATCCGAACATACAAGTCCATTTCCTCTTTGGTTGATATTTTCCGGTATGTTGGTAATGTTAAGTTATTTAACGTGCTATAGCTATTTGTGAGCACTTGTAGTTTAAAACTTAAACTTGTATATGTCTCATTGCATACATGATATGTTGTTCTCATTGTGTTGATAATGTCTTTGTATGCGCGTCTATTATTGTGTTACTTTCTGTTCTTTTGTTACTTACGCTTAGATACTTACATTACAGCCTTTGGGTTCTAATAAATCGTATTACTATTATTATTATTTTTAATTAATTAATTTTTAAAGATTACATTTATCTTTTGAGATAAGCTGCGACAATTCTGGAACCCACAAAAACACTTTCTAAGTTAAGTTTTTTTACCACCGAGAATCATTTACAAAGTTATATAAGTAAAAGAATAATATTGGCACATGATTTTTGCAGATATCTTTCTAAAGAAAATTTAATCTTTCAGCTTTCCCTACATACCTAACATAAGATTGTCTATCTCTGCAATCATTTACCAAACTGTAGTGCCTACGCCAAACCCCTGCAACTAAACATAATAATCCCTAAGTGCACTGCATTCTACACGAAACCGTGTATCTGTCCACCCCTGCATGCCCGCAGTGATTTCATTTATTCTCAATCAGCAAAGTATTTCCACTTCTGACTCCATACAGGAAACGTCCATTCCAATCATGTGCCTGGAAACCGAGACAGCATTTTGGAGAAATGAAATTTACTATGAAATGTAGATGCACCTATCACAAGTAGTTAAGGTGTTTCATTCGCAATATAACTTTTCTCTTGCGAATGTTATACTTACTCACGTTTTGTGACAGTCAGTGCTGACTGTAGTGGCGCATGCAAGCAGTATGATGCCTGCAAAGACGTTATAATATTAAGTAATAAGGTCGCCCTCGACATTTTTTCTGAAGCTGAAAGAATATTAGCCGGCAAAATACAGGATGACAGATTCACCTTGTTTTTGTACTTTGTATCGGATATACCTGTAGCTGCATTGATCTGGGACATTAACCAGAGGGCCTTAGTTGTATAATGCAAATCACACKAACATAGCATAGCATAGCTTCCACAACGGCATACAATTCACGATGGAGATGGAGACCAATGGCACCCTACCCTTCCTGGATGTGATGGTGACAAGGTAACAAGACATCACGCTAGGACATTGGGTCTATACGAAGCCACCTGCGACCTGCATGCAGATTCACACCACCACCCCGCCCAAAAACAAGGAGTCATCAACGCGCTGATACAACGAGCGGAGCTAATCAGCGAACCAGACCACCTAGAAGAGGAATTAGAACATCTACGCAGAGCACTACAGAAAAACGGATATAATAATGCAAAGCACACCAACAAAGCATAGCATAGCTTCCACAACGGCATACAATTCACGATGGAGATGGAGACGAATGGCACCCTACCCTTCCTGGATGTGATGGTGACAAGGTAACAAGACATCACGCTAGGACATTGGGTCTATACGAAGCCACCTGCGACCTGCATGCAGATTCACACCACCACCCCGCCCAAAAACAAGGAGTCATCAACGCGCTGATACAACGAGCGGAGCTAATCAGCGAACCAGACCACCTAGAAGAGGAATTAGAACATCTACGCAGAGCACTACAGAAAAACTGATATCCTAGGGCACAGATTGAGAAGGCTATTAACATGCAACCACGGAGGAAGAAACTAGAAGAGCACATCGCTGCAGCATACTTGCTCTACGTCAATGGATGCACAGATAAGATCGGACGGTTGCTGAGAAGACATAAGATAAACACCATCTTCACCGCCCCGGGAAAGATAGCTAACGCCTTTCCAAAATATCTTTCGACGACTGAGGTGCTACAAACGCCGGGTGTGTATAGCATCCCATGCAGTTATGAGGAGGTTTACATCAGCCAAACCGGAAGGCACATCAGCACGAGAATCAAGGAGCACATCAGGAACACCAGAGACCGGCAATGTGACAGGTCGGCTGTAGCAGAACACCGAATGGAGACTGGCCACATCATCAAATTCGAGGAGGCACAAATGCTGTCAACGGAAGCGAGAGTCTGGCCAAGACTGTACAAGGAAGCCATCGAAATCTATTAGAATGCGCACAATTATGGAGACCGAGGCATCGAATTACTTAGAATCTGGAAACCGGTCATGCGTAACAACGCCCACGCATTAGTGAACCGGAGTAGTATAAATACCGGAGCGGACTAGGACACTTCAGTTTCAGAGCTACTTCTGAAGAAGACACCGACATGAGTGTCAAAAGAAAGTGGTTGGTTTAGATTTTAATTAGCTAAATGTAGGGAACAGAAAGCAACCAATTGTCATTTATGGGTTTTTGTCAATACAGGGCATTCAACCATTAAAAAAGGACTGCACTAAATATATGGGATTATAAAGAAATATATTTTTGTTCAAAGCAGCCATGCAGTTCAAAGCAGTTTCACTTTACGGTACAGGTTTTGTTTTTGCCATATATGAGTTACATCGCAGGTTATAAAATCCACATAACCAACTCAATAATTTTGAAACAGTGTATAAACAGTCTATTTGGAACGTTCCTTAGGCGGCCTTAAATCAATAAAAGCAGCATGGACCGTCTCGTTTTCGATCAAAATATGATGGGGTTTATGAGCCGGCGGACAGGACATAAACCGTCGAGCTCTTTGTCACCGGAATCCTATAAATATCGGGCAGTTTGCCCGGGGCGCGTCAAGACGCCACTAAAAGTGAAAAACGCCCCTTTTTCTGCTATGGCCCTCGACGTAATATCTGCTGCGTTCAGGTGGTGAAAATGCCTCGGTTCGTCGACGACATGTGTTGTGAAATGGTCGCTATTACTTATTAGCTTGGTAAAAACATACATTTGTACTGCAGCAGCAACAGATATACATCCTTTGTTAAGTTGATCAGGTCTTACTGCAACGTATAGCTGTAGCTATGGGTGCTCCCTCTACCCTTTCTACTATAGATCTACGACTTAATTTTGTATTTCATAAACGTTTGCTTTCAGAACTATTAATTTAATAGAACCATTATACACAGCTACTAAAATAGACTTTTATAAAGTATGCATAATCCTCTTTCACCTTGTTTCAAGTTCACTACTCCAGTGTACTTGTTACCGACAGCTTTGAGGAACATGAGGTCTTATATCTGCGTCTACGTCATGATCACGTCGGCATGTACTTATTCGCGCCACCTAGCACCTATGTAGCTGTGTACGAAGTACTATGAAGATGTACGATCTGTGCCGTTTTTTTATGGTTTCTATGAAATATTTTGTAGTTAGTAGTTGTTAATGTGCTTAAAAGAAACTTATACATACTTTATTGGGTATCATTTCATTAATTTCGATTACTTTTGTCAGTGTTAAACGAGTTTTTGTCGGATACCCCGGACTTATCGGGTACTCAAAAGGTATCAGGTAGCTGCGCCGGTAGTAATATCGGGTACCCCGGTAATGAAATTATCAGGTATCACTATCCCTAAACATTTCTAGCCTATTTTCTTGTCCACAATTGCCAATACTTAATATAGGTAATTTAATTAAATTCTACTCTCTTTTTTGTGACGTTGCTTTATTATTTTCTCCTTCTTCGTCTGTACGATACATTAAATATTTTACACTCCATTGTACAAAAAAGTGATTTTGGATTACAAGTCACTATTTAAATGACAGAAGTTTCACCATCGCTGTGAAAATGGAATTGCTGAATGATCTACATCTAGGGTGCTAACGGTACTCATACAGTACCGAAATGTCTATATCCTAAGCCAAATTTTGATAATGTGTATCGATACTGATTGCTCGATATTATAATATGTAATCAGAAGGCTCATGCCATGTTGGGCCCCAAGCATGGCTCCAAATTTGAATTCATTGTGTAGACCATTGTTTAGTTTTTTTTTTGTATTTTGCATCAGTTTGGGATTAAATGAAGAAAAAATACAATTCTGAAAGTATTACATTAAATCTTCTAATTATGAAGCCTTACATGTTATATGTATATTGAATATTTAAATATAATTTTAAGGTTTGCAATGGTCATATTTTTTTAAACTTGCCATTTAATTAGTTTTTGAGTTTTATTGTTATTTATAATGTATTATTAATTACCTGTAAAGAATAAGATTTGCAAAATATTATTGCTGTTAAGAATCATTGTTATTAATTTTAGATGAAATAAAAGGACTGGTAGCTTTAATTTCTTTTGCCGTGCAAGGTATCTGGCAACACTTTATATTTTTTGTAGGCATAATCTAGTACTACCAATATAAGAATGCATTATGTATTGAAATCCCGATATTCCTTGTATCGATACCGGCAAACAAAGGTATCGACAATACTTCAGCCATTTTTAGCGCCGATTACGTGTAAAATATTTGAAAAAGTGGAGCACAAAGGAGTGATTAATAGAAAATCTTACAGTGAATGGAATTTTATAGGTTTTACACGGGTGGTTCTATACTCCGATCATCGAACCATAATCATTTTATAATTTTTAGTTAATTGTTCAATAGTAAAAAATTTGTTATAAAGATTAAGTCGGACTTGAATAAACAGCATCAAATCCGATAACGTGCAAGATGCATACAATTCACGTGATCACTCCATGTATTCTGTGATCGAAGTATAGTAAATAATACTGTTTCTGATGAAAAGATGTCCTCTTTTGGGGTAGCCACAGGGCAGCATCGGATATCTCACTCATCGTTCTTACACTTGCAAACGAACACATATTTGTTCTAGTTTTGATCATTTTGTAGCCATAACAGCCATAAAGTTATTATTTTTCTTCTCCATCCATATCATATTCACACAAGTTTGATTTCTACCAGAAGGTGCCCGTCCCCAGGTTTTCAAGTTGCCTATCGACGTTCTCCAGGTACCAGCATCACCATGGAATCTTGCACCAGGTACTACCATCAGACAGATGCTCCAACTGCTTATGACACAAGAGGAGCGGAGCTCCGGGTGGTTTCTACCAAAGGATGGCCAGCTCCAACTGGTACCTCCAGAGTGTTGCAGAACACCAGGTCCTTAGGTTAAACCTTCGCGTAATCCAGAAGCGAATATCATGAAAGAGTCTTACACCACGTGTGTTGAACCCAAAGGCGGCCTGCACCAGGTCGTACTACAGTACTTTAACGCAGGAGGTGGGTTCCGTATCCGTCCTTGGGTTCAACACGCCTGGTGTAAGCTTCTTCAATGATGTAGCTACGTACTTGGCCAACCTGAATGTTCAAACTTGGGACCTGGTACTCACCGATTTAGGTGGAAGAAACCACCCGGAGCTCCGCTCCTCTCTTATAATATAAGCAGCTGGACAACCCGTCTGATGTTCGTACGGATTTGAAGCAGGCCACCCATATGATAATGCAAGCTAGGCAAGATTGCTTGGCGATGTTGGCACCTCGACAAGTGGGGATCCTCTAGTAGATATAACCTGGAAGTCTTAAACTTGCAATATATTTTAGCTGCAATTTTTAGGCTTGCATTTTTTGCTACCGATTTTAATCTTGCAATATTCTAGCTGCAACTTTTAAGTTACAATTTTTTAGCTGCAACTTTTTATGTTTTTTTATATTAAATTTTGCAATACTACTCTATCAATGTTTTCGTAAAACCATGGCAATATTTTTTATACGATGATTTGGACGAAATTGAGATCCAAACATATTTATTCTCCTTAACGTTTATTCAAAGATACAGACCCCGATATTTTTGAACAAGTATTTGATCATAAAAATTTGAAAAGAGAGGAATACCCGATATTCCGATCCGAAATACATACAAAGCTATCACAGCAGCAGCTGCTAAAAAAAACGTAACAAGACTAGAAAACAGTAACATTTTTGTTTTTTATGTTCAAAATCTTTATTGCGATATTTGGTTTGAAACACTACTGGATCGCTTTATTTAGAAAGTTTTATTTTTTATTTATTATTTCTAAATATGTTACTTATTTCTTACTTACCTAAAAATCATTGATGTTACACATAAAGTACTAAGTACTTAGCCGTTTTGTTTTATTTTTGCTTCAAATATTTATTGCTACCACGTATTGCCCGTTTATTTGGTATAAACAGTATTTAATAATTAATCAGCAGCAGCAACAACTCAGCACTTGCATAGTAAACGAAAATATTCAAATACCTACATGAAATAATAATAATAATAATAATAATAATAATAATAATAATAATAATAATGTTTATTTAGGTAACTCCATATACAGCAGGAAATCCTTGTATCGAGACCACGTCAGCAAGATAAACAATTTGCACAATAATACTAAACACATATATATAGATCCAGCCAGAAATGTGCATAATTATGTATGTATGTTAGTTACTATAATACTGTTTAAGAAATTAGAAAAAGCTGAATATTTTCTTATTTTTGTTAAAATCAAATCAGCTTTGTTTCATGATTTTCGACTTTTTTATACAGAGGTACATACTGGTGTCGGTGTAGAACATACCGCACGAACTACACGAAGGCTGATAAACCGTCTTCTTAATAATGAATATTTCAGTGATAAAAAACTCAGTATAGGTAGATGTTAAATAACATCATCAAAGAATTTAAAATACCTAAATTAGTATTGGTAGACCCTTACTTTGCGAACAACTAAGCATCACCAAACAATGTAAATCACGGAATAATAGTAATTTAAGGTTTTTTCCTTCAAAACTGTTGGTCTCATCTACTCATACAACGTTATATTAACAAGAAAGGAATTTAATTGTGCTTCAGTGGTGTACAAATAAACTATATACGATTAAATACGACAAAATATTATTTCACGGCGCCGGCGTTTGTTTTACGAAAACCGCTACACCTGTATAATACAACAGTTAAAAATCAATAAGCCAAGGTAACTTCTCTTCAGCAAAAATAATATACCATATATAAATTTCCTCTAATTATCAAAAAGAAAATAATATTCAGATTGTTAGAGAGTACTATATTTATTCCACGAATCGGTGCAAACCGCACGGTTGTATTTCATATAGTTCTAGAAGAACTGTTAATTTTTGTGAACATAACAAACCTAAATTTTTTACAAAGTACTAAATATCGCCAAAACTACCAATCCTAAACCACACGTGTTAGGGTGCGTGCAGAGTGACGCGTCGAGCGGCGAGTAAAGCGGCGAGTCAAGCAACGCGGCGAAATCAAACGTGTATTTAAATAGGAGCGTGCATAGTGCCTAGAAGCGTCGCGGATTCGAGCGGCGAGTCTAGCTGCGCGTTCGAACTTGTCGAATTTCGCCGCTAGACTCTTTGCAACGGCCGTGCGATTTCTGTGTCATTTTTAATTCCAACGGTACAAGAATGAATATTGAAAATTTAATAAGCCTTGTCTTCATTCGTACCCCATTGTGGGATCAGCGGGATGGACAACATCACAATAGATACGTGCTGGATAAGTTGTGGGATCAGGTTGCAATTGAAATGCAGTGTTCCCGTAAGTACATATTTATTTATGTTTTGTTGTTGCAAACATATATTTTGAATGCGTCCCTGATCACTTTTGCCTGTTCGGTAGGCCTTGTATTTCGGGTAACCACAGCTTCTGTGGGAAATGACATGGTAATATCCTCGGACCCAAAGTGGTGCAAACCTTCTTTATCAATTATTACGTTGTGCAAAACGCACATACATTTCGTAATGGCATCTGCTGTCTCAGGAAGACATTCAATTGGTTTCCAAAGAAGACGCCATTTTGCACTTAGTATTCCAAAAGCACATTCTACACCGGGCTCTAGAAAGCCGGGCGTTAAAGTATTCCTTGTCTGGGTCCAATTGCCTTCTACTGTAGGGTTTCAATATATTCTTCATCAAAGGGTATGCTTCATCGCCGACGAATATATAAGGCATTAAAATATTTGTAGATGGTAACATTTCGTCAAACGGAATATTTAGGTTTCCATATTGCAACAACTGGTATAATGAAGACGATTGGAAGGTACCTCCATCACTTTGCTTGCCGTAACCTCCCACATCAATTACGATAAATTTGTAGTTACTGTCAGCAACAGCTTGGAGAACAATTGAGAAATACTGTTTGTAATTATAAAACATGGTCCCTGTAGAAGCTGGACATTTGATGCGCATGTGTTTTCCGTCGATAGCCCCAATGCAATTAGGAAAGTTCCATTTCTCGTAGTATTCCTTTGCTATTTGTTTAAAGGATTCTTGTGTAGGGGGCGGCATATGTATAGGTTGTAAGACATTCCACAAAGCTTCTGTAATTTCCTTCACAATACGTGCCACAGTTGAAAATCCCATACGAAACGCAAAAGCAAGGCTTCTGTAGGACGAACCAGTAGCCAAATATCTGTAAATATAAAGAGAAAATTGCATCGATCAGTGTAACATTAATTTTCAAAATATTTAAATATTAAGTGAAGATGTGACATATATTTCATATTCAAATATATTTTAGGTGATAGTGTACGAGCAAGATGGAAGTCCCTTAGAGATACGTTTAGAAAAGAACTCAAAAAGTTGCCACATCCTCGATCCGGTGATAAAGGTGCAACGCCGTATAAGTCTTCATGGCCCTATTTCGAACTACTGATGTTCCTTCGAGACCAATTAATTCCACGCCCTTCTGCCAGTAATCTGCAATCTACTATTCCTGCTACTGTCGTCACAAATGAATCGGGCAGCGACAAGGACGAAAATGGAACCCAAGACGATAATGACAATATGAGCTTTGTAGATGAAAATTCCAGTACTTTCTCCTGCGCGCCATCGCCAAGTACATCATCTGAGTGCACTACAAAAGGAAAGAAGCGGAAAAATACCATGCGTGATGATAGTATCGGGACCGCTTTACTGAAAATTGAAGAACAGAAGCTGGCAATACTGCAACACGAAACCAACGATCCTGATATGAAGTTCTTCGAGAGCTTGCTGCCGCACATAAAACATTTATCCCCGGAGAAAAAACTCGTGTTGCAAATGAACATTCATCAGATGGTATATAATTTTGTTTATGAGAAGGGCCGCACGATGTCAGAGTGCACGGCAGTGCCACAGCAGCAGTCACAGCAGCAGTGCCACAGCAGCAGCAGCAGCTACACCAGCAATGCAACACCAGTACTACAGCAGCAGTGCTACAGCAGTGACACAGTAGTGCCACAGGGTCATCCTATACCTGAGATATGTACTGAACAAAGACAACAAACACTGAACCAGGAAATGTTTAATCTTCCTACCTACCACCGGTTGTAATATGCGTGTTATATGTAGTCCACAAAGAAGATTAGTTTAAGTTTGGATGTTTATTATTTAGCAGAATCGTGTTAAAATTTTTGTTATGTCATTTTGTAAGAAAATAAAGTTTATTTTGAATATTATTTTACTTACCTTAAAGTGACTACAAGGCGCTCCCCTGGCTCAATCGGATGGCAATTAAAGTTTGTCCATGCCCTTGATAGGCGAGGTTGTATTTTCTCCAGTATGTAATCGAACGTCGCAGGCGTCATTCTCATGTATTCGACGAATTTGTCGGGATGGTGTCTAAGCGTTCTGTATAAGTGACGAAATTCACCAAACTTATCCCTTGCTTTGTTAATGGGATGAATCCCAAATCTTCTTTTATTTTTGCGCATTAGGTACCAAAATTTGAAGGACGAATCCGAACAAGCAGCAATTATGTGCTTTTGTGGAGGCATTCTGAGCGCGACTATAACCGCCTCACAATGAACACTCGTTTCTTTGCTCTATTCTACGTGCTGCTTGACTCGCCGCTCTACTCGCCGCTCAACGCGTTACTCTGCACGCACCCTAAGATATAATCTGACCACACAGTACGACAATTGGCATAATTTGTGTATTTTAGCAAATAAAGGCGGATAACAGAGAAATGTCTGTCACATGCAGGCCGCGGCGTATGAACTATCGAAGCAGTGACGTCGAGTCGAGCGTGAATAAAACGCGCGTCGCTGCGAGCGTTTGAATTGTAGTTTGGTAATATACGGCTATAAAATAAAACGATAAAACATTTTCCAGTTAATTTTTAGAATGCAGTTCATATTTATAACATTTTAGAAATTCTTCCATCTCGTAACACAGTTTGGTGAAAAAAACAACTTATATATCTCCGAATCAAAGCCATATTTTTACTATTTTTGCAGTATTCTGAGCCATTTATCTGAAGATGCTCCTCGGACCGTATGTCTTGTACAACCTCGTCGCTGTTTCCGATAATTGATGCCTGAAACCAATTGGGCTGGCGTGTTCCGCTGTAGCCGAGAGTGGCTCTAACGGTCGACTCAGCAATTGTCTCCAGGCGGCGAACCTAGACAGCCCACTTCGTGCAGACGTTTATTTCAGGTGTGCGTAAATATCCGTGGGAACGTGTAAACGACAAGGAAACGTCTCCAGTTTACATCGGGGCCGCCTTGAAGAGACCCTCAATCATCCCTTTAATGTCGACGTCTCCTGGGGGATTTCTTTATTTGCCGCGATTTTACTTCGTTATTACTTAAACGAGCGGGGTATAAACTTGTCGAGGGTGTCGACTGACTTGATAATGTCGAAAAGGTCGAAAAGAAACATTACACCAAAAAGATAAACGAACTATTGGTTAGAACATTAACACTCAAGTCAAATTATTGACTAATCTACAGATACTCCGTCGATCAAATGTTTTTGGCTGTTTGCAGAATATTTCTTTAACAACAATCCTTTTGCGTCAAAACTGAATCTCCTGCTTATTTTAAACGATCACGCACACTCTAAGACTTTCTATGGACTAAATTGGGTCAAGCATTATTACTCAGAAGAATAAGACCGTTTGTGTGCCTTCCGGGACGTGTATTTTTTACATACATTAACGTTTTAATAGAATAGAAACACCAGTATTGCTTATAGTCGTGGTGATAAAAACTCATTTCACCAAAACTAGCTCACTGTACATACAAAGAGTTGTTTGTGTTTTAATCTTCTGCCCTTAATAAATTCTGGGATACTGTCAATGGGTGCTTATGTAATCTTCTCAGGTTCCGCAAATGATACCCGTAAAAAACGTTGTCTTTTTTTCGTAAGTGCGCTTTACTTCCATAGAATGGTTTGCTGTGCATATCCTTTATCTTCCACCACTTTCTATAACAGTTCTGGTCAAGTCCTTATTTAAATAGCAATATCAGCTAGGTGGCTCTGTCATCGTGTTTGTATAATGGCAGATACACGTGATTTTGATAGAGATGTCCTAAATTAAAGTGCAACATCTCAACAACATCTGAAAACAATATATCGATTGTATAATTAAATTTCTTTAAAATAGAATCCCCAAAATCCAGACCCTGTTAAATTGGAATAAATCTTTATTATAACGTTCTAAATGTGGGCTCAAAGGTCCAAAAGAATATGGTGTGAGCGTCTTAGTATATTCAACGCTAAAGGTCGCAAAAATTGCTCCATGTGCTACAAATCMCATTTGCACAAGTGATGGGCGTTTACGCGTAAATTATAATTTTCTACATTACCCGCGTAGAAAATGTAGATAAAGCATTTTGGCGTAGATTTTGAGTAGAAAATATAAGACGAGTATATTATGGCTATTGTATATTAAGTGTATTGTGCAAATTATTTTGTTCTAATTTCCCTGTTTTATGGGTCAATTCTTAAAAATTTTTAAAGCACTGCAGTTTAATATTTATATTACAAATTTGCATAACTTATTTTAGTAAGTCATCAGAATACCCAAACGGTTTTCTTACTTCTTTCGTACAAAACATGTGTTTCGAAGTCTTTTCTTCTACGAGTATATTAGGAAGGTATAATATGTAGCATATGAAATAGCCAGTCTTCTTCCGTTTATAGACAAATAAAAGATAATAAAATCATAGTTTACAGTCATTTAAGAACCCATTGACCGATTGAGGGCTCCAAAGCACGCTTGTGCCTTCTGACCCTAACAAATGTATGTCGAAACGAGTTATTGTTGTTTAACGTGGCTCTAGTTATTTTAATTACAACGAAGTAGTATTTTGTTTAGTTAGGAAGCAACAACCAGTGGAATCGTCCAAAACGAAAAAAAAACGTTCTATGATCGACTCCAGGTAGTTCCGATCGTGGTCCACGCGTAGTTCCAACCTACTGACGTTAGTGCACGGCGATCTGCAGCAACTTTAATGTCCTGTAACTTTTGAACGGTGAGAGTCTACAGCATAGGATTGGAGCTCAGAAGGTCATGGGCTATTACCATACCAAGTTTGGTTGTGATCGGATCAACTCCGTTCCATTGAGTGATATATATAGGTAGTTCTCTTTTTCACGTACCTCGCGGTACGATCGATGGAAGAACCAAAATAATAATATACAAAATAATATTGTCATTTGAGGCATTTGGAGCTGTTAAAAGTACTAAATATTACTAGTTTGCTGCTTATCTACATTAAGTTATTTTCTACAGTAGACTTTTAAAGTAGCATATTACATAGTTTACGCGTAGATAATGGCGTATTCTACATGGAATATTCTACGCGCCCATCACTGATTTGCACTCCAAATTCCTTCTCAAGCAATTTTTATACGCTTAACCGTTTTTGAGATAGAGGGCCTAGAGTGCGGAGGGCTGCGTATACATCATATCGCAAGGTAAATTATGAATCCCAGCTCTAATATGGTTTTTAAAATTAAATATTCGGGAAATAATATTAAACATTAAATATATGTATGGTATTTTTGAATAAATGAAACATCTACTCATTTAATAAAAAAAGGACACCAGGGTACGTGTTGCTTAGCTAGAATAATTACAGTGACTTTTTAAGGACAGTGTGATCATACAATACACGGACACCCTAATTTAACCAAATGACTAAAGGGTATTATGAAGCAGTACACAAGATTGGGCATTTACTGTTGTACTAGGTATTTATATCTTGTGTATTGTTAACTGACAGTAAGTTATTAACCCAATATCCAATATATTTATTTCTTAATGAAATATACAAAATTTCAGCTCGATAGGTGATGAAACATTACATTAAATAATTACTATATATCCATATCTACACAACTTGAACTTCAAAACCCAAAAGAGTTAAGCTGGATAAGAACAGCAATAGCCTAAAAGGTAACGATAATCGTCAAGAAGTGTATTTCAAATTGACGTATACTACTGTTTTGGAAAGTTGGGTTCATTGCGAAATAACTGCTAAAAAGAACGACTTACGGATGCGAACTGCGCGAAGAAATTCGTGATATTGTCATGTATTGAATTTATTCTAAATTCATTTAATTACTTCGTTACACATTCTAGAACAGAACGTTTACTAAATATGTCAGCATTTTTGTGTCATTGCACTTCCCGCTAGCACCGAGTATAATACTAGCGAAGCATTATGACGTATTAGCGAGTTGAGTATAAATACACGGATAAATCAATCGTGAATAACTGAGGAATAACTTAGGATACTGCACAGTGTAAAACGTTGCCCTTCTGGCAGGAGCTAGCCTTCCTAGCACAATGTAAGTAACAAGGTAAATTATTCAGTAGTCATTCCAATATATTTCTGTGTTACAGTTATTAATGCTTATTTTATGTTACTTGTTTTACAGATCTCTTTGTTAATAAACAGTTGTTTAGAACCTAAGTCGTATTTCTCCTACCTTCGCCCCTAGTTCTCTGTTTCAGGTTTCCTTAGGTGACCTCTAGCTCAACGGCGCACAACCCAAGACCGAGGGTTATGACAATATTAAGTTGGTCGTTCACGAAGCAACTGTTGTTCCAACTCTTAGTACGTGTAGAGTGTGGAAGAGTAATGGTGAGTAGTAGAGGAGGAAGTTGCAATGCAAACGGAGGTACTGAACACGTAATGGATCAGTGAATCTGAATTATTTCAATTAGTAGTTATGATATGCTCTCAGCGTGACTAGTTGTTCGTAAAATTATAAGTTCAAATGAAATGCACATATTTAGCTACTAACATAACATAGAAACAAACATGTATTGACTCAAATATAAATAACAAAACTAACCAAATTAAGTTAGGATTGCTAAACACTAAGCATGAGTAAATATTATCAACGCATGCATTTTTATTGCTTCATCACTACACGGGAGATAGGAATGGCAAKGAGTTACTCGAACGTACGCGTACGACGTGCGTTAACTGCCATACCTGTGGTGTGTTGTATGTTGCGATTTTTTAATCATTCGCGAACGTACGAACGATTTTTTACAGGAATTAGATCGCGCGAACTGATACTTCAAAAAGAACTATTTTTGCCATTTCTACTTTTATGGTTAAAAGATGACGGATCTGGTACATAACCAATAGAAACGTTAATCACTGTATGTGCTCACTGTTATCATAAAGTCACTGCAACTAGAATCACGAATATCATCACGCCCATCACAGTTTAATTTTTTCGAGTTGCCAGCTACTTTAACGCAATCTTAGATTTTGAGCGCGACATGTCACCTGTTGTTTAAACCTCCAAAAACTTCATATTTCTGACTCATACTTAAAACCATCAACATTTTCTGTTACAATAAATGATATAACAAACAAATCAGAGGATCATCATTCATATTTGACCAAAATGAAACGCTAAAACTTGATATCATTCCGATTTCTGTTTCTGTTGTATTATTAGCTACTGTTAACAAATTCAAGGGATTCAGGTGGAAGCCGGAAAATCTCAAGCAACATAGTTTCGCTCAGAGCTGTGAACAAACGTGTTTACGGTCGCGCTACACACTGTCAGCGAGCTTTCTATTATCCGATTGAATTTTTATCCTTTTTCGGTCCACTCGACGGAGTAATACCGCGAAAGGCGAACCCCGTGAGAATTAAGATTGTTGCGCTCATGCAAACTGCGTGAGCCGAAGTGATTGCCTGGGATATATCGGGGAAAGCAGCCCGCTAAACGACTCTCCAAAGATTGCAGATTAGATATTTCAAAGAGTTCGGTACACTAAATCGACTTTTTCATCCTCCCCTTACCCCAGACATGTATAGCTTATTCGGCGTGATAATGTGATAGACGCCGCAGCGTTCTTCGTTTATACTTTACGTTCGCCTTCCAGTTTGGTTATCTGATTTCGCTTCTTTGTTCACACTTCATTTCCCGTTAAATTTACGCCCGTTTTATGACGTATAAATGCGTCGGATAGAACAAATGTGATGATGTGACGGGGTCGTTTTTAACTATGGCGCCGGATTTAGATCGTCTTTATCGGGTGGCAGTTAAGCAGGACGGTTATTCGATTGACAGATCGTTCGTCCTCGTTTAATTTGAGAAGGGATCTCATTTTGTTCCACAAAACTCCTGTATTCAACTATGCCCTTTAGTTGACCAAAATAATAATCATCGCACGGTGAATAGAGTGTTCTTTCGTCTTTTTCTTTGACCCCGAAAGCTTGAGCAGCTGTAACAGAAATAATTCTGGACATTTGAAGAAGAGACTCACGAGTAGCCGAAAAATGTTAATAGCTAGCCTCAATAGAAGAATTAAATATGTCCTCGCTTGCTATTTGTCCTTACTGAGCTCACCCGTTTGTAGGACTCACTCCTAATTGGACGCGTAAACTGGGGTTTTGTTGTCTTTCTTCTTTATAAACGGATACAGACAGGCAATTTCATACGCCACCCTTGTTCCTTTATAACAACCCTTTTAATTGTAGGTCAATTTTAATGTGCTATATTGACAGGGTATACAAGCAGTTCTCACTGCTAAATAAGGCACAATGATCTAAAGGATTCTGAGCCGTGAGCTCGTTTAACTTTCTTAACTAAAATTACATTCGCTTTTACAAAACTGACTTGACTTCAAAAACACGACCATGATTAACTAGAAAATATGCTAAATGTAAAAAAACACGACGGAGCTTTCGTAGTCGATTCGTTTACAGATGCGATCAGCTTGGCGCTTCAGCTACTTCAAGCTGTGAAACTTTCGGTACACCACATACTCCCCCTTCCAGAAACAGAGTATGATTACCAGAAAGTTTGTAAAGTACCTGGAAATTTTACGCGTGTCCCTCCTCTTGTTCTGGAAGTAGTGAAGATGTTGGAATTATATCATTTGGCTTACCCTGATCATCCTTTGCTGCCGACATAGGCTGGTCCCAAACGGTTGAACGTGACAGTTTTTGTAATGCCTCTAATGTTTACTTTAAAATTGTGATGTCCTTTGTTTACAACTTGATATGGGCCTCATACGGCGGGTCCAAACTCTCTTTGCTTGCGGCTCTGCGAATGAAAAAATGCGATCCCGTTTTCAAATTTTAAAGACTAATAGTTTGAAGAAATGAAAAAGTATTGCCAGCCTTGACCGAGATTTGAACTCCGGCCTTTTGAACACTAGTCAAACGCTCTACCCATTGAGCTACCAAGGCCCTATTCAGAATCGAGGTCAAAGCGGCATATAGTCATCAAAGTTATGTAATGCTGCTGAACGCCATCCAGCGCATTTACAGTGGGTAGAGCGTTTGACTAGTGTTCAAAAGGCCCGAGTTCAAATCTCGGTCAAGGCTGGCAATACTTTTTCATTTCTTCATATGCCTGTAAAACCCATTAAAAACATATCACTAATAGTTTGACTGTTCCGTACTTAACTCTGATATTGTGCAGAAATTTCGAAACACTGAATCCACTGTTCGGTAAGCAACTTGATAGGAAGGGACTCGCCAGGAAGCCGCAGAGTTTCACCATACACTATCTCTGCGGAAGTGGTGTTCAAGTGTTCCTTCCAGGCTGATCGTATCCCTAACAAGGTTGTGGGTGGCACATTGGTCCGTAGCTGCGCTCCGTGGCACCTGGTAGCGGATTTTAATTGACGGCTCAAACGCTCCACGATACCGTTCACTCGTGGATCATAAGCGCACGTATGATATGTGACTGCAGCCCATGAATGCATTCACCTACCAGAATAAATTTCGTTCAGACTGACGTCCCTGATCTGTTTTTATGGTCAAACGAAATGTTGAGTAATCAGTTTGAAGGTCGCTTTTATCTCTGGATGTGTTAATTGTTGCAAAGAATCGAATATTGCTTTTCTAAATTGTGTAGGTAGAAAAGGCCTGGCGACGTTGGTAGAAACATTACAATAAAGTGTAGTGTTACCTTCAGTTACTATTTTCTTGATTTGTAAGCCAGTTTCTTCGACTCTTGATAATGCATCAACGACAACGATATTACTTATAGAGATGTGTCTGATGTCGGTGCTGAATTGACTAAAAACGGACGAAGCGAACATTTTTCGGGTTTCTACCTATCAGCAAACGTTAACGGTTTGTGATCGGTAGTAATTGTTAATGGACGTCCTTTCACCATGCGACGAAAGTGCTTTATTGCTGCATATATTGTTCTCTATCGCACGCAGAGTATTTATTTTCAGTCGTGAGAAAAATGCGAGTAATTGCTAAGCTCCAAGGATGAACTGATGTATACTGGTCCTGCTGCATAATCTGAAGCGTCGCTGACAACGGTTAGTGGGCAAGTGTCGCAGTTACCGCTAGGCCTTTCTTGCAATCTGCAAATACTTACAGAGCTTCTGTTGTCCAACTGATCGACGATTTTCCTCTGACATTTCCGCGAGGCAGGTCGTGTAATGGCGCTTGAATTGTAGCGGCCCTTGGAATAAAGCGCCTGTAGAATATGGCCATACCCAGGAATTGACGCAACTCTTTGGCCTTGTTAGGTATGAGAAATCTTATAATTGCTTCCGTTTTCTCCATTGGTGGTGGCTGAATACCATTTCCAGAAACGTGGTATTCGAAGTTTACACTTGGTGGACCTAAGGCACACTTTGCTGGATTAAAGCCCTGGCGTTATCCCCAAAACAAAAATTATATGATGATCTGCTGGAATTTCTTGAAGTTGATTGATAACGATAGTTGGAGAGGTCTTTTTGTCGTCCACGATAGTCGCAGGACACCTCGGCGATCTTTTCTCGCAATCTTTCGGCTGTCTTGTTAAAGCTTACTTGACATTGTTGATATACTTGCGACCAGTTGTTCTAGAAGAGCTTCCGTCTTGTTATTTACGAACTGTTATTTGCTAAAACCTGAGCGACTTGGTGCTGTTATGTAGCTTCGAGTATAGAATCGTCGACAGTTTTTATTTGAGGAAATTAAACTTCTGGATCAGCAGAACAAAAAGATGGTAATCTCATGGCGACTGCTTCCAAAATTGAAGATGTGTCGTTATTTGCAGGCATTATTAAAATTGTTTCTGCTTCATACAGCACTTTTTTCTACGCAATCCGTTGCAACACTCGCAATTCGGGATCCTAATAATTGCGAGAATCCTATACTAAACTCTTATTAACTGAAATTACATTCGGCTTTACAAAACTGACTTGAATTCAAAAAATGACCATGGCTGGCTATAAAAAAATGCTGAATGTATAAAACCACAACGGAGCTTTTGCAGTCGACTCGTTTAAAGTGCGATCGTCCTGGGGCTTCAGCTACTTCAGGCTGTGAAGCTTTCGTCACACGTCATACCCCCCTCCCCTTCCAGAAAAAAGTATCTGGTAATTTTACGCGTCTTCCTGCTATTGTTTTTGTGTTTTCACTTGTGTGTTTTTGGTCTTCTGGAAGCAGTAATGATGATGGAATTATATCATTTGGCTTACCCTGATCATCCTTTGCTGCGACATAGGCTGGTTTCAAACGGCTTACCGTTACAGTTTTTGTAATGCCTCTAATGTTTACTTTGAAATTGTGATGTTTTTTTATTTACAACTTAATGTGAGCCTTCATATGGCGGGTCAAACCCTTATTTTTGCTTGCATCTCTGCTGATGAAAACGTGTGATGACGTTTTCAAATCTTTAAAGACAAATGGTTTGACCGTTCCGTTCTTTAATACGTCCACATGACCATAACTAACTAGAAAAAATGCTGACTGTAAAAAAATATCCCGGAGCTTTCGCAGTACACTCGTTTACAAATACAATCGGCCTGGCGCTTGAACTACTTCAGGCTGTGAAACTTTTGGCACACCACAATAACTAATATGGTCGTCAAAGGAAAGACTTATAGACACATGCTGTGTATTTTATATCCCAAAGTGACAAAACCGTTTGAATACTATAATAACTTACCAAAATATGTTATATAATTCGACACATAGAGAAGCCAGCATTAGAAATAAGATAATTTCCATTTAGTTTTAGTGTGTAGCTAATACACTTAGGCCATAATATACTCGTCTTACATTTTTCACTCAAAATCTAGGTCAGAGTGCTTTAGCTACACTTTCTACGCGTGTATAACGTAGAGTCATAATTTACGCGTAAACGCCCATCACTGCTGGACGATACAGGATTCACCGTATGATACGGGAATGTATCGATATTCGATGTGAGAGATGTATCGGTACATACCGATGTAACTTAATTTAGAGTAGTTAATAGCTTGTATTGTGAATTTAGACAAAGTATGTTGAATGTCGTGATTGAGTCGCTACGTGTCTTTGAGCTATAAAAATTAAAGTGGCCTATAATTGAAAAAGTCTCTTATACAGTAATAAATATCTGGTACAAACAAATCGATTTAAATCAATGTAACAATTAGCCTATCCAGAATGCTGTCAAAAATGGCGGCTAGATGACAAACATAACCTAAATTACGTAGAGGTGGGTCGGTGGCGAACGAATTGTTAAAAAGATTGGCTCTCGGGTCAGAACTGCGCGAACTGGTTCGTGACATTGAAAGTTCGTCGTTCGCGAACAAACAGACAACAGCTGTTTGTTCGCGAACGAACTGTTGAAACGAATAACGGCTCGCTTGCGCGAGCTAGTTCGCGCGAACTGGCTCTCCAAAACGAACTGTTTTTCCCATCTTATTGGGGTATTTAAAGATGGCGGCTGGATGACAAATACGTGTTCTGGACAGCCTAATCAGTATAACAACAAAAATGCATGCCTATTCTATGCTGTCTACAGATAGATCGATTTCGCTGTCACTACAGTCATCAGCGTAGTTTAGCTCTAATGCAGACAGCATTGCATAGAACTGGTTTTGCCTATATACCAGACTTGGAACGATGTTAGTAGAAAAACAGACGTCAATGGCATCTGTCAGGAACGAACTGACACGATGACAAAACCATCTAGCAGCCTTATTGGGTACTGCTTCCTAAACTACACTGACGAGCTGTAATGGCAGCCAGTTAGATCCATCTGTAGTTAGTTAGAGTGCAGACAGCATAGCATAGACATGCATTTTTATGTATGTCAGTTCTTACCCGTCAGCAAAAAGTGCCGTGTAGGCCTGCCGTCTGGCAAAATAGCTATTAATTTTAAACCATTTATTGTGCTATAATTGAAAATACCCAGAAAAAGCCTTAAATGTTAGGAGTAATATTTTTTAGACTGATTCATTGTATAATTATCATTTAATAACACTAAAGATCACACATACTGCTTCCTTGTTTTCAAATCCCGGTTCGGTATAGGTATCAAAAGCAGTAAATCCGTATTAGTATCGTCATACGTTCATGCGATCTCGTTTCAAAAGGCAGGTAAGAAGTTAACAAAATTTCGCTCATCCGGCCATCCCCCTTCCCTTAATTTCCAAACCCTTTATGTTGCTGCCACTGTATTTCTTGAATCTGGCCCTTATTGAAGTTTTGCCGTTCCATTTTAAATTGTAAATTAAATTCTTCTTTATCGGATCTTAGGGAGTCCGCAATAATTAAAGTCCTTTATCAAATAAAACCCGTTTGCATTTATCGCGATATTACGACAACCAGGCTCGAAATAAAGAAAAAACAGTTCATCACCTCACGCCGATTATGGCTGTTTTGTTTTTCCCATTCCCGCKCTCCTTATTCAACGGGGTGCAATGGAAACAAGCAGATTGGTAAATTAAATAAGGAAAGTTGGATATCCAATTTATGTCCACGGCGTTGACTTCATTTTCCTGCMAKACATTCCGAAAATCGAGTTTACAGGAAACGGAAATTTAAACGATCACCCCGGCAATAAAGTTTTATGGGGCGATACTTAAGTGAATTCTAAAACTCCGGCATTTAAACCGTAACGAAGCCATGTGCACTGTTTATAGTCACTATATCTGATAACGTATTTCTTGCACTACATGCACTTCCTGAAACATTTCGAAATTCAGCACAGTTCACTGCGATGTTCATTATAGATGAGTTTTCAAAGCACGTTGCAATTTAACGCACTTTAGCGCAGATACGCTTATAGCGATAAACATTTTAATACAGAATGATTTTAACTGTTTTTGTAGCGTTGAAAAGTACTCTTATAAAGATGTACGGTGTTTGCGTTCATTATAAATAACTTCATTTGTACTGTTAATCGTGGACTATGTCGGGTGGTGATTTCTTTGCATCATTGTGAATCCGCTCTTTAACCGAACTTTTTAATTGATCGTTCCCTGATGTTTCTAAGGTGTGTCCACTTTACAAAAAAATTACAAAATTATGTCAGTAATTCTTCACCTATAAGCATTTCAATTGCTGATATGCGATAGATTGTTTATTCTCATCTTGTTGGACCCTATGATTTGGTGGTATGTAGAGCATGTATATATTGAATTTATATATAAATAAAAGCGAACCATGTTATTCTGTTTGTCTGTATACGCTCACTCTTTCCTGCAACCCCAAAATTCACAGACTTGTGGTTGTAGGAGTGGACAGCCTACATCCCCCATTGATAATGAAGCAGTTTAGTTGGGGTAGAAATGAGAATGAATGATGTTTGCAAAATGTCATCGAATATTCTGGAAAATTCAACAGAATCATCAAATGTGACAGTAACCATTCCTATTAGCTTAACGTTCTCATAAACTACTTACCCAAATAACGTGTCATTAACATAAAAACTTGTTGTTTTACCCTAAAAATGATTGACAAAGATGTAAAAAATCGTAATATTTCAGCGGATCGCTATACGCTTGCTAAATGGTCGAAGCGCTTGACGTCGTTGTTTGTATCACGTGACTCGTCCGGCATGTATATCCAAGGTTACTGTAATACACTAACCTTGATGTATAACAGCGTAACGGATTGATTGTTTCGTCTTGTGTTTCTGCTTGTGTAACTCTTATTCCCGTGTGTAATTATTTAGAACCATGTTAAGGAAACAAATAAGCAAATTAAATACTTCATTGTGTCAGCAGGGTTGTCAGTTTTGTATGAATGATCGTCTCTATACTAAACTACTCCCAAGAATGTCGCCAGTTACCTACTAAGGCGGCGTCGCCACCATTCGCTAAAAGTACTCATATACATTTGATCAAAAAAATTTCTAACATTTATCATTTATTAAACATGTATGCAATCCGTTCTACATGGAGACAGTTATATCACATCTCACATGGTGCGCACAAGACTTTTTTGAGAATCTAGACTTTGAAATAAGGATATCGATGTACATCTGTCTCACCGAGAAGCAAATCCTTTGAAATTTATTTAAGAGCGCTCAAAATACCTTCAAAGAGGTATACTTTTGTTGCTAATTAGAAATCTGAACCAAAAACTGCAGTGAACGACCAATGTATATTTTGTACATAACAGAAAGAGAAAGTCGTCCATTTCATTTCCTGTCGCCACTACAAAAATTTTGTCATGAATAACTATGTCTAAGTATACATATATACTATGATAAGTCGCTCAATAAGGCAACTACCTGTCAGTGCATTTCCAGCTGTTTAAAATATCTAAACTTTTACATGATAGGCAGTGATGGTTAATCGTAAGGAATTTCCCCACATGTAGGGTAAAAAAGTACAAACTTGTAGGGTGTAGGGAAAAGATACAGAAGCTTTGTCTTATAGAGAAATTTTGGCACCTTGAATCATTGTTCTGAATTTCGTTTACGGAAAATAGAGTTCTGCATGATCAAATACCACTAGTAGTATGCTATATTAGTAGAATATATTAGGAAAGAATTCGTTATTAATCACTGTAGTAGACAAAAAAAGAAGTTCTATTAACTTATTTAAGGTGCCTATCAAAGTATGACAACCAATCTTTATTAGTTTGTTAAGTCAGTGGTAAAGTTAAAGTTGTTTCCTGGTACTATGTCACTGTTCACCCTTTTCAATTTGTTTTTAACCGGTAAGTTGTTAGTTTGGTTGTTAGATGCCCTCAAATACAGTAATATGGCATGACCACCTGGGTGATTAATTGTATTAGGTAATAAGATGTAAAAGTTGATCGAAAAGTAATAAAACATACAGAGTTGGTTTAAAAAAGGTGTAGAAAAATTGTAAGGGTAATTTTTCCTCGAGGTAGCGACAATCTGTTTTTTAAGTTACCATCACTGCATCAGAGAGATCACGTGACGTAATGGGTGCCACTGCCGAGCCTTCAAATCGACTGGTATTTTCTAGTTTGGTAATTATTTATTTTTGAGCTAACAGCTACGAAAAAAATCGAAAAAAGATTTTTTCTCGTAAAGTGAACCACTTATATTAAATTTTAACACCTTTGGAAATTTGGAAAACAGTAGATTCAAAGATATTTTAAGAAGGTCAAAGAACATTCTAGGAAATTTTACTGAAAACTAGAGAACCCCCAAATATGGCAGATTGACGAAACTTTCTCACGATGGAAAAATAGACGTTTCGAGAAAATCATAAGACATTCTTAAAAATTTATCAACAGACCAATAAACTCGGAACTCCTAAGTGTGGAACATTGTCGTAATCATCTCACTCTTGCTTTTGAAAATTGGAAATATCAGCTTTGCAGCTTTTATTGCCTGTAGTATATTTCGGCTTGATCACAACCTTCGGATTTAAAGTTCATTTTGGTAACTATTAATTGCAACACCTTAAATTATTTATTTGTCCCATTCCCAAATTTAAAGCAATCGGTTTCGTGTTTTGAAACACCAGCACACACAGGGTAAGGTGACACATCAAAAGCGTTCGTTGCCTACATCACACTTATTTGATTTGATGTTTTGTGAGGTACTTATGTATTAAAAATGATTATAGTAATTTGGATCTGATGAGCTTCGTGTAGCATTCACCTCTCCAAAACTGATATAGTCCGTTTAGCAAACTCATTTTTATTTATTTTTATACATTCGTATAAGAGTAGAACGCAAGAATCGGGAACGCTGCATTTCTCAGTTTTCTTGACCTTTAAAAAGCAATCGATCAACAATCTCCTGTTTTCTAAAGCTATTTATTTCATTAATACGCAGCTTATCGTTCGATAGTAATTTATTAGAAATTCTAAACTTAGTACGCGTATCGAATAACAAAAGCATCAATCTAATTAGATGCCCGTGCACTTTGAAGGCGTCTTTCATTTTGTCTCTCATCTTCTGTAGACATCCAAAGGCCGCAATTTAATCAAAACAACTCCCCATCATGAGACGGTGCTTAGGTATACTTTATCGTGCCTATTTGTTTTCCGTTTACCTCCCGTTCCCTTTTTCAAGTTGCTAAGTAATCTAGTGAATTTTTTCCTTCCGTCCCAGCTGCATAATAAACCTTTTATTGTAATGAGACTTTTTTAGCGACGAAATAATAAAATTACCCCTGTAAAGCAGTGTATTATTCATGAGGATAATATTAATTTTGAATTCATTACACACGTGAATACACGTTATCGGGGTAAAATACCGAGAATTAAACGCGATAATGATTTATAAATAATTCATCGCCACGTGTTGTACGGATGTGTAAAAAATTGAGGGAACTTTAGACAAAGTTCACATGCATGGATTTAATGCACATCCTCATCAGCGCTATACTTTAATTTAGTAATACGAAACTTGCTTAATTGTTTAGTCTTTACAACAAATATCATGCGAATACGCCGCTCATTAAGTGTAATAACGTCACAATTAAAAACAGCCAATTCCGAATATTTACCCAGATTGAATAGAATTTCGAGCTTTTCAATAGTAGGGCATCTTATCTATAATTGGAAAGAAATCTTTTAAATAAATTTAGAAAATGGTAGGAAGGAACAAATACAAGCTGCAAAAAGGCCAACACAGACTATAATACGCTCTGGGCAAAAAGTTTGAGTGGGAACGAAATAAAGTTATATGTAGATATACATGTACTACTTGAAGAGGCCGATAACAGTGGACCCAATAACATAACAGCATTTGTAAGCATATCAGTACAGTTCCAACAATCCACAGTACTAGCGCAAATACATAACTAACTTCCATGGGCGGCAATTGTTTTCTGTTAAACTGTAGAACTTAAAAATTATTTCAGGGACTGTTTCCAGAAGAATGTAATAACTATTTTTTATTGTTCTTAATGAGGACTTTGTAACGGTCATTTAATGTTAGACACTTTCGTATATTCTTTTTAATTCCACGTACAACGGATGGGAAGTATTGTATCGCGAAAAAAATTTTCAACATTTTTATGTGCTCATTCGCTTTAAAATTGTCGAAAAAGTAAAAAAACCACAAAATTTGAGCAAACAAAAGTTTCTTGTCTGTTTCTGTTTGTCTGTGGTTTTGTTTGTGGACCCGATAACTTTCGAAAGAATTAACATATGAACTGGAAATTTGGCGTACATATAAATCGCAAATACCCAAAGCGACCTATTATTTTTAGGGTAAATAGGGCATCCGGAAGGGGAAGAAATTAAGGGGTTACTGCACTTTTTGCAAATTTGTATTTTTTTATCTTTTTTTTTGTTTTAGTATATGATTAGAAGTATAATTGCGGGTATTATCCGTTCCTATAAATTTTCGGGGCAGCAAACTGTTTAGAACATATTAGCAGCAAAGCGTCACTTAAAAAAACGGTGTTTCCTAAATATCTKCAAAAATACTTAATGTATTAAAAAATATTTTTCAAAAATTTGACATTTTCCAAATATTTCCAAAAAACGCATTTTGGACCCTGTTCATACGATTTTTTAAAACTTTAGTATTATATATAAAATAAAATTTCTGATCGAAAATCACTCTTGCATTTTTTTGTTAAGTTAATAATATTCAAGTTATTTGAAAATAATCTGATTTTAAAAATTTATGTATTTTTGTTAATATCACGAGAACCGTTTGTCTTAGAAAAATTGTGTAGAGAAAAACATGCTCAAAACCTGATTACTAATCGTATAGTACCTATAAGAAATAAAAAAGTAAATGTCATTTTGACAATTGGATGTGGAAGTATTGATTCAAATTGCAGCAAATTTTAGGTTCTTCTGTTAATAGTCTTTTAGGCGATTACGCGTCATTAACGGTGCATTTATTCAAATATATTTTTGCTCTTATTTTGCTTCATTTGTACGTAATGCTAAAATGCTAATTCGGCGGTTTAATTCAAATGTTTATCCGATTGATGCATACGGTTCTGCATGGAAAACATCTTTTTCTCTTCTTGCTATTCGTCTTGGTTTCTTGCGCCGGAATGTGACCTTCTCTTTCCTGTCAGGTATCAGAAACGAGTTAAACTGACGGCCTGAGTGAACGCTGAAAAGCGGGGACGTAGTAAAATAACTTCGGTAAAAAACCAACTGCAGGATTTAATATTTTAATATTTTACTACAAATTGTCGTCGAAACTTTGATGGGTGAGATTTAGTAATATTTCGAGACGCTTGGTCTTCGTTAATGACAATCAGCTGAAGCTGGATTCGCCCAATCCAGTACACTAGCCATATTTCCTGACAACAATCTTCAGTTTAGTAAATCCGAGTGTGAAAAGCCCGCCTCCATATAGGGCTTTTTTAATTACCCGGCAAAAATAACCAAATGGAGAACAGAGCGAGGTCATCTGGACTTACGCAACGCTTTGTGAAAAATTCACTGTTTTCTGGGATTGGTTTGGTTGACGAAGCAGCGGAGATACATCTGATTCTGGCTAGGCTTACGTAACCATCATTGTGCATTGAGCCCTTTACTGAAGCATGTAATATCCGTTTCTATCTTGAATCTAGGCTGAGTACCAAAATTTTCGTTGTTTCGTTTTACTTACCTCACGTCGTTCATTTGAAGTGATCGCAAAGCCTTCAGTGAGTATCGCTATTTTGTATTGACTGCCATAGTGGAGATTACGCCGAATCGCGACTTCATTTCGCATTTTATAGCATTGTGTAATTACATTTTAAGATAAAACGTACCTTTTTAGTTACCGGTGGAGTTATTTGTAAAGGAATATTGATTAATTCGTTACTTACCTGATTAGTTTGTATTGTATGATCCCTTATAACGTATTTTTCTTGTATAGTATATATTGTATGTGATATATATTTTTGTGGCGTTTGTACTATTTGATTAACACTTTATTTCGAAGCCTTGTGCTATATTAGTTTTCCAACGATTGTAATTACGAATGCGCACTCATAGGTTTGGAAATTGCAGTAAACACTGCGATTCGTTTGATTTAGTGCATCCGGCTTCATATCTAATGAATTCAAAATCTTAAAAATAATTCAATGTTAATTTTCATCAAGGTGTGTCACTATTTTTTTGCTTCTGTAATATACTTTTAGTAATAGTTCTTTTTTTGTTATTTTCGCAAACCTAGTGTCACTGCTATTAATTTTTTTCCAGTGATTTATCGGAATACTTTGTTAAACTTAAAATTATCTGGCGCCTTGGCTTTCTTTTTAATTTTGTAATTAGCTGTGTGAAGTTTGATCCCAGCCCACTGTTACAGCTAGTCGTGGTATTTGCCCATTGCGTGAGCGGTATATACCGGTATAATTATTTTGCAGTTCAATAATAATTTTTGTTTTTCTTTCTGCTTTTATAATATGTACTTACATTTTGTAATGCGTGATAACTTATATTAGAGTTGTATGACATAAAGACGTCGCCAACCAAGAAAAAGAGAGGTCGAAAGAAAATTATTGCGGTCAGCGCTTCAACAACTTAACAACATTGTAGCAGTATACTTATTTATATTTTTCATTATAAATCTCTATTATAAACGTTCGGAGTGAATCCAACCATTTTTCTCCTATAATTACGTGGGTTGTGTACGTTTCCTAGGCATAAAATCAATCACAGCTTCTAGCCAACGCCAACGGTCATGCAGAAGTCGAAGGTTACTCGTTGCACTTACTCACTGAAAGGCAGGTGAAACGTCAGTTAACGGGCAGACTATTTTATGCATCTGATGGATTCAGTGCAGCTAAAAGCAAAAAGGGGAACCATTTCATGTGTGTCAATTATGCTATGAAAGCCTTTACGATATCAGTTGGTTGCATGAATCTAGCGAATTTAGGCCCTAATAGCGTATAAATGTATAAAGTGTTGAAGGAAAGCCGGCTTCTGTATATTGTAGAAACTCCTACTATAACAACTTTAATGATTTTATTAAAAAGAGCTGTCTAATTCAAACATATATTTTTTTTCTATTTCGCGTTCATAATGAGGCCATTACGATACGCAATTTGCGTTTCTTAATGGAGCCATTTCGAAACGCAACTTTTTATTTTCCATTGTTGGTATCACTATAGAACATCAAACAAACTCCACATCGTAACGTCGTAATTATCATGGGTCCTTTCAATATTGACACTTGTAGCCAACTTAAGCGTGGCAGGTAAAATTTTCCAAAATTTTTTATTCTTGTGAAATATCTCACATTTTCTTTATTTCTCTACAGGTTTATCACAGAMTTAAGGTGATGTTACTTGATAGAGTAAAAGAAAACATTTATTTTGTACCAAAAACGTCGTACATCAACTTAGGTGTGGCATTTTCAAAAGTTAATTTATGTGGTAATGATGCCATGCAAGTTGAATGGATATACCCTTAAAACAGCTAAAACATGTAAACGCCTCTGCGCGCGGCTTTATTTGCTATATAAAGGTGTAACTGTGGTTTTGACAAATCTCTGAAAATGAAAACTGTATAGACCTTACATTGATACTTACCTTTTTATTTTACACATTATCAATTGCCGTATAGAGAAACTTTACTTTCCTACAATATGGAAGAAAGCCAAAGCATTCCAGATGCCCAAGAAACCTAATCCTACWTCATTTGGTGACTTGCGTCTTATCASCATACTACCAGTCGCATCAAAAATATTTGAAACTATTATCTATAAACAAATTTACAGCTTTGTCACTGTCAATAATATTATTCCTGATGCCCAATGTGGATTTCGTACGGACCGCAGTACCTCTAGCATATTACAGCCTTAGTTTTTAATGACTTATCAAAAACTTACGATGCAGATTTTGTTGGTGCATTGGTCATACCATGGCCACCTTCAATAAGGCCGCGGCCGTAGTAAATGGCAACAGCGCAATGGCGCGAGCACCAGGCCGATTCGCCGTTATCCGTAAGCCGAGCCCTTAATATATATTAGTAGCAATTTAAACATATTTTTCCCAAAATATTCTTTAAATTTCGTAGAAAGTGACATCTGCATTAAAAATCCAAGCCAATTGTAACATTTATTTTGAATTCGCTAGAAAATGGACTAAGTCAAACTGAAGTAGGTAGTGTTATTTTTAGGTATCGAGGCATTATGAGTATTTTTTTTTAATTAGAAACATTGTCGGCGGCAAAGTTGTACAAAAAGTAAGTCACGATAATTCAAAAAGGAAGAAAATATGTTACTTAATTGTAAATTTTTAATTTTACTCCTCGTTATATTGAGATATGCTTTATTGTAATAATTAACTTCTTGAAATGTTGATAAGTCATCCAACTTATTGAAACAAGGGGATTATTTAACAAGCATTTCCTTAATGGGTTCTCGACATACGTTACAAAGAAAATTCTATATACATTATTTATAATGAAACAATTGATTTGGTATGATAAATACAAAATAAATACTTCCAAGTAGTAACAAAAAATAAACTAAATATTCCGCAAATAATATGGTGAACACATGTAATTAACAAGAGATAAGATAAATATACAGTGTATATGCTATATGGTACGCCAAGCAGTTTGGTAAGATTTCCTGAGATGTTAAGACATGTACGTAACAAGGGAGGAGCTATAAATATATTTAGATAAATATTTCTAAAAATAAAGCATTTATATTTCTTATATTTAAATCTGAGGCTACAGTTTATTTAAACGTACCTTGAAATAATTATTTAACAAAGCATTACTAACAATTGACACGAGAGATTTTATTTTACATTTTACACCATTATTGCATAAGTAGCAATATAATTGATTCTATAAAAAGAAAATGCGATTCGTTTACTTAAAACATTTGAAATAACCTTATGTTTTGTAGGTACTTGCCGACATAAACAATCTCTCAAATTTTTCAGATTTTCACATCTGTATCGCGCACACATTCAACAACAATTTTATATGGCACTCCACCATTTATTAAATTGTAATAAGGACCTGGTCAATGATCATTAGCTTTCATTAATTTAAATTTAACGCATTCATTAAATGAATTCAAAAGCAATTACGTTTTCGTCTAAGTTTGAATGCAACAGAATCGCTAATATAAAATATACTTGATTCGTCAAACATCTAGGTAGTTGTAGTTAAATGTCACAAAAATACCAGCTGATGCAGTGTCTTCTGAATTTGACAAAATAATGATTGGCCTTTTGAAAGTACTTCACAGACTTTCTCAAAGCACGAAGTGGAAAGTTGTAAATTTAGCACTGAGTAGATTGTAATGCAAGTATATATTATTATTATTAATCCGCAGTTATGATTCTGACTCGAAAATTTCATTAGCGAATAAACCAAAATTTCTGCCGACCATTTGCCAGTAACAGCCTAAACTAGATTCCAAATTATAGGTCTGAACACTGTACTAGTGCAAGGAATACGTCATGTATCAATCCATTCGATTTAAACAGAATCGGCCTTGTGAGCGCTGTTGCCAAATTGATCAGGCCGCGGCCTTCTTAAAGGTGGCCATGGTCTTACTCAACTTAAGCCATTTAATACCATCAGCCAACACCTGCTCTGTGTTAAGCTGAAATGTAATTTTGATCAGCTGTCGGTGATGTTGTTAAAATCTTATTTGAGTGGCAGAACCCAAGCTATCAAATTTACAATTGATGCTTCAACCGAACTGTCAATCCGGTCTGGCGTGCCACATGATTCAATCTTAGGACGACCGCTGTTTATAATTTATACAGCTGCCATCTTAAATTAGGTGAATGACTGTAAAGTCATGACCTATGCTGATGACTCGCAACTCCAGCTTGATTTTGACAAGGATGATCTTGAGTCAGCGAGTAATATTTTAAATCATGAGCTGGAAAATATTTGGCTCCTTTCGAGTGAACAATAACTTAAAACTTAATATTTTTGTAGCGAAAAATTGTCTGGGCTGCTAAATTGTGTGTACTCTTCTAGAAATCTTGGACTGATTCTTGATAACAAGTTTCATTTTAAAGAGCAAGTTACTAAACTGATTCAAAACCTTTTTCGAATCTTCCGAAGGCACTTTTTACACTTCATATTAAAAAAGCAACTATGCGAATCGCTAATACCCTTACAATTTAATTATTGTGATTTCATTATAGCCCTTACATGCTTATGACAGAAATAGAATTCAAAAGATGTAGAACGCCCAAGTGAGGCGACGAAACTAACGAATAGCATCAGCGTTCAGGTATACATAAGGAATGGAGAAGGAGCACTGGAAAGCTTTCGTTTGATAAATACAAGTTCCGTTCTGTGTTCTTTCTTGTTATTAAGCCATTGTGCCTCATTTCTTGTGCTGTGCTTTCGTTCCATCCTGATTTGTTATCAGTCATTACCCACTGTCTAGGTTTTTATCCATTTATCTTCCATTTATCGAAAAATTCGATCACCGTTTTGACCCAATAGTTACTCTCAAGAAGGGGCCAAAGCTGTTCTGAAGCGTAAGTTGCTCCCTTACCCTCGTAATATAGTTGTAAAATTTTTTTTATGCTTTTTTTGGCGTGTTATTATTTAGCAAGCAAAAAAGAAAAACATAATATCTTAATTTTTTTGGGTTTGTTGTTAACCAGTAGGCTTGCTAAACTAGACGTATTTATATCTACTGCTTTTATCCTGAATTTGTTAAGTCGATTTTTAACATTGTTTATATAGTTTAATGAAGAGGGCATATAATGAAAATAAAATAAATTATTAAATATAAGATAACTTTGATCCATACAAACTTTAATGATATGTATTATTTCCGTTTTTTCTGCAGTCTACAAGTTTAATAAAGTTTCTAATTTATTTTTGAAATTGTTAAAATCTTTTGGGGGAATAGATGTGAAAAGATCCGAAACATCAAAAGAGACCAATAGAGAATTTTTTGGTACAGACAGACTCTTTTAATCTATTTTCAAATTCTATGGAATTCTTTACACCGTATTTTGAGTAACATCAGTAGATTGTAATAAAGCTTTATTAGCAAATTTACATAACTTTAAGATGACGCACCGAGACACCGGCGTCGGCAGCCTCATTGGTTCATTATTTTTATGACTTTTTAAGAAAAAAACACAAAGAAGTGTAACTTATAAATGGATATGCGGAAATACGTAGATGGGAAGCCTTTTTGTTGGTCAACGCATAGGAAGTAGTACCACGTGGGTTATGTGAAAACCTTCGCCTCACCGTCAGCAGAATTCACTGGATTATACTGACTCTCAGTTTAATTTCGTGAGCTGCTGAGTTTAGAATACGCATTTCGATTTACAGTGTCCTTTATTAAATAAACTCCTGAATATTCATTTAAAATATTCCATATTGATTAACAATGTCACAGGAAACAAAGCTGTTTGACCCCACTTAATACTAGAATTCGTCATCCACATGCTAATGAATGAGGAAGCTAAGCGTTTTAAATTATCTACCACACTTTGTTATATCGCATTTGTCTTAATTTAATTTACCAAAGGTTAATTTTAGTTCCACCGGGAATCCAACTTCTGGAGTGAATACTTACAATTTCCACTATGCCAATCGTGTTGACCACAGTGCGGGCCAAAGGCACAGGTATAGGTACCTACAACATTCCACCCATTTGAACTGATATTAGGCGTAACACAAATTTTAAACTATAAATATTTTAAGTAATCATGAACATTACGAAACTGAGTTCCAGTAGCTTTTGTTGCAGCTAACAATTTGAAATTTAATTAGCTAAATACTTATTTATTTCTAACAAATCGGTTTGTTTTAATACAATGTACAAATAATGATACTTTGATATCCACGCAGAACATTTGCTCAATCTCATGGCAGTTGCATTATTGTTATTATTGCTATTGCTATTCTGGATTGCCAGTTTCCGGATGCTTGGAGAATTTCAAAAATTTTTCCTCTAAACGAGGTATCAACAGTTGATCTTGAACCGGTTCAATTTTACCAACACTATCCAAAATTCTAGAAAAGATTATGATTAGACAGATTCGGAATCATCTTAATAATTATAATATGTTGACAGCCAAACGGTAAGGTTTTCGATCGGGATTTAGTTGCGCCACTGCCCTTTTGGATGTTGTAGATGGCATTATTCGAGGTGTGGATGAAGGTCATGCTGCTGCATTGGTTCTGGTAGATTATTCAAAGGCTTTCGATAAAATAAATCATACAATATTATTGAATATTCTGCATTACATTGGGTTTTCCCACTCTGCTGTTCACCTAATAAAATCTTATTTGACTTCCAGAAAGCAGTATGTTGAAACAACTAAGGGTACTATTCATGCTGGTATTCCGCAAGGGTCTGTTTTAAGACCAATCCTTTTTTGTATATATACAGTTTGCATTTCGAATTCTCTTCGGCATTGTAAAGCGTAGTTTTACGCAGATGACAGTCAGTTACTTTATACATTTTTGCCTTCCGAGGTTGACCATGCAAACCGACTAATTAACTTGGATCTCCCTTCATCATTGGAGACATCAAACGATCACCAATTAATGATTAATCCTCAAAAGTCCAAAGTTCTTGTATTTGGTAAAAAGAGAAACTACATAAAGGGTACAATCAAAATAAAAATTGCTAATCAAATATTTCCTTTGTTCTACCTCTGCACGAAATTTGTGTTTGGTAATGGATACGGACCTCAGATTCAGTTATATTTAAAGATATGTTATGGAGCTCTGAGAACGTTATACCCTCATCGACAGGTATAGCCAATTTATTTAAAAATCAGATTAACTGACGCATTAGTCCTAACAAAACTAAATTTTTGTGACGTAGTTTATGGACACCGCAGTGAAAGCAGCAGCCAAAACGTAGCAGCCGGTTTTCCGATAATACCCGAGCCAACCAGMGAAGTAACTAAAATAGAGTGCGGTTTGGCTGCTGGCTGCCMACGAAATGGCTGCTGGCTGCCCAAAAAATGGCTGCTAGCTATTAAATGGCCGCTAGTTGCAGACCAAGCGGCAGCTCTAAAAAGATATGATATTAGGCAAACGCTTACTATCTCAATAAATCTCGAACATCTTTATTTGGGATCTTGGGAGTTAAATTCGCCCCTAAAGACAGAAAAAAATCATATCTCGGGAACGACACGTAGTAGCATTTTCATATTCGAACTGTGTCTTTTAAGTTAGGTCAATAGTCATRTCTCAAAAGGGCATCATCTCTATTTGGGATCTTGGGGGTTAAATTCGCCCCTAAAGACAGGAAATAATCATATCTCGGGAACGACACATAGTAGCATTTTAATATTCGAACTGTGGCTTTTAAGTTAGGTCAGTAGTCATCTCTCAAAAGGGCATCATCTCTATTTGGGATCTTGGGGGTTAAATTCGCCCCTAAAGACCGAAAAAATCATATCTCGGGAACGACACATAGTAGCATTTTCATATTCGAACTGTGTCTTTTAAGTTAGGTCAGTAGTCATCTCTCAAAAGGGCATCATCTCTATTTGGGATCTTGGGGGTTAAATTCGCCCCTAAAGACAGGAAATAATCATATCTCGGGAACGACACATAGTAGCATTTTAATATTCGAACTGTGGCTTTTAAGTTAGGTCAGTAGTCATCTCTCAAAAGGGCATCATCTCTATTTGGGATCTTGGGGGTTAAATTCGCCCCTAAAGACCGAAAAAATCATATCTCGGGAACGACACATAGTAGCATTTTCATATTCGAGCTGTGTCTTTTAAGTTAGGTCAGTAGTCATCTATCAAAAGGGCATCATCTCTATTTGGGATCTTGGGGGATAAATTCGCCCCTAAAGACCGAAAAAAATCATATCTCGGGAACGACACATAGTAGCATTTTCATATTCGAACTGTGTCTTTTAAGTTAGGTCAGTAGTCATCTCTCAAAAGGGCATCATCTCTATTTGGGATCTTGGGGGTTAAATTCGCCCCTAAAGACCGAAATTTAACCCCCAAGATCCCAAATAGAGATGATGCCCTTTTGATAGATGACTACTGACCTAACTTAAAAGACACAGTTCGAATATGAAAATGCTACTATGTGTCGTTCCCGAGATATGATTTTTTTTCGGTCTTTAGGGGCGAATTTATTCCCCAAGATCCCAAATAGAGATGATGCCCTTTTGATAGATGACTACTGACCTAACTTAAAAGCCACTGTTCGAATATGAAAATGCTACTATGTGTCGTTCCCGAGATATGATTTTTTTCGGTCTTTAGGGGCGAATTTAACCCCCAAGATCCCAAATAGAGATGATGCCCTTTTGAGAGATGACTACTGACCTAACTTAAAAGACACAGTTCGAATATGAAAATGCTACTATGTGTCGTTCCCGAGATATGATTTTTTTCGGTCTTTAGGGGCGAATTTAACCCCCAAGATCCCAAATAGAGATGATGCCCTTTTGAGAGATGACTACTGACCTAACTTAAAGGACACAGTTCGAATATGAAAATGCTACTATGTGTCGTTCCCGAGATATGATTTTTTTTCGTTCTTTAGGGGCGAATTTAACCTCCAAGATCCCAAATAGAGATGATGCCCTTTTGAGGGATGACTACTGACCTAACTTAAAAGACACAGTTCGAATATGAAAATGCTACTATGTGTCGTTCCCGAGATATGATTTTTTCGGTCTTTAGGGGCGAATTTAACCTCCAAGATCCCAAATAGAGATGATGCCCTTTTGAGGGATGACTACTGACCTAACTTAAAAGACACAGTTCGAATATGAAAATGCTACTATGTGTCGTTCCCGAGATATGATTTTTTCGGTCTTTAGGGGCGAATTTAACCCCCAAGATCCCAAATAGAGATGATGCCCTTTTGAGAGATGACTACTGACCTAACTTAAAAGCCACAGTTCGAATATTAAAATGCTACTATGTGTCGTTCCCGAGATATGATTATTTCCTGTCTTTAGGGGCGAATTTAACCCCCAAGATCCCAAATAGAGATGATGCCCTTTTGAGAGATGACTATTGACCTAACTTAAAAGACACAGTTCGAATATGAAAATGCTACTACGTGTCGTTCCCGAGATATGATTTTTTTCTGTCTTTAGGGGCGAATTTAACTCCCAAGATCCCAAATAAAGATGTTCGAGATTTATTGAGATAGTAAGCGTTTGCCTAATATCATATCTTTTTAGAGCTGCCGCTTGGTCTGCAACTAGCGGCCATTTAATAGCTAGCAGCCATTTTTTGGGCAGCCAGCAGCCATTTCGTAGGCAGCCAGCAGCCAAACCGCACTCTATTTTAGTTACTTCACTGGTTGGCTCGGGTATTATCGGAAAACCGGCTGCTACGTTTTGGCTGCTGCTTTCACTGCGGTGTCCATAAACTACGTCACAAAAATTTAGTTTTGTTAGGACTAATGCGTCAGTTAATCTGATTTTTAAATAAATTGGCTATACCTGTCGATGAGGGTATAACGTTCTCAGAGCTCCATAACATTTCTTTAAATATAACTGAATCTGAGGTCCGTATCCATTACCAAACACAAATTTCGTGCAGAGGTAGAACAAAGGAAATATTTGATTAGCAATTTTTATTTTGATTGTACCCTTTATGTAGTTTCTCTTTTTACCAAATACAAGAACTTTGGACTTTTGAGGATTAATCATTAATTGGTGATCGTTTGATGTCTCCAATGATGAAGGGAGATCCAAGTTAATTAGTCGGTTTGCATGGTCAACCTCGGAAGGCAAAAATGTATAAAGTAACTGACTGTCATCTGCGTAAAACTACGCTTTACAATGCCGAAGAGAATTCGAAATGCAAACTGTATATATACAAAAAAGGATTGGTCTTAAAACAGACCCTTGCGGAATACCAGCATGAATAGTACCCTTAGTTGTTTCAACATACTGCTTTCTGGAAGTCAAATAAGATTTTATTAGGTGAACAGCAGAGTGGGAAAACCCAATGTAATGCAGAATATTCAATAATATTGTATGATTTATTTTATCGAAAGCCTTTGAATAATCTACCAGAACCAATGCAGCAGCATGACCTTCATCCACACCTCGAATAATGCCATCTACAACATCCAAAAGGGCAGTGGCGCAACTAAATCCCGATCGAAAACCTTACCGTTTGGCTGTCAACATATTATAATTATTAAGATGATTCCGAATCTGTCTAATCATAATCTTTTCTAGAATTTTGGATAGTGTTGGTAAAATTGAACCGGTTCAAGATCAACTGTTGATACCTCGTTTAGAGGAAAAATTTTTGAAATTCTCCAAGCATCCGGAAACTGGCAATCCAGAATAGCAATAGCAATAATAACAATAATGCAACTGCCATGAGATTGAGCAAATGTTCTGCGTGGATATCAAAGTATCATTATTTGTACATTGTATTAAAACAAACCGATTTGTTAGAAATAAATAAGTATTTAGCTAATTAAATTTTAAATTGTTAGCTGCAACAAAAGCTACTGGAACTCAGTTTCGTAATGTTTATGATTACTTAAAATATTTATAGTTTAAAATTTGTGTTACGCCTAATATCAGTTCAAATGGGTGGAATGTTGTAGGTACCTGTACCTGTGCCTTTGGCCCGCACTGTGGTCAACACGATTGGCATAGTGGAAATTGTAAGTATTCACTCCCGAAGTTGGATTCCCGGTGGAACTAAAATTAACTTTTGGTAAATTAAATTAAGACAAATGCGATATAACAAAGTTCGGTCTTTAGGGGCGAATTTAACCCCCAAGATCCCAAATAGAGATGATGCCCTTTTGAGAGATGACTACTGACCTAACTTAAAAGACACAGTTCGAATATGAAAATGCTACTATGTGTCGTTCCCGAGATATGATTTTTTTCGGTCTTTAGGGGCGAATTTATCCCCCAAGATCCCAAATAGAGATGATGCCCTTTTGATAGATGACTACTGACCTAACTTAAAAGACACAGCTCGAATATGAAAATGCTACTATGTGTCGTTCCCGAGATATGATTTTGTTCGGTCTTTAGGGGCGAATTTAACCCCCAAGATCCCATATAGAGATGATGCCCTTTTGAGAGATGACTACTGACCTAACTTAAAAGACACAGTTCGAAAATGAAAATGCTACTATGTGTCGTTCCCGAGATATGATTTTTTTCGGTCTTTAGGGGCTAATTTAACCCCCAAGATCCCAAATAGAGATGATGCCCTTTTGAGAGATGACTATTGACCTAATTTAAAAGACACAGTTCGAATATGAAAATGCTACTATGTGTCGTTCCCGAGATATGATTTTTTCGGTCTTTAGGGGCGAATTTAGGTTCGAATATTAAAATGCTAGTGTGCGTCGTTCTCGAGATTTATTGAGATAGTAAGCGTTTGCTTAATATCAAATCTTTTTAGAGCTGCCGCTTGGTCTGCAGCTAGCGGCCATTTAATAGCTAGCAGCCATTTTTTGGGCAGCCAGCAGCCATTTCGTAGGCAGCCAGCAGCCAAACCGCACTCTATTTTAGTTACTCCATTGGTTGGCTCGGGTATTATCGGAAAACCGGCTGCTACGTTTTGGCTGCTGCTTTCACGGCGGTTTTATGGACCATGTCTCACTAGGGTGGATAGTGACAGGGTTCAATGTGTCCAGAAGTCTTGCTTGTGATGGTATTCAGAAATTTGATCGAATAGCTCACAAATTAGGCAGTAATGGATGGTTACATATGGAGCAGCGAATGGAGTTCCATTCGGCGTGTCTCTATCATCACATAATTTTATACAATAGTCTACCGTAAATTTAGATCAAAATAACATTCTGACCCTATGTGCACAACTTAAATTTAAGTCATACAATAAAATTCCACCATACTATAGGACACTGGATCCTCACAGTTTTAAGAAGACATATAAGAATTGAAAAATGGAACATAAATTCATATTCGCTTCGCCGAGTTGTAACCTCACATTAATGTATTATTTAATTAGCTCATGTAAATTCCGCACTTTTCTAATTGTTAAAGTTTTAGTATTATGAGATTTTTTTAAATGCAGTAATTCCTTTCGTAAACCTGTATTGTTATAGATATTCACTTACAAATTGTCGTATAGTAGTTAAGTCACTAGAAATACTGCCCTTTAGTCCTTTTTGCACACCATCTTCTGCATTAGTATATATAATGTTTCATGCTGTCCCAAAGTACGGTGTCCATCTCACGTCATTTTCGAAGATTACAAGCTATTAGTCGATGATAAGATGTTTTTTTCTGTATCAGTTGTAATACTTTTTTATGAAAAAGAGCTGGTAAAGCTTAATATAAATAATAAGCAAGACCCACTTCAGAACATATGTCAAGCAAAGCTCAACGAGACGTGACTTGAAAGGGCCGGATATTCGCAAGATTAAATTCTGCCCTATGCCAAATCCAATAAAGCAATCTACAAGAAATTCGAAAATGCCCGCGTGACAACACTTGTCCTTTTCATCGCAGAATGCCCAGGAGAACAATACAACAAAACGCATGCCGATCCAACCCCTACGAAAAAGGTAACTTAGTTAGGCCCCATATATCATATTTAGCAATCGAGAGGTTGATAGACGCGAACGGTCTTTTTCTGCAAACGGTGAGCAATGGATCAACTGTCTCTATCATGCGTAGGCCAGAGAACATACAACTATGTTTGTTTAGTTACATAAACTCAGGAATATTTCCCATTTTTATTTTTTTCGACCTGTAAACTAGACATGGGCTTTTAATTAACTAAAAGCAAGTTAAGTATTTATGCAAATACCTGCATATAAATACAGGGTGTACCTACAATTTAGTTAGATATTGTTTTACAGCGATAACAACCAAAGACAAATAAAATTATAAGAGTTTTAGAAAAGTCCTGCCGTCTCAAAGAATTGCATTATCTCTTTCCAAGGTAACCAGTAAAGAACTTCAATCTCAATAAATTGAAACCCAAATTCTCCAAACCTTTTGTCTCCCAGCGGTCCGCGGTTGGCAAGGAGGTGAATCGGAGTTTCCTCCTCTTCTGAGCAGAACCTTCAGGTGCAACTCTCCATTACACTCATATTATATAGGTGTTTAGATTATAATTTAGTAGACATAATCATGTGGTAATAAAAGTGGGTTTTTAGTAGAGTATAACAGGATTCCCTTGCTTCGATTTCGCTGCGAAAGTGGTGCCATATGTCTTTTAAATGAAGTCATTCTTCAGCGATCTTACCCGAATTTTCTTTAAACAATTTTTAGGATGGGGGAGGGACCTTTAGTTCACTTGAACTAGTTGCTTTTTTTAATTTTTATTATCATTCAATGGTTCAACCCGCGGTCTTTGGTGAAGCATTGTATATTAATGAAAAAAAGCGTTTGGTTGTTTTACAGGTTTTAAAATTGACTTATAAAACTGTTTCGAAGCTGCATATACCAAATGTGTTACCGAAAACGAACAGTCACCGTTTTAACGGGGCCTGAGAAGGTATGCTAATCACAGTATATTTTGCTCAATATTCTGCTGTATTAAAAGGTTTTTCCTTAACAAAGGTAGTGATGGAACATGGTTTTCTGTGCAGCTTGTAAGTGTAAGGGTTGGAGTGAGAAAAAAAAGCAGTTCCCACAGAATGGTTTTTATTTTTGCTAGCTAGATACTCTAAATACATACTTGTACATTATTGCTGATTGGTTTCAGTTGGTAACGCTGGCTTATTATATATTATGACCTTCCAATTTTATATCTAATATTTTCTATTAACTGATATGTTATGTGGCCAATTAATGGTATAGACCTTCCGCTTTTGTTTTGGTTTGGATATGGTAAACCGTCCTCGCATTCTGATATCGCACGATTCTCCGCGAACCATGTTGATTTTCAAATAGTCGGACTATTTGAGCTTTAGTCATCTACATAACTAAATTATAATCACTTTTTCGATAACTGAAGTGTTATTAAAATTACAAATCATTGTCCGTAAAGCCAGCCCGATGTTTTTATATTTTTTGTAGCTTGTGCCAAAAGTTCTGTGGTCTATCTTAACTTCAGGTCTTTTTGACAAGAATGTAATATTTGTTTTAAAAATAACTTAATAAAAATAATTAAAATCAATAATACAATTGCCCTAATTCATATTTTTTTAAACAAGGACGTAATTACAAAATCTAAATCATACTACACATGATAAAAAAGAAGACCATATAGTGTTTTATACTACACTTTAAACGTATTTATGTATATTAAATTGGTTTTTGCCTTAATTTTATAATATAATAGTTATAACTGTTTTTAATACCTAATTACCTTTCACCCACCTAGTATACAAACTCCTAAAATTCAAGAACTCCCGGTCAGATCTATAATTCCGTCGTTGCTTTCAAATTATACGAACCTGACAATAACCAAATGACAATTTATTCTAAATTGTGCTTCATCGAAAAACCCTTGAGCTTAGGGTTGCCCAGCGGTTTAATCCCCGATTGAATAAAAAGTACCTCGAGGGAATCTCGAGTGATTTACAAGACGTTGCGTTTATTCAGAAATGTATTGATTGTGCTAATCAAATATCTTTTCTCCGAGTCTCTCGCCCGGAGATATTCACAATTCCCTTGAAAATCCTGAAAAGTTCCTACCGTATTTCCACTCGCTTGGCTTCATTTACACCGTCCAATCTCGTTCAACTTCTCGCCTCCTTATACTGTTTTATATTTTTCATGCAATTATATCGGAAAACTTCACAAAAGAGGGTAGTTTATAATTTTCCTCTTTTAACTTGATTGTCAACAAAAAATCGGCCGCTCGTGAGAAACTTTATCAAAAGAATAAAACCCACACGCAACTTCTAGGGCGGGCACGTGCTTCAACTCGAACGGTGAACTTTGCCATGAGAGTGTTTTACATAATTCTTTTATGCTTATATAAAGAAGTTTCCTGTAATGAAGTTTGTGTAGAAATATCTCGTCTGCCCCGCCTGTTTTAAAAAGCTCTAAATAGGGTTCGAGTTTCATAATTCGCATGCTGTGAAATTCTATGCTGTAGGAGAGACATCTTTTTATATTACCATACCTAATGACACTTTATGAAGTTCCTATTACTTATTACAGACTTGGGAATACATTCCCTATATTTTAGTTTGCAATTAAATGAACTTATCAACTTGCTAATCATCTCAGTCGAGTGTACCATAGTTAAAAAACCAAGCACCCGGACAAACATGGGGAAAATGAAAGGCTTTCTTTAATACTTGTTTTTATTAGTTTCATATCATTTTTTTCTTATTAGTGTCAGAAGGTTCAAAATTGTATCGAAAATCATAAAGCACTGTTACGTTCGTTTGTGTATAGTAATAATATAAACAAATAACTAACTGCTTACGTAGCTGTTTATCCTAAGCACAAAACACTTTTACAGCATTGACAACCATTAAAGGAGGGGTCCTTTGATAGTACGATAACCAGTGCCACTCCAAACCATTCACTAACATCATATAAACATCATCACATCTCCCTCTTCACAAAGCAGTATATGAAGACTTACTAAACAACAAAATGTTGTTACCTTAAAGAACAATTAACCAGTCTGCCACTTTACTTAATTATGTTGTAATTACTAACATTTGATTAATTCCCTATCCTATCACAGCTATCTAAAACACTATTATTATAATTAATTCTTCTTGAATTAATTTCAATCCCATTACAATATCTCTTCTTCTAACTCTACCTACCATGTACATTTCAAGATCTATTGTGTAAGTGCAGTGAGTTTCATCAAAGTATTTCACTGTTACTATAGTCTGTTACATAATATCTTCGACTACCATGCCGTCTGACGAACAAGTCTAATCCTTCATTTTGGGATAGAGTACCAGTAGGTACTGTGAGCAACACCATTTAGCGGTAAAAGTAGAGTTGTGTATATGCATATAGTCTCAGTAGAAGTAGATACTCCTTTACGGAAGAATGCGTGGAAGGATCAAAGACCGATTTCGGCAAATGATAGAAAAAAGTGACCAGGACGCCTTCTGGCCGTCATCGATTTGCCAAAGTCTGAAATATCGCTTTTCAATCACTTTAAATAGATTTTGAAAAGTTAAAGACGTTTTCATCGTACCCGAAACAACAGAAAAATATTTAAGCCTCGACCATTTTACAAAAAAATGGAGATATTTTATTAGTATCTTAATATGTTTACACTCTGGAGAATTATTTGTATTCAGAACAATGTTTCATTCCCAGCAGCATGTTAAGTAGATATATCCGTTTATGTAGCACGAACCATTTTTGTTTCTCACTTTAACCAACGCATACAAACAGTTTCTGTAGCATATGTTTTATCACACAACCAAAAGAATTGACTAGTAATTCAATATAGTTTGTTGACCTACTAGTTACTGTAACAACTACATATCTATTCATAACATCAATTTATCACATGTAGACACTATAGTAAACATAGTAAACTTTTACGTAAATATGCTTCTTTGACCTCGGTTATGAATAGGGCTTTGATAGCTCAGTGATTAGAGAGTTTGACCAAAGACGATTTTATAAGACTGTCCAACGTTATAAGAGTACTCCAGCAGTATTAATGCATGTTAACAGATGGCGTATGATGTAACTCGACGTCTATTCGGTCAAATTACGCCACATGACCTTGTCACTGGACCGGCAACACCATACTTTGAATAATGCGTGTTTGCCCATTATAGTATACTGTAAAACCTTAGCGCTTAGCGGGTATATATACCGATTTATGTACGATGCAGTTTCGCGCTGCGCTCTATAACTTTTAGTCGCCACCGCTGAAAGCAAGGTATGGTGCGAAAAGATCCAAAAGATGTTTATGTTTCCAGTGCTCTGAAAGATCTGAATTAAAATGCTTTGCCATTGTTAATAATTACAACTTATTACGCACGCTTGACTATTCTAAAAATTAGAAAAATTTAGATTAGGTGTTCAATACATAACTGTATTATGGTAAACACCATGAATATTATTAAGCAAAACAATGCAAGGTTAAAATGCAACAAATTAGGGATGCCCATTTTAAGATGTATGAAAAAACTTGACAATCAGTATATAACTCGCATTTTATTAATATTAAACATTATAATGTGTACAGATAGCAAAACATTTGTATTAAAACGACACAAGTATGAAAATATATACATCTATGTGATGATAAAACAAACAAAAACTGCATGTTGCTGCTTCAGGGTTCAGTATTACAAAAATACAAAAAAAAACATATGAGGACTGCTGCTGCATTGTTTTGCCACGCGTCGTGCTTTTATAAGGGGGTAGGCGTTAAGTGAATTACAGGACCATGCTTGAAATGTTTTAACTACAATATTGATATTTTAAGAAATATTATACATAAGACATTTCGTTATTTTCTTTTACACAACAATATTTGATTTGTTTAATGCTACACTTTATTAGAGAATATCATAATATAGAATTAAACGAGCATTCTAAAAATGCAATAATATGGTTAATAGGTACCCACCTATAATTGAAAAACCGCTGCAAATTGAATCAATACTTCCACATCCAATTGTAAAAATGACAGTTACGTTTTTATTTCTTATACTATACGATTAGTACCTAATCAGGTTTTGAGCATTTTTTCTCTCTACACATTTAAATTCTAAGACAAACAGTCCTCGTGATATTAGCAAAAATATATAAATTTTAAAATAGGTTTTTTCCAAATAACTCGAAAATTATCAACTTAACAAAAAAAAAACTACAAAAGTGATTTCTGATCAGAAATTTGATTTTCTATATAATACCAAAACWTAAAAAAAATCGTACGAGCAGGGTCCAAAATAGGTTTTTTGGAAATATTTCGAAAATTTCAAAATTTTGAATAAATTTTCTAAGACACTTTTGGCGAGAAATTTTTTTCCTATCTAGTGGTATTTTCATTTTTTGAATATATTAAATATATTCGGAGATATATAGGCAAAACCCTTTTCTTTAAGTGACGCTTTTTTGCTAATACATTCTAAATAGTTTGCTGCACCGAAAATTTATAAGAACTAATAATACTCGCAGTTATACTACTAATCACATACTAAAACGAAAAAAAAATTTTGCAAAAAGGGTAGTTACCCCCCCAATTTCGCCCCCTTTCCGATACCCTACTTACCCCATAAACAATAGGTCGCTTTTGGGTAGTTGACATTTATACGTTTGCTAAATTTCAAGTTCATATATTAAGTCTTTCGAAAGTTATCGTGTCCACAAACAACACCACAGACAAGAAATTTTTTTGCTCAAATTTTTTTCGCGATACAATACTTCCCATCCGTTGGATGTGGAAGTAGGTAATTCAAAATACTTGAATTTATTTACATTTCCTTCAAACACTATTTTATTTACAAACACGTAATACTATGTTTTTACATTCTATGTTGTGTTGTTAAATTTACAATTAACGCTTACTGGATGTTCACAGCGGACCGAGAAAAGATCGTGGCGACAAGTAGTTTTGTTTAATAAAACAAATGATGTTTTTGAACTAGAAAGTTTGAAAATATTAATACTTATAGTACAGTCCATTACTTGAATTTTATATTTTAGTTTCATTTTTATATAATCAGTTTGAGAAGAGTGAATAGCGGTGTATTTATTTAATGATCATTAACATCAAAAGTTAAATATATGACTTATTGCTGTGCAAAGTAAGGGATGAAAGCTTTTACAGTTTATCTGAATCAACGTTGGTCGCGATATACCTAGCATACAGTCAAAAATAATTCGAAGTTTGGGCCAGCAATATGCATGCGATTTGTACGATTAATTTCGCAAAAGCGCGTTCGTATTTTATATATAATTTTTTTTCGTCGTAGGCAATTTAAATTTCGAAGAAAATTTGTAACGTTAAAAGTTTTGTTTGAGGTAATATGTTTTTTCTGCGGACCTTTCAAGCAAGGTCCCTTATTAATCTCCATTGCCCTGGGTCTCTGCGTGACAGGACATGCCTGTGTATAAGACAAAGACCACATCGCTGACATAGTGACATACCTACTACATATTTCTGTTTTGTCCATAAATACAGTTATTTAAGTAATTAGTTTACCACTCAAAATTATTTAAAATATTGCACAATGTATTACCTATATTTGCCATAAAAATGACTAGCCAAGAACGTTTTTTATATTTACATGTTATTCGCGTAAAAACAAGAATAAGGCGTAAACATGACAACGTCGACTTTTAGCGCTTAAAATTAATCAGCGACACCCCACAGGTGCAGGACAAACTAATGGTTCGATGGTGTCGACGCCTAGTGGCCGCATACCAGTTGGGCGCGTCCAAGTTTAACATTGCGTTGATCAGTCTTATAAAATCGTCTTTGGTTTGACTAGTGCTCAGAAGGTTCCGGGTTCAAACCCGCTCACGTATTTATAAAGTAGAGAACACAGGCCATTTAAGCCACGCCCTTTGCCTATATCCCGTTATACTTCGAAGCTCGCGATGCGTCGCAATGCGATAGCGTTCGTTTTTGCGTTACAACGAAATACACGCAGTAAGTAGGTAGGTACTTGTACATAAAATAAAGGTAATTACACCTCAACATATACTGTTTTGATTTTAATGTCTCTTGGCATTTGGTGTATTGTTAGAAATGACTTGACTTAAAGACCGATCCTTTTTTTCGCTTTTCACCGGTCTTCCTGCTTGTTTCCTTCTTGATACACATGTTCCAAGTTTTCTCCTTAATAATGCTTTTGTGAAACAAATTACTTTGTTAATATTTTCTTTGCAGTTTGTATGTTCTCGTTGTAAATCTTCATTAATCGATTGTGATAACTCTGTTGTAGAAATATCTTGATTTACGATTCTTCCTTTGTCCATATCTAAAAAAAAATATCTTCAGTACCTACTTAATATTGCATGTAAAAGGTAAACTAAGCGGTCTTAGCAGTGAATAAAGCACACATTAACTTTCGGAATTTGTTATTATTCCTTCATTAAGACCTAGAGTGAGCTTTTGCTTTATAGACTGCTAGGCCCGCTTAGTTAATCTCGATATTGCATTAAAAACTGAAACTTGGTTGAGTATACCGCTTGAGTATTAAAGAAAGAAGAAGGATGTATCTCTCATTTTGTGGCACTTACGTTGACCGCCACTGTATATCGGGATGCAGCGAAATGGGCACATAGTTATTTTCGCCACCATTCTGAAACATATCACCCCTAGGTGCTATTTTTAATTATTATTTTGCATAGAATTACGCTCGTGCCTGGAGGCTCCCACCACCTGCAGCTCGGGAGAAAAGTCCCGATCGCGCACATATGTGAGCGCCGACCTACTACTTCTATAGCCCCACTCTAATCTAGATTGTGATACAACCCCTCTCTAATCGGGACCTCCAAAAACGTATAAAAACGGTGGCGCTGGGGCCGCGAGAGGACTTGAGATCTCTTTCAGGTGCCATTCAGTTCTCTTCTCCTAAAGGCAAAGTGACCCCTTAGTAACCCTCATCGTGACGCTAATTCCCTTGTGGAAGAGGTGACCSCTGAGGAAGTGCTAATCGTGACGCCGAGCCTCCCTTCTGAGCGAAGTGACCCCTTAGTAACCCTCATCGTGACGCTAATTCCCTTGTGGAAGAGGTGACCCCTGAGGAAGTGCTAATCGTGACGCCAAGCTCATCTCCTGGGCGAAGTGACCCCTTAGTAACCCTCATCGTGACGCTAATTCCCTTGTGGAAGAGGAGACCCCTGAGGAAGTGCTAATCGTGACGCCAAGCTCATCTCCTGGGCGAAGTGACCCCTTAGTAACCCTCATCGTGACGCTAATTCCCTTGTGGAAGAGGTGACCCCTGAGGAAGTGCTAATCGTGACGCCAAGCCCAACTTTTTGCATTCCTTCGACACCTAGACGTCATCTCCGAGAGTTAGCTGAATGGCAGGGGGAGCAAACGTGCGTAATCGCGCACGGCTAAGAACCACCGGCACCAGCTCTGCGACAACGAGCCGTACGCCCGGGGGAGACACCACTCGGACCGACATCGCACCGACGGGGCGAGATCCGCTCTCGGAGACCACCCGCTGCGATAACCCGGCCAGAGCAGACCTGGAGGCCACTACACGAAATAGAGGCCGGCGAGGTCGACCCTTCCGCACGGCGCCTGCTAGAGCGCAGCCGGGAGACGATCCTCTAGGTAAAATTCTGTGCTGGATTGATATCTCTTGTTATGTTATGCCATAGGATCATAACTTAATTATACGTACGTTCTTTTCAGCTTATTATTACGAATTTACGCATTCTGTTCTGAAACCCCTCACGAAATCGCATTTACGTTACCATTATTATTGTTTTATGCATTTATTAACCCTTTATTTCTACATATATCAACTTCACGTCATTTAATCGTTGCATTGGGCCACTGCAGGCTTTATTTGGTGTGACTTCTCGTTGGGAATGCCTTTAGCAGAAATCAAAGGCTGTTAGGCTACCAAGGATATCCTACAACGTGGGTGCTCTCGAAGCCCGAAAGGCTTCACCTGAGAGACAGTGGTGGTGTCCTCCTTCGAACTCTAGGCTGGGCGTTGTGAGCATAGCGTCTCCACGTACCAAAATGCCGAGGCATCATTTACTGCGGGATATGGGATTTTAGCTCTAGGCTATTGCCTTCGAGAACCACGCTGAATAAGTCATACAAGGCTGTCTTTATTGTATATGTTTCCCCCATGTATTATGTGTATGTGTATATACCTGTCTTGTTTTGTTTGTGCTTTTATAGTGTTTTGATATTTTCCCTTATTTGCCCTGTGATGTATTGTTTACGTAAATCCCGATCTCGTCACTTGTTTCTGATAATTTCCTTACAGCTTAATTATACAATTTCTTCACAGCAACAACAATTATTACTGGTCAATGTGGTTCTACCACTGACCACCAATTAAACAATTCTGTTTGTTTCTCAGGCACATACAGGTCCCTGCTACATACCTGGCCTTTGCGAGGAGCCTCCTCCAACGATTTATGACGCAATATGCGATATTTAAGTAAATTCAGGTCTAGCCTGATTTGCTACCATACAAACATATTTTTCATAGTTAAATATAAGATATATTTACTATGTAAAGACTGGAGCTTTTCCTGCGGTTTTTCTCCAGTCTATTGTAAGCACTCCGCAGTTTTCGGTGCAAAATATACTATATATATGTTACACCGAATTATGTGTTTTTGTTTACCTTTCCGTTACAGAGCTTCATATCGAACTAATTTAAACACAACGTAATTTTTGGGTCCTACTAAAGAACTAGACGATCACATTTATAAAGTAACTTACTCATACTATTATGAGCTTTCTAAATTTAAATATATGACCTGGGTAGGTTATGTAACAATTCCTTACTACATTCTGAAGGCGATTGTATATGCTATATTCGCACCGCATAATTCACAACCACAGTTTTCTATTCTATTGTTGTTCGAGTGTACACTACCCATAAATCTATTATACTGTTTAATTCAATTTTGTTATAAAATCAAAACACTGTGTGCTTCTTCATTGTAATCGCAAAACTGCTTGATTTTATATAATAACCAAACTTAATATCACAGCATAGCCTATTAATGGGTAGTGCGCACTACTAGAATAACAATAAAAATTTGTTGAATGGATTTAAAGGTGCATTCATTGTGAAACATCCTGAATTAATTAGGTAACTTAGAAACAATCTGATTGAACGTATGTGTCACTTTATTTGTCAGATTACTCTGACGATCGTTTCGACCATGCGGTCATTGTCAAAGAGATAACAGCGTTAGTTAAAATATGACGCTGTTATATCTTTGACAATGACCGTGTGGTCAAAACGATCGTCAGAGTTACCTGATAAATCAAGTGAGACAAAGCACCTACGTTCAATCAGCTTGTTTCCAAGCTACCTAATTAATAAAAATTTTAACTACATAATAAATTTTGGAGGAAAAAGCTGCATCTCATCTTCTTATAAACCCAAATTTCCTTTTGCGACATCTAGTGGAGCTTTCTAACATAGGACAATTCGCCTGGGGCCGACACGATTCTTATAAAAATAAAACTGTTTCATCCGTATGAAATGCGTAATATCACCGACCATTGTCGGCAATTCAGGAAATAATAAAAGTCCAGTTGGCGGGGCGCAATAAGAAAACTGTGGCATAAGCGGATCCGGCTCGCCGGCGGGAAAAGTATGCGAGAGAAGAAAATCGGGCCATTGACTTATTGTTATTATTCTCATCACACGCCATATTACACCACAAGAGGGGCTAATCCAGTCTCGGGACTCGCTGAGCTGGCGGTTTGTCACATCAGAGATATGAGGGAGCCAGCCGCAAGAAATATTATCTCCGCTATCCGCGGCCCTTTGAATTATATGCGCCAGATGCGGGGCGGACCCTGAAAGCCCCGCGCTGAATATCCACCGCGTTTGTCATGCTCTTTCTGGCCGATGTGCGTATGCCACTTTTTACTCCGCTTCCTTCCGCAGAAAGCGTCCGTATATTTAGCTTTTAAGCTTTCTGAATATATGCAAATTCGGAGTGAGATCCGCGAGAAGGAAGACGTATCGCGTATGCTTCACACCGGAGTCACTATACGAGGGGTTGATAAAATTTCAGATTAAGGGTAGCGAGTACCCATGATTATAATACTGCAGTATTAGTTACTTACACTTATTAATAAAAGTCTTGCAGGCTCATGACTTCCAGGTTATTTATTATCTGTATTCATTTGTCTCTATCTCTTCTTTCTCTTTCCAGTCCTTGACTACCATTACTGCATTCAACCAGCTCTTCTTTGGCGATCATTGTCAAGTATGTAATAATAACCACCGATGAATTACAAATCAAGGCTTATTATAACTTTCCTGGACCAATATAATACTAAGATGACATATGTAGCTCTGTCACTCTAACTGTATGCCCACTGGGATATATCCCGACATCCCCCGTTTTCTAACTACAAATTTATATAACATACATTAACAATGTAACTTGAGAACACTAAACAATGCCCACTATTTTTCTAAGATGTAATCAGACAAATATTTTGGTTTTTTAACATTTCTTCCGGAACGAGATTGCTATCAAGATCTGAACAGTTACCTATAGTAGAATCCCTTGTTATTTTGACGTTATCGTCATTTTCGGCATCATTTACAATCATTGTCTGATTCTGAATGCTACCTGATTCAATATCAAGCTTATGCAAAATAAATTTTGTCCGGGTGAGGATTTATACATATTATACCTATTTCTGTTAAAAATATTGCCTTAAGACAGCCGGATTTTATAGGAACGGGGAGTATCTCCTTCACGGACAACTTGGGCTTCAGTCATATTGTTAACTTTATCTTTTATATACACTACCTCCCCATCTTTAAATGTAAGAGGTTTATTGTGCTTATGTTGATCACGATAGTGTTTGTACCTCAACTACCTTTCTTCTAGACCTTTTTTCATAAACTTATTACATTTTGATAATTTTGCCACAAAATTTTCAGGCACTGGTAAAATGGCATTGACATTTCGTCCAAATATAATTTCGCTAGCTGATTTATTTATTTTTGAATATATGGGTGTGTTACGATACTCCAACAACACAACATATAGATCTAATCCCGCTTTTTCAGCTTTATTTAACATGCTTTTACAAGTACCGTGCATAATAAGGACTCGACATTAAGTGGCTAAAATTCCACTTAGCAGCAAATGCTTTAAATTTGTAGTTGGAAAACTGTGGACCACCATCAGTATATATTAATAATGGTATACTATACCGAGCAAAATGTGATTTTAACACCGTAACGACACTTTCTGTCGATTCAATTTTTAGTTCCATTAGATCAACAAATTTACTGTAATAGTCTACGATAAGAACAAATGGTTTAGACTGAAAATAAAAAAGATCAACATCTAACACTTCCCAAGGACTATCCGCTACCTCCCTCAATTGCAATTTTTCAAAACTGTGTTTCTTTGGCAACTGCAAACAGTGCAATTTCTAATAGTATCTTCTAGTTCTTTTATATTAGGCCAAAACAGTATTTTTCTCGCACGGCTGTTGCGTTTCTCTAGACCGAAATGATTTATATGAATTAATCTCAGTATCTCAGCTTTAAGTCTTGTAGGTACCACAACGTTATTATTTTTGAAAATTACGCCATTTACTACAAATAACTCAAATCTGATTGGATAAAAAACCTTTAAATTAATTGGAATTTCATTATATGGTGGCCATTCACCCTCAATATAAGACTTCAAAACAGACAGTACAGGATCCTTTCCTGTTTCGTCTCGAAAAATATCAATGTTTGTTCTTGAAATCGGCAAAGTATGAACTATCATGTTTACGTGACTTTCCACCTCTTTCTCTAAATCACTTGTAACTGACGTGTTCTTAATAAAATTTCTAGATAGCGCATCCGCTAACAACAGTTCTTTACCTGGTTTATAACATACTGTAATGTTATAGGGTTGCAAACGTAGTCTCATTCTTTGCAGCCTTAATGGGGTATCATTTAATGTTTTTTTAATACATTCCAGAAGCTTATAATCGCTTTGTACTGTTATGTTTTTACCGTATACAAATGATGAAATTTTTCACATCCATATACAATTGCAAACAGTTCCTTCTCTATTTGACCCCAACATGTCTGTGACGCAGTCAGTGCCCTCGAAGCGTATGCCACGGGCAGATTATCTTGCAATAAGACAGCACCCACTCCTTGACTGCTACTATCTACAGACAAAAAGTATCTTTGTTTACATCAAAATATCTGAGTACCGGAGCATGACTTAACATTCTCTTGAGTTTTTCAAAATCAGCAGTTTGTTCTTGTTACCATACAAACTCAATATTATTCTTTAGTACGTGTAACATCTGCGAAATTAGTTACAAATTTGGAAACATATATTACCATTCCTAAAAGTATTTGGAGTTATTTTTTATCTTTCGGCTCCTCTAATTGCAAAATTGCATTAATTTTATGGCTATCGGTACGGCTTTTCGTCTGACATTCGGTACACATTTTTCCAACTTTTGCTGCTTGTACAAATCCATCATTTCTTTACTATTATTTAGAAAACACACTACACACCTGAAGTGTTCTACAATATATATTATTAACTACACTCGACTATCGTCTCAGCTACTTAGCCGATCATCAGGAATCAAAGATATTGCAATGAACGAAGTTTTCTATATCTGATGTATTAATAGACACCTATAATATTGCCGTAGGCACTCATTACAGCCTATATACAATACTTACAAGCATCTTGCAAAAGATAACAAGATAAGCACTAATAAACAATAAACGCCCACTAGAAAGTGGGCCATCGTTCAGAGAACAGGTTCCCAACAGAGACGGATAGGCGGCAGTGCAAATTACCAATAGATGGCGTAGTGTCGCCCATTATCGCATACACATCGCCTACCTTGGCGTCTATATAAGGGAAGCCAGATCTGTGTCATGTTGTCTGCAGTGGGACTATAGCTGTGCTGAGGAGACTTTATACCCCCAAACAGCTATTATCAACTAGAAAATCTCTCACAACAACCCTTTCCGATAAACCAACAAAATTACTAAAAAAATAATTTAAATATAGTCTCAATATAAAAATATTAGCAGCATGCTGCCAAATAGCTATAGATTCATTCGATATACCAAAACGAAACCCGCACAAAATAAGAACTAGCCAGTTAATTTTCTAAAAAAATAGACTACTCCACATATAAACAGAAATGAACTTTGCGAGACATTACAATTTGGGGGAGCGCGCCTGTTTCGGAAATTTAAAAAATAATCTATTATACTAAAAGAGGCTTGTAATATAAACTTATTATATGGACCGTTAATTTGTAGCAGCTGTGCTATCTCCTTGATGTTTACCTATTATACTTTATGAAAGTCTACTAGATTTACTCTTTTATAATTGAGTATGCTCTGATTATGTTTGCATTGTATTTAACTTATCCACTTTACATTAAGGTTAGAGATTAGTTCCAGTTATATTTTTATTTTTGCTTACAGGTATGACAAATAAAAATTGTTGAATTTGCTTTAAACATCTACAATTCTTATTCATGAGACGAGGCCGGAATATATAATTAGAAGATCAAACGAACTTACCTTAAGTGAATTGAAATCTTAGTAGTCTGGGGTTAGACCGCATCTGATTTAAGAATAAGGCCGACGTTTCGCCCGCACTTGTAAGTGGCATCATCAGACGCGGTCTAACCCCAAAAGACTAAGATTTCAATCAAACTCTGGCCGCGAAAGATAACGTTCTTACATACCTTAAGTGAAGTTCAATCTTAGTTATCTGAAGGGCTTGTCGAAATAAATAATTTTCTCCCTAGCTTCAACTTTGTTGCCCCTGCAACAATTTTGCTTTAAAGTAGATCCATAGAGTAGATAAAGAAGAGAGAGAGACATCTACTTGATTTAGCTTTACATTATGTGAAGTTAGGTGCATAAGTAGAGATACTACAGTTCTTATTTATTTTACGAGGCCTTCATATAATTAAGATCGAACTTCACTTAAGGTAAGTTTGTTTGATCTTCTAATTATTCATTACTCGTGATGTATGTACAGGGTTTCCATGAATGATTCATGCAACGCGGGCGGCGTTGATTTCTCAATTCTTTGTGCCGCTTTTATGTAACTGCTGCCAAGCTACAATATGCACGGCGATAGCAAGCAGCGATAGTACTGAAGGTTGCATGTCACCCCACAGCTCCAAAATGTGAGCTTTCTGTAGCCTTAAAGTTAATTATTTCACAAAACACTGAAGAATATGTTGAAAATACAAACTTCCAGGCGTTTTGTAACATTGAAATACAGCAAACAATTCCAAAATCGACAGATGACAAGTATGCGTCACTTTCCTGAGAGGAGGCCAATTGATTTAGTCGATAATTTCCATAAGCGCCCTGGATGCTTGAATCATTTATAGAAACCCTGTATATATTTTATCAGAGGACTTTATTATCGTAACTAAACACTTCTTTATAGGTATAGAGGGATAGCTAATGATCACCATGGACTATGATGATATTATGGTTTAGACGATATAGACAATAAAAGAGTCCACAAAAAGTGTAATTACTGTTTTAACTTTTATTTTGTTCCTTTACCTCCTAATAAAGGCCTAGGTAGTAAATGGAAGCAAGTTAATATTAGAAAAAATATAGAGTTAGGTGCAATTTAAAATTTATTTTGTAACTTATGAAATGAGTCGCAGACTGAAACTACCTACTCAAGAATATTTTTACAAACCCAAACAACGAAAGCTCAGCAAAAAAGTGAAGCATTCACTCTCTAAGTGKAATTCTAGGAACCTAATTGCCTGTGCTTAATTAACGTAATTTGCCACCGCGACCGTTTTCTTCAGACCGCAATTCGGCTTAAACAATTATGCCGGGCGGAACACCCGCTGTAAAAAAAATAAGCTGCTCCTAAAATTGTCAGCTGAGACTCACAATGAACGAAAGCGCTCATGAAGTCCCCCTCCCTGGGGGCACACCGGCCGCATCGGTGAAACCGCGGGAAAATTTAATAAAGGTGTGTTTGTTCGTCGAAGTCGGGTGTTGTCAAAAAACCAACTCTAAAACAAAAGCCGAATTAAACGGAGAAGAGGGAATTTCTCCGAGTTGCGGGATTTTCTCGGCGGCGACTGTATTCTTTCCAGAGTTAATTATCGAGATGAAATATGGTGATGGCTGCAGCCTCTTAGGTGAGAGCGGAATATTAAGTGCCGCGCGGCCGAATGTGCAAAAGTCTGCAGAACTGGATATTGAATTATTACACCTACTTAGGCCCGGACTTGGAATTAATCCGGCTTTATGCATAGGGCCGGGGATCTGAATTTCAAATTAAAGAAAACAATGCGAAATACGCGAAATTAGCTCGTCCGTTCGCTCCCCTTTTCGCGGTGACCTGCAGTTCCGAGCGACATTATTACGACAGTCACGATATCTTTTTCTCGTCTCCTTAACGCCCGTCGGCGATCTCCTTTAGAATTATTGGTATTGATTTTCGAACACAATTCAGTTTCAGCTCCCGGCTTTGAGATGAAAGCCATTGTCTTAATCAAACTTCTGATGGGCCACTTCTTTAACGGCTTTTTAGAAGGCAACTCGTGTAATGGACCGTTGAACATCAACAAGGAGGAGACTTAAATGTGGAAAAAACTTTCTTGTTTTCTAACTTGATGATTAAGCAAGAGTGGTTGGAAAATGCGGGTTGTTTGAATGCAGGTTTGTTTTCTAGAAAATCTCTTTTAGAGCGAAGTAGAGAAGGGTTACTTTCAAGGGCGGCGCTTGCTCTTTATGGACCTAGCGCGAATAAGCCCAGCGGGGCTGAGAGGACATATTAATACAACGTGGTAAACAAACCTCTTCATTTCCAAATTATGACAAAATTTTATTCAATAAGAATTTTAACAATGGAAATCAAATAAAAAGCATCTAATACTAAGTAATTGGGTGGAAGAAATATTGTTATTCAGCAGCACTCTGGAATTAACAAAAAAAACGTAGTATATTTATATTAGACCAGGATGTAGTTGTATGTGTATAATTTAATATTGGCATAATTTATCAAAATAAGACATTAAATCACATTCAGTCATTGTGATAATAAATTAATTCTTCTTCAAGATCGGTAAATCTTGTAAAAGCTTATTTAAATTATAACATCTCCTGTTGCATTAAAAATTACCAGTTGAAACAGTATTTAATTAATGCTCCGTTCTGCCTACAACGCATATAGGTAGAACGCGTTCTGCTCCCTGAACCTCCCGATATGATAGTTTTTCTTTACGTTGGCTACACTGAACACTGCTTGTCAGTTGGGTATTTGCCATGTATTTATATTTTATTAAATTACATACTAATAGGTAGCGTCTAATTCACAAAACAGCTGTGACAGCTTATAAAATCGAAAAAAATGGATCGTAAAGTGTATTTGTAATGTTAAAAATGTGAATATTTAAAGGGACCGCCAAAACGTGGACATATTTGCCGTGACGTCAGGTGTCTTGTAAAAGGCCGCTTGTTTACATCTGGAGTCAGCGCATTACGCGTCAGTCTCAGCCCATCAATTTATCACTTTGCTATTTACGTTCAATTTGTGAGAAGTAAAAGTGAAGTACTTATGAGTTCTGAAGGTATGTTCATTGTTATGGAATTTGTGAACAGCGACGAGCGATTCAACGCGGCGGAGATAAGGAACGTAAAAGCAACAGCATAAGCGAACTTTTTGTCAAATTAACGTAGCATTAAAAATTTGATCACAATGGCTTTTTGGAAACATGCTACTTGTAAACATAAAAATGTAAGAATCAAAAATCTACCCTAAACTTGACATTTATTTTAGAGATCAGAATAAATATAAATTGCCATTTATTTTCGGAGCTCTTGCTTCTCGTTTCCGGTCCAGCTAACAGTCGAATATATGGGGAACAACGTCTTTCTCGATTATAACATTTTTCTCTATCAACTTAAAACGCATATAATTTCCCATATCCTCTTCAAGCTATGCTTTCATCAAGTTTGCGCAGCATCCAGGAGACACCGTATATTTATTTTTCTCAATTTTGTTCGACTTGTCAGTCAATCATGTTTGAATAATAAAACTATGTTGGTATCACCATTCTGATGGCCACCAATATATCGTAGTAGTAGAGTAAATCAATATGTCGTCTTCTGTTTGTAGCTTCTACCTATTATCATTTTTAAAACAGCGTGAAATGGAACTAAATATCGCCTTGAATCACATCGCATATCGCGTACATATTTTATTTTCAAAACGGAAAAAAATTCGCGAGCAAAATTACTTCATTCGGTTGTGCAGTCGTATGACGTCAGTAATTTGTCGCATGTGTCTATCTCAACAAAGGTGTTTTCAGGGTTAGTCAGTTCTAATGGATACCCTACACATTGTAAAATACATGGAGGGGACGCAGTATAATACTAAAGTGGTGTGAAATGAGGTTCGATAAATGCTAAAAATTATAAGTTTTACCAATTTATGCGTTACATTGCTTTTCGATACCGATTTAAAATACTTAATTTCTATAGTTTTGTAGTGGAGTTTTTCTTTTAAGTTTTGGCATATTGGTAAACTTCCAATTTTACGTGGGGTGCGGAGCCAGTTGCGCTTGCCTAAGGCCGCCTCTGGCTGCTTTCTTCATTTTACAGAATCTTATTCTTGTATTTATTTCGTAGCCATCTTTTGGAAAGTTGTTTGAAATTCAGAGACAAATGGTTTAGCACTTTTACATATATACATACCAAAAGGGCGAGATACTGGTCAATGACTCTTTAATGACTATCCATCCAGACTAGTTTTCTTATATTTTCCTAGATAGCCTTTTATTTCTATAAAATATATTATTATTATTATTACGAGTTTTGAAAATAAATATAGACTTAAGATGCCGATTCGTCTACTGGATGAGGATTTAATATATTTTTTTTACTTTTAACAAAATATTGTCGATGCAGAGATGTGGTATTGAAATTCTACTGCATTGAAACTTTTAGCCTACTTAGTCATCTCTTTGATACGTTACAGAAATGGGAGAACTCCCTGGTAGTTGCATCTTTGATCACTGGGCACGTCTATCGCAATGCGCGGTAGGGAAAATTGTTAACTTTGAACTAAAATGAATATGACAAGGATTAATCGTTCTAAGTAACTTTACTTCATTGGGCTGTTTTTTTCTTTTCAATAGACAGTGTTGTTTCTGTGCCTTCCGAATCTGCCAACCTACGTCCTAGCTTGTAAAGTCACCGCCAATGAGGCATTGCCTATTTTCGCCAAATGACCTGACTGTCTGTGTACTTACAGATAGAACCTATCTACATCGCTACATTATAGTTTATAAGTTTATAAACGTGTCTAAATGCCGTCGTCTGTTGGAATTGCTTCCTAACGTTTCGCTAGCACGAGTGGCAAGCTTCTTCAGAAGGATGTAGACTGAGCCTTTAGACCCGAATCAGGACAATAGCTCAAATTGTAATCTATATTTAGTTCTTTGATCTAAGCATGGGTTGTCTAATATTAAGTAATAATTTAAGGTGGACATAAAGAGATACTCGCAAAGCTCTTTACGACTTGTAGCGACTTAAATACAACAATCTCATGCGACAGAAGGTAGATTGTAATAGTTTGTTTATGTTGACTCTAAATCTTAAATCGCTGTCAGTGACATTTTGTTGATTCTTGAACATAAGCTCTCAATTAACCACTGACGTTTAGATTTATGATAGAAACAAAAAACTGTAGATTTGTTTGGATTAATTATTAAATTATGTTGTAAAGATTTAGAATATACAGCATAATTCAAGACTATCATTGATACACGTATTTACTTCTTTTATATTTTTGGGTATAAAATAACGCAGCATTAAAGTGTCATCAGCGTAACGCTGTATATATATCCGATGTACATATTAAAAATAACATAGGTCCTAAGATCGAGCCCTGTGGTACACCCAATATTATTAATTCTGAAGACGAAACTTTTTCAGCTATTTTGGATATGGCTGTAGATAATAATTTTTTAATGTGAATTTTATTATATTTAAAATACGAAGTATTAACAACTGCAAGAATCCTCTTATAACTAGGAGTCCTGAAATTGGACGTATAATAAAATGTAGCACAATTGTTACAGTTTAAATTTTAATTGAGGAACTTTCATAGTTTTTTTATCTGATGGCCGCCGTTCTTGAGCGCTTTCTTGTCCGCGCTTTTTGTTGCCCTGGCTATCTTTATCCGGCTGTTGACTGCGTATATTTCGAATAAAATTCAATCAGCTGAACTGCGGGTGTGAGTGGTGCTTTGGGATGCAAAGGAAGCTCTGAAATTCACCTTTCATCTTTACGTTACCGTTTCATATTCCTTTTGGTGAAGATATATACAGCCAAAAAAACTGGGATTCTGCACCGCACCATTCGCTGATTATTCCAGAAGCTATTAATCATCTGACAAGCTTCATCTTAGCTGAAACCCTTCTTTGGAAGGTAGGTGTTGCTTTTTAAATATTTTTCGAACATACTCTGTAATATGTACGTCGTGTATCTTCAGGGTTTTTATATTTGGCATTATAATCTAAGCCCGTCGTGGATCAAGGCAAACACGGTTGCCAGTTCGGACCTATTCAGGATAACTTCAGCTTTCGTGGGATTGTTTTCCTTTCCTGCCAGTTCCTGTCCGTAGGAGGGCTTCGGTGCAATTTTATCAGCCGTTGGAATCCCTCAGCCGACCATCAGACAAGGGGTTGGAACATCACCTTCAACAGCAGGCCAGATCTTTTACTTTTTTTGTTTATTGTATTAATAATCTCGTTTTAACGTAGATCTCGCAAATATGTGGAAAAATCTTAATTAAAATTAAATATCCATTTGCAATTATCGAAACTCTTATTATTTAAATTTACCTTTTTATTACTAGTATTATTTATATACATCCCAGACAAGTTTCATGGCCATGATTTCGACGCGGCTTAATTATTAATCTAGAAATTTGTGGACTTTATTCCGATATAAATTATTGAATTAACTGCCTGTCTTCCCTCGACGCGTTTTCTTGTGTATTAATTTTTTGTTGGTATTATAATAACTCTTGGTAAAGTCAATAAATCTCTGGGCTAAAATTATTTAATACATTTCATTTACTTTCGAGGCTACTATCTCTGAAGATTCCCCTTTCGTGTTTTTTTGGGTTTTCGTTTAATTATTAAAAGTGGGCAATTTAAAACACGTGGCGCTCTCTTTCATTCGTTTTAGTCGAACCCAACCCTGTTTTCTTGCTTAGCTGGGACCCCATCTTGTATCTTTTCTTGAATCTTTCTTTGCCTCGTTGAATAGTTACATCTTCAATTGCCACTTAACACAATTAATATTTATACAATTGATTGGCTTTTAGTGCTGAGCTTTTTATTTCAAAGTAAAAAAAAATTGTGCTTAACAGTTGTAGTAGAAACATCTCCTTTACTAAACCTATATTAATTTTTCACATGTAGAACTTAATTCAAATAGTATTCTAGGTATAAGCTTTGTGTAACATTACAGTTTTTACAAGGGTATTTTCTTAGCCAATTGGGTATTTCAGTGAAGTAAAAATTACGGAATTCAATATAGTTTCGTTACTAATTGTAACTAATGCAAATAATTCCATATTTTGGTTAGTATAAAAAATGTATTTAAGTACGTGAATATTAAAGTCAAAGTTGAACTATTTTAAAACGCCCTCCAAAGGATGTGACGACTTAACTGAAAACAGAAATACGCAACTTGGCAACAGTGTTACTTTGCATTCCTTTGTGTCTGTCAAATCACGGTCGGATGTCGGGCGTCAGACAAGTTGATTGTAAACACATGTGGTTTTCTAAACGTTATATCTTGTGCCGCGTTTGCAAATGATTCAGCTCAGCTGTCACTGTACTGTCAGTGGTCAGCTGTACACGATGTTGCTAGTTACTCCGATTGTTGTTTATCCCTCTCTTTTCAACACGGTACAACCTGATTGTTCACTTATGACGTTACAACGGAATTCCTTAATTTATATTAATTAATATCTCAAGTTCTAGGCAATATTGAAAGACACGCAGTCTTACTTCAGCTGGATCGTTTGGAATATATAATAAAAAAAACGTTGAAATACCCAATTGAAAGTGGGGAGGAATAAGGATAAGGACTTTCATCTTTGACTCGGCTTTATTGAAAACTGTTTCTCATTAGATCCTCTAAGAATGCCTAATTCCAGTAGCGAAACTAAATCACTACTTCCATATTAAAGCCATTGCGGTTCTCGGGAGCACATATTACGTGCTAGAACAGTTGAAATACACAGAAAGCTGCGCTGAACAGCAATAATGCCTCGTTAATACGGCGAAGTGCAGGGTGTTACTTTGCGCGGATTTAGACTGGAATACTTCAAGTGGGAATTCGCAGAAACTTCATTAATATGAACAGGTGTGTCTGGGAAGTGCAAAGTAGGTTAATAACAAAGGTAAGTGCGGAGCCGGGACCAACTTCAATCACGTTCCTCACAAGAATACTACCACCGCGTATATTTCCAGATAATGAAAACCATCTGCATGTCTGGGAACGTGACTTCGATTGGAAGCGTGTAAGATGTTACTTCGAGTAATTTAATGTTCTATACACCTCACATTGCAGGCTCACCTGAAAGCGTCGAGAGCATCACTATATATCCGCCTTTGAAAAGGTGTGGGGCGGTGTCGATTGATATAAGTTACTCTATCAAACACAGTTACATTAGCAAATATGTTTTAAACTATATTAATATCTGTTTCCATTACAAGAATCAAATAAGATGTACCGTAAACAAGGTATATTGTGGCCTAACCTAAAGGGAAACATTGGCTGAAACGAGTTTTTTATTTAGGTTTACGGGTTATCGTGTAAAAAAACATGCATTGTACAACATCACAATAACATCAATTATGCGTAAATAATGTAAAAAATAAACATCTTAACTTATTTTTTGTTTGAATATGAACATCAAATAGAGTGTCATACAATTTACTTCGTCTTTCACTTGGCATCTTCTTCCGCTGCACAGATAATGTTTAAAATTCACTTTGTAGAGATCTGCATTTAATTTACTTCATATTTAAAACTTTTTCCCAATAGAAGGAAGCCAAAGTTGTCCTGTCACTGTAAGACGGCAATCTTTGGCCATGCATGCTCACAACTACAAATAACTCCACTTAAAAGGAAAAAAAGGATTACGAACTTTGCCAGCTGCCACCCTACAAAACGGCCCTCTTTTAGAAATAGGGCGATATAGGTTTCAAATGACACCGGTAGATGGCAGCAACTTACAAGTGTAAGATTTTACATTTTTATCGTCAACACATAATAACGATCGTGCAATAGGCGGACGTGACATAGGAATATGTTATATAAACTTTCAATATGCTCTGAATAGTTACAACACGGATAAGGTTGGGTGCTCCTTTTTTAAATTAAGTACTGTTTAGCAAGTTCCAATTACTTTTTAAGCGTTTTTGAGCTTACCATAATTTGCGTTTTGCTAATTTCCTTCTTTAACATTCCATTTGGCGAAATTTAAGGTCGCTTAGAGCCGAAAAATGATTAAATGTGCGGGGGTACATAGCTTCCTAATTGTTAAATTACGACAAGCATTGTTATTATAAGGTAATTTTATACTTGTGGCAATAAACTGAATGGTTGGTGATTGTAGTTTTACAACTTGAAATAAAAATAAAATTTAAGATTTAACCAATGTCTTATTGTGCCTAACTTATTCACAAACTAGACACTTAACATGTGACGCTTCCGAATCGTTTATTTGGCATCCTGAGTGGAGGTATTTCTACTCACAACCTTGAATTGATTTATATATTAAATTCCTGAATAACATTGCAATCCTACGTCAACACAATATCATAAAGTAATGTTTAGTAGTCCAGCGTAATAGTAACTGTGACAATGTAAGTTTGACATCAATATGTGATACTGATAATAACGCTTGTGGTATTTCTTGCCTATCCTCATCCTGTACAGTGTGTATGTATAGTCTTCAGTTCCCAGATGATATGGCACCTCATACAGCGCGTTTATTAAATAAAATGGCTGAGTAGTATTTAATTTAAATAAAAAAAAAACGTCACAAACCAACATAAATATGCCAAATAAATAAAGTAAAACTAGACCTAAACCGCACTGATGAGCTGTAATGACAGCGAAATAGATCTATCTGCAGTTGGTTGAGGTGTAGACAGCGCAGCATAGACATGCATTTTAATGTATGTCGGTTCTTGCCCGCTAGCAAAAAGTACCGTGGGGGCCTGCTGTCAAATTGAAGTATGTAGTTGCATGCCAATTTGTCAGGCTACAGGTCACTTCCTTTAGGAAGTAGTACCCGTTAAGGCAGCTAGGTGGCTTTGTCATCATGTCAGTGTAATGCTGACAGATGGCATTGCCATCCTAAATTCTTACTTACATCATACCATTGCTTTGGCATATAAGCTGTCGACGCTAGACCTAAACTGCACTGAGGAGCTGTAATGACAGCGAAATAGATCTATCCGCAGTTAGTTGAAGTATAGACTGCACAGCATAGACAGCATTTTAAAGAAAAACTTGTTCTATATAGAAAACTAAAACGTTACTTTCTTAGGTTTTTCTGAAATCTGTAATATTAGTTGCACCTGTTTCTAGAGAATTTTCATCTGTAAAGCTATTCTTTAACATGTTTTAATAAATATTCAAAACAAAGCTAAAACAATCTTGTTTGGAACGTTTTCTTCATTTTTAAACCTCTATTTGCGTTTATAAGCCATTTATTGATGTTTAAATTCCTATGAGTGACAATTTAGTAGATTCTAATAAGTCTACAAGTCCTTGTTTCGCCAAACATTGTGTTTTTATCATATGAAAACGGAGATGGGACTTTTGGAAGCTGAATGGCGACATTTTCAGTTGTCGGTGGCGAATACCACCTAGCAGGACATGGCAACCCTTCTTCTTCTTGGAAATACAACAATCTAGTGGTTTACATATCGATATATTACTCCAAATTAACTGTTTTAAGAATAATGCCGAAAGAAACAATCACATGCTTGACTACTCTATATTGCTGACAGAAACAGATGATCCAGTTTTAAATTTATTAAAAAGTCAAAATCTTAACAACTGTTGATAAGATCTTGACCAGTCTAAAAATGGATCATGTGTTTTCCTTCGATAAGTTCGCTTCATATCTAGGACTCCGAAACACAGGACAAATTCAACGGCTGGGTTGTCTTATGATAACCGGTGGTATGAGAACGACACCTACTGCAACTATGGAGAAGCTTCTGGGACTGGAACCTCTACACGTAAAGGTATAGTATGAAGCCCGGAAAAGCGACCTTTAAATTGCAGGGGTTAGGTAACTGAAAATCTGGAGGAGGAGGAGGAGGAGGAGGAGGGCACCGTATGGCGCTCTCTGTATCAAACGGAGATCAAGCTATCCTCTCAATGACGAGAGGTAGAATTAACGCAACTGTATGTTTTGATACACCGTATAGAATCAATATTCCCGATAAGGAGTTGTGGTTTCTGAGTGGTGAAAACATGCTTGTACCAAAAGGACGAAGCGTGAGCTTATCTTCCGTATGTTGCTAGAGTGACGGACGGATAAGATTAGCAGAGTTCTGAAGAAGCACGGTCTTCAGGTCTACGAAAAAGGTCCAGCAGACCATAAGATCAGCAAAGGACAACAGGCACACACTTTCAGCAGCAGGAGTCTACATTGGAACTAGAGAGATCAATGGGAACGAGACTCAATGAGCACAAAGCAGACTGCCGGTTAGGCGAAGTGAGAAGTCTGCTGTAGTCTAGCACCCATTGAGCAACGGGGAGCACAGGATACACTTTGAGAACTGTAGGTTGCTAGCATCAGTCAACGGCTATCACAGCAGACTGACCAGGAAAGCCATCGAGATCTACAAACATCCCGATAATTTCAACAGAACGGAGGATTCTCAGGAACGCCCGAGCTGTGCCGATCGACGTCCCTATGCCAACCGAAGCGGAACAAGCCTCGCTCCAGACCCACCGGTATAAATACAACTTGCGCAGGAGAACACGTCAGTCTACATCCAGCATCAGAGATGGAAGGACCTCTGAAGAAGCTTGCCAATTGTGCTAGCGAAGCGTTAGGAAGGAACTCCAAGCGCCGCGGCCTATAGACCCGAATCAGGACAACATTTCAAGGATATAGGCGCAGAAGTAAGTGATACATTTCCGAAGGTACAACTCAGTTTGCCACTTGAAGAGTACGCTACCGTATAGCATGTGCTTATGAGAAACTCAGTAGACGGTACTCCGGATTGCATATCTACATTTGCTGTTGTAGCAGCAGCGGCACTTCGGGCGCTTACCTGTGTTAGGGTGCGCTCCGGCCTACTACTGGTCTGTCGTTACACATTAATAAGGCTCGCCCAACATATTGGGTTAATTTGATTTGGGTGCCTGCTCATGCAGACATTGAAGGCAATGAAAGGGCCGATAGGTTAGCGAAAAGGGCGTTGGCAGCACCTTATCTKAGKCGGCAACCTTCCATTGCTATTTCAGAAAGCAGGCTGAGGTCAGGTCAGGTCAGGTCTGAGTCGATTATGATTACAAAAAATCAGTATGAAATCTGATGAAATCCTACGATGCAAAAGTCCTATATAATGTAATCGATTAAGATCAACTTGAAATCACTTGAAAATCAATGAAATCACATGCCATCTTTGTAATTTGGGTGAAATGCAATAAAATACAATTAAATTCATTAAAATCAAATGTATAATAATATGGACTCTCTGGAACACTATTTCTGGCAGTGGTTATCCCCTCGTTTCTTTGTGTATATAAGAATACGTTTTTTCCGCAAATCATTTTTCTTATCCTAACGTAACTTGAGAAAAAAAGACGCTAGCGGAAATACTAATTATGATTTGCGATACACAGATAAAATGTCCACCACGTGCTAGTGATAACCGACTTCTTTAACTTTCCTTGGCCTCACGCGCTGCTGAGTGAGTTGTAGGGGGTTAGCATTACACTAACCGCGATACGCCTGCTACATGCGCACTATAGTTTAATAAACACAGTCCACCTCTCCTCCAGAAATTTGCTGTTATGGTTGAAGCTTGCAAGCTCATTAGACTTAAAAAAAAACCTTCTACAACAACCTTTGTGCGAATTCATTATTACAACACCACACTCTGCTCTTACACGGCAAGTTTTTTGCATGCTCTCTATTTCAACAGCCGCTTCACAGGCTTGCTCAAACAATCTTGCTCTCAAGTAGATAATACAGCCACTTTCTTCTCAAGTTCATTAATTTTCAAGAATTATGAAATCCTAAATCTCTGACGTGGTATAAAAGCAGGTAAATAAGCTGGTCCCTAATTTAGTTTTGTTGTGAGGTCGAAGGTTCGACTTTTGCGCTACATTTCCTCTAGTTTACTATTATTTCGTGAGCATCTGGTGCAAATCACGTCTTTTTATTTCTTTGACGGTTTGTTCTGGCCTGAGAAGAATGACATATTTATATGAATGAAACGGAAGACAATCTTATGTCAGCTAAGTAAATCTTTTTCTACCTGATGTCTAATTTAATAGGAGTAGAAGAACATAATTTTCTAGAAACAAGCACAAAATCAATTACGGCAATGCTAGTGAGATAAATGTCTACAACAGTTTTGAGTAATTGATTACTCTGGATTTCCAAGCAGTATTATACTTTCCATGAATATGAATATAAAGATTGATGACAAGATAATCGAGCAGGTGCAACAGTATAAATACTTAGGTGTGAGCATTGAAAGGAGTGGAAACCAAGAAGTGGAAATAAACCAGCGAATACAGAACACAGTGAAAGTGCAACAAGCTTTGTACAAAAGCCTGACATACAAAAAAGAAGTTTTTGTAGAAACGAAGCTAAGTGTGTATAAAACAATCTGTCGGCCTATCCTAACGTATGGGTGTGAATCATGGGTGTTGACAAGGAGCCAGAAAAGCAAATTACAAGCAGTGGAAGTGAAATACCTCAGAGGAGTAATGGGAATAACTAAAAGAGACAGAATAAGAAACGATCAGATACGAGAACATCTGAAGGTACAGTCATTATTGGACTTCATCGAAACAAGACAGGTTGCGTGATGGGAACGTTTAATCCTGATGAATGCAGACAGACAGGTCAGAAGAGTATGGGAAGCCAAAGCTGGTGAAGTGAAAAGAAGGGGACGACCAAGGAACACATGGGACAGTAACATGGGTGAAATTTTAAGGAAGAAAGGTTCTAGTTAGACAGAAGCAAAAGTACTGGCAAGAGAAAAAGCAGTGGCAACATTTTGTGCATGGTTAAGACAATAACTAATAGACTACCCTACACCGAAAGGTAGATGGGTGAACGATTATATATATTATACTTTCCAATGCGGCTCTGAAGCGGTTTGTGAATTAATAAGATGACTACGGTAAATGTCAAATTATTATTGTCGTCGGTTAAATTCTAGTCATAAATGTATGTAGACACGTTTTCCTTGCCACAAAGTAGATAACCTTTGTAATAATGTATTCAAGTTACACAAAAGGATTAGCCCCTGTCCAGTTGGCCTTCCAAAAAAAGTACATACACGTAGCATGTTTCGCACATTTAAAAGCTGTGAATTACCGAAACACTAAACAAGTATGTAAAATTATTCATGTTTTAGAAAACAACCTACTTAACCGGTACTTAATATTTGCAGTTGCATCCTCAATAAACTTGTTTACGATTGAAGTTTTGCTACATTCAATAACACGGGTTCGGCAGGACCCAGTAGAATACTGCGAGGACATAATCTTAAAGGCACAGGTGTTCTTGGGTCCAGGGTAAAACGATACTGTCTTAGTAATATTGATAAGCATACTTTAGCTTCAATCACTGCAAATCTTGCACCTGAAAGAAAAGAAAAGATTAGCTGTCGTTTGATCAATCAGAGAAGCACTTTAGTCAAATTTCCCTAATCTTTTAACAATTGAAGGATGCTTAAATGTTATTTTAGAAAAAATCATTCACCTTCTTCTTGGCATAAATAAAACAGATTATTAATATGAAGTTTGGTTACATCAAAAGGGCAAAAAAGTATGCAGCCAGATACAATTACGTGGTAATCCAGTAAACAACCTATTTATTTACCACTTTGGGCATCTAGTTTACGTTCATTGATTCAGCTAATCATACATCTAGGTATTTGACCTACACATATCGACACGCAAGATTTGCAATAGCAGTTTTAAATTATTGTTACAACGTAAGGGTTCTAAAACTGTAGATTTTCGATTTAAATTTCTATTTCTTTAAAGGACATGTATTAAATGTATTCAGTCTAAACACAACTAGTTTAAAACACTGCTATTTTTACACTACTACACTGCACACACTAGCACTGAAAACACTAAGCCTTTCGTCGAACATTGTAGATGAGATATTTTCCTGTGATTGTCTAAGCTTCGCTTACATTCCATATATAGAATTTACTGGAGTCTCGACATTCCCGACCCGAGTGTCCTATTACACCCCGTCTACATGCCAAAACTCCATGGTCGACGCCGATTATCCGCTAGTATCTAACACTAGCCCTTCCTTAGAAACTAATGATCCCGATTGAACTCGTTTAAACGATTAAAATGTACTTCCTTCATCCTTGATTACGAGTTGCTCTGGATTCTCTAAACTAAGTCGTTCATCCTCTTTAGTACTTTGTAAGATGCTTCCCAGAATGGCGGCAAAATAGGCAAAAGTCCATTCCTTTTTTGTAGGTTGTCGCACGATCAGTGGTAATCTTTCCTAATGGAGTTCCCACGTTGTACTGCTTCCAAGCTCTCTTCAGTAGGCTGTTCTCCACCCGCAAATATTTCCACTGCGCCCACATCGCCTTTAGAATCCGACTCTCCAGGGGCAATTCCTCTCATTCAGGTCATGGTCTGGTGTTTTCTTTCCACCTAAATATGGGACCAATCACGGTTTCCGAGCTGGGCCTTCCGAAAGCTTTCAGCAATCCATTCGTCCAAAGCTGTCATGTCGCTGTCTTTGATTTCCGAAAGCACTACTGCGCAGTTCTTCTTCAACTGTCCAGTTTTCCCACAGCAGTAACAAGTCAGACGCCTGCTAGGTTTTATTGCGTATAATATCAGTTCCTTCATATTACTCATAAACTACTTCATCGGAACGCTTTCATCTTATACTGACTCCAGTTGGCAGCAGCGCGTTCTTCGCGATGTCGTCCCTGGCGCCATTAATAAAATGTCGCGTTGCCATCTCCTCCAGAAATTCAAGTGGAGCTGTTGGACATGAACATCAGTCTTCTGAAATCTGCTTTGAAGATTGTCTCGTCTACTTTTTGCTTTCCTTAAGTTAGTAGGAAACAGTTGTTGTAGTACTGTTCTCCAAAGCAGCATACATCTTATAGTAATCCTTGTCCGCCGCAGGTAATGTGCGAAGCAAATCCAGTGCAGGTCCAGGCAATGCAGAACCGTATCTTTCTCCAGGTCATTCCAGCTGCTTGCCGCCTTCTCAGCTGCCTCAAATTGCATCTCGTACGTATCAGACGACGTTTATCCGTTATACCTTGTTGCTTCCAGTATTTGTAGGTAAAACCTACATTTCAAAATTCTCTTTGACGGGGTCGGCTCTTTATCCGATTTCATCGACTCTTTCTTCGACATGATTCACTTTCTCTTAGACATGATCTATTTTATTATTTCGGTTTTGAGTTGGTCTTGAATGGCAACTATTGTTTCTTTCTTGATTTCCCCTTGGCCTAATTCCTTCTTGTGCTGTTGTCATTTCCTCTTTGCAAGTATCCAAATTTTACTGGCGCACGCTGACACTTGCAATTTACTTAATGGGATATCTGTAAGACTTTCAGGACATGTCCTCACATCCAATATTTTCTGGTATTTTGTCTATATTCCACATAGTTCGCCATTTCTGTACTTTATTCCTACGGTTGCATTAAAATGCTAATTAATGTTGTCTGTAATGTATATATGGTCTATCCAGCACTGCTTAAATGGATATAACTATCGCTTGAATACGGGTGTCTATGTTAACCTTTTTCGTTACTAGATTCCATTACCAATTTCTTTTGAAAGAATCTGTAGCCGTTTAGTTTTTTGTTTAGATTTCTACAAAGAATACGAGTTTCATATATTGCAGCTTGTGATAAATACTTGTCTTTTATATGGGGTCACGAAGTTAATGTCCTTTTGCAATCGCTGTTCAGACGAATAACTTATAAAGTGGTMCACTTTCTTCTTTTTAATAGGCAAGAAAATATGCACAGTAAACGTGAAAACGTAGATGTATGCTTACTAAAATTTTTCTGTTCACTATGCAGCAACTATACTCCATACTCATACCACAAAATCTTAACATGCAAAGGGCAAATACGCACTTATCCAAATACTGCATTTCCCTGTAAAATATTGGTGCATCGCAGTGAGCTGTCTAGTGGCGGTGTGTCAAGCTGACCACAGTAGCGCAAACATTGATCTACCAAATATTTGTTTTACTCTAGTCGCGCTATAAACGTTTACACATTACATTATAAAAATGTGCGCATTTGAGAAGATTATAAAATTCGCGTATAATAATGTCGTTCTCTTTGTCGATATGTATCTAACTCGAATTTTGCTCGTAGTACTTCGTCTAAAAGTGGATGCGTTCTTGATTATACCAAGTAGCAACCTGGTATTTTGCATTTTTTTGCAACCATACTTAATACCAATAAGCTTCGCTTAAGCAAAAAGTTTTATCTCATTGGAGCGCTAACCTAACTTAGATTTTTTTTTAATCTACGGCCATTATCTTTTTATATGTAAACTTATGATGATGTGTGATAAAGTCGTACGGCGTTGAAAATCTAAGGAAATTAGGTCAGATAACGCAGAACCTGAAATATATTACGTTATTCCCCTTTCAACATTTACGTTCTGTGCACTGAATATAGCGATCAAACAGCTATTTGAATTTCTTAAAAAAACAAAATGTGAACTACAGCAGTAACTCCATCATAGTCCATACCAATGCAACTGCGTGGCCCATCTCCAAATGGCATGTACGTAAACGGTCGAATCTTCTCCTTGTTTGCACTATTAAAACGTTCTGGATCGAACACTTCGGGAGATGGGAAGTAATCCGGATCCCTGTGCATCCCAAATATACACGGCATCACCCTTGTGCCTTTCTCCAAAACGACGTCAGTTCCCTCCACTGCATAGTCTTGTGTACATTCTCGCATCGTCACCGGTACGGGAGGGTATTTACGGAGGGTTTCTGGAAGTAAAAACGTTTAATCGTTAAGTGAGGTTAACTGTGATGCATATGCAACAATCGCATCTACTGTAGCTTCAAGAGGGGCGTGAAATCACTGGTATACACAGGATGTTTCATAGACATATCGACAAACTTCCAGGAGATGGAAGCTCTTAAAAACAAAAATTTAGGTCAAATAAAAGCACCGCTTCACTTTTTATATTTTTTAAATATTTGAAAAACTACTTGGGATATGTACATGAAATTTGGGGCACGTCATGGCGGTATAAATGTGCATGTTCTACAGTAGGCAGAAAATTTCCACCTGCACCTGTTGAGTCCGTGTCGCCATTCAATCATAATGAAAAAAATAGTACTCTTAATATTTTGTTATTCAACTGCCTGTTTCCAAGATAGAACTTTCATATCTATGCCCGCCAAAAAAAACCTGTATTTATGGATTTCAAACAACTATTTTTTTTAATTCTCCAACCTATTTTGTTTTAAATATTAAAGCAGATCTTGACAAGTTTTAGGTTTTCTTATAATCTCAAGCATGAACGGCGATTTTAGCTTACGGTGCAGCAAATTGTAATAAAAGCGAGGCTGCGCATCTCTATGAACAAAGGTATCCTAATCGGCCGAGATTTGCCTCTATTTTTCATCGCTTGGGATAATGTGGAACATTGTAGCGTTCTGTAGGAGCTGATCGGCCGAGAACAGCTCATAATGMGGAATTTGAAAATGTTTTGCGCCAAATGGTTTTTGGCTCTGAACTTAACGGAACCATACTTTGTAATAAGAGTATTATTCTACGATGAGGCATGTTTTTCACGTGATGGCTATTTTAACAGCAAAAGCAGTAACATCTTGCGTGATGTAAATTCGCATGCAGTGATTTCGAAAAGATCGCAGTAACAATATTCCATTTTTTTCTGACTGGCATTATCGATGTTAGCTTAGGCATATGTTTTCCTTTCATTTAAACGTCGACAATTATCTTAATTTTCAGCGCAAAGTTTTTCCTGAATTAGATGATATTTCTTGAGACATTAGAATATACATATAGCTTCAACACGAGGAAGCCCCTCCCCATTTTGGTATAAAAGTACGTCAGCATTTACATAAGATATTTCTCAACCGATGGATTGTAGGAGGAGGTCCGGTTCCGTGCCCTCCGTATTCTTGAGACATCAATCTGCTTGATCTTTTTATGGGATATGTATACATAAGGCTAGTGGCAGCATTTACACACGTAAGGTTTGTCCATCCATGAATTTTTTTTTCAACAAAATGTTATCATATACATCTTTTATTTCTTCTAGTCAAATATTTAATTTGTGGACATATTTTATTAGACAAAAGATGTTTGTCATCGTGTCCTCTATCCTTACTAAAAGAAAATTAAATTCTTTAAAAAAATCGCACCTAAAAACCTATACCGGGTTTTTGGTAGGCATACGTATGTGAAAGTACATTTTAGCTTAAAAAAATACTAAGAATACTTTTTTGTTAAGGATTGATGGATTATTTAAGAGAAAATATTGATAATAAAGGTCAGTTGCATACTATATTTTTTATTAAAAATATCCGAATCAATACRGCACGGACGCCACTCGTATACATGAAAATATTCTGCCTGCTCCAGATCATACACATTTAGCGCGCCATGGCGTACCCCAAAATTTCATGTTCGTATGCCAAATCGTTTTTTAATTAAAAAAATAAGAAATAATTAAACAGCCTGTTCATAAAGTAATGGTTCCAGTCTTTTACAAGGAAAATCAAAAGTACAGAATAGGTAACAACAGCAATCCTTTACCTCGACAGAATCACTTATTGTTAATCGTATATTTCAATTACGATAAGAAAATTTTTCAATAATGAATAATAATTTATAGTCCAATGAAAAAGATTATTCTACTTCCTTACATAACGGAACATTAGTAACAAAATTAGGAAAATAATGTAAGACATCTCTTTTGTTTCCATGACAGCGTAATTTTTTTGTTTCATTTTTTTAATTACAGGCAAGTGATTTTTTTCGAATTTGTACTAAGTCTCAGTTCTTCCTTTCAGACCATACTACACACAACCCACAAGCAGGAGTTTATCGCTTGAAGTAAACACAATAATGTGTCGAAACGCCGCGATAAATTTCAAGCCTTTTATTTGGTTTTAAACAACTGCGTTCTAGAACAAAATTCAGCAAAAAAGAACATGTAAGACGAGATTTTTACTTAAACGTACTGCGTGATAATATTGTACCAGACATTGTACTTTTTTTCGGATCGAGTCGACGAGGAATGCCCGCGCTCTACCACATTTTGGAGTCACTATTCACCTGCATCTTCCCAGGTCGATTAATAGGACGTTGGGGAACTACTTGAATGAACTGCTAGATAACTTGATTTAAATCTATTTTATTTTTTCTTCTGGAGTCATTTAAAAGATCAAGTGAACGAGGAAAAACCACAAAATTTGCCAGAATCACCCACGAAATACAAGAAATATCGCCTAATTTGGCTACAAAATTTGTTGGCCAATTTTTGTAAATTATGGCTAAGCTCCATGAGGCCAAAGTTTGTACATTTCTTCTGTCGTAAAGATTTATTTAAGTGAATAAATATTATCAAATAAATAAAAACCATATATAACGCTGCCGTGGAAACATACAAAAAATAGGCTAAGAAATGGCAAATAACAAAAAAAACTTTTAAGGGTCATTTTACTATAAAGTTCATATTTACAGACCGACTGTTCAATAGTCTTGATGAACCCCGTTTGTGAAGTTGGTTCTGCCAAATGAGAATGAAAAAAGATTTTTACTTAACTCGTTTGCTACGCAAAGCTAGCAGAGTATTCTAAAAGAAAAGCAACAAGAATGTGTAAGAAGTATTTAAAAAAAGGACAGTCCAGTTAAAAATATCTCAACACAAAATTATTATAGATTACCCGGAACGATAAAAAATTCACATAATATATGTCAGTTTTATAACCCGGAGTAACTGAGTGGCTCTTACTCAAAAGAAAGCAAAAATTCCAGTATACTCACCATCAATAACTTGCTGCATATACTTCATGTCTTGCAAAGCATCGTACGTAATTTCATCCCTATATTTAGCAGTGGCATCTTTAATTTCACTCTGAAGTCTCTCTTGGATATGTTGATTGATAGCTAGTTCGTATAAACAAAACAACAGCGTAGAAGCTACGGTTTCGAAACCAGCTGCGAAAAAAATAAAAACTTGAGCAGCGATTTCTTTCGTAGACATAGCGTCGTTTCCTTTGTCCATATCAATCATCAGCTGTAAAAAGTCTCTCCGTGTGTAGTTGTTTTTGATTCTGTATTCTATCGTCTCCTTAACAACTCGAAGGAAAAAGTCCGTGTCATCTTTACTGACAGCTCTAAATCTGAGGAGTCGAGCGAGCCATGGAGCAGCTATTCCCACGCAGCTTTTTATGCCAATAACTATCGTGTCAGTGTAGAAGCTAAGACCGTGTCTTCTGAATTCAGAATTTTGGTCTTTTATGGAATTGCATTCCAAACCAAAAGCACACGATCCTATCACATCTATGGCGAAGGAGCACATGATTTGTTTCACATTAACGGGTTTACCTTCCGCGGCATGGTTTTCCACTATTTCAGAGAGCGCATGACTGCATTCCAAGAGATTTTTGAACATTGACTTTATTTTAGCTGAACTCAGACTCGGGGTGAGCTTGGGTCGGAGTACTTTCCATTTCTCTGTTCTTAACACTAAAAGGTTTGCCCACAGGGGGTCGATGTCTTCGTCGTAATATAATCCTCTTTCCGTGAAAGAATTGAAATCTCTCACAAGAATATTTCCTACGATCTTTGGATCTATTGGCATGTAGATCGGCACAAAACTAATACAAAGACCTGAAAACGTTTATTCGTGTTAACGCATTTTAACCAAATAATTGCATAGTCAATAAGAAATATAAATTATTAATATGTTACTTGCATTCTTAACTACATGGGTTTTCATTGTTTAGTCATATTCCATAATAACAACAACAGAACTCATCAAATATTCAAATAATCAAACAGGCGTAATTCTTAAATTAAAGCATATGTCGCGGTTAAAATAGGCTTCCTGGTTCCTGCTCTTCGTTTATACCGGGCTGCTATGAATGATTCATCATTGCCGCTTCCCGTGAAGTGAACACAACTATTGTTTTGACAGATACTTGTCATCTGTCGATTGTCAATTATTTGACATATTTTAATATAAAAAAGCGCATGGTGTGTATTTTCAACATATGATGTAGTGTTTTGTAGGAGAATTAACTTTATAAGGTTGTAGCGTGGCACGGTTTCGTATAACTTTTAGGTTATGCATCGTAATTGTGAGGTTATAACTACAGTAAACCTATTAAATTGTACTATGGTGAACTAAAAGGTGTTTTTATCCTACTGCAATCGTAAATTTTACAGTTAGGAATGTCATATATTGAATTTATTCTAAATTCATTTAATTAGATCGTTACACATTCTAGAACAGAACGTCTACTAAATATGTCAGCATTATTGTGTCATTGCACTTCCCGCTAGCACCGAGTATAATGCTAGCGAAGCATTATGACGTATTAGCAAGTTGAGTATAAATACGCGGATAAATCGATCGTGAATAACCGGGAAATAACTTAGAGTACTGCACAATGTAAAACTTTGTCCCCCTGGCAGGAGCTAGCCCTCCTAGCACAATGTTTCTTCAGGTAATCACTAGCACAACGGCGCACAACCCAAGACCGAGGGTTGTGACAGGAATTAATATCTATACTAGGTAAGTGCTAGGGTTGTCAGGTTAATTTATCGGTAAAATAGGGTAGTTTAGCTAAAAATATGTGAGACGCAGCAAAAATATATGAGATTGTTTAATATGTACGTCATATATTTATTAAACAACGGATTTACAAACTCCTATTACATATAGGTAGAACAAAATAAATTAACATACAATAACAAAGAACATAAACTATATTTATAGGTAGTAACTCGCGTAATAACTATTCCTGACTATAGCATTTAGTTAGCAAATCACCATCATTCAAAACATAATTGTAAAATATATTTTATTTAAAATATTATTTTCATCGAAAAATTTTGTTTATATTAATTGAACCACAAAGACGTTGATTTTGTATTTTATTTATACAAGCCTCTATTTCTAAAAAACGAATTTCATGATCTAGTTTTAATTTAAATATTACAAAGGCAAGATTATTTTCGGAAAAATCAAACCAATGCAATGCAATACTCTATCAGCAATGCTCAATACCTATATACATACCATGTTGTCACTTCGAATACAGTGCTGCCAGTTCATGGCGCGCCGGATAGCAGTGGCGCAAAATTTTAAATCGAAACAATTGTTTTCCAAAATATATGAGAACTGTCTCATATTAAACTGCTTAATATTGAAAATAGGAGGCCTGGCAACCCTAGCTAAGTGCTAGTGGGGAAGCTTCCTAACCTAGAAGTAGTAAACGACTCATCGATTTGCTAGAGCACATCTTGTTTATCTTTTTGTCACGTAAATGGACTGTATAATTATTAAAAAAAATCGGTGTTGGTTCGTTGCGGTTAATAGATTCGCTAAAAACAAAGATTGTTCGCCTACCTGTAATCCAACAATGTCCAACGTTGTCAAAGCGGGCGAACTGGCGGTCACTATTATGTAAGCGGTGATCGATACGGTTTTGCGAGTGCGGTAAGCGATTTTCAAGGTGGAAGGTTCCGTGCGTGGTACCCAATCGCTATGGCTTCTAGGTACTACCTACTGGATGTCTATTGAAGACACGCCTGCGTACGCGTGTAAACGGACGTAGGTGGGCGAACAATACAGATACTTGAAAACGCGAATTTTAAATCGCGAACAAAACTCAAAATGACTCAAAAATGGTCCTCGATTAGAAGAGGCAACTTAATAATAACTAAAGTTTATTAATTTTTAACACTTTTTATATCACTTTTATGTAAAGAAACTTTTGACTTTAACATGGTTTAACAAGATGTGCTTTAGCAAATCATGTTTTTAATTTTTCACGTAGCATTGACTTTGACAAAAATTTTAGCAACACAATCAGTTTACAAAAAAAGCTAATAAAAGAAATGATAAATATTAATAAACAGAAAGAACCAATAAATATAAAAAAAATTTAAGTGCAATTTATATATATCTGTTAACGTACCCGAACAACAAAAAATAATCCTTTTGAAACCATTAATTAATGTGTTATACCATTTTGAATGCATCTCATGTAGTTCTAAATTGTATCAAGATACGATTTCCTAGTTTTTAAATATTTATGTCAAAAATAATTTTTTGACAGCCTGGTATATATTTGCACATTTTTATTTATATTTATACGTTTATTATATGCCATATGATTTTTTATATTACAATTAATAATTAATTGTGGGCAGTTTTATTAACATTCTCGCATTTGGTGAGTTTTATAATTTTATATTTTGCTTCATGTTTGTTTTGTTATATTGTATTTTAGAAGCCCTGAAGAAGGAACCAAACGGTTCCGAAAGCTTGGCTAGCAAATAAAGAGACTATAAAATAACCAGTTTATTGATCCAAACCCGCAATACATCACATTTATCATGATCGTGAATTAGAAATATATATATTCTATATTGATTGAAGATAGTAGCGGTCGTAGTTGGTATATACTTTTTATTTTTTGGGGTTATTCGACCTTTTTTATTCAATTAGAACACTCTTTTATCAAAAGTCAAGCTTTCGATCTTTAATTTAGATCTTCTTCAGGACAACTACAATACAATACAAGACAAAGTTACCTACTAATAATAAATACAATGGTGTTGTATAATTATGGAAAATTCTGTACGAAATTATATTGAGACGTATTGTCAAATTCAAATTCAAATTTCAAAACKGCCAACCAATACTACCACTCTGACAACATGTTGATTTAGTGACTATTTAAAATTAACAGTTGGTCATATTGTCATAGTGGTAGTATTGGTTGGCGGTTTTGAAATTTGAATTTGAATTTGACAATACGTCTCAATATAATTTCGTACAGAATTTTCCATAATTATAGTAGAATAATGTTAAAATAACTATCACTAATAATCTCAAATTTCCTTTAAGTAACACCATTGTATTTATTATTAGTAGGTAACTTTGTCTTGTATTGTATTGTAGTTGTCCTGAAGAAGATCTAAATTAAAGATCGAAAGCTTGACTTTCGATAAAAGAGTGTTCTAATTGAATAAAAAAGGTCGAATAGCCCCAAAAAATAAAAAGTATATATTCTATATTGTATAACCTCTACTTTCATATTTTAATCATTACCTGCCCATACACCAAATATGCAAATATCAGGTCTAATTCATTTAATTTACCCCGCACTTGATAAAAAAGTTATTTACTCTTTGTTGTAACAACTATTATTCGGATTTATGATTTCACCATACTTTAAATCGTTAACATCGTCAGACGAAAAATATGCAAAAATATATAAAGAGCGAATTCTGTAGCAAGCTGCAGCAGCGAAACGCTGAACCAGTATATTGTAGCTCTGTGTTTCTTTTTAACAATACTTTTTACAGTTTGGAGCTGATTTACGAATAATGAAGATATATACGATTCAATTTTAATTATGTGAACGTCCTCGATGTGGCGCATCGTGCTCTGTCTTATTATTTGCACCTTTTCCCTCTCCTACTAACTGCATTTATTTCGTCACCTACCAATAGCTTAAGAACCGTGACAGGGAACAAAGTATTTATTTAAAAAATATATTTTCCAAATAGCTACACTGAAACGCGTTTAAGTAACACTACCTTATGCAGTTAATCTAAAATTTCTGTAAGTTTTTAAGATAACTATTATATAATATATAAAGACAAAATTTTTTTTGGAAACTTGATATCGATGCAGTGCCAGCGGTATTTCGCTCTAATTTCCAATAGTGTCAAAATGTTGTGGTTTGCTTTTCTAAATTAAAATTTAAATGAATGAATGAATGAATGAATGGAAACAATACAATACAACAATACAAAGATTATGTATAACTTGTCAAATACCAAAGCTGATATTTAGAGTCAAACTCTAGTACTGTATTACGTAACCTTTATATAAGAGCAATATGACGAAAATGATATTTACTAGATAACTTAGAAAAGATTTCTAAATTGGTAATATTTACTATATTTTGTTAGATCACGATTAAGACTATGTTGAGTCAGCAGGAAATAACTATATAACTGAACTAAACGTATCTCTAAAACAGTTAATTTTGAGCACATTATGCAGTATCGCAATAAGGGCCATAAGTGCTTGTATTTCCGGATTGCTTTGTCTTAGAATCTGAGAAAGGAAATTTTTTGAAGGAAATGGGACACCCTAAAGTCATTAAAAATACGTTTTAAATAAACTGAAATAAACAGTTTTTGCTCGAAAGCGTAATGTAATCTTATTCAGACCAAAAGCTTTCGACATATTCTACTAAGGATATCGCAAAAATAATTTAAAGGGGAATAGACAGGTTTATGTGTTCTGATTAATTTTGGCTTCTGCATTTCCTGTACACGATCGTATTAAATTGAAGTTTAGCACCTAATTTACTGTTTCACAGACGTTTTATTTGCAACGAAATTTGTTTCTAAACTGTTGAAAGGAAAAATTCTTTTTTATGGAAATATTATCGTCTAAATATTACATACCTCCGTGTTTCAGACCCCTGCTTTTTATGCTGTCATAGAACCTTTTAAATGCTTCACCAACACCGGCCTTACTTTTCCCAGGATCAGCAAACACTTTTATAGGCAAATGTGGCTTCAGCGAGGGTACACCACGACGATCCCAATACTTCGTTAGTACAAACTTGTAATAGGCAGCAACTCCAAATAGAGCTGCTAGTAAAATAAACAGACACCACAAAATCACGTTAAAAATCATTTTTGATCTTGTTCGCACTCTATCATCGCTCAGACTCGCTGTAGGCGGCCGAATCCGTATATAAATAGTATAAACGCATTATGCGATGCCTCGTGAAATATTCATTAAGAAGTCCTGTTCATGTATTACAATGAATTTTGAGTTTTTTATTCGGTATTATGCTATTTTACGATGGCAGGACGGAAATCGTTTTCCTATCCCTACCACTGAAATACGCTAGTTACATCGCTAAATCTGGGGCAGATGTAAACTCGGCCGGTCACAAAATTGATGATCCCAACTCTACAGGTAACCTATGTTTTGCGTCAGGTATTATTTGCGGTTGTACATATAGTATTACACTTTTTCACAGAAATAAAAACACATTTTTCAAGTTAATATTCCAATACATTTTATTTACTATATTATATTTTTCAAATAGTCAAATAATAATTATCATATATAAGTACAAGTATCTGTAACACACAAATGCAAATAAAAAATTATATACAAACAATAATATGTACCTACACATTTGCGAAATTACTACCTAGTAATTATTTGTTATAATAGTGCGAAGCAAGTTTTAAAAAATGTAACATAGATATTTTGTTAGTATTATAGTCATTAATAATGCGTTCTAGATACTCCTGCTTTTTCTTTGTGTCAGAATTGGGAACACTTTGAAGTTTCACATATACATACATACTGATAATGTAACAAAAAGTCTATAAAAACAAATATTGATAGATGAGGTGCCTTAAAATATTTTTTTAATGCGAATGGCATGATTCGCAGTTATTAATGCTTCTATCTGCACTTGGTGTTTTAGACGCCCACAAATCTGGAAGATATACAGCACAATCCGCCACATAATTGTCATAATAATAATAATAATAAACACTTGTTTTTATCCTACTTCCAATTTTTATTTTACGCAAAGCCAAATGCCAGCATTTCAACCGCCAAGCAGCCTTCTTTGGTGGCTTAACAAGTATAACTAAATTAAAACACTAAAAGACATTTTTACATATTGTAAACGTCGATACACAATTACGTGGTGTGCGAATGAATTTGTTTAAATCACATTTCCGACTTTACTATTGCTACAAGTGGATTATTTAAGGGTGTGAGATCCGTATTTAACAGATACTACAGATGGCTAGAATTGCGTTTCATGTAAATAGCCTCTAAGGGGTTCAAGTTGGCGCGTGTTAACGTTTTTATATTCTTCACGTTGGCTATATTAAATTTGTGACCTGTTTGGATATTATGTAGTGGTAGTGCAGATTTTTATCCATTTCTGTTGCTTACGTGGTACATATGTTCTTTGAATCTAATATTTTGATTACGTTTTGTTTGGCGAATGTTACAGCATTTAATTTCATAAATTCCAGATTTGTTAAACGGGTCTTCTTTATCAAGGGTGTTGCCTAATAAGTTTCTTAATGTGTAGTTGTTCCCAAAAGCAAGATTAATATTAACTTTAGAAATTAAATTTTGAAATTTATGTTCTATTGAGGGATGGTATGTAAATTTTCTATGGAATATGGTTTCTTTTTCAGGGCTAAGGTGCGTCTGAGATTGCAAATTTAATTTATATTTGTGTTTGCTTAATAACTTAGTGATCATTTCTTTTTTGTATCCGTTTGAGTTAGCTAAATTATAAATATATGATAGTTCATTTTTGTAATTTTCTGTAGATAATGGAACATTTAGTAATCTATGTATTAAACTATTAAAGCGTGAACAGGAACAGGATTTTTTTTAAGAATAATTGAGGGCGTTTTACAAGATTTAGAGAGTAGTGTAACCTACGTCAAGTTCTAAAGAGACTCGAAGAATCATAATTTACGATAAAAAAGGAAAGGTGTGAATTTTTTAATCTGTGACAAATTATGTGGGCTACAAATTAAGAATAAAGGTTTGCATCGTTACTCAAAAAAAGTGAAAATACAAATAAATAAACGTATTTTCAGTTGATTTCGAACAATGAGATACTGTTACAATCGTTGCTTAAAAAAGTGTTTAAAAAGAGTAAAGGGTATTTGTCTTTTGCAAGGTATAGGCTCAAGGTCCGATTAAGTTAATATTGGATGCATAAGATTATTGAACAGCTGCAATAATTTCGGATATTTTTGAGGATGATACACATGCACTCGGATAGAAAAAGAAGCACTGGAAATAATTTGTGGAGTACAAGATTCCATCAGTATTCTTACGGTCAACAATTCATTTTAGTAACCCATGTCAAACCATTGCTGAGTATTTTTGCCACAAAAAAAGGGGATGCCTGTGGTATACGCAAATCCCCTGCTACCATGGGCTTTAAATCTGCAAAGTATAACGATTGAATGTCAGTCTGAAAAAAATGTACTGATTTGCCTATTGATAACGATACGTTGCGAGATGAAACGCTAAGAGATCGTATTCTCAAAGAAATAACTGTTTTTTCACAAGGATTGGCCGTCGAAAGTGAAAATAAAGTTTAAAACCTAGTATCAACAATTAATTGCTTTAGCTTAAAAAATAATTGTAATATTGAATGGTTATCGTGTATACTGCAAGAACTTCATCTTTCCCATTGAGGGGAGGCTAGGATAAACAGCTCGGCCCGTTCACATCGACAGCACGTAACGCGTACGGCATAGGCATAGAAAAATATTCATGTAAGTTTAATGGAATTGTTTGAAAAAATTTTTGTTATTAATATTGATGCTTTTAATAAATGAGTTCAAATATTCATAATGAATACGATTAGCGCACAAGCAACAATTTATTGATATTTTAAGTATAATGATTTTGCAAGGTTGGTTTTTCCTATAAACTTAATGACAATGTTTCAGAGGAGTTATTGTCATGCATTGGTGTAGGTTCTAAAAGTTTTCCTCCCTTAAAAGCTTTTTTGGGTCGTCACATACGTAATCGTCTTGGTTTATTATACAATGATAACCTTTCAAAGCAAATTTAAACAATATCTCGAACAATTTGGAGTAGAAATCCTCAAATGCAAAATTTCGAGGGAAATACAATAAAGATGCATTCGGGTTACCAAGATGGTTGCTCTAAAAAAATAAGAAACAGCATAAGTAAGGTTAAAGTAAAAAATGTTTGATGTTAACAGTACTAATAGTACCTATAAACGGAATTGATAAAGTCAAGTCAGGCTCTGGAAGCCTAAGAAACAGGCGTTCCTCCGCGGAAAGCAGTTTAAGTAAGAGTAATAAGCCATTTACTTCAGAAGAGCAGGGAGGAGGGTGTAACAACTGGCAGAAATAGTGTTCCACTGATTTCATATTACATTTGATTTCAATATATTTCATTGAATTTCATCACATTTTACCCGAATTACAAAGATGGCATCTGATTTAATCGATTTTCAAGTGATTTCAAACTAATTTTAATGGATTTCATTACAATGAACATTTGCATCGCAGATTACATGCGGATTTCAAATAAACAACTTATTTAATATATTTAGAAGGTGCAGGCATAACAAAAGACGTACAAAAATATATTATAACGATTTTTATACAGCAAGTTAGTAATAAAATGTATATAAATATTAGTTAATAAAAATGTCAAACAAAAGAATTTATTTAATAAAAGAAAATGTATACTTTTATTTAGTAAACATGTTAAACTAGGAATACTAAACATCAAACCAAAATAACGAGATATTGTTGGAGATTTATCAATTGATACGTCATCAAGTATTTGTAGATCTTTACAGTTAAAATATAAATAGTGCTGGCAGAAATAGATGATTCATTTCTTAGAATGGTCAAGATCTTTTTAACGGCTGCTAAGATTTTGATCATTCTTAGAAGTTTAAAACTGGATCATCTGTTTCTGTCAGCACTATAGAGTAGTCAACCATGCGACTGTTTCTTTCGACAAATTCGCTCCATATCTACGACTTATTCAACGGTAGTAAGCAGCAGTTTGTTAGGCATTATTCATAAGCATAACAGAGTTGATTTGCAGTGATATATCGATATGTAAACTACTAGATTTTTGTATTTCCAAGAATTTCAAATAAAATACCTTATATAATATTAAGAAACTAATAATTATAAAAACCTTGAATTATGCCATCTCGGATTCCACAGCTTTAGGACTCCCTATACTAAAAGATTATGATTACAAATGTTTTATACCATTAACAGCTGAAATAGTGGATAAGTTTCAGTTAGTAAATGATTTAGATAGATAATAAGATAATACGTGTGAATTTAGCAGTTTTGAAAATAATGACGACTATTACTAGAGGGTTTGTCTTTCCTTTCTTTAGTATCTGAAAAATTGTTCTTAAAGGATTATGTTGAGTATAATATTAAAGTAGACGAAAGTAATTAATTCATGATTGTAACAAAAGGATCGAATAAGAAGGTGGTAGTGACAAAACCATGTTGTTGCTACGCAAATGTAGAGGACGCTTAAGTAGTCGCGTTCAACTGGTAAGAGAAGCTGAATGAATACATCAACCACATAAAGAAATATAAACCTATGACTGCGCTGCAACCATATAGAACATTTGACGAAATTTCCATTAGGAATTGTGTTTATTCAAAAATTAAAGAGAGACAGCTTTTTAGGTTTATTCTTAGTTTTTCCTATTTAATAGGAAAAAGTTCAAAGGAAAGACAGTAAACAACGCTTTTGCTATTGTGGATACAAATACAAAAGCTATCTTATAGGTGTTCTCTGCACATGGTACGAAAAAATCCGCATGGCTATATAGACATCCGCACTTACAAGTGTACATTATCTAAACCTATTTTGACCTGTAACCTGTAATGGCCTAAAATACCACAGGAAGTGTTAGTAAAGCGAAATTGTGCTCATTCACAATGAACGTAATACGTAAGAAAGACATAAACGTTATTTTTATGCATAGTATTCACAATACACATAACATAAGCTTATCATAGGCATGCGCATTTGAGACATGTCATTTGTTTTCATGATCGTAACCTCAGATTTCGCTTGAATATGAATAACGAAATGTCAACGAATAATAACAATTTTACAATTGTAACGCTTCTATTTATAAGAAGAAGACTGCGAAAGAAGTGTGCAGAAATCCCAACATCCCCAAAATTCGACGAAGGAGGTGGTGGGTCAGACCGTCAAATCAGAATCGGCAGAGAAATCACACGGAATACAATAGACTAATGTTGGAACTAAAACTGCATGATCAAGAGTGGCTTTTCTGCTATACTAGATTGATTCCTGTGATTTACTGTGTATTGTGGGTCCGTTTTTGAAAAGAACAGTATAAGAGCATTATTAGAACTCAATGAATTGATTGAATCAATATAAATCAAACGATAAATGCTTAGGTTAGTATCATCACTTGGTGCCAGTGTATAGCGGTTAGTTACAACGGTAGTCTCAAAAATCACTCTAAAATTTATTAAATCTGTACATAAAACGTACATAAAGTTGGATTTAGTCCAACTTTATGTTACGTCGTCCCATAATCAGCACATAAACATAAGAATTACGCTAGTCCATTGTGAACACCGCCATTGATTTGTATGCATCCAACTTTATGTCTTATGCATTCCATATGTATTTCTTACGTATTACGTTCATTGTGAATGAGCACTTTAATAATAGCACGTAACTCTCGAACACACGCTTACCAGCGGTCAGTAGCTGTACCAATGGGGTCCTTGGCCTCAATCAAAAATCGTAAGTATAACACATGTCAAGCTTTGTCTAGACCCAATGGATAACGATGCCACCATTAAAAAAATATTGCAACGATTTAGAGTATTATTATTGCCTTTAAAACTTTCCCTCGCAATTTGAAAATTCCTTGATACGTCATCGGTCCACACGGAGTGGGGAGTATGCTCGACAATGCATTTTACTTCTCCACGTTTGAAGTGTTGCCAAGTGCAATATAATTACCGAATAAATCAAATATGGAAACATAAAAGTAGAATCGATTTATTTAGACTATGTGAGTCCATTATTAATGTGCTTTCTTTGATCAAAAAAATATTTTGTGTTGAWTTTACCTATCAATGCAAGATTCAACAATTAACGTAGGTATGTTTAGCGACTGTGGTTCCACATAATAAAATTTCTGGTTCATGGATGAAGACGATAATTTATAACGTTCTACCATAATGTGTTGGTACCTAACTACTATTTATAATAATAATAATAACGAATTTCGTTTTACATTAATAGATTACTCTACCCCAAGAATTTTAACGGATTTTTCGGGATTCGATGCTGCAATCTAATTCCTATCTGTGCCAATGGCAACACTGCACATTTGACATTTTGTTAAGCACGGGCTGCTGGTAACGCCACGCCAGACGCTAACCGCTAACGCTTTTATTTTTTTTTCTAGGTTAGTTTTTTTTTAATTGTTTAATGGCCCTGCCAGCTTATGGCAATTAGCCAGCTCATTACTTGTATCTTTTATTGATATTAAATTGTATACATTGCTTTATACATAACATTCACAACATCCATGCCTTACGCGGGATTCGAACCCGCAGCCTACCTGGCCATAGGTAGTCGCGCTTCCGCGCTATCCACTAGACCAGCTAGGCCGGCTTTTCTAGGTTAGGTAGTTGTTGTTTGGGCTTTTGTCAAAAAACTTTTTCTATGCTAGATTAGAATAATGTTGACATGACATGACATCACTAAACGGCACAGTTGGAATGTACCAAAGAAAAATTCTTCAAAATCCTCTCGAAAGAATTTTCCTTTACAAATTCCACAAACGAAGTAAAATTACTCGTGTTTTAGAAATTACACACAAATTGGCAACACTGGCTCTGAAACTGACCGCTACGCTCTGACCGAGGGACTGCGACTGCTGGCAACATTACACAGTCCAACCAGCCATTTGGCGCCGGGGCCCGCTTACGTCACAGATTTGAATTTCAAACTTTGCTATATTTTTTTAAGCCTTAACTGAGCGATTTGGAAAAAATAAAAAAACACCGGTCTATTATTTTTTTGTGTAGATTCATATTCTGCAATAAAAAAAAATATGGGCAAGGACCCCATTACTGCAACTCGAGAGCAACGAATAAAATCTTAAGACAAAAGTGACAATCGCAACTGACTGTACTCTTCTTTTTATGCTTCTAAATATTATTTAGCTACGCCAAATTATACTAACAAAATATGTAAATTAAGTCAGGATGATGAAATCAGGATTTCGTATTGCACACAGATTTCACATGCGATTGCATCAGATTATAAACGATTGGTGAAGTCCACAGATTTCATTAGTAGTTACCACATCTAGTAAGCAAGTCACCTGTACAAAATATTGCCCACAATAAGAAGGTAATTGTAGTTTCTTTCTCTTTAAGGGAGAGAAAATGTACTGTATGTTCAGTATGCTTAATATTAGGTTGGGAAAACAGGCTTTTTATCATCAGGGTCATTTTTGTGTTATAGAAACGTATATACCGGAACCGAAAAGGTGTTTGTATACGAAAGTAAGCAGTAGAGTTTGACTAGAGTAAAATGTGGCAAACATGCTCACCTGTACTTTATTAGTACATCCCTAACTCCAAAGTATCGCATCGACTACATTTTAACTACACTGCGCTTTATAAATGTCTATCATAATCCTTGGGGCAATATACAGCTTGAACATGAACCTTAATTTCGTAGATTAATTAAAACTAAAGCTCATAAAGATATTTATCAAAACGGTTCTTAGCATACCTGCAGCTGTTTCTAATGCAGTAATATAATAATTATAACACTTGGTAATGCTTCAGTTTTTATTGAGTTTAACCTCTTACATGTTTCAGCTTATTAGGCCTTTCTCAAAGAGTTTGCAAACGAAACTGTTGCTTAAAGTTAGATACAGATCCCACGAGCCTCTATACCTACGAGCGGGTGACACTTATGGCAGCATTGATAAACAAATTAGGGAATTCCACTTGATCGTTACAGATATTTTTATGGGGGTTGTTAAGTGTTGTGTTTATGTGTAGCTGTTCCAATAATCCTAACCTTATGCCGTTTTGAACGTTATGTAATATTTTAAATCTTTTTTCGTCAAATGTATGGTTGAAAGTTAGACAATGTTTTGAAAAGCCAATTAAGTTCCTATTTTTTAATATCAAATTTTTATGTTCTTTAATTCTTTCCTTAAAACTACGACCTGTGCCGTCTAAATAACTAATATTATATTCTTCACAATTAATTTCGTACTCACCACTTTTGGACCCTTGTCCGTCTTATCTTTATTTTTTACTAATATTATATTTCTAACGAAAAAGATTTAAATTTGTTTATTGTTGATATGGAATTAGCTCTTAAAATGAATATACGGAAGAGGATATTTTAAAAAAACATAGATAATCCAAAATCAACTGATTCAGGTTTAAAAACAGTAAACAGCATAAAACAAAAATTTGTTGAAAGCAATGCAGTACTATGCAAAGCGGATAAAAACAACACTGTAACAATTTTTAATAAGTTAGAATACATACAAAAAATCCAAGATATTTTGAATTCGGAACAATTCACCTTGAATAAAAAAGACCCAACAAGCACATATCAAACAAAGATTGTTCAGCTACTAAAACATTGCAATACAATATTCACTGAACAAGAAAAGTATCAATTAGAACAAAAATTCACAAGCACTAAAACTCTATACTTTACCAAAATTGCATGAAACAGACTTACTAATGTGTCATACACTAACGCTCCCACTCTGTCGCTGGATACCGAAATTAATTGTTTTTAAATCATCCTTTGCAGTAAAAAATTCGATAGGTCTCGTCAAAAAACTACAACTCTAAACTAATACAAAATTACTATCCTTAGATATAAAAAACCTATTTACATCCATTCCAGTTAATGAAGTCAAAAATTTTGTAATTGAACATATTCATTCAGATAACTTAGATGAATTCCTTAGGAAAGAATTGGTCTTATTATTAAATGAATGCATTAATCAAAATTACTTTTGTTTTAATATTCAATATGGGGTCTCCATTGTTACCACTGCTAGCTGAGATATACATGAATAATTTTGAAAAAAATCATATTCAATACCAATAGTAATCTAGTCAATTGTATTTAGTTTTGGGCAAACTATGTGGACGACATATTTTGTATTTGGACAGGTATAGACATAAAGCCGGATCAATTTTATTAATTATATAAACAGTATCCATGAAAAAATACAATTTACTATAGAAAAAGAAAACAACAACTGCATAAACTTTTTAGACCTTACCATAACAAAGAATTCAGGAAAACTAAATTTTAGGATCTATAGAAAACCAACACTACCGATACATTAATTCATGCTGAATCTAAACAATCAGTAAGTATAAAATTGTCGCCTTTTCATAGTTTAATTCGCAGACTACTACATGTTCCGCTAAGTACAGCAGATTTTGAAAAGGAATCACACATAATGAGTACGAACCAAAAATGATTGAAAATATGATTAGTATAAAACAATCAAAACTAATAATGTCGTAATTTTACCATTCGCAAAGCTCAACTGAAGTTAAAATATGGCAGTCAATAAATTAAATTGGCAACATTAGTGAAAGTTTATTCTTATTCCCGTGAATCGATGCAACTTAGGAGCATTGTTAGTAAACAATAAAGATAAGACGACAAAGGTAAGAAAAGTGGTGTGTATGAAATTAATTGTGAAGGATGTAATATTAGTTATATAGGTTGCACAGGTCGCAGTTTTAAGGAACAAATTAAAGAATATAAAAATTCCATATTAAATAATAGGAACTTAACTGGCTTTTCAAGACATTGTGTAACTTTCAATCACACATATAACGAAAAAAGATTTAAAATATTACATAACGTTCAAAACGGCATAAGATTAGGATTATTGGAACAGCATAAACAGAACACTTAACAATACCCATAAAAATATCTGTAACGATCAAGTGGAATTCCCTAGTCTGTTTATTACCCGCTCGTAGGTATAGAGGCTCGTGGGATCTGTATCTAACTTTAAGCAACAGTTTCGTTTGTAAACTCTTTGAGAAAGGCCTAATTAGCCGAAACATGTGAGAGGTTAAACTCAATAAAAAACTGAAACATTACCAAGTGTTATAATTATTATATTATTGAAAAAATGTTTTATATAACGCCGTCAAACAAGTCAATTGAAGTTCTACCAGACTTTCAAAAGTCGGTTGTTCACATCATTCTAAATTTATAGCACGAAAATAGGTAGAAAGACGYACATCGTCGAATCACAGTTTTCTTCCAGCTTTGATTAAACGCTCAAGTCAACAAGCGGGACCTCGAGGGCATGGTCAATCCTTTCGAGTGCTGGCCCGTCGCTTTACTACAAGTGAATTCCATTACGCCAGACAGAGGCCAAGTAATCCTGCCCACAATGAACGGTAATGATTTTCGATGGTGGTCATTCTGCAGATGTATTAATTTGCGAGCAAATCAGCAGTTTGTTTTCAGGAATATTTCTACATTAATACCGTGCGTGGTGCACAATTGACCGGTCACCGGATAGCGACAAGAGAAGTGTGGAATTTTTACCAAATGATAAGGAAACTCTCCTGGTTTTTCGTACCTATTCAGTGTAGTTCGATGTGACTTTCTTTTGTTGCTTCCCACATACGGTTAATGAACTCTGGTGTAACAAAGTGAATAACGTTCATGATTCTCCGTTTTAAATGATTAATGCTATTGTTAACGTTCAATGTATACATGTTGCTTCACATAACCCCAGAAAGAAAGTCTAAGGGCGTCAGGTCCGGGAATGGTTGTGGGTATGGCATGACAGGACCTCCATCTATCAACTGCTAGGTGAATGTTGGATTCAGAAACTCACGAACAATGGCGGCGTGTTGTTGCGTCATCATCTACGTGCGCACTCTCTTACACATCATACTACAGAAACTTCGAAGGATTTCCTTTTCGTTAATATTGTATTCGGGATTGCTTTCCTTTTAGAATGTAGTTAGTTTTAGTTTTTGTCATAAGTAACAATCAGTCATCACATACACTCGCAGGTTTTAACGTTGCTGTTGCGCGTGCACTTGCTGCTTCATTTTGCTTTTGTACGGTTCTTTTTGTTTCTATTACTTATACTTTATTGCCACTCCATTGTGCGTTTTATTCTTGACAGGTTATGGACCCGGGGCTGCGGAAAAGCCTCGCCTCGGTAAAAAAGTATCCGCTTGCTAAAGAACTGTTCAGTGTTTAAAATTGAGAAAACGACGACTACAGCCTCCAAGAGCAAATTTTCAAATGTGGAAGTTCAGTGTTTCTTACTTAAAGCAGAAAAACTGATGTCGATTCTTGATGGCACCATCAAGGAACCTTCAGACAGCGGAGCACCTGAACAGACTGCGTGTGGAGAGAAAAACTGCAGAGCCCAAATAGTATTGCCATTGAATATTGAACGTTACATTCTATATTCAAAGATATTGCTAACCGTAATTTCGCAATATGAAGTACAATATTTGGTGAACTGCAAAAACGAGTATCGCAAGAATGGCTGTCATTTTCAAAAACTGAGTCGCTAGTTAAACAATTAAAGAATGTAAACGAAACAATAGCTACAGTGCGGTTTGTTCAAAAGTAATCAACAGCATGCCATCAAAATACAATGCGTGGGATTCGGTATCGCCAAGCAAGTAAGTTGCAAATCTCACCGCGCTGAAAGAAGACGCTAATGTCCGAACACGATGACGAAACGACGCGCTTAGCAGTGCAGGTTCAAGCGTTGCAGGCCAAGCTTGATAATAAATTGCAATCCAATAAGAGCTAAGTAAACAACATTGCAGAGCTAAAGATGAATCCAAAATGGTATTATTGTAAAACGAAAGGCCATTGGTGGTGTGAATGTAAAAAACTGTTAGAGAAATCATTGAAGGGTGGCGGAAAAAACTGAGAATGCGTACATTTGCGACTTATCATCTCTGTATAGCGTGAGTTCAGATGAAAACCAATCAGAATGGATTGGTGATTCAGGGGCAAGAATTCAACGACAATGGTTTACAAAATTAGAACCGCCAAGTGAACCGGTTTGCGTTTAAATTGCTAATAATAATGAAAAGTGGCATGACAGAGAAATAAAAAATGTATTGCACATTCCACAATTGCTCAGAACCAGAGCGTTATAGGTCAGTCAACAACAGAGGCTGAGTACATAACCCTTGCTCTAGCTGTAAAGGAAGCTTAATGGTTAAAATCTTTATTGTGCGAGTTAGCTTTTGAGCAAAGTGCGACTAAAATAGCTGTGGACAATCAATCAGCAATTAAAACTAGCTCGAAATCCAGAATTTCATAAAAGGTCTAAGCATTTAGATATTAAGTATCATTTGCGCGCGCCCTGTATGATCGTGGAGATGTGGAAAGTGGATTCAAAGAGACAGCGTGCGATATGACCAAAGCTTTACCAAAGCCAATATTTTGTATTACGTTAAATTTTCTTAAGATAAGATACGATCCCAAATAAGTGGGAGGTTAATATTGTATTCGGGATTGCTTTCTTTTTAGAATTTAGTTTTAGTTTGATAAAGATTTCACATTTCTGTTTTTTTGTTGCTTTCCTGTAAGCGGTCAAAAATGCACAATGACTTCACGGTATAATACTCACTGACATACTACTCAGAACATAAAATGATAACTTCTATTTAAAGAAACTTTGGTGTACGTGTGTATAATGATAAAGTAAATAGACCTATGAAAAAACGATTAGAATCCTAAAGTAAGGGCCCAAAAATCATTAATAATGGGTCGAACCTCCAGGGTGCTGTATGCACTCATTATAGCGTCTGGGCATCGACTGAATCATATCCTCTATTTATATCAAAGATGTCTCATTTTAGGCTAATTATCTTTCGACTAGAGACGAGGGAGGATGGAGCAAATTTTGCAGTCTTCTGTCCACAATACCCCAGGAATGATGGCCGAAAGATCGGGAGATCTTGGCGGGTTAGGTAATAAATTTAAAATGTTTTGCTTAAAATAGCCCTAAGTTACTTTGGCTACTTATGTGGCCGTTAAAGAAATGGTTTCGGAAGGTTCCTAACATCAAAAGGAAAAATCAACAAGATTATACTGCTGTTGACAYCACKATTTTTTTACCAAGTATCCAATCGTACAATTCTATGTTCATCATTAAAGATAAATACATATGTGTGGCAACGTGAAATTCCTATACCTGCCAATGGAATGGTCAATTTTAAAAGCATGACTTTTAGAACCACAGTGGCATTGTCATTTTACAAAGGATTTAGTTATATTACGGAAGCTGAAATCAAAGTACAAACTATTGTTTAAAAACGCTGTGGGCAGTAACCTCCGTAACCTTCTTTATCGCTGATGTATATATCTATAAATTATCGCTTTATGTATAATAAGCTCGTATCCAGAAGTTATAATATGTATATTCACAAGGTTCATTAAATTATTTATTTCCTTTCATTATCGTCATTTAGTGTAGAAACATGGTAATTAAATGAATTAATGGTATAAAGTCCCCGCTACCTAAAACTCTCCAGCCTCGTATCTTCTTTACTTTTCTAGGTACTTCTATGTCAAATTGAAGGTTTTATGAACTCTCTAAAAATGCTATTGTGGATGTCTAAGAGTAATATCTGCAGGTAATGATATTTCACAAATAAAGGCAATTTTTGCAAKAATTTTGTAKAAATGTTAAAATTTGTTTAATTATCAATTAAGTACACTGAAGCAGTATATACATATTATAGGAAGTAAGGTAAKAAAATATACACAAWAATTCACTTTGCTTGTGAAATATAATCTGCAAGTATTTTTTTATACTCACTATACCCACTTCAGTTAATTATTTAAATTCAAATCCAAGTTTTATAAGCCCTGTTCATAACCAGCACAAATGTCAATATCTACAATCATTTGGTTGATTCATTTACGTATTTTTTAAATTTGAATGAACAGTGGATACTTTTAAACAAGCATTTGGTAAATATCAGGGGCCTTCTATATTACTATATACTACACCTCAAAGAACACAAGATGTGCATTTGCAAGTGGTAATCATTTTAAGTATCATTTTAAGCATCATTTTAAGAAATATTATATTTTATGTGGTATTTTATTTAGAATTTTTGTTAAGTCTACAAAAATTGCAAAACTTAACAATTAATAAATAAGTATGTTATAACTAAATAATTATGCAAACCCACTCTCAGATTGTAAAATATATTTTGTTTTTAATGGAACGAAATATCATTACTTAACAAACTTTAGCTTTTGTATATTTGAAGGATAGTCAGTGCACTGTTTAATGCAAATTATTCGTTAAATTATTGAAAAGCTGTGAAAAAATATCACTGAGATGCTCTTGAAACAACAAATTTATGTCGTCCTGCATTCTCTATGCTGCGTATAACATTAGCAGTTTCAGAGCAAAACGAAATTATATAGGTCGATATTAAAGAACGGTCAAATGCTATTGGTTAATAGCAAAGTTCATATTATATATTTCTTTGTTGGTMTTGTTATAGTTGTTATAGTTCCTTATTTCATTTAATGTTTCCCTACCCGCTCACGCCTGTACATTATTTAATTTCTTAACCCTTAAAACCTACTTTCTGTTAGTTATTCAGTGTGGATTCTGTATTTAGAAATATGCATATAATTTTTATCTCTGTTTATCTTGAGCATAGGGATATTAGTTACTTTTTATTTTTCATTTATTGGTTGCATCGAAGATCACTAACCACACCATTGTGGATAAGTGAATGCAAGCCGTTTCGCTGAAGTACAATTAAGTGCCTATGTTTTGTAATAATTTTATTTTTATTTGCAGCAAATAAATACTTTACTGTTATTATTATTATAATCGAATATACTAAAAACTTCAAAATGTGAACCTCTTCTTAACGTTGGTTTATTATTTTAAATACGTTTCGAGTCCAATGTAATATTTATGCAAGACACGCGCTACAAAAAAAAGTATTTTGTATAAATATCACGTATCAATACAAGTTGTTTGAACTTATGTCAGACATCCTTTTGTCCTTATAGGCAAAGTTAGCAGATGTAATTGGAACGTCAGGCCGATAATTTCTGGTCAGTGTTTAATTAGAGACAACGTTTTTCCGATTTTTTTTTAATTTTCAAAAGATCACAAATTTACTAAATGGCTCTCACCATGAATCAGGATGTAAATAATAAGGGTAGATGACGATGTTGTTACTGTTGCTAAAAGTAAAATGGATGAGTTACCTTTTTTAGCACCATATCTTCTTTTTGTTTTATTTCTATTTCTGCCTGATACATCTTATGATGATTTTGAATAGCTTAGGTAATGACCATATTGACCATAACTTGGACTTCTTGATTGATTGATTTAACCAGCGTACCGTCAGCATTTCTGCCACTCCCGGATATACCACCGGGTCGACCGCCTACGCTGGGTTGGAGGTGTACATGCTGATTGCTAGTAGTACCTCTGCCTAGCGCATGTTAAGGAAATATAAGGACTGGAATGGAAAGGTTATATAGGTACATTTATTTTCTTTGAATGTTTTTTTGGTGCTGTTGACATCATTGTTCCACTTCAGAGTAGCTCTATTAATTTCTTGTTCCTTCTCATTTCTAGCTTCGCTTCTCCCTGAATTCTGAATTACCCTCTCTATAATTGTTTTAAATGTAAAGCACGGTCTTCCTCTTTTTCGTTGTCTCCGCTTAGTTCCCAGGTCTTCCTTAATATATGGTCTGCTTCTTTCCTAGATGTGTCCCTAGTATTTTGTCGCGTATGTCTCTACTCTTTTATGATTGTTCTGCTATCCAAGAGTTCCGCTTTAGCCGCACGCGTGGTATGTATTTGGTTGATTGATATTTTTGTCTTAGATTGTCATTTTGTTATTTCTCAAGTTATTTGCCTAAGCACTGCGTTCGCTTTTCTGTCGGTTGACCATAACTTGGGCTTCTTGTATAAAAATTATATAGTTTTAGGAGAATTCAGTGTCCCATCTTGTCAGGATATAAAACATCGCCTATTATAAGATAATATTTTCTCGGAAAGATCGCTCTAGCTCCATATTAAAATTATTAGTGTTAAAATTATTAGTATAGTAGGAATACTAATAGTTTTAATAGAGATTGTAAAAATTATGAGTAAGGTGACACTTGGAAGGCTATTTTGTAGTTATCTTTTATCAAGTAGTTCGTGTATATCTAGTAGGTAGGTAGTTCCTTTTTCATCGTTAGGTTTATAATTTATAWGGTTGGCATGTTGTTTCTTGCTTCGTTGGTGAATTTTTTGTTTACCTTCAAAACTTTTTTTGAACTTGTGCCTTTAACAAAGATTACAGGCGTAATCGAAACGGCAGTTTTTTAAAGCGACAGCGATCTTTCCGAGAAAATATTCGCTTACATTATGGACGCTGAAGGTTTTCACCCTCGTATGCGTTACCTATTAGCCAATTTTCAAGATCTTACAAATCTGTCTCAGCTTAATAATGTAAAAAATTCTCTTAACCGCACTTTAGATTTTGTATTTTCTAATTTAGATTTAAAGACTAGGAAATGAGATATCGCAGGGAACCTATATAGCAATACCACTGACCTAGGTTGACTTGATGCTAAATTATTGTCCTCTAGTGATCACATTCAGAAAGTTACAAATTCTGCATATTCCATAATGGGTTTATCTAGATAGTATAGGAAGTGTAAAGATTTTTAAAATAACAAAAGCTGCCTGATTTCTCTATATTACACAAATAAGATCTAAACCTGAGTACTGCTCGTTGATGTCATCTACTGTATAATAAATCCAAATTAATTTGATAGAAATAGTTTCTTAAGTTTCTGTCATTTCGTATAGATAATTTTTATCCTCTTGCATCTATTTCGTTTGTTTCTAAGTTCGCTAATTATTCTACTGATTGTACGTCACTGTTAGATATGATATGATTTGTTCATCCCGGAAGTGGTTCTTGCTATTAAGTCACGTTTTGTTGTAAACGAGCAAAAGCTAATGCACTGAATAAGTTACAAGTTACGACTGCATGTACCATTTTTAATAGTTTCTTCTCTTTGTGATATTTTCTCTAATACGCTAAAAACTATATTGTCTAAGGTCCAGGAAGTTATAGCTAATTAGTTTCTGTTGTAATATGTGTTTTATTTTCACAATTGTCATGTAACAGGATTTTTTACCTACAAAACGCAAAACAATAAAAAATAACTTAACGCTATTAAATTAAAGAAATATCCAGCCCAAAACGGCTTTTCGTATAGAATCACGCTATTTCTATCATGTAGATGGCTTAATATAATGTATTAGGTATATTAATCATTGTCATAAATAAGCATAAAAACTAAAAAGCTTTGTTATTCTGTCGTGATTGGTATGAAGAAACGAAATATGCATTATCGATACTGCATGTGACATCTGACGAGTCGTCCTTGTTACCTTTGCTTGTGCATTTCCTAATTCTTTATCGTATAAATAGTGAGCTGTTTCATCGGCTGTTTGCAGCCCTGCCATCTAGTACGTAAGCTTTTCACCAGATTACAGCCATGAACTGAACCAGAAAGCCAAACTCACAGATCCCTATACGAATAAAACTACTAACACGGAGTAGCATATTTCATTGTGCTTACGTTTTTGCCGGCGAATTTAAGCTCTAACGGATTGCCGATAGTTGGCAACCTATGTTAATGTTAAGTATATAATATTTTAACACGTTGGCTGCTGCAGCGTTGAAACCAGAACTTCACTCTTGCTAACATTTTTTTTTTACAAAATCGTCTTGATTATTTTATTGAAGTGCTAAATATTATCAAATAGAGTTAAAAACCGGTTTTTGTTTGTTATATTACACTTTTTTTCTTAACTCTTTATAAGAGTCGTCAGCACTGGAAATTAAAAATGCGAACTGAGTGCTGCTGGCTCTTATAAGAGACTGGATTAAAACATGAACGGTGCAAAGGAGCACGTCTTTTAGAAGATAAACAGCTTAAAAAATAAAATTGTGACAAAAATAACAATATTATTATAACGAATAAATTAATATATAGTCATTTGGTACTTATAAAACAAGATCAAACTCATTCTCATAAAAATAAAAAAATCAAAATGCATTTTATAACAACAAAGTAAGAAAATAAAATTATTCTTCAGCAAAGGTTCTCTTTTTGAAATTTGGAACGAGAAGGCCCTATGGTATTGTACGCCATGTCAGCCATTTGTATGAAAAAAAATGAGAACTGACACTGCCCTATCAGAGAGCAAGGTTCACTTGCATTGCTGACCCATGTATCAACCTCACTGCCTTTTGCTGCACTGAATATGTTACCATAGAAATGAATGGAGCATATAGCTCTTATAAGAGACGGCCGCACATGCGTAAGTATAACTTTGGCTCTTATAAGGGCCGTTCGCTGCCAAAGTGTTTTAACAAATTAAGCACAACGTAAAACAATTTCCTTTTTACTGGTTAAAAGTTAGGTTTATTTTCATTTCAAGTTACAAAACTACAAATACCAACCATTCAGTTTATCACCATAAATATAAGAAACAGCTGCAAATTGAATCAATACTTCCACATCCAATTGTCAAAACGACATTTACGTTTTTATTTCTTATACTATACGATTAGGAATCAGGTTTTAAGCATTTTTTCTCTGCACACATTTTTTCTAAGACAAACAGTCCTTTTGATATTAGCAAAAATATAAAAAAATTAAAATATTTTTTTCCAAATAACTCGAAGATTATTAACTTAACAAAAAAATTACAACAGTGCTTTCTGATCAGAAATTTGATTTTCTATATAATACCAAAATTTTTAAAAATCGTACGAGCAGGGTCCAAAATAGGTTTTTTGGAAATATTTCGAAAATGTAAAATTTTGGATAAATTTTCTAAAACACTTTTTGTGAGAAATTTTATTTCCTATCTGAGTGTATTTGCATTTTTTGAATATATTAAATATATTCGGAGATATTTAGGAAAATCGTTTTCTTTAAGTGACGCTTTTTTGCTAATATCTTCTAACCAGTTTGCTGCACCGAAAATTTATAAGAACGAATTATACTCGCAGTTATACTACTAATCACATACTAAAACGAACAAAAATCGAGAAAAAATTTGCAAAAAGGGTAGTTACTCCCCAAACGAATGATGATGAGCAAATAAAAATTTTTGAAATTTTTTTCGGGAGACAATACTTCTCATCCGTTGGATGTGGAAGTAATTACCATACGTAATAACAATACTTATCGTAATATAACAATTAAGAAGCTATGTACACTTATTTGTTTGTCTGCTGCTCTAGCTCTACGTGACCTTAAATTTTGCCAGATAGAATGATAAACGACGAATTTAGCAAAACTCATACGATGATAAGCTCAAAAACACTTAAAAGGTAAATAAAACATGTGAAACAATAGGTACTTAATTTTGAAAATTAAACGCCTAGCCTTATCCGAATTGTAACTGTTCAGAGCATATTAAAAGCTTATATTACATATTTCTATGTCACGTCGTAATGAGTTAAAGAGGGAAACACTTTTTGGGGACCCAATATGGCGGATAGTTTAAACGTCAGCAAGGAGACAGCTTGCCGGTGAAATAGTGCGATTTAACAGTAATGAGATGATGATAATAGGATACCATTTCCTAAAATAAAATAAAATAAAATTGAGAGGTTATTTAAGATGCCCTCATGTAAAATTTCAGTACTAATAATATAGATAATAGAGATGTGTAACTCAGGAGTGAGCTGCATCAAAGAGCCGACTCTTTCAGAGGAGCTGCAGAAGCAGCTCACTTATTTCAAAAGATGCAGCTCTCTGACTCAGTGCCGAACTGAACTGAATTTGAGTTGACTGACACACTGACAACGGACAACGTGACAACCGAACGCAGCTATCGTTCGTTGGTTCGTCTTCGTTCATTGACGAGCTGCTCTATCAGTTCTTTTTCCCAACATGTTAAGTAGGTACACTGGTATATACTTAAAAAATCTATGTGAACGACATGAGTCAGGTAATGGCCACCTCTAATTAAAGGTGGCCATGGTAAGGTTAATCAGGAACTGAAAGTCGACGTTTTAACGAACGTAAATGTATTGGTTTGCAACAAAAAATAAAACATTATTATGTAAACAACTAAAAAAGCCTAGTCTACAAAATATCTCCAAAAAAAAACAATTCTAAAAAATATACCAAGCATTTGAAAAACACGCAGAAAATATAGGGAAACTTAATACTTAAACCATGTTTGCGTTTAAAAATATTATTTTTTCAACTTTGCTGCTAGACAGACGCGAGCGCTTGTCGGTAATAATGTTTCCGGCCTTAGAAAAAATTCGCTCGCACGGTACGGAAGTTCCTGTTATAATTAAGCGTTTCGTAACAATGTCGTATAGTCTAGGATATTGTTCTTTCCTGTTTTTCCACCACAAAAACGGATCCTCACACCTAGAAATGACAGGCTCCTTTAAAAAGTTGTCAACCTCTATAATTCCAGCGGCCTTTGGATCGCTGGAAGTCCTGTTTTTTGTAACAATATTGTCAAAATCTGTCCACAGAAGAGAGTCATATTTTGGTTGACTTGAAGTTGACACTGAGGGAACGTTTTGATCACTGAATGGTGCGCTAATACTTTTAACTGCGCTTGCTCTTTAAATTAAAGACTTATATGCAGTTTTGTATAATAAATCGTCATTCAAAAATCCATGTTTTTTGTAACGGGGATCTAGAAGAGTCGCTTGGAGACATAATTTATTGTTTTCGATATATCTTAGACGTTTATAAGTTTGATCTCTTAAAGATGTTACCAGTGCTGCAACTTCTGGTTCAAGAGTCGAGGCTGCGTCTTCCATTAAATAATCATTCATTTTATTTTTTAGCAGCCTTGTAAAAATTAACAATTTTGATACGGTCGTAACTTTTTCAGCACTTACTTCGGTAGTAACCGCTAAGAAGATTTCTAAAATAGTTGTTACTCTTCCATTAATATCCCACTCGCGAGCAGAAATTGTGTTTTTATTATTATCTAATAGAGCTAGAGTGGCAACAACTGCATCTTTCACTTGCAAAATACGTGAAAGCATATCATATGTTGAATTCCAACGCGTCATTACTTCTTGTTTCAATTTTAATTTTGGTAACCCCATTGCTTCCTGTGTTGAAAGCAATTTTGCTAAAGCAGATGAACTTCGTCTGAAAAATTCAACTATTGTCTTTATTTTGTCTTTTATAGTTTTGATGGCAACATTTTCTTGTAGGCTGCACTGCACAATTAAATTTAATGTGTGCGCAAAACATGGTAAGTGACGCCATTGACCTAGCCGAATTGCAGCAGTTATATTTGCTGCATTGTCGCTAACAACAGCGCATACCTTGTTGTTAATATTCCACTCTTGAAATTGTTCTTGAAGCAGGTTACACAAGTTTTCTGCAGTGTGACGTTCGTTGTAGGATATGCAACCAAGCAAATTAGAATTAAATTTTGATTTTGCGTCCAGAAAATGGACCGTAATCGCTGTGAAACTCTCGTTATTAATCGAGGTCGATGAATCTGTTGACACACAAACTGCAGGTGCAGATATTATTTTTGCCATTAGATCTTCTTTAACCGAATTAAATAACTGCGGAATAAGACTTTGTGAAATCGTTTTTCTGCTGGGGAGATGGTAACCTGGACAGAGCATGTTTACAAACTTTTTAAACTCGGTGTCTTCAACAATTCGAAGAGGATGGAACTCTTTGYCTATCATCTTTACTAGTTGTCGGTCAAACCCTTTTGATTTGTGTATAGGTATAGGTCTATTCGATTTTATAAAATCAGTTATAGAAGACTGATTACCTCGTGTGATTGCAGAGATTTGACTTGTCACATTGGATGTTGTGGCTGTGGAAGTTGAAGGAGCCTCACTGGAAACTTTTTGAATGTTCCGGTCTTCATCGCGAATGTCGGGATCGACAGCTGCAGACGTAACTGTAGAAGTTGACTGCCTGTCTTCATTTCGAAAAATGGGAACTCCTAGGTGTTTAGTTTTCATATGTCGCATCATATTTCCTGTAGAGCGATTTTTAATCTTCAAAACTTGAGAACAATGTCCGCACTTAACTTCATTTTTGTTTTGAGTGTCGGAAAAGTGATTCCACAGCTCGCTGTTCTTACGGTTGGACATCTTCACCTCTATGATTTTAATTGCTATTGTATAATGATGAACTTAACATTCAAGTAGAAGAAAACACAAATTACTTACCTACTTATGCAGTACGTAGGGAGTTATCAATGTACTTCCGATTTTTATCTTAAATCTGATAATTTGGCTTCACTAATGCGAGACGCAAACGTATTAATATATAATTATATAAGTTCGTATTTATGCAGTTCTCGACATTAATTCTAGTGTAGGCGAATTTTGGTTGGGCGAATCTCGCCCCATCTGTTGGTAGATTTTGTGCCGTAGAGGTTAGTTTGTACAGGTGTCGTTAGGTGGTTACTGGTTAGGTTAGGTTAGGAAAAATGGAGGATAGATGATCGCTACTCGTTATCGCTAAACGTAGGTAATAAGAAAAAGTTGTATCGATCCTGTAATTGGAATAAACTGCTAAATAGGTATTATGCCGGCTATTATTTAAAGAAATATCACCAAAAAGAGCGACCATCCTACACTAGATTATTCCAAAATTTATGATAGAAAAACTGAGACATTTCATTACAACACCCTTTGTATGTCACATCAGCCGACACGTGCTTATCGCTTTCGGAAAGCATTCAAAAGGGCGTCGCCAAGTACCTATGCAAAAACATATAGGCAAACTATAAAACATGCCGTTCCGGTGGTCCGACAAATACAACTGACTTTACGTAGATACGTCTCTGGCACGAAAGAAACGAGGGGTCCGTTAAGTTAGCTCCGCCATGTTGAGCAATTTTTTTGAAAACATTGCTCCAGATTGCCCTGAGCTAGCTCCAGCTAGCTCCACTAAAGAGAAAGCTAGCTCCACCTTACTTGAGTAGTTATAAGCTCATCATTGCGGGGGGGGCTAACTTAACGTTATCCCCGCCATGTCCTCAAATCTGTTTCAAAAGCTAGCTCCAGCTTGCCCAGAGCTAGCTCCAGCTAGCTCCACTAAAGAGAAAGCTAGCTCCACCTTACTTGAATAGTTATAAGCTCATCATTGCGGGGGGGGCTAACTTAACGTTATCCTCGCCATGGCCTCAAATCTGTTTCAAAAGCTAGCTCCAGCTTGCCCAGAGCTAGCTCCAGCTAGCTCCACTAAAGAGAAAGCTAGCTCCACCTTACGTGAGTAGTTATAAGCTCATCATTGCGGGGGGGGGGGCTAACTTAACGTTATCCTCGCCATGGCCTCAAATCTGTTTCAAAAGCTAGCTCCAGCTTGCCCAGAGCTAGATCCAGCTAGCTCCACTAAAGAGAAAGCTAGCTCCACCTTACTTGAGTAGTTATAAGCTCATCATTGCTGGGGGTGCTAACTTAACGTTATCCTCGCCATGGCCTCAAATCTGTTTCAAAACCTAGCTCCAGCTTGCCCAGAGCTAGCTCCAGCTAGCTCCGCTTAAGAGAAAGCTAGCTCCACCTTACTTGAGTAGTTATAAGCTCATCATTTCTGGGAGTGCTAACTTAACGTTATCCTCGCCATGGCCTCAAATGTGTTTCAAAAGCTAGCTCCAGCTTGCCCAGAGCTAGCTCCAGCTAGCTCCACTAAAGAGAAAGCTAGCTCCACCTTACTTGAATAGTTATAACCTCATCATTTCGGGGGTGCTAACTTAACGCCATCCTCGTCACTGTGTCAAATCAGTTTCAAAACCTAGCTCCTGCTTGCCCAGAGCTAGCTCCAGCTAGCTCCACTATAGAGAAAGCTAGCTCCATCTTACTTAAGTAATTATAAGCTCATCATTTCGGGGGGTGCTCACTTAACGCTATCCTCGCCACTGTTTCAAATCTGTTTTAAAACCTAGCTCCACTATAGAGAAAGCCAGCTCCACCTCACTTGAGTAGTATAAGCTCATCACTTAGGAGGGTGCTAACTTAACGCTATCCTCGCCACTGTTTCAAAACCTAGCTCCAGGTAGCCCAGGGCTAGCTCTAGCTAGCTCCGCTCTAGACAAAGTTAGCTCCATCCCAATTTCCATAATTTTCAAGAAAAGAAGATTTAGCTCCGCCATTTTGATCGGTCGATCTGAAAAAATAGCTCCACATCATTTGGGGCTGTCTTCAGTTAGCTCCGTTCTTAAAAAGCTAGCTACATTCAGCTACGTTCAGAAAAAATATTATGACAGTTAGCCCCACAATTTTGTCGTGTCGATATGAGAAGCTAAATCCGTGTGGTAGGTCTCAGCTTTATATCATATTATAATAATAGTAATAATTTTTATAGGCCTGCAGATCATCTACATTTGCAATTTCCAAAGTAACGGACAAACATGAGTAAATGGTAGAACAAAAATATATTTTTAGTGTTATTGAAACAGCGTAGTGGCAATACGCCAAAAATATCACATTATTATGAGTTGTAATTAAGTTGTGTTGAGTTAAAATACAATTCTGATGAACGAAGTGTTTAATTGACTGTGTACATAGCATTTAGCTTAGTTGAAATAGTTGTACCGGAAACGGTTAAAGTCAGGGGGGCGTGTTCCAGGTATCCGAATCGCAGAAAAACGATAGGGGCTTAGATACGATTGGTAGGTTTAACAGACATAAAATTTAATACTTAATGCTTTAATCATAGCATTCACGTTATGAAATCAAAAGTCAAAACTTAATTCAATGTAGTAACTAAAATAATGAACGCAATACTTTCGTAACATCAGCTATCCTGTATACATACAAGTGCAGAGTTTTAAGCATGGCGCAATCTTTACAGTTGTTCGGTAACGAAAAACCCTTGTACAAATAACGTTTATCGAATTTGAGTTTCTTTATAGATTGTATGAAAACAATCATATTATTTATAAAGAAGTAAAAAAATAAAAATTAAATTCCCGAGATGTTACCAAAATGGAATTACCTATATTCAAAAGGTCCAGGCATTGACTTTCCCAGATTCGTTCAATCTGAATCATTTTTTAAGCAATCAGAAAATTAATTGTCATAATTTGTAAGCTATAAATCATAATTTGTAAGCTATTAGTATTGTACATAGTTGTTGTATAACAATAGAGGATATGAAAGTTTCTTAAATGTTTCACAAATAATTTGTAAGATGATGAGCTTATAATTACTCAAGTAAGATGGAGCTAGCTTTCTCTATAGTGGAGCTAGCTGGAGCTAGCTCTGGACAAGCTGGAGCTAGCTCTGGGCAAGCTGGAGCTAGCTTTTGAAACACATTTGAGGCCATGGCGAGGATAACGTTAAGTTAGCACTCCCAGAAATGATGAGCTTATAACTACTCAAGTAAGGTAGAGCTAGCTTTCTCTTTAGTGGAGCTAGCTCTGGGCAAGCTGGAGCTAGCTCTGGGCAAGCTGGAGCTAGCTCTGGACAAGCTGGTGCTAGCTTTTGAAACAGATTTGAGGCCATGGCGAGGATAACGTTAAGATAGTACTCCCAGAAATGATGAGCTTATAACTACTCAAGTAAGGTGGAGCTAGCTCTCTCTTTAGTGGAGCTAGCTGGAGCTAGCTCCGGGCAAGCTGGAGCTAGCTTTTGAAACAGATTTGAGGCCATGGCGAGGATAATGTTAAGTTAGCACTCCCAGAAATGTTGAGCTTATAACTACTCAAGTAAGGTGGAGCTAGCTTTCTCTTTAGTGGAGCTAGCTGGAGCTAGCTCTGGGCAAGCTGGAGCTAGCTTTTGAAACAGATTTGAGGCCATGGCGAGGATAACGTTAAGTTAGCCCCCCAGCAGTGATGAGCATATAACTACTCAAGTAAGGTGGAGCTAGCTTTCTCTTTAGTGGAACTAGCTGGAGCTAGCTCTGGGCAAGCTGGAGCTAGGTTTTAAAACAAATTTGAGGCCATGGCGAGGATAACGTTAAGTTAGCACCCCCCGCAATGATGAGGTTATAGCTACTCAAGTAAGGTGGAGCTAGCTTTCTCTTTAGTGGAGCTAGCTCTGGGCAAGCTGGAGCTAGCTTTTGAAACAGATTTGAGGCCATGGCGAGGATAACGTTAAGTTAGCCCCCCCCCCGCAATGATGAGCTTATAACTACTCAAGTAAGGTGAAGCTAGCTTTCTCTTTAGTGGAGCTAGCTGGAGCTAGCTCTGGGCAAGCTGGAGCTAGCTTTTGAAACAGATTTGAGGCCATGGCGAGGATAACGTTAAGTTAGCCCCCCCCCGCAATGATGAGCTTATAACTACTCAAGTAAGGTGGAGCTAGCTTTCTCTTTAGTGGAGCTAGCTGGAGCTAGCTCTGGGCAAGCTGGAGCTAGCTTTTGAAACAGATTTGAGGCCATGGCGAGGATAACGTTAAGTTAGCCCCCCCCCCCGCAATGATGAGCTTATAACTACTCAAGTAAGGTGGAGCTAGCTTTCTCTTTAGTGGAGCTAGCTCTGGGCAAGCTGGAGCTAGCTTTTGAAACAGATTTGAGGCCATGGCGAGGATAACGTTAAGTTAGCCCCCCCCCCCGCAATGATGAGCTTATAACTACTCAAGTAAGGTGGAGCTAGCTTTCTCTTTAGTGGAGCTAGCTGGAGCTAGCTCTGGGCAAGCTGGAGCTAGCTTTTGAAACAGATTTGAGGACATGGCCAGGATAACGTTAAGTTAGCCCCCCCCGCAATGATAAGCTTATAACTACTCAAGTAAGGTGGAGCTAGCTTTCTCTTTAGTGGAGCTAGCTCTGGGCAAGCTGGAGCTAGCTTTTGAAACAGATTTGAGGACATGGCGAGGATAACGTTAAGTTAGCCCCCCCCGCAATGATGAGCTTATAACTACTCAAGTAAGGTGGAGCTAGCTTTCTCTTTAGTGGAGCTAGCTGGAGCTAGCTCTGGGCAAGCTGGAGCTAGCTCTGGGCAAGCTGGAGCTAGCTTTTGAAACAGATTTGAGGCCATGGCGAGGATAACGTTAAGTTAGCCCCCCCCCCGCAATGATGAGCTTATAACTACTTAAGTAAGGTGGAGCTAGCTTTCTCTTTAGTGGAGCTAGCTGGAGCTAGCTCTGGGCAAGCTGGAGCTAGCTTTTGAAACAGATTTGAGGCCATGGCGAGGATAACGTTAAGTTAGCCCCCCCCCGCAATGATGYGCTTATAACTACTCAAMTAAGGTGGAGCTAGCTTTCTCTTTAGTGGAGCTAGCTGGAGCTAGCTCMGGGCAAGCTGGAGCTAGCTTTTGAAACAGATTTGAGGACATGGCGAGGATAACGTTAAGTTAGCCCCCCCCGCAATGATGAGCTTATAACTACTCAAGTAAGGTGGAGCTAGCTTTCTCTTTAGTGGAGCTAGCTGGAGCTAGCTCAGGGCAATCTGGAGCAATGTTTTCAAAAAAATTGCTCAACATGGCGGAGCTAACTTAACGGACCCAGAAACGAGCCGCCATAACAAGCGGTCTAGTCTAGATCCAGTGTTGTCAACACTCAAAATTTTTTCCCGCTAAACATGTGCTTAAAATCCGCTAGATTGGACAAAGATCCGCTAAAATTTAAATTATTACAATAACTAACTGTAAAAAACGCATTTTTACAAAGAAGTATATTTGTGTAGGCAACAAAAAGTCCAGGAACCGATGCCCAAAACAAAAACTTTTTATAATTTATAATACATGCAGTATTCTAAAATTCTAAAGGTAAAAAACAACTTTTCATAAAAAATATTTTGTAAATTATAGTGCCTAGCTGATAAAGAAATTAAACACAATCTAGTACAGAAATAGTATACTGAAGGTAATATGTGTACAATATAAAATATACTTGTTTAAAAACACGAAAAAATGTGTTAGTGTTAAATGACTACATTAAGCTTAAAATCAACGTATGAATAATACCATCTTTTCTAAATACAAAATCCGCTAAAAATTCCGCTATCCGCAATTTGTCATTTTGTCCGCTAAATGGAAATAAAATTCCGCTAAATTGGCATCACTGTCTAGATCCAATAGTTGAGTTTGAGAGAGAGCCGTGGCCCGTGACGATATTCATGTGGCCGCAACTTGTAGGGATCTTGCAGCTCTTTTGAGCCGACTCACTGAATCAGCTCAGTTCAAAGAAGCAGATGCAGTGAGCTGACTCACCGAAAAGAGTCGAAATGCCCACCTCTAATAGATAAAGGTTATTCAAATGACATTGGGTGATCACGCAATGAAAGGGGTACGGCCTCTTAATACAAGCTTGTAAAATGTACATGACACAGTTTTAGATAAACGAAAAAGTATAGTGCCGTTAGAAATGTGTTTTCAGGAAGTATTTTGCGAAAACTATAAGCCGCTCTCTAAGAAAGGGTTATCCGTTAGGGATTGGGTTTCCTTTGAAACTAGCGGTTCTAAATCTGTTTGTTATCTGGTTACACAACACGTCAGTTCCTGTTCATATTCTGTACTCAGTTTTTGTTCAGCTTTCAACCTATAAACATGTAGATATGGTCATGAAGTATTACGGCTACCCCCATAATATTACCATTTTAAACCCATTGAACTGGTTTGAGGAATAGCCAAATCTTTATGATAAAAACATTAGTAAAACAGAAGGTTGAATCGACGGGCCAGCAACTCGTCATTCGTAAAAAAACATAAGCGCTAAAAATTTTGACAATATGCCTCGGAAAAGGACGGATCAAATGGTCAACGACAAAAGCTACGAAAACGGATAATGAGAATGGCTACGTGGAACATACAAGGCATTAGAACTAAACAACAATAATTAGAGAAGATTAAGATTGATATATGTGTACTCACAGAAACGAAAAAGAAAGGAAAAGGCAACGATGTAGTTGGCGAGTACATTCACTTTTATAGCGGTGTGAAAAAAGACTTAAGAGCTAAAAGAGGGGTCTCCATAGCTATACATAAAAGACTGAAGAAAAATATCAAAAGCTGGGAAGAAGTTGACGAGCAAATAATAAAACTTGAGATGGTCAAAAACAACCGAAATATTGTAATAATTGGTGTATATGCTTCCAGTGATGATGCGGAAAATCGAACAAAAGGCCAGTTCTATGACAAACTGTCCGATATACTCTCAAATATAAAATATGACCAGGAAATATGCTTACTAGGAGAGCTAAATGCAAGGACAGGACAAGCTAGAGATAGCGTGGTAGTAGGACAACACAGTGAACTGTCCATAAACGATAACGGACAAAGGTTGAAAGACGTATGTCAAATTATGTCTTTGAAAATCATGAACGGCTTTTATCCGCATAAAGATATCCACAAGTTCACAGACAAAACTCACACCTTATAATGCGGAACAGACCATCATCTTGTGATGGCCAAAATCCATGTTAATTACAGGAAAGCAAACGCCACCATGAAATCGGAAATTAGCTATGTACATAAACAACCAGAAGATCGTAAATACAACTTGGATAGTTTCAAAAATTAATCAACACAGTTTTATACAAATTAAGATTGACCACAAAGCTTCAAAACATACAAAAGGAAAAATTGAAAGCACAAGAGATCTATGACAGGATAAAAACATACATACATTAAGCAGCAGAAGAAGCTCTAGGACATCAAGTTGAACGTAGTAAACTCAATCCTGATTGGTGGTCAAGTAAGCTGAAAGAACTTGTTGTGGAAAAAAGAGCGCTTACCAAACTTGGCTCCATACAAACACAATAGAAGATAGGTTAATATACACAAACCTAAATAGAAGAGTCAAAAAAGAAGTAATAAAGAGCAAGAACGAAACTTGGGAAAGAAAGTGCGAAGATATAGATAGATTTATGGATGGCTCAAAAGTTTCAGAGGCATGGAAAACAATCCGAAATATGAGAAAAGATGTGAACGAAAAAGGCAACGTCACTCTGATACCCCTAGAAGACTGGGAAACATATTATAGAGAGCTATTAACAGAGAACCGAACAGCGTTTGAAATAACCGACGTAGGAACCAGAATACATGAGATACCACACAAGTAAGTAAAATGACCACAAAAGAAATTAAAAAGGCATTGAAGGAATCAAAAAATAAAAAAGCAGCTGGACCTGGAAACATACCTATTGAACTAGTAAAATACGGACCAGACATATTGATAGAAATACTCACCGATTTGTTCAATAAATGTATGTTGCAAGATGACCATCTCCCGGAAGATTGGAATGTAGCTTCCATTACATCTATCCATAAGAAGGAAGACAAAAAACTATGTAAGAACTATAGAGGCATAAGCGTTACTAGTTCATTGGGGAGGTTGTACGGTCGAATACTGAAAAAGAGAATCGAGCGGCGTTGAAGAAATCGAGGAGCAAAATGGATTTCGTGCCGGAAGGTCAGGTATAGACAACATGTTCGTTCTACAACAAATAATAGAGAAACGCAAAGCCAGAAATCTATCTACACATATGGTGTTTATGGATCTTGAAAAAGTTTATGATACGGTACCCCTGAAAAAACTTTTCGAAACACTGTCGAAGATCGGCCTTAGTGGAGTGCTGTATGGAAATTTTATATAAACGCTAAGAGCATTATCAAAATGGGAAACAACCTCTCAAAACCGATTCAGACCACAAAGGGGCTTAAACAAGGATGTAGTCTTTCACCAACGTCGTTCAAAATATACATTCAAAAGCTTTAAATAACTGGTCCAAAAAACGTTCTGGAATGGGAATACAAGTAGTCAATCACTGTTTAACAACACTCCTGTTCGCAGATGACCAAGTAATTATAGCGAACGATGAAGAAGACATTGACTACATGCTACGAAAACTAAGCGAGGAATATAACCTTTGGGGCTTGGGAATAAATATGGCAAAAACAGATTACCTTAAGATAAGTGATGAGGCCGAAGATCATGAGCTGTACATACGGCAAATTTAAAAATGCAGAGAGTTTAAGTACATGGGAACCATCATTTCTAACGAAGATACTACTAGAATGGACGTACAAAACAGAGTTCAACAAGGGAAAAAAGCAATACGTATTTTAAATACGCTGCTATGGTCGAACAAAATACAATTTAAAAGAAAAATGGCTATCTACAAAGTTATTGTAGAGCCGATTTTATCTTTTGGGTGTGAATGTTGGCAATTCTCTAAGAAAGACAGGAGAGATATCGAAACAGTGGAAATTGACTATTTAAGAAGAGCGTGCAGAATTTCAAGACTTGAACATGTGAGAAACGAAGACATACGGAGAAAAACCAAAAGAGTGTTTACTAGCGCAGATAGAGTCGACACTAGGCAGCTGATTTGGTATGGTCATGTCATGAGAATGAGCGATGAGAGGTGGCCGAAGAGAGCTTGGAAGTACGAGCCCGCGAATAAAAGGAAAAAAAGGAAGACCTGGATTAAGATGGAGTGACGGAGTTAGACATGCTATGACAGACAGAGCAATAACAGAAGACGACTGGAAAGATAGAAAACGATGGCGGTCGAAATGCGAGATGCGGCAGAAGCTGTAGGAACCTCGCAGGTAAGCAGCAGACAAGGATGATGATGTTAATGTGCGGACTGAAGCCCTCCACCAAGTTTCCGGGAATGTGTGGAACTCCTGCGTCAATCACATGGAACACTAATTAAACAATCTTTTGAAAAAGATAATATCGTTGATGAATTTCGTCCATTGGTATTTACAGTAAACAGCGAGTCGGATTTTGAGGACCACGATGACGAGTTTTCTCAAAACGATGATAATGATGATAATTGTGTTTTGTATTTTAGATAGATATTAGATATTTGTTCTTTTCTGTTATAATGTGTGTTTATTGTATTCTCTTAATAATTGTTTTTTCTTATAATAGTTATCTTTAAACGTTCCTTTTTCTAATGTTACATATGTCTCTGTAAAGGATATTAAAAAACAACAATTAAAAAATGCACAAGTTTCCATGAAAAACCTTCATTATGTCAATGAAAATTAATACCTTGAAAATCTTTTAAAAATATTATTTTATTAACTACACAGATTCTCGATTAAACCTCACCTACATTTTCTTTATCATTTCTGAAATTACCTGTTAAGTATATTTGAATGAAACGTAGCATTTTTTGTTGTTTTCAATTATTGCAAATTTAATGTATAACTATAATGATTATTTAAATATATATTTATTACGATCGAACAAAATACTTGATAATGATCATTTATATAGCCATACTTCTGACTTAAAACTTTTTTCAAATCTCTTTAAACAAGTTTTCCGTTAATGACTTTTTTAGTACCTAGGTAGGCCACGAATTTCGAACTTTACATCACCGTGCAGATTAATTAAGCGAACCTGTAATATTTGTATAAGTTTTTTGGACACAAAACATATTAAACGACATATTTTTATTCTTTATAGGCCCCCTGATAGAATGAATATAATTTATGCAAATTGATGCATCCTTAAAATGCGTTATTAAAAACAGATTATACTAATTAACCAGCAGTGCAAACAAACTAATTTTTCCCCAAAAGTAGGAAAATTTATATAGCGTAAATATTTGTTATTTATGCACATCAGTTGCAATAAAAATATCGATACTTTTTCGTCCTGGATAATCTTTTTTGTAAAGGTTAAATAATAATTTCTAAATTATTTGGACAAATTTGCTTCTGTTTAAATGTATTTTTCAAACACTTTGTGGAATATCCGATTGCAAATTTCTCCGAATGCTCATTCAAGCATTTGTATAAATAATTCGAAATCTATTATACAAATAGACAAACAAGGACTGAGGCTAAATCAGGTAAAAGACAAATTTAGAGCCGCTGGTAACCCAACCCCTAATAGATAATTGCAAAAATGGCCCTTAAGCTAAACAAGAACTGAGGACAGAACATGAACAGGAACTGAGTTGCTATATAACCAGATAACATATTTAAAACCGCTAGTTTCGAAAGAAACCCAATCCCTAACGGACCACTGCAAAAATGGCCCTTATTTATAAGTGCACGGAGGGTCGTTGGCACAACATCGCAAACTATACTAGGTAGACCTTTCTTAGAGAGCGGCTTGCTGTTTTCGCAAAATACTACCTGAAAATGCATTTTTAACGGCACTATACTTTTCCGCTTTTCTAAAACTGTGTCACGTACATTTTATAAGCTTATATTAGGAAGCCCCCCCCCCCCCCCATTTGTTGCTTGATCACTCAGTGTCATTTGAATAACCTTTAACTGCCATGTCGTATTATACAGAGTGTAAGAAACTGTAGGTTCATTTTTCTGCAGACCAGTTTAAGAGAAATAAAGGTGACGGTGAGACTTACTAGGAAATACACTAAGCGAGTGCGATATAGTGTGGATACAGGATACACCAAACGACTTCTGCAAGTATAACTGATACAAAATCACAGAAACGAAATTTAAAATTCCTTTAACACCTTAGAACAGGCAGTGCAACTTATTGACAATTTACGAAAGGCCTTACGGCAATTAAAATAAGATAACAAAATATTAAGGAAAAAATATTTTCGTTTCAAATGTGTATTTAAAATATTGGACATACAAAAATCTCTTCCGGAAATTCGAAATAGTAGACGTCTTTGGGATTGAAAAGATACGAAAGCGGTGTGGAAAAAATACCAGCACAATCTTTTAAGAGGAAATTAAGAATTCATTTTATACATTAGGAATAAATTTATTACGGTGGCATCAGCTAGATTATAAACATATGATTATAAAAACACATTTTTCTTACAACAAAGTATCTGACCCCTACGCTAATGTATTCAATTTACACAAATAAGAAAAATACAGGTCAGTTGTTTAGCACATTAAAGAGTTGTGAATTAACGACACACCAAAAAGTATGTAAAGTTATTCAAATATTTGAAAACAACCTAGTTAACGGGTACATCCTTGATAATACTTGTTTACGATGGGTGTTTTTCTACGTTCAATAACACGGGTTCGGCAGGACTTAGTAGAATATTGCGAGGACACAGTCTTAAGGGCACTGGCGTTCTTGGGTCCAGGGTAAAACGATATTGTCTTAGTAATGCTGTTAAACACACTTTAACTTCKATCACTGCAAATCTAGCACCTGAAAGAAATGAAAAGATTAGGTGTCATTTAATCAATCAAAGCGTCCTTAATCTTTTAACAATTGAAGAAGGTTTAATTCTCTTAATTTAGAAAACATCTTTCACATACATATATAATAATTCTTATGATAACTACAACAGCGCCCTACAACGAGTGTAATCAGAAACTTTCGTCTCGACAATGTTGTCACACATATGAAGTTCCAACTAGATATAATAAACTTTTAGCCCAATCCACTGTATTATTTGTCTATTTCTATTATTTCTTGTGACAATGACGACAGGTGAACAAAATCCTTTCTCTTCTTTTAATGACAACCTATTGCAGTAACAAAAGTACTAAAAGAATAAGTACACCAACTATATTAATGTGCTGAAAACTGTGTTTTCCATAATATACACTATAATGTTCTACTGCTAATGTCTGCCGATCTTGTTTTTTTTTATAAATAATTGTATGTTTTTTTTATACAAATGTATTATTCAATATTGTAAATGTGAAATAACATATTTAGAATCTAAGATACACAAAAGAGACTGATCGGTAAAGAAAAGAGGAGAGATAGGGACTTTAGAAAACTGCTGGTGTTATCTTCTTTTAACAACAATTTTCCTGCATTATATCCTGTACATAAGTTTTCAACTTGCAATATTTCATACAAGAAAACTGATTTGTGAATAACTAAAAGTCACTTGTTTGAAGTAATTAATTGCCAATGGTGAAGCCGTTTTGTTTAGTTTCGTTCCCAATAGAAAAAGTAGCTCACTTGCCTTGAGATGATAAGAGGCAAGTGAGAATGACCTGTGGCAGTAGCAGCTAAATCGTTTAATATAACGGGTGTTTCAAAATTCAGTGTGTGTAGTTATACAACAAACAGCAGTATCCCGCGTGCCGCGGTTTAAAGGGTTTCCCTCCTTTCCCTTCCACTAACCCTAAAGAAGTAGCAGCGAGGGACAACTGCGGTGAGTAGTTTCAATTTCGTTGTTTTATTTTAAGAAAATATACAGTCCATTTAGTGCGAGTTTCAAACATTTTGGTCCTAGCGAACCGGATTTAACAGCTACTGTATGCAGTTTCATTTTACGTGTAAGTTTCACCTAAAACGTTGTTATGGAATCAAAACAAGGTCGTTTAAAGGCTTTGCAGTGCAAAAAGGAAGCCTTGTTTCAAAGATTGCAAATTCTATATGATAAAAGTAAGCAAGTAAAAGATCCAAAACTATTAAAGGAGTTTTCAATCAGATATTTAACCTTGCAAGAAACAAAAAGCGATTTCACGCAGGTGGTCGAGGAGATAAATTTGTTGAGTTTAGAATTAGATGCCACATTTACTCCAAATTACCAAGAGTTAAACGTTTTTGATGAATTGTATTGTCGTATCAAATCTGTTGCTCAATCAGTTCTAAAAGAGGAGCATTCTCAAACTGTGGCATCACAGCGCACTGAGGCTACCCCGCGTTTGCCTAAAATTAATTTAGTTGAATTTAATGGTGATCCTGTAAAGTGGCCCTTGTTTTATCAAACCTTTAAAAGTCTAATCCATGACAATTCGGCCTTAGATAGTGTCAGTAAAGTTCACTATTTATTAGGGACACTATCCGGGAAAGCATTGTCTATAACCGCAGGAATTTTGCCTACTGCGGATAATTACGACCTTTTGTGGAATGCCCTTCAGGAAAAATATGAAGATAAAAGGACATTAGCCAATACTTATTTGTCTCAAATTTTGGAGTTTAAACCGCTGCAAACTGACAGTGTTCAGAGTTTGAATGCATTCATTGAAAAGGTGGATGGCGCAGTTAATGCTTTACAGAAAATAAACTTGGAAAATCTTTCGGATTTTGTTCTAATGACGATTAGTCTTTCTAAATTAGATAGTCAGACTCAACGTTTATTTGAGAGATCCCTTCAGAAAGGGGTTATTCCTTCTTATGCAGAATTATCGGTCTTTGTTAAAGAACAGGCCAAAATAGTAGCTCGTACTTCAGTCAGTACAAATGTCAAACAAAATGCAAGCAGTAATTCAAATGTTCACAAATCATTTAATAAGGTGCATGCCTTTTCGACTAAAGAGTGTAGTTACAAGGGTGGTACTAACAAATCAGAGAAATTTAGTTGTCAAATGTGTAAGAATTCAGAGCATAGACTATATCAATGTGCCAAATTTCTAGATTTAKCTGCTATTCAGAGAGGTGAAGTTTGTAAACGAAAACAGATTATGTTTTAATTGTCTTTTGCCAGGACATATTGTAACGGTTTGTACTTCTACGGGTTTATGTTATAAATGTCAAAGGCGACACCATTCTGTGTTGCATATAAATAATTCGTTTAGTAAGTCGCCAGATAATAATGTGATAAAACAAGATAGCTCTTCAACAGTATCTTCTGATAATGACGAAGGAAAGGCGGCGATTGCGTCATCATCAGTGGTACTTTGTTCAGCAGTTGCCAAGGAATTGGAACAAAATTACACATCATTGTTAGCTACTGTAGTAGTTCAAGTAGTTTCTTCCACAGGTGTCAAGCATTATATGCGTTTTTTGATAGATTCTGCTAGTCAGTCCCATTTCATTACATATAAGTGGTGTCAGATTTTAAAATTACCCATAAGCAAATCGTGCACTATGGTGTGTGGCATAGGAGCTTCAGAAAAAAGAGTACGTGGTTATACGCAAATTGCATTTAGTTCTCGTTTCGATAATACCGTGAAGTATCAGCTACAAGCGTTAGTGTTGGACAAAATAACTGATGCGTTGCCAAATTGTAGCTTAAATTCCGAAGTTTACAAAGAATTCGAACATTTGCCTTTGGCAGATGAGTTGTTTGATAAACCAGGTAAAATTGATGGAATAATAGGGGTGGAATTGGTCCCGCATTTGCTTCTTGGCACATCTAAACATCGAGAGCCAAATTTTCCTGTTGCCATAAATTCTCCTTTAGGGTATATTATAATGGGAAAAGCGCCTATTGGCAAAGTGACACCTGATAATCAGCGTTCTTCAATTTCGTGTTTGAACTCGGTGTTACATATAGAAAGTTTACTTGGTAGATTCTGGGAGTTAGAAGAAGTTCCTGTTGTACACAGAGCGTCTGCTGAAGATATAGAATGTGAGCGCCTCTATAAATCTAGCACCTTTCGCCGATCCACTGGTCGTTATGTAGTATCATTGCCATTTAAAGTATATCCGCCAAATTTGGCTGAATCTTATGAAACTGCTGCGAGGAGGTTTCATAATCTAGAAAAACGGTTTTCCAAGGATGTTACGTATAAGAAAGATTACTGTATCGCTATACAGGACTATATTGATAAGGGGCACATGAGTCCAACCAAAGATGTTTCTTTGTCTGATGGGTTCTTTATTCCGCATCACGGTGTAGTTAAGCCTAGTTCGTTTAGCACACCTCTTCGTGTAGTTTTCGATGCTTCCGCTAAGAGTAGTTCCGGCTTATCTTTAAATGATGTTTTGTACACAGGTCCTAAATTACAGAAGGATATTTTCCATATCTTAATAAATTTTCGTTTGTTGGAGATTGCAATGATAGCAGATGTGCGACAAATGTATCGTCAAATAGATTTATGTGAAGAACATCACAAGTACCAAAAATTGTTATGGAGACCCTCTGAGGAGGAAGCTGTTCAAATTTATGAACTAACAACAGTTTCTTTTGGGATTAGTTCAAGTCCATATTTGGCTTTACGTACTGTCCATCAACTAGCATCTGATGAATGCGAACGGTTTCCTCAAGCTAGTGAAGTTGTATTTCGTGATATTTACATGGATGATTTAATCTCGAGCGTTGAAAATGATGTTCTTGCCGAAGAACTCCATTGTCAATTAAGCGGACTGTTCAAGTCCGGCGGATTTGAGTTAGTTAAATGGGCCACAAATTCCAGTGAATTCTCAAGTAAAATTCCAGAAGACATACGTGCAAATAAGATGTTTGAATTTCCTGATGAATTTCTTGCAGTGTTGGGATTGCAATGGTTTCCCAAGGATGATACTTTTCATTTTTACTGTCGTATGGACGACAAGAAATGTTCTAAGAGAAATATTCTTTCAACGGTAGCTCGTATATGGGATCCGTTAGGCTTGCTAGCCCCTGTCACAATTTATGCAAAACTTTTGATTAAGGAATTGTGGATTTTAAAACTCGATTGGGACGATCCAACTCCACCTTCCGTGAGCAAAGTTTGGCAAGAGTTCTGTGACACATTACAGGAACTATCCTGTATAAGGATTCCACGACACATTGGGTTTCTTAAAAATAGTTATGTCACGCTAATTGGATTCTGTGATGCGTCAGAAAAGGCTTACGCTGCGTGTGTCTATATTCGTGTAGTTTGCAATGACAATGTTTCAGTATCTTTATTGTGTGGTAAAAGCAAGGTTGCACCTATAAAAGTTCAGTCAATCCCTAGATTAGAGTTGTGTGGCGCGTTACTATTAGCGCAACTAATCCGTTCAGTGATTGATATCTACTCTTCTCGGTGTACTATTGATAAGATGTATGCTCTATCCGATTCTGAAGTTGTTCTGAATTGGATTAATAGTTCTCCACACAGATGGACATGTTTCGTGGCTAATAGAGTTTCAAAAATTCAAACTTTGGTTGATTCTTCGTTGTGGTATCACGTTCGGGGATCTGAGAATCCTTCAGATTGTGCATCTCGTGGTTTAAACCCAAGAGAATTTGTTAATCATCCATCGTGGTTATACGGACCAAGTTGGAGTCATGTTGATGAGAGTCAATGGCCTATTCGTCGTTTTGAAGCAAAAGAGGGTGAAGTTTCTTTAGAAAGTAAGACAGTGACGTTGGTTGTAAGTGAGCAAAAGGTTAATCCTCTATATCTGGAGATTCAAAGGTGTAGTTCATGGACAAAGTTGTTACGCGTAGTTGTTTATGTGCTCAAATTTTGCAGAAAATTGCCTCGAAGTAAGACAGTATCAGCTAATGATTTAATCCAAGCTGAAATTACCTTAATTCGCATAGTACAAGAAGTACATTTCTCCGAAGAAATCAACCTTCTAGAAAAAGGGAACTTGCCCTCGAAAAGGTTACTTCCTTTGCACCCTTTTGTTCAGGATGGGATATTGCGAGTAGGTGGTCGTCTAACTAACGCAAAAGATCTTTCTTTTGAGCAAAAACATCCAGTTCTCTTACCAAAACATGATCATTTTACTGAGCTGGTCGTAGATCATTTTCATCGGAAGAATTTACATACTGGTCCTCATTTATTATTATCGTTACTACGTCAGAAATATTGGATACTTTCAGCAAGAAGTTTAGTCAGACAGAGAGTTTTGAAATGCAATCACTGCTTTAGATTTAAACCTCGTTCTTGTGTTCCTCTTATGGCAGATTTGCCTGCTCCGAGAGTTAATCAGGCTAAGGCATTTCTCCATGCAGGAGTCGATTATGGAGGTCCATATTTCATTACATTGAGTCGACATAGAGGTGTCAAAGCGCAAAAGGCGTATATATGTTTGTTTATTTGTTTGGCGACCCATGCTGTTCATTTAGAGTTAGTATCCAGTCTTTCTACAGAAGCGTTTTTAGCTGCCTTGAAGCGTTTTCTGGCCCGTCGAGGCCCTTGTATTAAAATATATTCTGATTGTGGCACAAATTTTGTAGGTGCGAAGGGCGTTTTGGATGAAGTAAAAAAGTTCGCTTCTTCAAAACCTTTTAATGATGCTGTGTATGAAGAGTTGACTCAACAATTTGTTCAATGGAAGTTTAATCCGCCATCTGCCCCACACTTCGGAGGTATTTGGGAGGCAAATATGAAATGTGTAAAAACTCATTTGACAAAGGTTATTGGTGAACAAATATTGTCTTATGAAGAATTTCTGACTGTACTGACTCAAGTAGAAGCGCTATTAAATTCAAGACCCTTGTGTTGGCTCAGTTCAGATCCGTCTGAACCCGTAGCGCTTACACCTGCACATTTTTTAACATTAATGCCTTTAAATTCATTTCCTACAAAAGATTTTGCAGATACTCCAATGAATAGGTTGTCGCGTTGGGAACTTCTAGATAAAATCGTACAATCATTCTGGAAAAGATGGCGGGTTGAATATTTGCATTCATTACAGTCTCGTCAGAAGTGGAATTCAACAAAATTTCCTGTAAAACCAGGTCTTTTGGTTGTAGTCTGTAATGACAACACGCCTTCTTTTCAGTGGCCATTAGGGGTGATTCAAGATATTTTTCCCGGCAAAGACGGTGTAGTGCGTGTTGCTACGGTAAAAACTAAAGGTGGTGTTTTTAAACGCCCTGTGGTAAAGCTTTGCCCTTTACCTTCACAGTAAAAGGTATTATTGTCAAATTAAAGTTAGTTAATAACAGTCATTTTTTTTTGTAGGGTGTAACGATTATTTATTTAGTGTTATTATGGTATTAGAAATGATAGTTTCTTTGTTTATTTGTTATGATTATTTCCTAAAACAGCGTTTTAGGGGCGGGGGAAATGGTGAAGCCGTTTTGTTTAGTTTCGTTCCCAATAGAAAAAGTAGCTCACTTGCCTTGAGATGATAAGAGGCAAGTGAGAATGACCTGTGGCAGTAGCAGCTAAATCGTTTAATATAACGGGTGTTTCAAAATTCAGTGTGTGTAGTTATACAACAAACAGCAGTATCCCGCGTGCCGCGGTTTAAAGGGTTTCCCTCCTTTCCCTTCCACTAACCCTAAAGAAGTAGCAGCGAGGGACAACTGCGGTGAGTAGTTTCAATTTCGTTGTTTTATTTTAAGAAAATATACAGTCCATTTAGTGCGAGTTTCAAACAGCCAAAATACCGTTCAATAACTGCAATAAATGTAGATATAATATAAACATTAAATGCAATTTAATATATTTAATGATTTTTGTGGGTAAAAATTTCTTTTACTCTCGTCGGGACTCGAACCTTGTTCTGCTGGCTCAGGCCCAAGTACGCTACCAACTGCGCTATAGGAGTTCCGGGTTCTTAACCCGGCAAGAGCAAAAGATATTTTTCTAATTAAAAGACAATGCCATTGTACCCACAAAACAATCACTAAATAATTAAATATTTGAATTTCATAACGAAAATGAAATGTGCACTTCAATAATAACTACATCAGAGCTCATACCAATGCAACTGCGTGGCCCATCTCCAAATGGCATGTACGTAAACGGTCGAATCTTCTCCTTGTTTGCACTATTAAAACGTTCTGGATCGAACACTTCTGGAGATGGGAAGTAATCCGGATCCCTGTGCATTCCAAATATACTCGGCACCACCCTTGTGCCTTTCTCCAAAACGACGTCAGTGCCCTCGACTGCATAGTCCTGTGTACATTCTCGCATCGTCACCGGCACGGGAGGGTATTTACGGAGGGTTTCTGGAAGCAAAAACATTTGCTTGCTAAAATTAGTTTGCTACAATGCTTACTTTAATTTAGAAACGGTCAAGCTGAAAACATCGGTACCTATATACTTCTATAAACATATCAAGCGTTTATATGTTTTGGTATTATTATCTTTTTGATACCTGTTGGTAGCTCTAATACACTGTACTTAGCTTGTAAATATTGAACTTGTTTTCAAGAAAAACTGCTTTACCTATTTTAATGTGTTACATAGATGATAGCTAGTTATGTACCAAGGCAGTAAAGTGGCATTTTATTGAACGAGTTTGGAGATTGAGAGCCGAGGCGAAGACGAGGCGAGCAACCAGACGAGTTCGATAAAGACACTTTACTGGCGTGGTGCATACAATGTTTTTTCGGCTACTACTACTACTACTAGTATTTCCATTTGAAGTGTTTAGAAGTTCTGAACTCACACTTTAGAAAGTATATGACGTTTGAGGTTTAGTTGTAACATTTGACATTTCCATTATGATAAATCGTTTCCTTGACATTTAGGAGCGTTGGCTTGGTTACCAGTCAGGTAAAGTATTAGGCTTTTTAGAACACGTGACTTTTGAGCGACTGCCAGGGGGCAAATTTCAAAACGATGCAGCTTCTAGCGCGCTGTCATAGAAACCCCATTACTTAATGCCAGCGTCAGTCGCTAGAGCTGGGACATTCGATTAAATTCAAATCGTTCAATCAATCGCGTAGATTCGGATCATTCAAGTCGTTCATAAGGATCGTGAATTGAAAGTGACAGCGGTGTCTCCTGTCTCGCCACAGCATATAAATATGCTGTCATGCTGTTTTCTCGTCGTGTGCTGTCGTCAGCCGTTAACCATGTACGACGCACGAACGGCGCTGATTCATTAGCTGTGAGCCAAATCAAGGCATGAGTCATTCAATTTGAACGACTTGGTCATGAAGGATCCAACTCTATCAGCCACGTGTCCGTTTCCAGGGTTTCGCAGGCGCGTCCCATGCGTGCGCTTTTTGCCCCCTGGACGCCATATTGGATGACGTAATCTTAAAAAGCCTAATTTTACTGCCTAGGCAGGTAAAGTGACATTTTCTCGCGTCGAATGAGTAGGTTAAAGTTGTACTTTCGAATGTAGTAGCCGAAAATAGCTATTTGTGTAACAAGGCAGTAAAGTGGCACTTTATCGAGTTTGAAGATTAAGAACCGAGGCAAAGACGAAGCGAGCAACCAGATCAGACCAGATAAAAACACTACTACTGCTACTACAAGACGAAACCAGTCACAAAGAAAGCAATTGCAGCAGAATTACAAAACGTTTGAGGTTTTGTGTGTAACATTTGACATTTGCATTGCAATAAATTGTTTGATATTTAGTAGCGTTGGCTTAGTTACCAGTCAAAGTATTTTTATTACTAGGCAGGTAAAGAGCCACTTTCTCGCGTTGGATGAGTAGGGTAAAGTTGTATTTTCGAATGTAGTAGCTGAAAAAATATTTTAACTAAATATTAGGTTGAAATATTAGTCCTTTTGGGTTAGACCGCGATTGATTTTGGAATAAGGTAAATGTTTCGTCCACACTTCCAAGGGGTATCATCAGAACATGAATAAGGATTTTGGAATTTGGTAAATGAAAAGAACGAAAATGGTGGAGTAACGTTTACCGGGGATGCTTGAATGGCAGTGGGGGAGATTGCAAAGGTGAGGATGAGGATAGTCATTGGGTGACTGGGTACCAAATAAKTTCTTAATCAAATTCAACGCAGTTTATTTTGATGAAACCAGTTTTTTTGCATTTATAAATGTTATTTCAATAAATGCGGAAGTTTTCATTGCACTTAAGTCTTTTGCCCGCGTAAAACTAGCAGAGTATTCTAAAAAAGGAAAGATAGCGTTCAAGTAACAAAGATGTGTAAGAAGAATAAAAAAGGATAAAAGTTAGTCCAATTAAAGCAATATCTCAACACAAAATTGTTATAGATCACCTGGAACGGTAAGAAAATTCACAACATAATAAACGCCAGTTTTTAACCAAAGTAACTGAGTGGCTAAAACTTTTTTGATACTTGTAATTCTTTCTAATAACAAAAAGGAAATCCCAGTTTACTCACCATCAATAACTTGCTGCATATACTTCATGTCTTGCAAAGCATCGTACGTAATTTCATCACCATATTCAGCAGTGACATCTTTAATTTCACTCTGTAGCCTCTCTTGGATATATTGATTGACAGCCAGTTCGTACAAACAAAACACCAGCGTAGAAGCTACGGTTTCGAAACCCGCTGCGAAAAAAATAAAAACTTGAGCAGCGATTTCTTTCGTAGTCATAGCGTCGTTTCCTTTATCCATATCAATCAGCAGCTGCAAAAAGTCTTTCCGTCTGTAATTGTTCTTGATTCTGTATTCTATCGTCTCCTTAACAACTCGAAGGAAGAAGTCCGTGTCGTCCTTGCTGACAGCTCTAAACCTCAGGAGTCGAGCGAGCCATGGAGCAGCAATTCCGACGCAGCCTTTTATGCCTTTAACTACCATGTCAGTGTAGAAGCTAAGTACGTGTTTTCTGAATTCCGAATTCGGGTCTTTTATGGAATTGCATTCTAAACCAAAAGCACACGATCCTATCACATCTATAGTGAAGGAGCACATGATTTCTTTCACATTAACGGCTTTCCCCTCCGCGGCATGGTTTTCCACTATTTCAGAGAGCGCATGACTGCATTCCAAGATATTTTTGAACATTGACTTTATTTTAGCTGAAGTTAGACTCGGGCTGATCTTGTGTCGCAGGACTTTCCATTTCTTTGTTTTTAACACTAGAAGGTTAGCCCACAGGGGGTCGATTTCTTCATCGTAATATAATCCTCTTTCCGTAAAAGAGTTGAAGTCTCTCACAAGAATATTTCCTACGATTTCTGGGTCGACTGGCACATAGATAGGCACAAAAGTAATATAAAGCCCTGAAAACATTCACTCGTGTTATACAATTTTAATTAAATTAATAATCAGCAAGAAAAATTAATTATTAAAACGTTTTTTTTTTGCATTCTTAATTACACAAGCTTCCATTGTTTGGTCGTATTCCATTCTAACTGAACTCGTCAAATATTCAAACAATAGACGTAATTCATAAATTTAAGCATAATCGCGTTTAAACTATATCATTGACGGATACCCTAAAGTCATTAACAATACTTTCATGCTTCTAACACTGCCGCTAGGAAGCGCTTTTGACATTGTCAATAATAAAATTCAAATAAACTGAATACTTTCGTATGTGCTCTTTTTGTGAAACATGTTAAAATCTCTATATAGACTAGCTTACAAACAGCCTGTTTTTTTTGTTGTGCTTTGTTTCACACTATCTAGTAATTCGACGATCATTTCGTCCCGACGGTCAATCTAAAGGAGGTACAAAAATTGTGCCAAAACTTGTCTATATTTTGTGCAAAACACTTTATCGGATATTTTAGATCTGACACTTGCTGTAAGACAACTTATGTGGTACGAGCATGGCGGGTAGGTATGTAGGAGAGTAATTGGAAGAAGATGTCGCACGCCGTGCCGCGCCCAGCGCGATCTCTGGACTTAACGAAACTTGATTTCTTTTTGTGAGGTCAGGTCAAACAGTTAGTTTATAAGGATCCTTGAGAAGACATGATGTAATAATAGAGAAAATATACTATTAAATGTTAAGTTCACTCGTTTGCGTGGCGATACGCCAAAATTATGATACGTGGAACGCAATCGGATTGTTTCTTTTTATTTCTGTTGCTATTGGCATTGTACTTTGTTTCAGTTGTGTTATTTATTATTAATTGTTTAATGTTAAAAAATCATGGTTTACTACCAATAAACTTTATTGAAAATCTTAAGAATCGGTCATGGATGTTGTACTTTTTTTTTTAGAATGTTCTTATATTCTGTGTGTGTGCGTGCATGTGTGTAAACAGTAAAAATGTAAGAGATTTATATTAGAGCGAAAATATAATAGTAATTGATAAACGATATTGCAGTCTCTCATTTTCTTTTGACAAATATAAAGTATAAAACAATATTCTTTGTCAATACCCGAATATGCCTTGAATTGTAAAAATTATTTTTATTTTATTATTTCCTGGATATTCAAATATTTCTTATTGACTACTTTTTAGGACGCCAACATATAAGCATTTGTTTTTTTTATCGGATATCGTAAATGGCAGTTCATTCCAAACTTTCAAACTGGTAATTTGTTTATTTATTATTTAAAAAATATTTGTTTTGCTTTCCTTAGTCAAACAAACGCCAAGAATCATTAACCTCATTGAATTGCTCCGCATTGAATAATCGTAGAAGATAAGTAAAATGTATTGCTAATGACGAAAAACATTTTGAACATTTAGCAGCMMTAGTTTTTGGACATCCTTCTCATGACCTGTTTGTATTGTTTTTTATGTTTATTGTTTTTGTTGCTCTAATGTTTAATGTTTAAAATATTGAAGTATGCTTGATTTTTAACAGTTAATTCAGTAAATAAGTAGAGCCCATCGCAACTACTTCAGCTGTTAAAACTTACTGACGTAAGTTGCCTACTGGCGAGCCAACTAGCGCATTTTAGGCTCACTGTTAATTAGATCATTCAGGTTTGCTTTGGCTGGGTGTCACTTGTGCCTCGCTAGTGTAGGCGCCATTCCATAGGACCGAGTTCGATTCTCGCCTGATTCACCATTAAAAATATTTATACGTATATCTTACTCTACAGGTGTTAAATTCTATTCAATAATGTTATAATGTTCAAACCAGAAAGTATTTTGATATTTATTAAGGATGCCGCAAAAGTAATTTTTTGAAAACTGTCATCAGAAGCGGATTTTCGTTAAATTATTGCAGTTTTCAAAAAAATATTGTTTGTATCTTGAACTTGAAATGCTTTTGCGTTCAAGAATGGAAAATATGTCGCGTTCTAAATACAAAAATAACTATTAAGGGGAATAAACAGATTTATCTGTTCCCCTAAATTTTTGGCAACTGCATATCTTGCACACAATCTTGGTAAGAATGAAGTTTAGCTTTTAGCGCACCTGCCGTTTCTAATGTGCTTTGTTTGCGCGGAAATTTTGTTTCTAAACTGTTGAAACAAAAAAATATTTTTAAGGAAACATATTTGTCGTAATAGTACATACCTCCGTGTTTTAGACCCCTCTTTTTTATACCGTCATAGATTTTTTTTAAATGCTTCACCAACACCGGCCTTGCTTTTCCCAGGATCAGCAAACACTTTTATAGGCATATATGCCTTCAACGAAGGTACTCCACGACGAATCCAATACTTCGTTAGTACAAACTTGTAATAGGCAACAACTCCAAATAAAACTACTAGTGAAAGAAGCAGACACAATAAAATCACGTTGAAAATCATTTTTGATCTTGTTCGCGCTCTACCATCGCACAGCCCCGCTATAGGTGGCCGAATCCATATTTTATACTAAGCGCATTATGCGATGTCTCATGAAATATTCATTAAGATGTCATGCTCATGTATTACTATGAATTTTGAGTTTTTAAATCATAAACAGGACGGAATTCGTTTCCTTACTCCTGACATTGAAATACGCTTTTGAAATGAACATACAGGCAACAAACTATTCTATTGAACACTTGTCTTTATAGTAGTTCAAGCTCCCATGATGCAAAATGATACGTCATATAACACCTAAATTGAAAAATTTTACAATTAACAAGAAAACTTTACAGATTTTATTACTATTATTATTATTATCATTACTATTATTGTTGTTGTTGTTATTATTATTATTACTATTTTGTTATTTTGTCTATTTTTTGCATAGTTGTTATGTCAGGTCTGTTATGTTGTGTGGGTATATCTGCTGTGAAGTCCCTTTTCCAATATACATCCTGGTCGTTTCATTCTCAAATACATTCGCAGGAACATATTTGTAACTGGGTACAGCGCGTTGTATCAGATTATATTTTAATGATAGTTCTTGGTGTATAATTTTGGCAACGTTATTGTGCCTACGTGTCTAATTCTTGGGAACTAGTGCCTTATATCCACTGATTATTCGGTCTATTGTATCAGTTTGCTCTTGACACAGTCTAAAGCTTTCGCTGATTGATATTTAATGATGAATTTTCCATAGTTCCGCGTATAAATAATGCCATTTTGAATAGCTATCACGAATCCCTTAGTTTCGTCGAAGATGTTGTCATGTGTCAGCCAAGCATTTGAGGCCTGTGTGTCTAAGTGAGGTTGAGTTAAAGGTTTTTCTTCAAGTTTTCCGTGTAGTGCTTTTATGTTCTCTGCTCTCATAGCCAAAACAAATAAGGTGAAAGTGCTAATAACCTAAACATGAAACTTCAGACTAAAGCTAAGGTAGAAAGGCCATCAACCATAATCATTTCTTGGCAAATGCTTGCACGCTCAAATCAGCAGCATAGATATCAGCAACGGAAGCAATCGCATTATAATTATGACACATATCGTTCACAGGACAATGAAGGTGCTGGTTGGTTGTAAAGCGTGGAATAATGTCGTGAATCTAAATGCGGTACTATACAGACAATCTCAGACACCTAGCATTTTTCTTTAACCTTCTTTTGACCTGCTGCCTAATAATGTTTTAAAACAGGTCGTGTTTCCCTAATATGCTCTTTGGTGTTACAATTTGCCTTTTTTTCTGTTAGTATTCTATGTACATCCCTTCCTTCCCCGGACATGAGTTTCTTACGTATGGTATTGGTTAGTAAAGACCTATTCCACTAAAAGAAGCTAAAAACTATGAAACTGAACTATACTACACACTACACTTAGACACTAAGGTCCGGTTGCACAAACATTGATCAAATTTGATCCCAGTTTAATCCGAGGTCGTTGCTATAGCAACACCAACCAGAATACCGGATTTATGATGTTGCTAGGCAACGACCGCGGATTAAACTCGGATTAAGTTTGAACCACACTTGTGCAACCGGCACTAAATCTAATTTGCCATTCCCGGTGATCTCCTAGGTTCCTGAAGACAGACTGTGGCTGCCAATAGCAGCCTCCGGTCCCGGACACCACTTCGCCGGTATTGTCTTTCTCCTGTTTTGGGGATGGCACTGGCTGCCAGTAATCATCCTTTCCAGAACGTTTCCTTCTGCCTGTCTGCCCCGTCTGTTGTAATATTTCTCTTGCTCTGTTCTGGATACCATGTCCGCCAGTCTTCCGAGCAATTTCGCCCTTTCCGGATTGCGGAGTATCTCTGCCGTGTCAACACTTTCCAGTTCTTACCGCAGCATCAACGTGTCTCTGTTTGCCAAGTGACACGGTATATCATGTGCTCGGGGGTTCCACGTTCCCCTCATTCGCACAGTGCGTCCCCCTTCTGCCCAAAACGGTGCAGACTTTCAGGATACGGCCCATGTTCACTCAGAAAGTGGACGAGATCTTGCGAGAGCTCCAAGTAGTTTAAAGTACTGTCCCATTCTTTTCTTATAGCATTTGCTATCTCGCTTTTCCTATGTATCTGGACACCACCCAGAATACTCCGGTCGTTTTTACTCAGCCAGTAGCCTGCTGCTCTTCTTCTGATTTCAAAATACAGAGGGAGTACATCCATAATGATTGCTGGGGCGTCATACGGTGTGGTCGAGAAGGCCCCAGACAATCGGATGAGCACCCCTCTCTGCATTTTTCTTAGGTTTGATTAGCTATAGTCGATGCGCACAGACACTGGCTCCGTATCCCGCAACTGACACCATTATAGCGTTAATGTAAATTCTCATCGTCGCCAACGGCATTCTATGGTTTCGTTTGTCTATCCGGACCATTTTATGCATCACGCACATCGCCTTGCCACCGGCACCCTCTATGTGGCTAAGGAAGTTCATTTTCTCATACATGGCAATCCCAAGATACCCAGTAACAGAGCTCCTTCTGATTAGTTCTTTTTCAATTTTAATACTTGGGCTCCTTATGCGGGATCCTTTCATCAGCGAGTACTTCGATTTTCCTATAGCTATCCCCATCTAGCTACCCACCAGGCATTGATCTCAGCCAAAATTGGGTATTATCACTTTTTTTTTGAAAATCAGGTAAAATGAATCATGAAGTGCATATATATCGTATGCCATGGTAAAAAAAAACAAAAAAGTATTTATAGGTAGAGAATTTCAGGTCTGAAATTCAAATCTTAGAGGTCACCGCCAAAACGCTTCTATTCAAGGTTATTCAACTCGTGACGTTAAGTTTCATGTAAACATTACCGAGGAGCTTGCTGTTTAATGGTGTAGTATCATTATTGTATTGAAAAAGCTTTTGTGTGGTGTTTATTGAAAGGACGGTGTAAGAGGTCGCACCAAAAAGTGATTTGTGTAGTTTCACAAGCATCTGTTCTGTATGGAAAACAAAACAAGTGTTGTTTTGTACACGGTTAAAAAAAAGTAGTTCAGTCAGTACAGCTAACAAAATTTTTGTAACCGTTCTTCGAGATTATCAACGTATGAAAAAGTTGTTTAAGGCCCCTAGACGTGATATGCCGAAATCACAAAGTTTGTTTTTCTGTTGTGAAGTTCATCTTAATTCTTACTGTAAGTTTTATTATTCTTTTTGGGGTTATAAGTGTTTACCATTCAGTTTCCATTTTGTTATAGCTTGAAGAGGATATGAAAAATTATATGCGTTTTAAGTTTATAAAGGAAAATGTGATAATAAAGAACAACGTTGTTCCCCATATATTTGACTGTTAGCCAGACCTGAAGCGAGCCGCAAGAGCCCCGAAAATAAATGGCAATTTATATTTATTCTGACCTCTAAAATAAATGCTAAGTTTAGGTTACGTTTTTGATTCTTACATTTTTATGTTTACAAATAGTATGTTTCCAACAACCCACTGTGATCAAATTATCAATGCTACGTTAATTTGAAAAAAAGTTCACTTATGCTGCTGCTGTTGCTTTTACGTTCCTCATCTCCGCCGCGTTGAACCGCTCGTTGCTGTACACAAATTCCATAACAGTGAACCTGCCTTCAGAAGTCATAACTCATAAGTATTTCACTTTTTCTTGGCGTATTTTAATTCGCTTGTCGCAAAATGAACGCAAACAACAAACTGGTAAATTGACGAGCTGACGCATGACGCATGAGGCGCTGATCCCAAATGTAAACAAGCGACCATTTACAAGACACCTGACGTCACGGCCAGTAAGTTCGCGTTTTGGCGGTCCCTTTAAATATTCACATTTTTAATGTTAAAAATACACCTTACGATCCATTTATTCGAATTTATAAGTTGTCACAGCTGTTTTGTTGATTAGATGCTACCTATTAATATGCAATTTAATAAAATATAAATACATGGCAAATACCCGATTCTGCAAACCTCCTCTAACTGTGTCCGTGACCCTCCATATGTCACCAGGGTCAGGTTGTCCGCATATGCTATTGTGCATTTGAATTTAGCATTGTTATCCAGAGTTCTGAGCAGTCTGCACATAACTATATCCCAAAAGATTGGCCTGCAGGTCGGACCCTGAAAACAACCCTTTGTTAGGCGTTTAGATATGGTGTCTCTGGACACCACATCACTACATATCTGTCTTGACAACAGTTTCTCAAAACCCCGTACACATCTCCCGGACACTCGATGTTTCTTAGTTCACTAAACAAGGATAGCCACCACAGATTGTCAAATGCACCAGCGATATCTATGTATATAACTATTACATGTTTTTCGCTCGCGTCATTTACTACACTCACTACCCGACTCATCCTCGGTGGATAGTCCTGGTCTAAATCCATACTGATTTGGGTGGAGTAATCCCCTTTGTATTCTGTGTTCCTGCASTCTATCACAGATTAGTCCTTCCATAWCTTTGACTAGGTTATTTTTTGTACAAAATGACTAAGTCGGCTCTCTTCCAAATTGTTGMGAATCTCCTCTGCGCCAAACAGTGGTTGCACAGTGCCAGTAGATCCCAGACAATCTCTTCTTTTAGGAAGTGCAACACTTCTGCCTCCACTTCATCCAGTCCAGGTGCCTCACGTTTTTTAAGTCTCTCTACGGCAGCCAATAGTTCCTTTCTGCTAAAAGGGGGGTTCGTGCTGTTCACTCCGTATTCTATTGCCATGCTCATCAGAGGAGCACCGGATGGCAGTAGTGTTTCCATCAAAAAGTCAATAAGTTTCCTTCCAGTCTCTAGTCATAACTCTTCGCTCCTACGAAGGGCAGACAGCCCTGTATGTGGCTTTACTTTTTCTGTCACCAGCTTGTATGGCATTCCCCATACGTCCCCCTCCATACAGTTGTCGGTGAACTCCCTCCAGGATCGCTCCTTTTCTTCTCTTAGTTTCCTGTCGTTCCTCTGCAGTCAGTGGCCTTTGGTAAAGTTTGCGTTCCTTCTACTCTGCCTTTTGAGCTCAGTCAGGAGGTCACTCCATTTTTCTGCTTTGCTCTGCAACTACTCCACCTAACCTTAGGGACTGACATATCCATAGCTCGTTTGAGTTTTGCGAGCAAGAACTTTACCATCTCATTGTAATGCGCAAGTTCTATTGATGGTTTGTTTATGTATGTCTCCCTCAAGCGTGGCCAATTAGCCTTCCTGATGCTGTATTTTTTTGTGTGCATATTCTCCATTTCTTCTTCATGCTGCTCATTTGCCTTTACACACATGTGTATTACGTTATGATCGCTTTAGGTTACTATATCCTCCACCTTCCATTCATTTATTGCTGTCATCATGCCGGCACACACCAGTGTGATGTCGATATTCGTATACGCTCCTTCTCTTCCCCTATAGGTTGGTGGACTGTTGCCTCTGTTGGCAACCATCAGGTCTTTTTCTGCATTTAGAAGTTCTATTTGCTCCCCTTTCTCATCCGTGTGTTGACAGTGCCACACTGATTACTTAGCGTTCACATCCGCCATGATGATGACATCGCGGCCTTTGTAGTCATTCAAGATTCTTCGGCTTTTTGCAAGGTGCCACTCTACTAGGTTCGGCAAACTGAAAGTATTGGTTTATTAATATAAAGTTCCTCTTTTCAGCTTTTACTTCCACACACAGCGCGTTTCCATGTGCTGCCTAATTGTTGTTATTTTAATGCTCTTGCTGAAGACCAATATAACGGCCATATTCGCAATGGATTCTCATCTTATTTTCCTTTCCCAGATTGCTTTTGTTCTCATAAAATCTCTTTTACTTTTCCTTGGCGGCTTACGCTGCTTTTTTATCTCCCCCGGTTTTTGGTCTTTCCCAGTTTGTATTTTTGGAGTTTCAGCACCCATAATCTATCTTTTCTATAAACCTTTCCTCTAACACTTTATATGTATCGCACTGCTTTGACTCCTCGGGATGTCATATATTATCATCATAGGACGCCTTTTACGTGTAAGTTCGCATTTTAACGGTTTTTCGACTTGCCCACAAATTTATTTACATCCGCTTGGGTCTTTGTTTCTACAACTAGCTCATTTCGAGCCATGTGGGATCTAACACGTTGGCGAATCTTTCCTGGATGGCCTTAGCATCCTCTGCAGTTTTAGATGAGATGAACAGTGTCGTTTTAGGTACACTGTTCACTCTTTCTATGGTTGTTTGCATCACAGGCTTTTTCTTTGCTGCAGCCATTTCAGCATAACTTTTAGGTGCAGACAGTGCCGTCATCACGCTTACCCTTTTGTTCTCTTTCATTACTTTACGCATTTCTTCTCTTGTTTTCTTTTCTTTTTATTTTCGCCAATTATTTCTCCTTGAGCAATGGCCAGCTCACTTATTTTTTGTTTTTTTCATCGAGGGATCTAGTTCCCTGTCAGCATAGTTAACCAGCTCCGTATACTTCTCTGCTAGTATTTTTTCCGTGCTATAACTTTCCATCTCTGCTTGTTCCACTTTTGATCCTCCAGGGAGCGGGCTTTCAGACATTTTCAGACATTGACTTCCGGACTATACTCAGATTTATTCCATGTCATCGGCACCACAACACGGTCAACGACACCCAGTCCACCGGAAAAACATCCAGTATGCGCAAGTTTTCGGCATATACGGCAATTGCTAAATAGCAATTTTGCCACGCGTGACCTATTTAGTTCGTCGTATGCATGCGTTTTTAGGCTGACGCAAATTTCCTGCAGCCGACACGACTAGGTGTCTAGCAAGCAATCTCGGGCAGTAAGCTAGGGCTACATACAATGGCTTGTATAAGCTTAAATAAGCCTAAATAACACAAGCAACTTTACGTACCACTTCTAAGGGGCGCAGCTCATATTCGCACAAAAGGCTAGCTGTAGTATGCAGTCGGGGTGGATGTCGACCATATTTAAGATAAAATAGGTATTGGAAGACAAGTAAAGATCTAAGGTATGCGTAATATAAGACATATAATGGTTCAAGGAACTAAAATCATAAGTACTTCGTACAATGAAGCCTAACAAGCTGGCTGCGCGGGAAACGACGTGATTTATATGAGGTACAAATAATCACACCCCGGTCGCTAACTTGGTTCGCAGTCTCAATCACAACACCATCTATAGTGTAATTATTTCGAACAACACTGTGTTTTCTCGAAACCTTAAGCAATTGACACTTGGGGATATTCAACTTGAGCTTATTCACTGAACACCAATCAACAAAGCTATCTAAATCACGCTGTAATGCATAGCTATCATCGATCGATGTAACACATCTCGCATTTTTGATATCATCGGCGTAAGCATAAACAGAACTGTTAAGACATAATAGTGCATCGTTGAAGTGTATATCGAATAGAATGGGCCCTAGGGTAAAACCCTGGGTAACGCCGCTGAGAGTATTATAAAATGATAACTACATTGTTGTATCTGCATCTTGCTATGCAAACTATCAGAAGGAAACTGCAAGTACTCGCGTAAGTTCGTTGCAGTTACGTTTCGTAAATCCATGTTGGCTCACTGATAGCTGGAAAGATGCATGATAAGATAAACATTCAGCAATTATGGACTCAAATTATTTTACAAAGTGAGATAATGGTTATAGTATCCGACGTTGTGCCCGACTTAAATACAGGAACCTTACACCTTAGCAGACTTCCACCTAAATGAAAAACAGTACTACGAATAATAAGATTGTACACATAACGCAGAGGCTTGCAGAGGCACGCTATGCAGTCCTTCACCAGGACCAGCTGTAAAGCTAGCTTTAAGCTTTTTGGCTGCACTACAGATGTCACCTTCAGAAACAGAACTAGTGCAGTACCGAAGCATAACCGCAGGCATATATATGKTCACTATCACCGTCAGGACTTTTGATGCAAACCGAAATGTTCAGCGAATACACGCAKAAATGCACAATGAGGTTGTAGCCCTTGATCACAAATCGTTATTGCAACACATTTGTAGGTTTTCCTAGACCCAATGAAGTGAGATACTAGCAACAAAAAAATATTTCTAATGTTATATTGTCTTATTTTCACCTTCTAAAGTTTTCCGCCAAATTCAGATATTGCTAGCAACGTCAGTTGACCCGGCTAGAGTGGGGAGTGTGGTGGGATGGCATTTCGCCACGGTAAACCTACCGTGATTTCGCGTTTGACTCATAGAAGAGACACCTGTTCAGTGTTGCCAACTTAGCAGATAAAATTCTCGCCCAACCGAAAAATATAAGTTTTAACGGTTAGCAGATATTTTAGCGGAATAAGAAAGTTTTTAATTAATATTAATGTTTCATTTTGGCGTATAAATATGGGAAACTTAAATATGAAGTATCTACAATCGATTTATTTATGCTAGGTGACTCGATGATTACTGTATTCCTCGCCTGGGAAATATTATATTTCCTGCTTTTTTTACCTAACAATCCACAATTTACCAACGTCTCAATAGTGCTTGTGTTTCACGTTGCAGCTCAGACTGTCAGATGAGGCAGATATTATTATCTTAAACCAAGTAAAAAGCAAAGAAACATATTTCTGAAAGGAACACGAGCTCGACAACGATATTTTTAACGTTATAGCATAATTGTAGGAAACTAATAATTATTTATGTAAAATAAATAATAAATCCCCTTGTATATCAACAGATTACCCTGTTTTAAAAATTTTAGCGGATTCGATGCGGCAATCTAGCGGAATTTCTATCAGCCCCAGTGGCAACACTGTACAGATACACAGATGATCTGTTTGTTTACATTTGCGTTTGGCTTGATTTTGCGAGGACTTTCTTTAACACAAGCGACTTGCTGTTAGTGCTGCATCTACTGAATAGCACCACAATTTTCGTCTCAATTTTTCTTCGGGTACAATTAAAAATTTCTTCTCTAGACCAACAATACTAGTATTTACGCATGTTGGCTCAAAACATTTCTTTTTGGCAGCCATTTCGTCCGCATTTTGAACGACATAATCGTGATCGATAAACAAAAGCAAAAAACACACGAGGGTTACTGTTACTGAGAGGTTATGAATGATGCTCTTCGTCCGTTCGTCGGCATCAGTTGACAGCGAAAAACACGCATAGGCAACTGGAACGCTGAAAATTATTGTGCCCTGGCAACAACACACAGCTGCTGCCAATCACAAGCGGCAGGGTCAACTACGTCACACATTCAAATATTTAAACTTTACCATTTTTTTGACGTTTATCTAAGCGATTTAGAAAAAAGATAGTTAACAGGGGTCAATTATTTTTTATGTAGATTCATATTCTGCAATAAAAAAAATATGGTCTACAACCCCATTCAGTTGACGACAGTTCCTCACCAAGGTGGCACTTGTGGCAGAGATACATGCCCCTTTTTGAGATAAATATAAGACTATAGATATTTGGGATTTGATTTAACTTTATTCTCTGCAGACAATACGAAGTTTTTGTACTCTCTCCGCGTTCTGATGTAATACGTTTACGCAGTAAGCTGACTTTATGTCAGTAGAATGGGAGATTATCTTTCTTTTAGAGCTTTCAAAATCTATGTTTAGTCTTGATGCGTTTAATTATAGAGGGAATTAACCACACTGGATAACGACTACATGAGGGTCTCTGCTTAGGTAAGTAGATACCAAACAAGTGATGTATTCCCTATACCTGATATCACACGCGTCTTTAACACTATTACATTCAAGGCAGGTAGACTAATCGATATTCAAAATTGCATCATACATACCAATGTAATTGGCCTTACTAAAATTAATGAAGTATTGAGAATCAGTACTTGGTGGCTTCAGTATGTCATTAGTAGCACAAAGCAGTTTAATACATAAGGATGGGTGATCCTCGGATATAAGGGGCTCTGGACAGCTTTGCAGGTGACATTCAATCTCATTCGTTGTAAAAACAGGTTCAGTAGTGTCTATGGTTAAATCAGTGGCGGCTGGTCAATAAGAGCCAACGTGCCATGGCACTACCGGCAAAACTGTAGAAAAATATTTTTAACAATCAAAAATTGAATTATAATGGAACTCAAAGTGGTTGAATTTGTGGCAACACCGGCGGAACTGCGGGCTCAGCACCGGCATTGGATCCAACTTCACGTTCGTGCCAGCTCTGAGTTGGCATGGAATCGCCGCAGTTTTTGGATCTCCGCGGGGAGCAAGAGGAMGCGAGGKGTACGCAGGTTTAAGTGGTCGTTCGTGCCAGTGCAAGGAGGAAGAATAACTTCCTCCTTGTGCCAGTGACAGTGAGTCGATTGGTACGGATCAACGTTGCCAACTGACCTGACCTTAATCATCATACCAACCCCACAAAAATTATCGTATATAAGTATTATCCTACATATAATATAATAAAAAGTAGTTTAATTCAATATCCTTTATTTAAACTTACTCAGTTATAAAGGTCGAGAAGTCAGCACATGTAATGAGGTTAACATGCGGTAAACGTGTCACAGGAAATCAGTTAAATTTTGACATTTGACTTGACATAACAATTTATCAACACAACGCAAACATTGAGTGCCTTGAGAATGCAGTCGGTTGAGAAATAATTCCTAAATAATATTGACAATTTTAATAAGCGAGTAATTGACAATTTTGCAAGCAAAAATGAGCGCCATATGGATTTTATCTATCAGGCAATATAAAAACTACATAGTGACTTAACACACATAAGTGACGAACGCGTTGACAATGCAGTGTAGGTTTCTAACGTGGTACCTAACTTGTTTTGGATGAAAACGTGTGATACGAAGATGATAGGTGAGTTACGTACATGTTTTATAAATTGGATATTTTAAACTTACATATTATAATTTATATCTTTAGTTTTATAATCGTTTGTAACATATAGAATTTTTGGCACTACCTTGCGATACAGTCACGAGCCGCCACTAGGTTAAATAGAAAGTTATTCTGTGTGAATCCATCGCATGCTACAAATTCATTAAGAAGTACACACTATTAATTCATAGTACGGAATTCGAATAACATTACATAAACTGGGTTTTGAAAAAACCTCGGAAAAAGCTAATCTATAAATAAAGCACATAAATAATATTGCACAGAATTATCAAAAAATAAGACGTTTATACTAACATGCATAGTTATCACTAAATATTGGTATAAATCAACAACTTGTTTATGATACAATACAAAATGTACATAGGTACAAGATAGCTTAAAAAAACTTCATCTGTAAATCAAGGACATACACAAATAAATACTTATTGTACAAATTACTAAAATTACTTGATTATTACATATTATTAATGTCTTATATGTGTATTTTACATAGGTTAACTTTATTTATGAATTATTTATTTGTTTACCAGGTTCCATGAGTAACTAGCTACAAATGTGTCTAATTTTGCATATTAGGGTCCTTGATAATTCCATGCTGTGCATCATCTTTTGGCTTCCCAGAATTCCTAAAGTGGCATTGTTTACCCTTTTAAAGAAAAGAAAAATATTCTTGTATCAAAACTAAATACCGGCAACATTCTTACAATACGTTCTATATTATTTAAAATTGTTAGGGGTACCTTTCAAAGGGGTTGTGCATGACAGATTTTATTCATACTTTAGATTTTTTTATTTTTAAAGTTTACTGTCCACAGAGCAAATTTAAAAAATGTCAGCTAATTCTACACATCTTTTATTTTTTCTGTAGTTTTTTAAATATTTTTAAGCATTAACATTTCAAGGGGTACCTTGAAGCGGATTTGTTGGTATATAAAGTTCAACTATTATATATCTATCACATGCTGTTCTAAATAGTTTGGCTATCATCAGTATATTATATTGAAACATCTAATAATTTTGCACACATGTTTATATTACCTTTAGTTGGGAAAAATTTGTTTAAAAATTAAATACAGTGTTAAGTGTTGTTAAGTAATACATTAAAATATTAAATAGCAATCAAATCAAATTATTGATGCACAGTGTTTGTCATGTGTACCTTTTACAAAATTCAATCAAAGTTATCAGATGTACAATTGGGAATAAACAAAACAGTTATTAGTTGTTCAAACATTTATGAATAAAGCTGTAGAAAAAAAGTTGAATAAGATAGTGCATTTTTTTAGTTAATACAAATATATCAAATAATAAACTAAAAAATATAAAATGAGTAATACATACAACAGTGTGGGGTCATAAGTGATAAAATTGTTTAATTGGGCATTATTGTGCTAAACTTTTTTTAATGATGCTAGCTACATGTAGTTAAATATGAGTATTATGAAGTTACTGTAAAGTAATGCCCTTGATTATATTCCGGAAGCATTAGAAGAAATTTTATACATTTCTGTTTAGGAATATCCTTATTTAGTCGTTCAAGTATATACTTAAACTTGGGCCGTGTTTATATTTTAATTTCATTCCATATGCAACGGCTTTTCCCTCAATATTATATTTACTGAACATGCGAACATGGCGATAATTCAAAATACACGTGTATATGTCGTGTTGCCTATTCCATATTTTGCTGTTTACACCAACTAGGAAGTACCACTGCAAATTATTAGGTTCACCGTGTCAATTCCCCCAGATAAAAATTCAAAACCTATATATGTCGGTTGATTCATATAGACTCCAGTAATCGCCGTGCATATTGTAGCTTGACAGCAGTTATAAAAAGGCGGCACAAAGAATTCAGAAATCAACGCTGCCCGCGTTGCATGAAACATTTATATAAACCCTGTACGAACATGTCAGCAACGTGCAGAAATACGTTTTAATTACATACGTCACTGAACAAAAAATCAACGTTAATTGAGAACGTCACTGCGATGTTTAATATACAGTGTTATATTAGTGACATTTTTGAGTAGAGCACTGAGCTGTTTTCTTGACGTCTACAAAACGTTTTTAAGTACAAGGGAAAAATGTTTAATATATTATAGAAACGTTTCGCGTTTTCGTTTTTTCTGTGGGCAGTTCTTAATCTGTTATAAATACTCATATAAAACGTTTAACAACCTTGCAAAGTATTGTGATAAAATCTATTCTGTCAAACAATTTTTAACGTAAAGTAAAGCAAACTATGTTTCTGCAACTTTCACAATCTTCTGTAAGAAAAAGTATCTTAACGCTTAATTAAGAAAAAACACAGCTAGCACAAAAGAGTTTTTGATACTGAATTAGGCTGGCTTTATTTACTGCAAAAGAATGAAAATAACGTGTTGTATATAAATCATAATATAAAAACTATAAAGCTTTTTGTTATGCTGTCCTGTGTGATATTAACAAACGAAATATACATCATCGATACTGCTTGTGACATCTGACGTGAACACCCCATTACCTCTTCTTAATTCTACAGCATGTAAGTAGTAAGCTGCTTCATCCGCTCTTTACAGCCCCTGCCATCTAGTTAATAGGCGTCTCATCAAAATACAGTCGTGAACTGAACCAGAAGCATAGATCGCTGGTTTGAAAATGACAGGAGATGCGCAGTGTCATGCGCGCGCAGTCAAAAACGGTGCTGCACGATGTGTTGAAAGCAGTGCATTTAAATATATTGGAGCGAAACCGGCCTGTGTTGTGATGGTGTGTCGATAAAATACGGTGGAAATGTCGGAGGAGAAACGTGCGACACTTATTTCGTTGGGGACACAAAAGGATAATGTTAAGAAGAAGGCCAGTGTTGGTAAAACAGTACGTATTTGCCTTGTGCTGCCAGAATCCAACGAAGACACATATCCAGAGTACAACTATAAAGAGGAGCTAGCTGCTGCAAAGGTAAGTTATAACAGAAAATGGTTACGATTTCAGGGCAAAGGTACACCAGACAGCAGCTTAAACTGCAAATATTCAAAATTTGACGTTGTTATTCGGATAAACTCACGTGCGAACACACCAAAGTCGATGAAAATTGATGTTGTATGTACCCCCTAGGTTTTCCCCATTGCCAGATTCATATTCTGTTATTCAAAATGCCTCGATGTCTGCGTAATTATATAGCAAACATTCGAGACTGTAGACGCCATATTTGTAAAAAAAAGTTTGCATAAAAAACAATATAGTAAAAATAACAGAGAGTATTGTTCTAGATGACCAGATGTACCAAGGCATTAAGTCCAGTGACAGCCACTGTCATAGGTTTATTTTGCAAATTTATGTTATCAGGCACTTCCCCGTTTCGTATTCTGCTTAGATCGATCAGTTTTGTGTCCTGCAGCTTGTGTGGGGCGGTGTGGTACAGCCCCAGCCGCTGCAAGAATCACCACGCTGTCCCAAACAATGAGCAGCGTCCTGCTGCACTTTGAAGCCACTTTCATGGGAACTATGATTTTTATTACTTTCGCTGGTATTGCCGGCTTTAAATTAATAACAGATAATGAACTGTTTAAATATGTCACGAACGGGGAAAACATATGTAAGTCACGCGGATCTCCCGCGTAGACGCTATGCCCAGGTGGCAAATCGAGTTAAACTTGCCACGTTTGTAATAAACAACCTCGTACTATTTTCTTCGTTCCATGTTTTATCGTAATTTTGTTAACTATGCGTGTGGTTGACGAATTTGTGTTACCTGTTTGTGAGGAAGATAGCACCGCGAGCACATGTTCATAGTAAAGCGTGGGCGTTCCTTCAATTAAACTCGTGCGTTTCCGATTGTTGGTATTGCTTTGCTCATCGCATTTGAATGTTTTTAATAATAATATATTGGGTTTTAAATATTTACTTTTGTGCGTTATTATTTACAGTTGCAGGTAAAAAAATGTGATTGTTAAAGAATGTCGTCCTTGACAGAGTTATCTAACGTTTACGCATGCCGTTTCTTATATCCTGCAAACTAGATCGTTTTTTTTGCGCCAACCTAGCAAAACGTTGCTTTTGACTTAACATTATTTTTTTTCGTTTAGCACTAACCGGACTCGAATAAAATGCAGTGTGTACGTGACGTTTTCGAACGCGTAGGGGACGCCCGGTCTTGAAGTAGGGGGCGGTGGAGATGCATCGGCCGTGCGTCCGGCTCGCACGTTTTTTTACGTTACGTTTCCGAAAAACGCACTAATTTCCATATCTGATGCATTTGTTTAGATTTTTGCAATTATTTGTTGCTGCGGATTGCACGTGGTGGGGCGCGGAACAACAGACATACGCCTAGGCGAACGGAGAGTACGCGCGAAAGTATCAGGAGAGCAGAGCAATCGAGAGGGCTGGGTGTTCCCAACGCGGAGTCTGTTTCGGCTGCTCAATTATAAATGACGACGGCGTTGCCAAATTAACAAGAAATACGCATCACGAGTGAATTGGCTGAACTTGAACTAATGGAGCACTTTCGAATGTGTAATGAATTCTTCGCCAATCAAAATAAAAGAAAAGGGTTGCAAAACTTTCATAATCATACACATATCCATGCAGTTTCAGTTGTTTCTCATACCGAGGCTTTTGAAATTACTTCAAAACTAGCCAAATGTCTGTGAATATTGTGGTGCTCTTCTTTGGCATTTATGATTAAACGCTCCATAGTATGAATGATTAAAATCCACTTTTCTAAAGTAAATAAAATGGAACGGTGCCGAACTGGGTAGGTTGAGCAGTTTGTCGGGTATTACATTTCTTGATGAAAACATCTGATCATATCCCTTTTAAGTGCGTTAAACAACGATCTTGTTAGGTTAGCTAGGATATTTACGACGGATCTAATAATAAGAGAATCTTTAGTGTACTAAGCGTGAATACATAGAGCAGTACCTATATTTAAATAAAACAATGTTGCTTTTTTTAAGAATGTGKACTTTTGTCTCAAAAACAAATGTATGTAATATAATATATTCTAAATGTCTGATCAAAACTKGCYAAAATATCGTATGCACGTCTTAAAATGTTTAAGGTKAAAGATCACAAAATCAGTTGTTTTTTTTTAATATCTCGCTTCCCATGCTTTCAATGGTATTTGCGTTTATTACAAAAATTGTAGAGCAGTAGAGTAAACTCTACAAATTTTGTCTCAACCATTTTTTATACATTTAATCGTTTTTGAGATAGAGCGCGAAGACTTTTCTTGTGTGTCAATTTTTTTGTTTAATTTGATTGCTTGATCCAATCCGCAATAAAAATGGGGTCGTTCTATTTAATATAACAAACTTGTGGTCGATATCTCGGTCAGTTGATGTTCAATTATTTTATTTGCAAATACCATAAGATTCTTATCAAAAATTAATTAAACTTCCACATTTAAACCAGTAGTCTACGGCGACAAATAAAAACGTTAGTTATTGTTAAAAGTTGCCGTAAACACCAAGCATTATTGTTGAAATATCTCAAAAACAAATGGCTGTAGGGTGTTAAGTCTTAATACGTTTTTGTTTAATGCAATATCCTTAATCGGATGCAATATAAAGACGGGATAGTTCTATTTGAAATAAACTTGTAGGCAATATTTCTTCAATTGATGTTCATTTTTCTTATTGTAAACACCGCTATATTCTTCCCTGAAATTTATAAATCTTTCGCTATGACATCAAATAAAAAAGTTAGCTATTATACAAATGTCCACTMCATTAAAGAAAACAATTAATGTGTTTTMACWGTTGATAAATTATAGATATATTAATGGGTTTCATTTATCTGTCTTACATTATAAACAGTAGTAGCAGAATGACATTTGGGGCCGAGTAATGACAAAAGACTTAAAAATAATTACCAACGCCTACTTCCTTTGTTACTAAAATAGCTTTAATAAAAAAAGAACTATACCTTAACAAAAAGTGCAAGAATAAATATACCATATACCAGACAAAGATTATATCGCCTGAATGTATTTTAAAATTTACATAAGTTCATAAAACTAAGCACTACTCTATTATCCTTGCAAACTTTTCGCTAATGAAACCAAATTAAAAATTAGGTACAACGCAATTTCAGCTTCGATATGGTATTTCGTTCGTTCGTAAGGATTCAGGTATTTTTAAAGAGATTTGTAAATGTTCATTAGTAAAGAATGATAAGGAAATGCTTGGAGCAGAATAACAAATAATATAAATTTAATTTAGTTACGAATCTTAAACTTCTATTTATTTATATTATATTAAACAAAGAACTAAAGGTTTAGCTTGAAATTATTGCCCGACACAATCGTAGCTCGAGTGGTACAATCCGTTCAAGTTTTAACTTTGACGAGCTGCATTTTTATTAATTTTTCTTTTCCTTTTTTGTTTTACTAAAAGGTGGCAAATCTATTTATAATATAATTAGCAGTATATGACGTTTACAAACATGAGTCGTTGATCACTGAATGTCTATGTAACGATTTGGCAACGCCGAGGCAAGATGTAAACACCGATCAGTACTAACACTAACCTCGCTCACGATTCTTTAATAATATCTGCTTGTTGACTTTACGTAATACACTTGCGTGGTGATTTACGTAATCGGAACATCATGAATACGAGTACTACCCGGAAGATATCAAGAGGGAACTACGTCACTACTAACTGAAGTGATTAGTTAGTAATAACAAAAAAAGATGAGGAAATAGCTTAAATATATCGCAATACGTCTTCATATCTTCAAAATCAAAGTTAGAAACAAAAGAAAAACTGGTAAAAACATATTTGTTACAATAAACGGCACGCTGTATGAAAGATATGGCCATATATATGTCACAACGACAAAGGTAGTAAATAAGTATTACTGACTTTTCTTCTAGTATTACTAATACTAATTGATATATTATTGCAACATTATTGCTTTATTTAATGAATGTTTTCAATACAAAATTATTTAAAAGAAGATTAATTTGTATACGAGGGTGAATGCTTTCAGCGTCCATAATATAAGATAATATTTTGTCGGATAGATCGCTATCTCTTGAAAACACTGACAAAAAGTTAATAGTCTGWCGTTTCGATTACACCTGTAATCTTTGTCAAAAAAGAAGAACCTCAAAATTTGCCTGACACAAGTTCAAACAAAATTTTGAAAATTTTTGACTTTCAAAATTTTGTTGTTTGTCTTTGACAAAGATTACAGGTGTAATCGAAACGTTAGACTATTAACTTTTTGTCAGTGTTTTCAAGAGACAGCGATCTATCCGACAAAATGTTATCTTAAAATTAATTTGTATTTGTTGGCCAATGAAGTGCATATTATTGTATGATTAACAATGATGGCCTGATTCCATTATTTAAACACTGACTACACTGATTTGGGTTACCATAAGTCTCAAGATTCTTAGAATATACCTTATATTAATGATATTGTATGAAAATAGTAAAGGTCTGCGAAACATCCTCCATTGGCATAATTGCCAAACAATATTACATATTTCTCATATTTTATTAATTGATAATGCTGGTTTCTCCAATAACTATATTTAATATATACACAGTTAGCCAAGAGTATGTAATAACCAGTTTATTCTGTAACTACGAACTTTATTATAAAATGTCCCTAACAAAAGTTTATTTGCTAATTATTTTTAATTTCCTATTCTGCTTTTTATGACAACCAAGCGATATTTTGCGGATTTGTGTTACTTATCCTTTTCATTCTTGAAATGACCTGGTGTTTATTTTGTATGGTTTGATAACATACTTTCTACCAAAAATCGTCAAACAAAAACGTGAAAAATCGTTATCAAGGCAGGTTTTATAGATTACCCATATTACACATCTAAACATGCACTTTTATTGGAAACCAAGAAACATTACTTAGCGTAATAAATGTATCGTGTATTTGTTATATAAATATTAAATAATGCCTTACATGTTATTTAAATTTAACCAGTGAGATTTTAGTATTTTAATGATGACATAACATATTTGATTTGCACACCTCAAGTATCTTTTCTATACTATAATGTTTACTAATTAGATTTAGGATTATTGAATTTGTTACACTGTTGGAGTAATTATTGCATTTATTATTTGAACGAAATGTAAAGAAAAGACAGTTAAAACTAATGATTCTTTTATTATTTCGTAGTAATTAGTCTCTGCGTACCTAATAATGTCTTGCACACGCTACTAACTTAATTAATTCACCATTTTTACCTTTCAGAAAAAAGATCAGCCGAAAGATGCATCGAAACCCGTTCCCAATGGCTTGCTGGACATTGACGATGATGAAGATGTTAAAAGGATTGCACGTGAAATGGAGGAGAAATATGTAAGTAAGACCATAACCAACCATTACATGTCATGATCATTGAATTTATCTGTAGGGAACGACAGTGCCATCTAAAAAGTCCCGCAAAGGCCGAAAGGATGATTATGCCGATATCGGAATGGGTTACGACGAATCAGATTCGTTTATCGACAACACCGATGGTTATGATGAGATGATACCTCCAAATGTGACAACTGCACTTGGTGGCTTTTATGTTAACTCCGGAGCTTTGGAATTCAGGGCGCAGGATATTAGCACGGAATCTGCTTCATCAGATGAAGATAGCGTTCCTGAAGGGTTCGCTAAAAAGAAGGTGGGTTTGTGTGTTTTTGCATTTTTGAATCTTGCATGTTGATAAGGTGCAAATTGAAAAGTCTCTATGATAATAATATTATGGGATTCAGTTATAGGGTAAATCGTTAGTTATTGGACAGTTCAGCAAAAATCTTACTTCGAAAAATCATTACTGCCATCAGAATAAAAATGTAGGTAAACTACTCGCCATTATACAATACTATGAATGTCCTTGAATTTTTTTAAAATAATATTTCTACCCACTGAGTGCAAATGTCATTGTTATTGAATGAATTGAACAGTTACTGGACGCAGGTAGTACAGTTATTGAATAGGGATGTCATTGACCAAAGTAAGTGTAAAATCGAAGTATTTATTGTTTATTCTCCACAAAGTCAAAAATCTACGCATTAATGCTCTTCTTTGTCATACATTGCAAATAATTCTTCCCTCGCACATAAATGCTCTCCATCTTTCCCTTCATCTTGATGTCAATGTTCTGTTTAAACTTTTGCTCTTCATCTTCTTCAAGTTCTTCATCATTTTGTTCTTCTTTTCCATCATTTTTGTCCCTTTCTGATTGGACAGGCGTCCAATACTGAAAATGCCGCCAAATATTTTTTCAGTTATTAAACATGACTTGCTGGTCTTCACTGTAACCAAATTCATGTGATAATTAGTMTAAMTGKAAGATACGAACTTATTTTCAAACACGTAATTGTTAAAGACTGCCAGAATAAGGAAGAATACGAAGAAATACAGTAGGTACAATGGTCGAGCTCAGCTTACCACTTGCTTAATAAGCTGCATGTTAGATATGTATGTCATGCCAAAAGAGCACACCAGAGGGAGAAATATGTGATTTTTTTAAATAAAAATATTGGTTTCAAAGACCTTATTTACAAAATAACAGTGCCCCTGTCCAACAACTCAGTGTCCAATAATTGTTCACTTTACCCTATACATATTCCACTCTATATATTCCAAAGTCCTTAAACTTGATTTTTAAAGCAGATTTTAATGTTGACGTCATTTATTAAAATATATCCGAGTCAACAAATGAAAACTGGCTGTTTTATAGTTTATTTTATGGTAATTTAAATAGAATCCATAAAAATAAACTGAATATGAATGTTTAAAAAATTTGCATGATTCTATGAAGGGCCCAGTCACCTCTTTTGCAATATTATTGTAATCATAATTATTTATTTTGTTATAGCGTGTGATTGAGAGTTCAGACTCGGAGGGAGAAAAAGAGACTGAAAATGATGAAAAGGTTCCTAACAAGGTTTGTATCCAAATTGATTATTCTCCTAACATAGTGATTCATCTGCATATTTTTTTTCAGAAAATTAAGCTATCAGAGACAAACGGTAATCTTATAAAACCAAAGAAAAAAGTTAATTTAGGGGACAAACAGAAATCCAAGAAAATAATTTCTGAACATAAACGAAAATCAGCGACAGTTAGGGAATTACTACATGAAAAGAGAGTAGAGTTAGACTTGTCAGTAGATGATGAAAATGGTAAGGCATTTTTGATTACAATGCTTGTATTTAATATAAATGGTTTCATTTTTAGGTGACCTGAAAGATTCTAAAGAAAACAGGCAGCCTTTAACTACAGAGACAATAGCGAATATAACAGATGCAATCGAATCTGTAGTTAAAGGCAGTGTTGACGTTAATAAAGGTAGATATTTTTTAAAAATAATTTCTGCATCATTTTTTACTTTACATTTTTTTACAGCACCAGTGCCAGAAGAGGGTCCGAGGACTGAGGATATTTGTGATAATGATGAGCATGTTAAACTTCCAGAAAATTTGCCTGCTGAGATTTTAGGAGTTATCAGTAGCATTAAGAATACTGCTACAAATATTAGTGTAGATCAAATCAATATCTATTCCAACCCTATGAGGGATTTGTTCTTAAAGTAAGTAGGTAACTGTTGAGTTGTTCGGAAAGTAATTTCGTTTTTTTTTTTTGGTGGAAATGAAAGACAATTTTCGTATAATAAACAAATACTTTATTAAATTATATATTGGCCGTTCTGGTCCAGCACCTTTTGCCATCTTTCTGGTAGTAGCATAATTCCACCCTCATAAAATTTTTGGTCTTTGCTGGCAAAAAACTGATTGAGGTGATTTTTGACCTCCTCATTTGAGGTGAAGGTTTTACCGTCTAAAAAATTTTGGTGTGACCGGAACAAATAATAATCCGATGGTGCCAGGTTTGGAGAATATGGTGGGTGTGGCATTATATCCATTCAAGCTGTAAAAGCTTTTGGCGAGTGACTAAACTTGTGTGAGGTCTCACGTTGTCTTGCTGAAACACTACACCTTTCCTGTTGATTAGTTCTGACCTTTTCTGTTGAAGTGCATTATTCAGTTTGTCCAGCTGATGACAGTAAACTTCCGAAATAATCGTTGTGTTATCCAGTAAAAGCTAAAAAAAAAACGATTCCTTTAAAATCCCACCAAACAGACAGCATCACCTTTTTTTGGTGAATATCGGCTTTAGAAATGGTTTGAGCCGGTTCATCTTTTTTGCTCCATGACCTCTTGCGTTTGACGTTGTATACAACTCATTTTTCGTCCCCAGTGATGATGCGCTTCAGAAACGGATCATTTTCGTGACGTTTGAGAAGCGAATCGCAGACGTCAATGCGGCGACACAGATTCCTCTCTGTGAAAACATGGGAAACCCATACATCGAGCTTTGAGGATAATCCCAGGCCTTTCAAGTGGTCATAAACTGTTAAATTTGATAAATTTAACCTCAATCCGATCTCATGTGTTGTTATTCGCATCAACTAATGCCTTTATCGCATCTTTATCAGCTTCAACCGGCCTTCCCGAACGTGGTGCATATTCGACATCAAAATTGCCAGATCGAAATTTAGCGAACCGGTTCTGGTACTGGCGTACTGCCAACACACCTTCTCCATACACATCGGTCAATTTCTTTCTGGCTTGAACAGCATTTGTACCCTTTCTGTAGTAAAACAGTAAGGTATGTTGAAAATGCTGCTTATCGCTCTCCATATTTAAAAGGGCACCAACCAAAAACTACTGCATAGAATTAATTGGAATTTTTCACACATAAGCCTTGCTATGTGAGCTCTCAAAGCATATAAAAATTATACGGCTTAAATGTGAAGTTGGGTGCAAAAAAATGCAATTAAGTCCTCTGTCAGGAAAAAACGAAATTACTTTCCGAACAACCATATATAAATAATTCAATTTCCATATTACTTAAAATAATTATAATAGATTAAAACTAAGAATCACAAATGTACTAAGTGCAGTAGATAACAACACATGATAAAATAATTATTCGCAGTTTATTTAAAGAGATATGCTTAAAACTTTTTGTTGAATTTGGCTTTGAGGTACTAATTGCTATCAGTAAAGTATTATACAACGGCCAATTGACCAGACACATTTTATATCAGAATATAAACTTTTTCAATTATTTGGTAGTTCATACTTGTATTTCTTAAATATTATTCTTACTCCATTGGAATATTATAATCAAAGTTGTTAGTAAATAATAGCATTATTTTGGTATGTCAGAAAGAATACAGCTGAACATTTCATTTATTTTTAGCTTAGAGACAAAATGTAAATGCTTAGGAAAACCGTCTAGAACAAAAGTTTACGAACATCTGGCACCTTATGTAAAAACTACGAAAGAAGCGTTAATACGACGCACCAAACGTCTTGCACTCGAGAATGAGGAAAACTCACTACGGCAACAGTTGTCACGGTAAGTTCTGAACTTTCTTTGTTGGTCTTTCTGTTAAACACTAATCTATATTTTCTAGGTTGAAAGATGAAATAGATGTGATAATGCCTGGTGTTCTAGAAAACTATAATTCTGAAAGTCAAAAGGTCATTATGAAGAAGTAAGCATGTATCCAATAAAAAGTTTTTCTATATGTATGATCTTTTTCTTTTGTAGGTTTTCTAAAGAAAGCATGGAAAATGAAGACAATAAACAGCTGAGGCTTCCACATAGGAGATTCCCTTGGACGGAAGAATTGAAAAAGACAGTAAGGGATATAATTGTGTCGAGAAAGAGATGTTTGATATTGGAAGGGAAGAAGAAGGATTCACTGGAGAGTCGGTTAGCCGAATTTGTTAAACAGGACCTGCAGATACTGTGGCCGGATGGCTGGATGTCGATAACATCACTTTCGAAAGTCTGCGGAATCACACCGCCCGAACCCAAGAAACGTGCTGCCGTCCACAGCCCGCCAAAAAGCAAGCCGGATCAGAGCATGGTGAACAACGTGCCAGTTTCAGCCGCACCTGTCGTTTCCCCAACAAAAATGGAACGAAACACTCCGCCTAAAATGGAAAAAAGTGAACCGCTGAAACCCGTTCAGATCAACAACGTCACCGATCACAATATTATAGAGAGGTCGCTGAGCAACCTGACTGAATTGGAGATATCGAAAACGATTGCCGTCAATCCGACACCCTCTCAAGAGGAACGTACTAAACTATGTGATAAACCTGAAACTTCGATAGAGTTAGTAAAGCCGAAGCTCCCGAACACCGATATCTTTGAAGTTAAACCTCCACTGCCAGAAGTTGTACCGAGATCTGACACGTCGGTAAAGGTAGAATCGTTTAAGGTACCTGAGAAAGAGAAGCTGCATGGAAATGATGGTAATACCGTTGATCACTGCCAGGTCATAGATCTCACCTGCCAATACGAAATAAAACGTAAGCCAGGTAGGATTGTAATGCATGTTTAACTAAAATATATTGCCAATAGTCCAGGCAAAATAAAAATTGAAATTGTGATAATTAGTGGAATCGGTGGGAAATGACCTAGAAAACAGAAGTGTAAGTTGTCAGAAAGCGGTGTCCAGATTTAAACATGAAAGACGTACAAAAAAGTATTACCGCGCAACAGTTTTTTGCAAATGCCGAGGAAATGGCTACATATAAATGAAGTTGCCGAGCATTAAACAAACTACATTTTTAGTTCTTTGCATTTTTTCCTTATTTGCAGGTATTTCCTCAGTATTTGTAAAAAGTTGTTAAAACAATTTTTTTTGGCTCTGCGACTGTGGGGAATGTAAAAAGAAAAGAATGTTTTTCGCCCAGAGGTTATTGAGATTTTTAGCTTTTCTTAAAAAGAAAATTAAAACTAAAAACTTACATATCGCATGTCTTACTTTTTTGTTGTGAGCTGAACTGAGTTTAGCCAACTTTTGAATCTAACACATTTTCAGTTTCAATATTTCGCTTGAGTATGTAGATACAAAAAAAAAACATTTGTATATCTAAATAATTTAATTTTGAATTCTCACAAACTTGCATTTTTTAAATTGAAATGTAACATTTCTTTAGTTCTTAATATCTCGCTTGAGTATATAGATACAAAACAAAACTGCAAAAACATTTTTTATAGGTATTTTTATTTTGAATCCAGTGGCATACTCAGAATTTTTTAAGAGGATACATTTTTGAGATATAACACAAACCCTAGATTGCCAATAAAAGAACTGCATTAATAATATAAATGATTGTAGTATGTGTTTTCTTGTTTCATAGCCTCCTGCATAAAATCTGATTATTATTACTAAAAAAGATTAGAATACTTAATACCAAAATTAGTAAAAATAAACCTAACAATATATACATTTTCTTATTCAGAAAAATAGGTCTTTTCAACCATAGCAAAGCCAACTTCCATTAAAAAAATGCAAGTTTCTGAGAAGTCAAAATAAAATTATTTATAGAAAATATCTTCACATTTTTTTTGTGTCTACATACTCAAGCGAAATATTGAGAATTGAAGAAATGTTAGAATATTCAAAAGTTGGCTATAGCTGAATTAAGCTCACTTTCTATTATGCCACCAATTAGGCTGACAAAGGTACCAACACTTAGTGCTTTGTATTTATAAGGATTTTTCTATCTCATATTATCTGTTCCAAGTCTAAACCCAGAAAGTATATAACCTGCAATTATTAGGTTTTTTTACTATTTACAGTGTGTCCCAATTTTGTTGTAATTATAGGGCATCTTGGTAATTATTAATGCTAGAGGGTTACCATTTTGACATTACTGTATTACTTTTTTGTTGTGAGTTGAGCTATACCATCACCATTTAAAACTACAGCCAACTTTTGAAAATGTAACATTTCTTCAGCTCTCAATATCTTGCTTGTGTATGTAGATAGACAAAGCTGTAAAGACATTTTTAATCTGAATTCAGTAGCATATTCAAAATTTGTTTTTTGCAGATCACATTTTTTATATATAACACAAACTTGCATTTTTTATGGAACTATTCGAATGTTTATTTATTAATTTAATCAGATTATGTTTACATCCAAGAGGCTATGCAATAAGGAAAAACACAATATAACCATATTATTAAGTAAAAATTTTAATCCATTAAAAATAATATATGCATATTTGACTCATGCAATTTTTTATTGGTAATCTAAAGGACCATGTAACTAATGAAAATTATTATTTATTTGGAGATAAGTACCTATGCATTGTTTAGCATCATTATTTACATCCACTTTAACGAAAACCGTAAAACCTCATTAAATGATTACAAAAAAAGGAATAATACCAAAATTGGTAAAAATAATTAATAATATATACATTTTCTTATTGAGAAAAAATAGGTTTTTTTCAACCATAGCAAAGCCAACTATGGTTGCAATTTAAAAAAATGCATGTTTGAATTAAATCTCTAAAATGTGTCCCCCCCCTAAAAAAAAATTCTGAGTACGCCATTGGATTCAATCAAAATATCTATAAAAATGTCTTTACTGTTTTTTTGTGTTTACATAGCCAATCGAGATATTGAGAATTGCAGAAATGTTACATTTTTCAAAAGTTGGCTATAGCTTTAAAACAAAATATAATACAAAATGGTGATGGTACAAGTTCAACTGACAACAAAAAAAAATACAGTAATGTCGAAACATATACTTACAACTGATTATTTTATTGTGATACATTTGCCAACAATTTATTTTTCTTATGTGCAATAAATTAATGAAACAGTCACTTGTTTTTACATCATCTTTATAGCAAAGTATAATACTTAACTTTGTATTAAACTAATTAATTCTGTATACTGGTGGTCTTGTTATCTTACATTAAACTAAAGTTAAATAAATTTGATGTCTGTAATTTCAAATGTGTAGATTTCTTTAATTTTGATGGCAACTATACATTTGCCATATCAGAGTAATAAATGTTCAAAAAACACTATGGACATCGTTTTCAAATCAATTCATTGCATGGGTCAAGTGTCTTTTAAGATTTCTACTTGGTGTTTGGATTATTGTGTATATATGCATGTTGTTTATTCAAAATGACAAGAGTGATATTTCATTTCGCCAGTGACATAAGCAAGCTACTATAAAATATATCTACTGCACATACTTGAACATACATATTATGTTTATATTTTTAATTAATTAACTGAAAAGGCAACACTTATATATTATATGGCATACTTAAGAGTGCTGTACATTACTAGGTAGTAAATGAAAGTCATTGGATCAACCTCAACGATAATTAAACAGTAATTAAAAAGTTTATCTAAAAGTATCCCATGATCAACCGTGTCAAAGGCTTTTGCCAAATCTAAAAAAGTTATAATTATAGGTCTGCTTCTATCCAGTTTGTAGTCAATTAAATTAGTTATAAATTGTAAAGCATCTTTTGTGCCCCTTCCCTTAACAAAACCAAATTGTGTCTACCAACTAAACTATAAATTTGATTGTAATTGCCAATATTCGAATTCAATGAAATGGGTCTGTAGTTTGATACTTTACTCAAGTGTATTTGGCCAGACAGACTGCTCTATGCATAGGTTATTCAAAGGTTAAACACAKAATTTAAAGGTTCTACAATAAATTCATAATTTGTATTGATCTTATATTTATGTTATCAACTTCACCAGATTTATTTTGCATGTCATATATTATTCTTTACATTTTGACAGATTTTGTGGGTTAAAAAAATGTTACTTTTATTTATTTTTGGTAGAGTTGGTCTAGCATTAGCAAGTAGATTTTACTTCTGGCTCAATTTTTTACCAATTTCACAAAAATTTGCTTATTTGTCTAGGTTCTTCTATTTTAATATTACTGTTATCATAAATAAAATCTATATTTGTATTTCTATACTTTTTTTGTCTAAATTAGAATTAATGTAGTTCCACAACTGTTTAGAATTTTAGCCACTAAAGTTTCAAACATTATTTTAGCGTCTTTTTTTCTAKAATCTCTAAGTATTCATTTTTTAGTGCTTCATTATTTGGATCATGTTTCCAAAGCTTATATAAATTTTCGAATTCGAATATTTCTTTAGAAACATTATTTATATTCTGCATTTAACAGGATAGTTAATTTTGGTGAAACATTACTTTTTCTTCCAATAAATAGTAAAACGGTGTTCCATAGCTTACAGTAACTACAATACATTTTTCAACATTCTCTAATAAAACATGTTTTCCAGGTCCAAAAAGTAAAACCCGTTACTACACAGATCAGGACAAGATAAAAAAACCAAAATCAGCACAAGATGAAATAACCGGCTCGTTCGCCCTAAACCAGATCATAACCAACTCGCTGGGTGATATGAACTACTCAACACCCGTACCTAGAGACTTTAATGTGAATTCCAACTCCAATTTTAGTGTGTGTACTTCGAATGCAGATTACACAAAAGTGAGGACTACTTCTGAGGGTGACGACATACAGATGGTAATGGAGGGCTTAAAAAATCTCCAGAAAATGTCGTCACCCATCAAATCGGAAAGTGCTACAACCAGCTCACCCGTGTCTGTGATCGCGTTCAATAAAAGTTACGCTCCGAAACAGCACAGTCCGTGCGGAAGTGTTTCAATGCCGGCGTCGTCGAAAGCGGATTACTCGAAGGGCGATTTTAGTGTCGGTTTCCAGGATATTTTTCAGAAACAGCTGATGGGCGAGGCGATGCCAAAGAGCACAGTGGGGCAGCCGGTGGCTGCCACCTCCAAGGGTTACGATAGGTGCCAGTAACAACAGTTCCGTTTTCGTTCTTTTTGTTTTATGTTTTCTTTTTTTGTTTCTAGTGTGAAGTATCCTCATATAAGCAACAGTAGCACTTCAAGTCATTCGGTAAATGATAAACAATCACAGGTAAGTTGTTGGTTTATGAAAATTCAATTTTAGGCTAAAGAAGTATTTTTACTTTTTACTTGAAATAGATTTTTGATTGCATTGCAATTTATTGAAATAGATTTTTGACTACATTGCAATTTATTAGTTGTTAAATTATTATTGTGCTTTCGTGCTGCCTGTACAAGTTTTTTTACACTTTTTATTAAATCTCCAAAAAATACTCTGGTAATGCATAGTAAAAGTTCTCAAGCACAAATGTATCTCACAAAATTTAGATTTGTCTTATATATGTGGTGGGCCAAAAGTATTTGAATGTATTGCAGACACTGTCATTAGGAATTTGAAATACCAAAATCTATTATAATGATTATATTTCTCTTTTGTTTTCCTGCCTTATTTTGAAGCTTCTTGTACATGAGGGAAATTTAAATGGTTAGAATGTAACTTCTTATCCAACAGTTCGTTTTTTCTTTATTGTCATTTAATAAAATTCAGGCATCACCAACTTTTCTTGGCTGCGGTTTGAAATAAACTAAATATTAAAAATGGCAATTTTACTATTCTTGCTATGCAGGACAATATAATTAAGCACAAATTTGTTTTCAATAGTTCCTGGGGCCATTTCATACACTGTTGAATTAGAACTTCATAGAACCATTGCAATTTAATACTTCAACAACCTTTTGTTAAACTTCTGCATATAGTCCAGTCAGATGGTAAGTTTGCTGGACATTTTGGGTAGTCAGTAATTTATACTTTTAATGTTTTAGGGAATAGTTATGACTATAAAACTCAGAGTCAAAGACTGTAAAACTCTCCATTTGGCCGCCATTTTGGAAGCAAAGCTTCTTAAAAATATTTGGTCTGTACGGTTGTCAGTTGCAACACTTTATTTTCAGACTATAGAACTTGTTAAGAAACATACTTTTGCGTGAACTCATAATTAAATACCACTTGGTCATTACTATCTGTGATTTCAACTGGAGAACTATCTTTAATTTACATGTAAATGCTAATTAATCGATATGAACTGTATACGCTTACAGAAACAGGCATAATGCTCGAACAACCCTAGCATAGCTGCTGCTTGCGGTTCTCATATGTGCGTAGGCGTGCTACCCTGTGAAAATGCATCTGCTACACCATAGTTTCTTAGCCATATTTCGTAAAGAATTGAGTAGTCAACAACCTTTCTGATGTAAAATTATAAACAAGTTGAAAACTGTAAATAACGAGAATTCATCAAAGCATATTTGAGATGCTGTAACTTTTGTATTTTCAACGTTCAAAAAAATATTTCCGTGGTCTTTTTGTAGACGGTCTTTTGAAACTAATTTGTTGTCACTTTCCATCATTTGCACTATGACCTGTTAAACATACAAACGAATTAAAAAAAAAAAAACTATCAAATATATAACAATAAGTTAAACCTTTGCTTGGTCTTCGTTGTAACACCTGTAAAATATCGAGAATTTAAAAACTAATTAGGTGATGGACTAAGAAGCTCTAAATTTTTTTTTAAGTTTAAAATGACAATTATTGACAATTTAGTTCTGCCCCAAAAATTATGATTTATTGATTATAGAAATATCATTAAGAAAATTGTCCTTATTTCAAGACGGCAGCCAAATGGAAGGGATTGCAATTCTTAATGTACTTATATAACATTTTTTCAGTCATACTGTAATTAAGTAAACCTAATTAAAATGCTAATGCTACTTGACAAACACTAATTTTGTGTTGGAAATGTTTATTCATTTGTAGGCAGCATAAAATAGCAACAATTTATTTGAATTGTACCGGTGTCATTATTTTCTTTCTTTTTCTTTGGCACAGTCATATCTTTTGATGTTTCTATTACACAGAATTCACTAAGGCAAGTTATTATGTGCATTTTAAATGTAAACTTATTAGTCTTTACAAAAATGTTTATTCTATGGCTTCTTTGACTAACAGTGCATATCTTAAATTCTCTATATGGTTCTAAACTGTGCTTGTGTACTCATATTGTTAAACCATTTTTGTTTTTTCATTCAACTACAACCAGTTAATCTTTATAGACATTGATCTTAATTTCAGCTCATCAACAATAATCATGATCAGCAGAATAAACTTAAAAACTCCATACCATTACCTCCAGGTAAATAACAGTACAAGTGGTATATGCTTATTTTTAAACTATTTTTGAATTGCCAGGTCCGTATGGTAACTTATTAGATGACATGTTCAGCAATATATTATCAGAATATGGATATTCGAGACAAGGTATGGGGTGTGCTGGTTTAAGGTTTTATGTAGAATTTAGCTTTACTATTAATCTCCACTATAGATGTAGATTACTTTATTTTTTTTATTTCTTATGCAGCACCATCATTTATGCATATATGTTGCTCTATCACCTTGCACCCCCTTTACCACTTCTGCCTGTAGCTCTCTACTTGGTATTTTAACTTTCAATGTAACACTTATTTTTTTTTCAGCGATGCAAAAAGCGAAACCACATCAAAAGCAGTGAGAAATAGAATATAAGATCGTGTAAATACATGTGTATATAGTGAATGTGCTAATTTATTGAATGAAGTCAGCTTTGTGAATTTTTATACTGCCATTTTTTATATTGTTAATAATCGTATACTTGAAGCATTGTAAATTGTGTAGATGCCATTCCGTAGTCATAAGCTAAAAATATATTATTTTTCACAAATTGACTTGAGCAATTATTTTCATTGACAATTTTAACGTGCTTAGTTTCTGGTTTTAAACATAGTGCTATAGTTTCAATTTATTTGAGTAGAATATTAAGGTATTCAATATTATTCAGATTCTAGTCTAACCCACAATGAAGATTCAAATCGAGAAAGCAATACCACACCATAAATAAAAGTTATGCTAGAAGAGCTCAATGGACTACCAAAACTAGGGTAGATGCAGAAAAAATTAATGAATACTCAACATTCACATTAGTTACCAAAATAAAGATGAAGCAAAAAATGCCCCAGAAAAAGCGTTCAAAGACTAAACAAAATGAAGGTAAAACATTGTAATGAGGGAAGTTAAAGAGGAGGGTTTTGCGGCCAAGAACAAAAAGATTTGGCTACACATATCGCATGCTAAAGAACATGGGACTTACGAGATAGTTATAGTCATGGACTGTCTATCTTGCACAGAAAACAGGACGACTAACAATGGAATTTGTGGTTAAACTATTACCCCACACTAAAACAATAAAAGGATAACCACTGTTTCATGGTTTTAGTTGATCCTTCACTTAAGGAGGATGTCTGCAAACCAGAATTCTGACCAAACGATATCAGTTGGACAAGCTTTATTTTTTTGTGAAAGGCACTCCCTCCAAGAACCAATTTAAGATTACTGACACTATTTTAAAATATTAGAAGCTTTCAAAKTAAAATTGATGAAACTCAGATAATTTTATCAGAMGAGGAGATTGATATTCCCTGTCTATGTGAAACATGGTCACATGTCAATCTCACAAGAATATTGTAATATTGAAGGATATGCTCTGCAAAGTATTTTCACAAGATCAACACATGAATTTATACATATTAGGGAAACAATGAAAACGAGGAATCAATAAGCTTGAGGAACTATCCCAGGAGTTCCATTGTGAGATTGAAGAAATAAACATAATTATGATTTATGTCTATTGTTCACCCTCTAATTGTAATGTTACTAGTTTTATGAACATCTTATATGAGATGGTATGCTTACTAATATGTTAGAAATACTTTTTTATATATGGGTGACATATTTTGAATTAAAGAAATAATCAACAAAAGGACTTTGTAAATCTATTTGAATATTTTGGATTAAGGTTGGGATCCTGGAGAGAGATAAAGATATATTTGAGCTAACGATAGAAAGAGTACAACCTACTTTTACAAAACAACGCCACCTAAAAACTACTGAGTATTTAGGGATAAGTGAATGCTTAAGCTAGAGCCTAAGATATTCCTCAAACAAATATGCTTAATATTTTTTACTAAAATAATTGCGAAATCTACCTTCCAGATTATTTTTAGCCTACACTTTTATGAATTTTGGTTATTGCATCACTCGTTTGCACAAAAAAAATAGCTTACGTGAAAATATCGATCAAGAGCTTTGAAATGAGACAATTTTCAAAAATATCGGTGTAGTAATTGTGGAGTGGTCCTGTTTTGTAAAATAATTGTGGTTCTCTTTCTGTCATTATCTCAGGTAGATCCTTCTTCTCTCTCCAGGATCCCAGCCTTAAGACTAGTCCTACCATTTTACTCACAAGAACTACAAGAAAATATACAGATTTGTGTAGACAACTGCATTACAAACTTCAAATCAAAATGAATGTGAGAGAATACCACTGCAAGATAATTGCCATCACTCTCAAAGATCTTTTTCCACTAGTCACGAATTAAAAAAATTCTATACATGTAAAATTTTGTCGCCTTCGACTTGACGTCTTGGAGTTCTGTTTGAATCTGAGGAACAGATTGTAGTCGTTAATAGTAGTATCTGGACTATATGGTGAATAATTTTCTCCCAGCACGATTCTTCGATCTTTATAAGCACACACTTGTGTAGTATGTGATCTGGTGTTATCTTGAGGGTAAAATTCGATGACTATCAAAGCTGCATCTAATAAGTTCACATTGAACTTTGTTGAGTTGCTGACAACTGGCAGCAATAGTAAGTTTGACCATGAAATAAAATTCCCAGTGGCCTATCATACAGTTACACTCACGAAAACTAACCAAAACCCTATTTTGATAAAATTTTGGCTTTGCAATTGTTGAAGAAAATTCACCTCTCATCGCAGTAAGGATCCTAAACCTCGCTTGAAGGTGTGAAGCTTAGTTTTAAAATTGTTCACCTTTTTATTTTACTAGGTTTTGCTCAATTGGTTTGGTACCAATGTGGGTAAATTTGGTGACTTTCCTATCTTCTTCAAATTATACATTACTGTCAACACCAACAGATAGGCTTTTTGTTGTTTGAACAAGATTGACTTGCTACGAGGTGAACACCAAACATTCCCAGCCTGATAGAGATCCAAATTTTTAAATTTTTCACAGGTCAAAGTATTAGGCTTTTWATAGGTACATATATTTATATTAGCATGCTTTGGGAAAATGCTATATGTCAAATAGTTTTCAACTGAGAGCATCTTAATCATCGATCTGACAGATCCATGATCTTAAGCGCCATGTAACTGGTAAAATGCTTCAAGTGATGCAAATCGAATATCAAGCTGCAAATATTTCATAAATTCTCAAGTGATCAAATAAAGGTTGGATGGAGTGTATGGCGGAAGTTCTTCTTCCTATTTGCTGGTAAAAGGATGGGCAAAGCGCTTTCACATGGGGCAGAACAGTCTTAAAGATGACTCAAGAACTGGTCGGTCAGTAGAAGTTATAATGGTGGAAAAGATTACTCTTGTAGAAGAGCTACTTTGAAAGTGAAAGAAGTATCAGAAATATCGGACCTTTCTGATGCAAATGTTTGCAAGATTCAACACGACCATTTGAGAATGAAAAAAGGGCAACATGGGTACTATAACATGTTTCAGCTGTTCAGCACAAACGTGTTGAATGTGCATTATCTGTTTTACTGCTCTATGAACCAGTTCCAAAGGTTGTGTTAGAGAAAATTGTAACAGATGAAAATTCATAGTTTGTCAATAACTAAAAAGTTGATAGCTACGATCTTTTGGGATTGTAAGAGGGATTCTTTGGATAGACTTTAAAGAACCTTCGCCGCATAGAGTGCAAGCCAATATACACGAAAAAAGAGAAACCAGAGGCATGTATTTGCTGCACGACAATGCACCAATTGATACGGCGACTGAACTTAGATTTCATCAAATACATCATCCCCCTTATACTATTACTTATTTGAAGAAAAGCTTTTGGGCTCGACGTTTTAATGATGAAAATGTGCTGAACACAACCAAAAGAATATCTTTATGAGTTATTAATCAAAAGATATAATAAATATGAAGATAAAGGAGGTTATATTGAAAAATGATAAAAAACATCATTTTATTTTGATTTCTTCATAGTCAGGCCAGGGGATTCTGCCACTGCCCTTGTAGTTATTTGCTAACGACCAGTATCACTGGTAACGGATGTCCACTGCCCTTCATGTCCCCTTCGGTCTAGATGACGCTCCTAAATTTTGTGTACCATATTTAACATCATTGGCACTAATCTGCCGTTACCCAAAAAATGTTGATTCACAATGACATTTCAAATTTGACGTTGCTGTTAACTATAGTATGTTGACGTTAAATTTGCATATAATAGTAATTTGTCGAGCAAAACAATCCTAAACCAACAGGCTTTCAAGCATTCAGAAAATGAAATCATTTCGGTTCAAAATTATGGTAACTTTTAAGGCCAAAAACAAATGCAGAAATTGTTAACATATCTGTATTGCTACATGCGACAAGAAAATTTGTACACATCAATGTTAGTTAACAAGCAAACCAAGGTGTTGTTTTTTTTATCATATTATCCCACTCAACAAACCGAGATCCGCGATTTTCACTTCATTAAACTGGTCAGGAACGAACAACGCGCAGCTATTAGGCTTGCAGAAGTCACAGCAGGTTACTTACCTAAAACACCGCCTTAATGAGTGCCATGAAAATTCCATACTCAAATGTCTAGTTCAAGGTCCAACCTTTAGTGAGGTCATTTAAATGTTAAGCAGTCATTGTTCACTCTCATTTGTGCAAATAAAGGAAAATAACATTAATATTTGTCTAATGTTTATTTTAATTTGAAATCAGTATACTTTAACCTGTGTATAAACCGCTGCGTATTTACTCGGTAAAGCAGTTCTCTTACACGTGCAACCCGGCGTTGTAGTTACACTAGTGAACATTTAGTGGCGCTGGTGAAATTATCATTTGTTTTGTTTAATTTAAAAACATAATTGGATGAAGCGTGAATGCTGTATTTTAAAACGAGCAGACTGACAATCTTCAGTTTGAGATTTTGAAATACAGGATAATGTTTTTAAATGGCACATTCCCAGCACATTAAGTCTAGGGGAATATAGCATTACAGGTGTCAGTTTTTCACAAGTCCAATGGTATTTCGTGTGTAGGTGTCTGCGGTTATTTGTTTACAATAACCCGCCGCCTGCAAATGGTGCTTAAATAAATGTAAATAACATCCACATTAGTAGTGGCATAGAACAGTGTTTGTGAATGAAGCACATCTTCGGTAAGTTAGACAAATTCTTTAAACTAACCTCAAAAAATTTTTCTTGTTATAATTTATACAATTTTTGCATTAATTGTGTTGAAGTTTGGTACATTTTAAATTGTGGGAGAATGCTAGTATTTGGAGAGTTATTTTTCACTCAGTTCATCATGCAGGTGGTAGCTTATATCATATTGTAATTATCTACTTACCTATCTAGTAGGCAAATAATGTATATAATTTAGATTGGAGCAAATTACACAAACTGTAAAAAATGCCCCGCGATTACCTGCAATTCTGCAATCTTTTCCCGATAAAAAAATATTGATTAATATGACATCATTACGTAGATATAATTATGTGTATTACATAAGTAGTACACTACAGATTCCACTGTTAATTAGGTACCTGCTCAAGAAAAATGTAAACTATATTTTAGGAATACCTACATCAAATGTTTAGTCTGAGCTACTTCATTGGTCTGCCAACTTATTCAAATACTTTAATATTTATTGCAATAATATATAAATATGTTATTCTATTTTATTATCCTGCCATTGTTAAATTGTGCGGCAAACGAAACAAGTGTACAAATATTACTCTGCAGCGCATTTTTTAAAGGAAACGCTTCAACAACTACCTAAATATTTTTGTCTGCAGTGAATCACAAGTTTTTTGGTTAGTTGAAACAAAAAAAGGTTACGTTTTAATTACGCATCGGATGTTCTGAAGGAATATACAGTGTGTAGTAGCGACTATTGCCGAGATGCATGTTGACCTTAAAATAGGTAATTAACAATTTCAAATATTTTGAGATAATTCTAATTGCGATGTGGTATTTTACGAACAGGTACTGTGTCGTTTAAAGTTTATAATCATGGGGATCGCGATATTACCAGTGTACATGTACAGGTTTTTGATAAAAAATGTAACAAAATGCCACAATTGTAAACTCCTTTATACAATAATGAGACCTTTATTATTGTTGGGGTTTCGTTTAGTTTTTCAGTCAGATGAAAAGGCATCGTCATCTTTATCAATCTTTTGTTGTTACCAGGAGTATATTGTTGACGAACTACCATTACAATGGGACCATTGCATTATAAAGGTTCCTGTATTTTCAATATGTGTATATAAACTGATTGCGGAATCGGTCCTGTACGTTATTTAATTCGGTTTATGTCCAAAGCGGGTGTAAACTGTGTACTTCAGTTTGTAGTGTTTACGGAGCTTTTGACTTACAGAAGCTGCCCTGGTGTCAGAAATAAATCTTGTTTTTAGTGTGTATTTTATATATGCTCTAGAGATGATAACATACCCCACAAATGAAATCTTTAAGGCGTGTTATATCGATCAGAGAATATTTTTCTTTTACAACTTTTCAAACAGCTCGATTTGCATTAAGTATGTGTACATCCGTTTGGTACCGAGCATTGCTTTACAGGCTTCAAGTTCTGGTAGAATATGCAATCTAGCACTTCTAACTTTTCATAAAATTTAAATGTGTCTTTTGCTATCAAAATTTTCCTTTTAAATGTGTAGTGCAATTACAAGTATCCTATTATTTTTAATAGCACGCATGCGTCGAACTAAAAACCGCTTGTTTTTGTTAAAGGAAACATTTTTTCCAAACTTTGCTTTGTCTGTCCAACTATCCCGCTTATTGTATACTAAAAACATCATTTTCTTGTTAAAAAACTTTCACATTTCTTGTTTCACAGTCGGCTTTATTGAGATGTAGAACAAATTGTGGCATTTGTTCTTCTACAGAACTTTATGTATACTCTTTTTAAATACACCTTCTCTTTCTTGGCTTGCATATGCATTATAGTATGCTACAGCTGTTATTTCCTACCTACATTGTCGACCACTGGTTTGTCTTTGGGGGTTTTCGTTAAAAACGGCCCAGTGCAATTATTGCCTACTTGGTCTTGTGCGATCTGGATATTTTTCTTCACAAACTCGGCTAGTTCTTTTGACTATTCTACCACATTCACTTTAGGTGATTATTAAGTTCAAAAATCCTCATTTGCATATCCAGAACGTGATATTTCTTCTAATTATTCGGTGTGACTGTAAGTGCTTCGATATTTACAATACAGAAATTTGTGATGCAACAAGTCGAATCGAAGCAAAACGGACATTTTTTTAATATATTCTTATATACAATACTTACAGTAAGCACATGTTTTGTTTTAAAACTTCTATCAGCTTTCTATACAAAATTACTTATCTATTAAAAATTGCATATTTTAATTACCTATGCTAGTGTTAAGACAATGAAACGGTTCTAAGGATAGTTCTTTCCTGCCATAACAGTTTTTCGTGTGTATTTACAGCTTGAGAACACTGACTGTAATCAACGTTGAACTTTTTTGAGTGCCTGTAACTTTATTATTTCAAATGGAACACTTTGTATGTATTCACTATTCTGTTTCTTTTTCATGCAATGCATGATTTATCTAAATCATTTTGTGGTTTCAAATATGTATCATAGAAAGCTAAAAACAAATCAACAAAACTATTATATTAACTTTTTTTAATAAGAAAATATTTTATCTCAAACTTAAAAAAACACAAAAGAAGTATATGTAACCCTTGTTTTGGTGAAAACATGTATTTATTTGGTTTTGAGAAGATTCGTTTATATTTTGTAATATGTCCTAGTATTTAGTTTAACAAAACCCTACAAGAAATATGGACAAAATATGGTGCAAAACTTGGAGACCAAATAAATACGTTTGCATTGAACATATCACTAAAGCAGTATTTTCGTGTTTTTTTATTGATGTTAACAATAAAGTATTTCTTTGTTAAAAAATAATAAATTTTTGCTAATTGATTTTTTTGCTCTTTGGGATATAAAAATAGCTGTACAATTTTATGCCAAAGTTTCATTACTGCAATGCTACATATGAGAAAATACCGCGTTTTTTAATAATACCAAGAGAAAAAGAAAGAGAATGCCGAAATACATTTAGCCCCTTTGAAATATACAGGGTGGTCCATTTATAATAGGAAAATTATAGTTGATCAGCGCTAGTGAACGCCCTCTATAAATAGAAGTTAAAATTTATTATGACAATAAAGAGCCATCCTCGGGGAAATAATTTTCAAGGTTTGATTGTCTTACTGGTAATAATAGCTGATACATGATAAGTGGACGGGTGTAATGATACTTTTTTATAGAAACTAATTTAAACAACGAAATATATGTAAACCTAGTGTATTGTAAGTGGCGTTCTATAAAAAATAATTGTATCCATACTGCCTGAAAATTGGAACCCCTTGTATATGATATTATATTAAAAAAATGTCTGTTTCACACGCTTCCGCTTTGTGTATAACAAATTTGTATATATGAAGTATTAGAGGCAGGACCTATATTACCATCCACTTTGTCTTTATTAAAAACCAAGAAAAACGCTATTAACAAGTTGCTGTTCTCCTGCTTTGTTATTCAGAAGTAATTTTACCTAACAAAAGCAACAGAAATGCGATATCTGTATATTATTATCAGAGAAGTTTCGTCTCCTCAATTTTTTGTTATGACTTATTGGAAGTTTTTTTATTAGACCAAGATAGAAGTTGGGCTCATAATGGTCGGAGATATGGGTTTTTAGTACTTGTGCTTCACATGTATCGAAATTGACAAATATATTATCAATACAACTGCTTTTAGAGACTGATACCTCTGTCGGATTCTGAATTAATTGTTGGTGAAAGTCCGAAGGTTGCAAACGTGTTCAGGAGCCTCGATCTGAAGAAATTGTCGCTGGCGAAGTTTACATTAAAATCACCCGCTACAATGACTTGTGTAATTCCAGAATTGATTGTGACAGCCTTCTGCAGAGCAGATTCTAGGATAGATAAAAATTCGGAAAAATTGTTCGCGATGGGAGGCTGGTAGATAGTTAAAGTTACCGTATTGAGATTATTAATGACAACCGCGGCACACATACGTTCTTGTGATAATTTTTTTATATCTATAACTTCTGCGTATCTTATTGAATTATGAACAAATATACAAGTTCTCCCGTGGGAAAGTAAAGTTACACAAAATATGTTATATGCAATATTTAACTTCATTGGCTTTCAACCAATGTTCACTTATACAAATTATTTTTAAATGGTTGAAGTCTTTGATCTCATGAAGCAGTTGGTAAACTTTATTTTTTTGAGACTGAATATTAATATGTAATAAAATATTATTGTCGAAAGTCTCATCCTTGTGTTCAACACTAGTGATACTGAAATTTTCGTTGCTGTGATGAAACACTAGGTTTCAGTTAATTTCTTGCTCCCCCGGAGAAAAGGAAAGTTGTACCTACTCACTTTGACGTTTTGTGGTCATAATTCCGGTTTTTCGCGAGTGTCCTTAAGTTCCCATGGTGCCCCTATTTTAAACGCCGGGAATTTAGTCCTAGATGATTCGAGTTTTTCACAAATAAAGATGTGGTCTTGCATCTCAGATGCCAAAAAGTCTTTAACATCTTCAGCAGTTGTGCCTTCTTTGGCGTGAGAGTCACATAACCATAATTGTTTCTGTGTACTCCCTGTAGATTGTTGTTACTATTTCCCGATCCTTTGCCTACAAATCCTTCGCATTTTCTGGCCTTTTTATTATAAGTTACTTTCGACCAGATTTCTGAACGCAGTTTTACGATTTCTTGGGTCGTTTGTCCAGACTCAATTCGTGCTTAATGGAATAGATAAATAAAATCATTAATTAATTCTTCTCGGCCAAAGCTAAAATCTTTTCTTATAGCCTGCTTCACTAGTTAAAAATTAATATCTATATCTTATGCCGACAGTTGCAAAAACACTTCTGCAGAAGTCCCAGGACGACAGTTATTCATTTTTCCTTTTAAAAATTCCAAAATCTTGCGGTTTATCTCTAAATGCGATGTGTCATGTAAAACGGAAAATTGGACGTTTCTACTGTTTCAAACCAATTTTTCCTCGTTGAAGCTTAACGCCGTACTTTGTAGGTGTATCCCTGGGTACCTCGCAGCAATTAATCTTGCTGGGACATTAAAACCAACTTGCCCCAGTTGTTGCAGCTAATTGCACAGCGGAGTGGCTTCGGTACTACAATAAATCTCTATTAATTTGTTGCACAAGCTGGCTACTCTGCCAGCCAGCGATGCTCCGTGACCTTTATTAATTTATGGTGCAGACTTGCACAAATAAAATCAATACCTAGCGAGGAAATACCACTCAAAGGTGACGCATAAGTAAGCTTCCAGCATCATCATTTCTGGTTCAGTACATTGTTCCTATTAATCAGAATTGCAGCTTCCTGCAATTGTATCTAGGGTTGCCACCCGCCCTTTTTAACGAGGACCGTCTTTTTTTTTTATCAAAATGTCCTTGTGACTTTTTTATCCAATTGTCCTTTTTATAAATTACTATTTTGCCAATGTTGTGGATTTGATTGATTGAACCAGCGTTCGGTAGGCATTTCTGCCGCTCCCGGATATACCGTCGGGCCGGCTACGTCTACACTGGGTTGGAGGGGTGTCGCGCTGTTGCTAGTGGCCTCCCACGTAGCGCATGTTACAGGAGTTTGTGGATTGGAATGGGGAGGTTCTTAGGGTGCATCCAACTAGCGGATACTTTTTTATTAGCCTCCGTATGGATGGTATAGCTTAGTTCGATTGCACTATTCTTGTTCTTTCTCGTACGAGCTGCTGTCTGAGATTGTATACAGCTTTAGGACTTCCTTATTTATTGTTTTCTTATCTTTTGCGATTTCTGACCGCACTGTTCTTCAATTATGTTTGATTTTGACATGATTCTATCCACCGTTGATCTCCACGTGTAGCACGGTCGTTCTACTTTGAGCTTGTTTCCGTTCGCACTTTCCACGGTTTGTGTAGTATATAGTCTTCTTCCCTCCTTTGAATATGTCCCCAATATTTCATTACATATTCTTCTTGTGATTGTCTTTTCCTCTAGGAGTTCTGTTGTCTTTCGAGTATCGGTTTCTTTGACAGCTTTGGCCAACAATTTCACGATATCTCTTTCTACGTTTCTCAAGCTTGTTATATTAGCTTTGGTAGTAGTGGTACTTTTGACTCCGTATGASATGATGAGCAGGATTATCGATGAGTATATATATTTTTAGAATGCTCCATTCCGGCTTGTGTTTCTCTACAAATGATAGTATAGCTCTTGTCACTCTATGCGCCCTTTTTGTTGTTTTCTTTTTGACTGATTCTCTGCGGTTGAGTTGGTTGTTATGTAGGTTCCCATATATTTTATTTTGTTTGTCAACCTTATATTTCAGCTTCTTAGATTGTATACACTACCTGTTATTAACGTCTTCTCGCTAAAGAGGTCTCTTATGATGGCAGTGATTTTGTTGTAATTAGCCTGTTTTCTGATAGGGTATCTTTTACGTTATTTAGAAAGTCGATCAAATCTTTTCTTTTTATATTTTTTAGTTGTTGTATAATTTTTTAATGATGCCATCTAGGACACTTGTAAATATTCTTGGTAATATGGAACATCCTTGCTTTGCTCCTCTATTTTTTCCTTTTACCGAAGTTGTTTGGCCAAACCACTGTATCATTGTATCTTCGTGTAGACAGGCTTTCGTTATTCTATTGATTAGGTAGCGGGGGATCTTTTTCTTTGCCAGGATTTCTGGTACAGTTTGATGGTTTATCTTATCGAATGCTTTCCTTATGTCTAAACCCATGACGAATATCTTTGTACCTTTTCACCATTTTTCTTCTAGTATGCGCCTTACTGTGAACATAAGATCGTCCACTGATCTGTTCTTGACAAAGGCTGCGTGGTGCTTGATATTGTGGCATTTCTGGGATGTACTTTTCTAGTTCTGAGAGTAGAAAGTGTGCGTATACTTATACCCCACATTAGATAGTGTTATTATTCGATAGTCGTCCTCGTCCGTGTTCTGGAGGTTTTTTACTTTATAAATAGGTATCTCTACCGTTGTGCTCCAATATTGGGGAATTTCATATAGCTGTTATTATTTTATGCATTTCTTATTTTATTATTTCCGACATCTAAGTGTTTTAGTATTACAATCATTATTATGTACAAACCATTAAACAAAGCAATAACCTACTATACAATCTATTTAGTTTGTTTAAAAGTAATTTTAGGATTACTGAAATATTTTGCATTGCCATTTAAGACAAAACAAAAGGCACGGAACAGTATTAATAATTAGTGGGAAGAAGCAATAAAATATATAAAATAATATCTCAACAATCCTGTCACTGCAACTAATGCAATTTCTCCCGGTCAACGTGGACACGATCTGAAAATATCCCGGTTTAACTAGGAAAGGATTGGTATGTTCGTTAATTTGGGGAATGATCGAACCTCACGGATCTTTCTCGAGAACGATACCTACTGTTCGGGACTCTAAATGAAATGGCATTTCGTACACCCATAAACTTGTTTGCCTTTGATACATTTTGAATCTACTATTGCAGTGGGCTATCAGAGCTTATTTCATAATAAAGAAAACTGAATGGACTGAATCCATAACTTTCTTCGTTGGCCAGTAGAAGTGGTTGCCAGTATTTGGATGAATTTTAAGTACTCGAAATGTCGGTAAAAGTGGGTTTTACTTGAAACAGCTATGGTCTAAGAATGACGACTTTAAAATCAAGATAAACATATCCTGTATATACTACAGCTAGATCGTACAGATCTACATACTACCCCTCCCACTGCAAGAAAACAAAGATCAATGGCTTTGCAGACTCAAATTACAAAATTTCGGTCGTGTAGTGCGAGCCTCTCCGTACGAACAAACGCAAGGAGCTTTTTGGGACTACCACGCTAACAACTGGCAGATAGTGGGAATGATAGAAGATTAATGGCAGTATTTAATGTAACTCAAATAATAATTACATAAGCACCACAAAATTTTGCCAACAGATAAATAAAAAATGAAACTACATGGACTACTGAATAAAAATTAAAGACGTGGTCTACATTCTTCGTAAACAGCATGTAGAATTGTGTCTTTTCTTCATATTATTCGTTTTTAAGTAATATATAATTAAAATAAAGCTATTATTATTGTATTATAAATCGGTTCAGCAGACCTTGCAGTTTAAAGCCTTGTCTTTATAATGAGCCAAAGATACATTTTTTTTTTTTTTTTTTTTTTTTTTTTTTCATTTATTACCACACAAGCTACATAACCCGTTGCCTGACAATTTATAACGGGTTGTCTTATCCTCAACATTTTTGTTTTTACAAAAGTAGAACATTTCGCGCACTTATTACCGTACTGTATTGTTCCCTTTTTTTTAGTCCTAATTTTAATGGTAAGAGTAAAGCTATCTCTAATAATTACAACTAAATTATTATTCTACTAAACCCGTCKTTTCCGGTGGACACCAGGGTTCCAGGATGTTATCCGGTCCKGAGCACACACCTTGCCGATTAATTCTTGGTCCAGGTTATCCAGACGAGTCACCTGATGTGACGACCCTACGGAACCCGAACCTTCTATCCAATCAGTATTATTGTCTTCCTCTATAACGCTCGAACTGCGAGCCGGACACCTCATCCGCTAGTCTACACAACACTTCCAGCTTTTGCGGATCTCTCAGTATGGCTACGGTGTCTACAGTACCCAGCCGCCTTCTCAGCTCATATACCTCAGGATCCGCCAGAGCGCAGGCGTACACTGCATGCTCGGGAGTCCCGAGCTCACCGCACTCGCATTCTGGAGTTTCCTTCCTTCCAAAACGGTGTAGGTTCTGTGGGTATGGGCCGTGGCCCGACAGGAAATGTACAAGTCCTCTTGTCGGCACTATATAGTCTGCATTTCTTCTACCAATGATGGTAGGGAAAAACATCCTTACTCTTGCGCCTTTCTGACTACTTCCCCATTCTCTTTGCCATTCCTGCATCACCACGTCCCATACCTCTCTCTTTGTGCTCGCCTGCATACCCAGCACCCCCTGCACTTTGTCTTGCCTTCCCCTCCGCAGCCAGTAACACGCTGCCCTCCTTCTTATCTCCAGGTCCATGGGGATCGTGTCCGTCAAGACAGCCAGGGCGTCGAAGGACACCGTCGAAAAGGCACCGGTCACCCGAACGAGGACCCCCCTCTGCATTCTCCTTATGTGCTGTTTTGGTTTCACCAGTAGCAGTCGGTGTGCCCACATACTGGCTCCGTATCCGGCCATTGATGCCATTACCACACTCATATACAACTTTATTGCGGGCAGCGGAATTCTGTACCGCCTGCTTGCCATACTTAAGATCTTCTGCATCAGTCTCGATGTTTTCCCACATGTTTGCTCTATGTGGACTTGGAAGTTTAGTCTTTCGTCCAGCATTACTCCCAAGTATTTGTTCACTTGTTGCCTCTGTATGTGCTGTCCATTAAGACTGACTGCAGGGTCCCTCAGAAGCCTTCCCTTCATCAAGGCGCATCGTGTCTTTGCCGCGGCTACTTTCATTTTATTTTGGTTGCACCATGCTGACAATGTCCTCATGGCGTCCGCAGCTTTATACTCCAGTTCTCTCCTGGAGTCACCTAGTATCAATACTGCAAGGTCATCCGCGTAGGCTATTGTCGCCGCGACACTTCGACTTCGGTCCAGCTCCCTCAACAACACGTCCATCATTATGTCCCAGAAGATCGGTCCGCAGATCGATCCCTGGGGACACCCTTTTGTAATATGCTTCGCCACGGCTTCCCCCGGACACCGCAGCACAACATATCTATCAGTACAGTAACTTCTCAGCATGTTGTAGACCAGTGTTGGACACTGCATCCTCCTTAGCTCCCGGAACAAGGCCGGCCACCACAGGTTATCGAAGGCTCCGGCGATGTCCACGAAGATGGCCATCACGTATTTCGCATCCGTCCCTTGCACTATCTCCACAACTCTGTTCAGTGCATCCTCCGTCGATCGGTTTGGCCTGAACCCAAATTGACTTGGGTGCATACCGTGGTGTTCCCTGAGCTCCTGTATTCTGCTGCATAGCAGTCTTTCCAGGAGCTTACCAAGTCCACTCAGAAGACAGATGGGCCTGTACGATCCGGCCAGCCTCGGGTCCCTGTCCTCTCCCTTGCTTAACACAACCAAGTCTGCTCGTTTCCATATCGTCGGAAAGCGGCCTGTTTCCAGGCAGCGATTGTATATATTGTAAAGGTCCTCCAACATTTCCTCTTTGATCGCCTTGATCACTTCTGACTGTATGAGGTCCAGGCCAGGAGCCTTCTTTGTTTTAAGCTTGTTTATCGCTGCTTCAATTTCAGCCCTTTCAAATGACATTCGATTTCCCGCCCCGTTATAATGTAGGGTCATCTCGTGTCTCATCTGCACTTGTTCCGGGGTCTCTCCCCTGGGGTCGTCCCCCGGAAGCAGTGTTTCCAACAATACGTCCGCTGACTCCCTCCAGTCCCTGGTCATTTCATTCCCCTCCCTTCGAAGAGTAGAAAGCAGCGCCGGCGGGTGCATCTTTTCAGTTGCTATCTTGTAGGGAATCCCCCAGGCATTTGTCTGTAGGCACTCTTCCACAAAACCCTCCCACGAGCGTATCTTCGTATCAAAGAGCTCTTTTTCGTACACTGCCTTCAGCTCCCTATATTCTCGTAACCGCATCGCCCTCTCATCCCCATCCACAGAGCGCTGGTACAGTTTTCTCAGTCTCCTCGTTCTCATCCTTAGATTGCTCAAGCGATCCGTCCATGGTCTGTTACTTATTTTTAGGGATGACCTGACCCTTGGAATTGAGTCATCCATTGCCTTTCTAATCTTCCTAACCAGCTGCTTAGCCATATCATCCACTCTTCCCAAGGCTATTAGTGGCTGTTCCGCATACCTCTGTTTGAGAAGAGGCCAGTTTGCTTTCCTGATGTTATATCCCTTCTCTATCCTTGCAGTCATGCCCATTTCGTGCCTTCCTTTGATTGTAACATGCATCAAATTATGGTCACTCGAGGTCAGACCGTCCTCCACAGTCCACTGCGTAACMCTCCAACATAAATCCCTATTTATCATYGTTACGTCTATATTTGATTGGGCTCCCGCTCTACCTTGGTATGTGTATATTCTCCCAGGTCGGTTCAGGACCTCCAAATCCGCTTCCGCAACCAATAGCTCCACCTCCCTGCCCCTCTCATCGGTTCGGCCAGAGTGCCACAATGCAGACTTAGCATTGACATCAGCTGCAATGAGCACAGCCCGATTTCCATATTCTTGCAAGATGCTTCTCGTCTCGTCTCGTCCAAAGATACAAGAAAAAAATATTTTAAAAATAAGGCATATACTATGAATTCTGCAGAGCTAATAATGATTTTAATTAGTAAAAAATGATCAGGAAGCCGGTATAATACAAATAATTTAAATTTAGTTATGAATCCTAAACGCCTATTTATTTATTTATTGTATTTTGCTTGTTTGACACAAACGTAGCTCTAGTGGTGTGACCCGTTAAATTTTCATCTCCGGCAATCTAAATTTTCTATTATTTTCCCCTAAAAAGTGACAACCCTAATTATAATTTTATATCGAGGTTTACACTAATTTTGTGTGGCTGTGTACGATTGGGTATTAATATGTAGTTACTCTGGAATACTTCTGGACAAACTTGAATAAAGCTGATATGATTACAATCATATTTCGTAAATAAGTTCGAGATCCATAAGTTAAAAAAGTCATGAACTGTGATTTTTTAAAGCTGTCATGGATTCTAGATAAATCAATATATTTGAATAGGCTTTTGAACTAACATATTCTGGTATGATCGAAACCTTATGTAATTAGTGTCCATACACTACTTTTATTGTTTATAATGCGATTTTAAAAGACGAATTGTGCTGGGGATCTTTTGCGGAAGAATTTCACATTTTCAATGAACGTGTGTTTTATATCATTCGTTGCAACTTTGACCTGAGAAAGCTCGGTATAAATTACTTACTATACATTACTTTAGTTCTGTATTCTCAAGCCTTAATGATCGACGTCCAGCCACTACTCATTATACTTCAACTAAATACAAGGAAGGCTCGGTATTCTCTTTTGTACTTCCTGACATAGACGATATTAAAAATATAATATCTAAACTTAAGCTTTCCAGTCCTGGGTGGGATGACATTTCTGCGAAGATGATCAATTTTTGCTTGCCAAAACTTGCTCCTCATATCACACATATAGTTAATTGTTGCCTCGAAAGCGGTTACTTCCCAGTATCATGGAAAACCTCCGTTATTATTCCCATTCCAAAAATAAACAATCCGGTTAACTTTAGTGACCTTCGTCCCATAAGTTTAGTACCTACATTTGTAAAAATTATCGAGAAAGTTGTACATCTGCAACTTTACAATTACGCATTAGAGAATAATATAATTTCACCGTTCCAATCAGGTTTTCAGAAAAATCAAAGTACTACCACGGTACTGTTGAAAGTCCTGGACGATATAATAAGAGAGCGTGATAAGGGCAACTGCACGGCTCTCGTTTTACTTGATTTCTCTAAAGCGTTTGACACAATCGATCATGAGCTAATGTGTGCCAAATTGTCTTACTTTGGACTTGATGCAATCGCATGAATATTTTTCGTGTCTTACTTTAAAGACCGCTTCCAAGTAGTTCGAGTTAATGGGCTTCTTTCGGATAAAGTGCCAGTTACTAGTGGTGTGCCCCAAGGGTCAGTACTGGGACCCCTTCTATATTTAATCTATACTTCAGATATATTTAGCCGTGTTAAATTTTCTAATATTCTAGGATATGCTGATGACACCCAACTGTACCTATCCTTTAAGCTGTGCGACACAACTACCGCGTGCGAGCAGCTTAATTGCGATCTCGACTCCATCTCTAAATACAGCATGGACCACAATCTTAAACTAAATGCTGATAAATGTAAGGTCATATGCTTTGCGCCTGCTGTAATAACTCAGTTGGTTAAATCACACATGAGTTTAGCTATTGAAGGTGTACCCATCAATATATGTTCTGAAGTTAAGAACCTTGGTTTAATCTTCGACGAAGACCTCCGCTTTGACACCCACGTCTCCTTACTCATTAGAAAATGTTATTTTATTCTCAAACTGCTATACAGCAACATGTATATAATTAACTTCAAAACTCGCAAAAAGCTTACAGAAACCTTAGTCCTGTCATTGCTTAACTATGGTCTAGTAATTTTCTTTCCATGTTTAAACTCAAGAACACAAAATCAGATTCAGATGATCCAGAACAGTTGTTGTCGCTTTATATACAGTCTAAGAAAGTTTGATCATGTTTCTGCCAAGATCAATGAACTTAAATGGCTGAAAATGTCTAATGTCTACCGCTTACAGTTGCTTTCTCTGGTGCATAGAGTACTGCTTACAGATTTTCCGTCATATCTAAGAGAAAAATTGAAATTTAGAAGTAGTGTTCACCAGCTTGGGTTGCGCTTCACCACCTCTTCACTCGATATGCCTAAGTATTGTACGTCATTATTTTCCAGGTCATTTACGTATAACGCTGTAACATTACATAACCGCTTTTGTAAGGATTTAGTGCGTTTCAATATCAGCAGCTTCCGTAAGGCTATCAAGAATATACTTGTCGAGCTACAATAGTTTTTACGTTTATCATTGATAGGTTCTCTTTTTTTCTGTTATCTTACCTTTAAGTTTACTGATTTCTGTACACAGGTTAAGTAGAATAGTTATGCTAGACTTCGCCTGTGTATATGATTACACAATAAAGACCTATTATTATTATTATTATTATTATTATTATTAAATTGTTTACTTAGTGCAATCAGGAACTTTTTCGGCACGATTATATTTAAAATTAACACAATGAAATTGCGCTTCTCATTTATGCTTGTAAACCATGTGCGCATCCCTAACCAAATTAGTTACCTGCTTCTACTACTATTGCCCATAGTATCTATTGGCACCGCTAGATGGCATTGCTTGCAGGGAGGAATTCGTGGAATGTACCCCAAAAACGAAAGATTAGACCGCGTCCACGTCAATATTTTCAAGATAACCATGACAATTAAAATCGCATAGAGCTATATCAAATTGGACACCCGAATCTTAAGTTTCGTCAAGGAATAGGACAGCAAAGTAAAAGCCGTAGTTGTCTGCATGAACCTGTCCTACATTTCATTAATTTTTCTCATAACATCCTGCTATCCTGTACAAATTTTCCCATTTTGTAATACGTAAACCTCTAGTTCTATTCTATTCTAACATCGAGTTTAGAATTCTTTGTAATTTCCTCAAAATTAACAGATTTATGTAGTTCAGCATATCATCTCAAAGTTCAAAGTGCGGATTATATTTAATACACTAAGTCCTGACTTTTGTATGACATTACACTTAGGTGTATTATTTCCTTCACACATTGTACTAGCTGCCTATTTTTTTTTTAATTTAAGAGGCGCCCAGTTAGGGCAGTTCCCAAAATCAGTGTTGGCGTTCATGAGCATTAGCAGTTACTGCCACAGCACGGCAAGTCCTTTAGAACTGTTATCTTGGAGAATTAGAATTGTGATTTACCCATTCTCGTAGAACGCACCTGCATCCCCACATTCATAATTATGGAAATTATCTCAAATATTAAATTTAACGGCAGTGCTATTCAGTTTAATGGGACTCGTACTCCGGATACTACGGATGTCCTCTGTCATTCCGCGGAACTGTTAATGGCGCGCGGAATTTGCTAAGAATGGGTCTTCATCTTCAATGGATCATTTCTGACTTATGTGTGAACGGTATTATTACAGCTTTATCTTGTAGTTGCCGGTTTTTAAAACAGACACTTATATTATTTTATTTTAAGAACTTAAATTCCGTAATGAACATACATTTGGGATGTTTTTGCGTATTCTTAATAATTCTTCTGAGAATCTAATGAAATGATGATTTGAATTTGACACGCCAATGTACCGTTTTTTTGCTGCTAGATGTGGACTATGTGATCGTTTTTCAACTTTACTGTGCAGTCATGTTACTTGGCTTGTTTATTTTCTCAACTACAGAAATGATAATTAACAAAACTTGATGTCTAACTTAAAACCTGTCCAGTCATGGCTGGTATCGTAAACACAATATTTTTTACTATTCTTTAAAAACTTAAAACATATGACTTATTGTTAGCATCATCATCTAGAACAGTAGTCGGCAAAATCATTAGAAAACAGTGCCAAATATCAACTGTATAAGGATTGAAATTTATTTTGAGGACCAAATTTTTTAAACTTAAAAAGATGTGGGTTATTATTAACTTAATTAGGGTACTTATAAGCTGGCTTGGCTACCAAAAAAACGTCATATAACCCTCCCATCTACACTTCCCTTGAATACTTGTTTCGTGTATCTCCTTTCATTCATCATCAATATTTGACCAAACTATCTCAACGTACCTCTCTCATTCCACAAGGCTTCCTAAAATTAACTTTATAAACTTTACTTAAAGTTTTACGTCTTATTAGTTAAACTATAGGTAGGTACGTTAAATGAAACTTGATATCATACTTAATAACGATATTATTTATTAATAAAATTAGATTCTAGGGTATCTAAAAGACAAACATTAATGCTAAAAATGGCCTTGAATCTCAGAAAGTTTGGTAACTCTAGTTTGCAATTAGTTTTGAATTAAAGTCTTCTCAGTTACTCCTGATACAGTTCATTCTTAAAGAACAGCAAACTCTGATATTTTCAACTGTATTATATGGGCCAGGAATATTATTCCCGATTGTAAATATTAACACATCTTCTTTCCCCAAATCTTTTAAAGCAGACCTCTTGTACTGTAAACTAAGTTCACATTTGTAATAAATCATCTGTCCGCGTGAATTCACTCTCACCCTACGACTAGTTTCGCCCTACTGGGGTTCATCAGGAAGGGGTAGAGAGTAAATTGACCAAAACAGGCCGTCGCCTTTAACCTCAGCGTACGCACTGGTGCGTAAAAGAGTTGATGCCCTCAGTGCCCGCCAAGTGGAACTCTGCGAGTTAGCTGTGATGAGACCGGCCTAGTGCAAGTTTATATCGATGGCATCGGAGTAGCTACTCTGTAAGAGGAATGAAATAAATTCACTTTCACCCTACGAGTAGTTTCGCCCTACTGGTTTGAGAGTTTATTATACTATAAATAAACTAACTGAAAATATCAAACCGTACGAAAGCACGGAAAGGCCAGCGTTGTAAAAATGTATTTAGTATAATTGCAAGTTTAAAAGTTCCAGCTAAAATCTACCAGAGTATGCCGACCTCCAGGTCTTCCAGTTGCATATCCACGTTGTCCAGGTGCCATCATTGCCGTGAAATTTTGCACCAAGTGGCCTTCGTATGTGAGCGGCCTGCTCCAGGTCACCAAACGGGTGGTTCAGCTGCTTATGACATGAGAGGTTCGGAGCACCGGGGAATGGCTAGCTCCATCTGGTACCCCCGGAGGATCGGAGAGCACCAGGTTCCTAGGTTAGACAATTAAAGACTTTCACCAGGAGTTTTAAACCTAAGGACGGTCTACACTAGGTATTTGCACCTTCTTAGATGGGTGGGGTGCTCCAGGTCCTTACTTCAATCAGACAGTTGGTCGAGGTTGTTACGTTATCAGAGGAGGGCCGTATGATTTCGTGTCAGGTCCTCAAATTGCACATCTAGCTTGTTTTTCACGAGCCTACGTCGTTGTGGAAGCGTGCACTAGGTGGCTTTTTCAAGTGGATGAGGTGATTTAGGTCCCTAAGTCGACCAGACGGGTGGTTTAGCTTGCTACGACACCACCCGTCTGATAGTCGTACGGATCTGAAGCAGGCAACCCACATGTTGGCACCTGGTCAACGTGCATAGTCAACTTGAAGATCTGGACGTGGGCATCCCCTGGTAGATCTTACCTGGAAGTCTTAAACTTGCAATATTTTATAGCTGCAGATTTGAAACTTGCAATATTTTTAGCTGCAACTTTTAAACTTACAATTTTTAAGTGCAACTGTTTAACTTGCAGTTGCTTATATCAAATAAGTTTTTACAGTGCTGGCCATTCAATGCTTTCGTAAATCCTTGACAATATTTTGCAAATGATTTCAACGAAACTGAGAATCCAAACATATTTATTTTCCCTAGCGTAAGTTTCAAGATCCAGACCCCGACATTTTTGAACTCGTATCTGAAGATTTATAAAAAAATTCACGAGGGGAAAATACCCGATACTACTTCTAATGAGGAGTTTATGACTGAACAGAGGCCAATTAAATTTATTTATTTATAGTATGGCTGTCGACAGATTACACACCTATATAAGTACAATGATTCAATACTTTTTCCACTAAAAATGGTCTTCGTTTCCAATTATGTCGACCTTGTATACTGGGATATCCTCAAAGAGGTCCAGCGGCCAAGTTGCAGACTCTTTAGGCATGATACCACATTGTCCAGGGTGCTCCATTGGGAGGTTAGTCTACTAGCACCCGCTAGATGATTCATCCCCTTGTTGGGAGCACAAGTACCAATAATTTTGGATTTAAATTGATGAAACTTCTAACATGTCAGTTTAACATTTCTAATAAATATTTGCGATAGAGACGGCCCCAATACTGAACCTTTATTTACAACATTTACTTCTGCGACGTTACTCACTAGATCATTAACAATTAACTGTATGATGTTTCATTTTTAATAGGTCTCGAACAGCTTTTGTTGCTGCTCCAATACCCGTTAAACATAGCTTATTTAGTAATAGTTTGACATTCACTGCGTTAGCGCCTTTTTCAGATTGCCGAATACCATTATCACATACTTGTTTACGTTGAATTTGCTAGATATTGGTATGTTGTCGGGAAACCAGCGCCTGTGGATTAGGCAATTAAACTGAAGTTCGCGTAGTCTAAGTTTTTGTGCTCGAAAAGTTCTACGCTAGTCATAGAGATGGCTCTTGAACGCTCGAGCTCATTTCATCGGCCTGTATATAAATAAGCGTGAACGCGCGGGCGAGAAGTGTGATTTGAAAAGCGTTGAAGCAAGCGAACAAAGCGGCCCAAATATTTTGAAGTGTTTTAAGTGGTAGTGAGTTTTTCGGAAGCGTACGTATAATAATATTAACTCATTGATGTCGGTTAGTGCACTAACAATTCCGTTATTAGTTTCAAAATCATATTGGTATTTATCACACTGAGTAGTTTGATAATCTTTTCCAGAACTTTAGTGAATATTCTCAAAGAAGAGATCGGACGATCGTTATTGATAGATGTGTCTCATTAACTTGGAAACATTGAATTCAAATTCCGTTTATATTTTATTCTAGATGGTTGTTCGTCCATAGTATCGATGTATTTGTGTACTGCAACATATTCATTTAAGTTAAAATATTTAGCTTCCTTATTCAGTAACCAGGTTCACATCAAAACTAGGACATGGACTTTATAAATTAAAGACCTTACGAATCCTTCTACTTCATTCGAACTCCATCAGGACGATTCCTGGTGAATTCAGAAGTAGCATTTAAAATAGAGTGCCCCCGATTAAAAAAGTAAAACAGGACCGCCTGTATTCGTACGCATCGTTTATCACGCCGGTGTCCTCTTGTTGTGCTATAAATTGCCTAGCGTGGCAACCCCGCTTGACACAAGTCTGTGGTATCTTGTTGCAAGGACTGGTGGACTTTCCCTGTTTTATGGCACACGTGGGACCAAAATGGACGGCAAGCGACGGAAGTTCGATTTTACACCTAGGACACGACCGCCCCTCTAGACACCCCCGGTAGGTTTTATCACCTTTACTTACGGCGACTCCAGGACATATTCATTGCGTACTAAACTGGCACGTCCAATTTTTTGTTTGTGTAGAAGTATAACGATCCATCGTTAAAGTAATAGGTCACCCAACAACTTCCATAGGTCGGGTACATGTCTGTAAATTAAATATAAAATCCAGTTTCATTTTTAATTTATTCGTACAGTAATGAAAAATTCATCATCTTAAGTAATTTCTTCTTCCAGAAAATTCCAGATAATTTTTTGTCCATTTCCCTAACGATATTCCATACTCCGCAGAAACAAATTGGTAGAAGGATTTTGCCATGAATAAACTTGCTGACTGCGTTACGTTCGAAATCGTCATGCTGCTGGTCTGAGGTAGGCGCGAGAATAACTCAGATTTCCAGCCCACGTCATTTGTTTTGTAACAGGCATAGATTTTGTGTTTTAAAATAGTCAGTTTTAAGTTTTTTAGTTATGCGCTGCACAAGTCCGAGTGATTCCTGCTGCACAGGCAGGTCTACTACTAAAAACTATAAACTCCAACTGAATAATGAAAGATGCTAGCTGACCTGTCTAGATTTCAATAAATTTGTTTCAATAGGATAGCATTTTCTCTCTAAAATATATAGTAATCGATATAGGTTTTGAAAATGTCATTCTGCACTGCGTTTGAGGCAAATGTTTTATTTTTTGAAGATATCAATTCTCTCATTATTTTTCCTGCACGTGAGTTTCCAACGTTAATGCCTTACGACTGGCCTGCTTAAATTTTCAACTTGCTAAATGCGGAAGTACTTTACCACTTACCACATTTTTCTTCTACATTATTTTTTGTGATTGTTTTTTTTTTAATTTTGTGGAAAGCTAAAGCTATTGGAAATGTGTATTAACGATCTTGATTCTTGACCGCATGGATATTCAGTTGTTCGAGTTTTTGGTTGAGGAGGAGTGCATCGAGAAATATTTAATTGTGGGATGATTCTCTTGGCAGTACATACACAATTCAAATGTTGGAAATGTGTATTGTGGCTGGGGTTGGAATCATGCGGTTTTGTTCCAAAAGTTTCAGTTTGCTAAATCCGGAAGTACTTTACCACTAGAACCACATTTTCTTCTTTATTATTTTTGCTTTCAAAATGCTTCTACAATAGATTGGAAATGTGTTTTCAACAACCATAGGTAATCATTTCAGAATTATTTTCTTGAATACACTTTCTCATACCCGCCATACTGTAGTGTTGCCAGTAACAAAGGGCGATACAAAAGCACAACACATCATTATCAAACATTTCTTAGTTTCATGTGGAGACACGTCGACAGCTCCGAAAACGCAAATTTTTGCAATAGCTCCTTTATTTACACTCTAATACCATACTAATACCACTACTACAATACCCTGCTATTTCTACACTAATAATTGAGTTAACCGCTATTTAGAACAGTACACGTATTATCACTTCACTAGCACGTAAAACACACTATAACACGCGGCTTGCTTTGCTGCTTTTCAAATCAGAGTCCTCCGGCCATGCGCCAATCCGCGCTCCGAGCTTCACGATTGGTCCAAAACCTTCAATCGCCTTCGAGAACATCCGACCGATCGATAAAATAGAACTTCATGCGTCCATTTGTCAATTTCGTGATCTGCCAGATGCAACCAGATTTGCCTAATTCGCAGGCGCTGGTTTCCCCAGATCATAGCAATATTTACACTACTACTAAAAATAAAGAAAAACATTTCTATATTTCTTCAGCGTAAATCTTATTTAAAAGTGTTGTTGCTATGATTTTGCGGCGTGGAGCAGTATAACCAGGACTCAATAATTACCTAAATAGCTTTTTCGACTTTTCGATGTTCGAAGTATGGGACGCTAAAGTTGGTAGCGAAAATCGCTTTTTATTGTCATATTTTGAACAATTCCTTGCATTTCTTTCTTGTTTTTGTTTTAAATTGCTATACATCCAAGTAGCCCGAGAAAAGCGAAGCTTATCCATTGTGTGCCGACCTTTATACAGGGGATAGAAACAGGACGCCTGCATAAATGTATAGAGCACACAAATTTATGAAATACTAAAAAATTAGGAAGTCCCGTGTGGCTTTATTTTTGATACGCTGTACTGGTAAGGCAGGTAGTTAAGTCTGAGCTAAAATGAAAATGACCAAGATTAATTATTAATAAGTAGGTAGTAATTTTATTTGACTGGATTCTTTATTTTATAGAACTTTTCCTGTACTTACCATTGCACAAGGGGTGTTTTAGTGTTGCATCCTTGTGCTCGTGTTGTGATTGTTATTGTTGTCGTCCTTACAGTGAAGTAGTTCCGTGTATCTAGCCAAGTGTATACAAGAACTTACACAATTGTGGTACAGAAACCGTCTACGCGGTACATGAAACCGATATATGGGGGAACATTGTCCAGCAATAACACATAAACCAGGCGAGAAAAATCACACCAGACAAAACATGTGAAGGTTAGCCAGTAGCTTGGAAGAAATTGTACTAGGTCTACGATCAAAATACAACTCGGAAGAATCCCAGCACTCATAAACGACTTTAAACAAAAAGACTTCAGTTGGAGAGAACAAATCTTGGAGGCAACACCAGAAAGAAGGAACCACTGCGATAGCGCGATAATTATGTCTAGAAGCCATGGAAATAAGCCCACGGCCGTAAATAATCTCTAATCTATAATATATAAAAAATGCACACATTCAAGAATAATCCCCTAGATCATCACCCCATCTAGAGCTCCAGCGAGCGATCGGACAAACAGACGAAATCACACAAGGAAATGTCAACATCATCATGAAAGAGAAACCTATAAACAAGATACAGAAATCGAACAACTATATGAAATTGTAAGAGTTTAATTCACATTGTGCCCTAGTGTTATGTACTTACGTTTGCGTTACTATTATCATTGTTACGGCCGCTATAGTGAAGTTCCATGTATATAGTTAAGTGTATACAAGAAATTACACAATAGTGGTACATAAAATCCTGGAAGATGGAAACTACCCTCGAAGCTCAGAAGTAGCTTGGATAAAACTGTTTAAGAACTACGAACAACGAAAACCTCAATGGAAAATGCCTACAGAATCTCAGCATTTTTAAACGACCTCCAACAAGAAGAACAATGCAGCCGGGCCAAACCGATATCAAACACATCAAATACTAGGGACACATGTAAAGAAAAGAGGCAAACCATACGGAAAACTTGGGATCTAAGTGCAGACCAACGAAAAAGAGGAGGACCGTGCTTTACACGAAAAACAACTTTAGAGTAGAGAAACCAGGGAAAAAATGAAAAATAATGGCTAGAAAAGAAATCAGTACAAGAAATTAATCAAGCGACCTGAAATGGACCAATGATGTCAACAGCATCAAGAAAACATTCAAAGGATATTAATGTTATCAATCAATGAATCAGTCAACTTTTCCTGTACTTACCATTTGCTGCACGTAGTTGATAGAGCCACCGCTAGATGACCCACACAGATTTTCATAAAATGACCGGACAATCTGTAATTAATTTTTATTTTTCAATAAAGGACAAGTTTCGCCCAACTCTGGATTAAAGTTAGTATTTATCAACTTCTGTATGAATAATCGCCGGGTCCAAATTTGCTAAGGTCTGACAGGAACCCGCATAAACAGTCTCATAAACAGAGACCCCCATCTGAAAGCAAATTAAACTTCACCTTCGTCCTCTCGTTGCACTTGTTAGCAACTCCATCCGTGCGCTTGCCTGGCGCTATATTTAAAACAGTCGGAGCGGGTATATACACGCCGGAAAAGGGGTAACAAATGCCGGCAAATTACAACCCCAAAATTACTTTCCGCCTTGAGATATGAAGCGGCGGCGCTCTCAAAACGTCTGGAACTTGGAAATGACACGATTCATCCCCGGCGAGGACTTGAACGGCCAATTCAACCCCTGTTATGCCGAAAACTTCCCGTCCAGTATTACAATAAAGAAAACATTAACAGCGGGCCACTTCGGAAACAATTCGGGAATAATTTGAAGTATTGCCGCCTCCAGGGGCCGTAACGATCGACATTTCCTGATGTTGTTTCGTAGGGCGTGCGTGAGGCGATTATAGCAATGTTTTGTTCGCAAATAACCCTAATTTATATCGCCTTGTTTCCACTTTACAACCCCTTTCAACGAGTAGGCTATTTGTAAATGATTGTCATTTTTCATACTTTAAAATCTAATTAAAGTATTTGTTAACCCTCACATATTCACAGACTACCTACTGTATTGATTTTTTTTAATTCACCTGGTAAATATTGTAATGGATATCTATTATGTAGTCCATATAGTTAATTGCAGCTTGCGTAATATATTATCTTTTTCGTGTTTAACAGTAACTTTTGCTTTGGTAACTATAAAAACTATATTCATAACAACAGACCTACATTTTTAATTGATTCATTGAACCAGCGTACAGTAGACATTTTTGCCATTCCTGGATATACTTACCTCCGGGTCGGCTACTTCTACGCTGGGTTGGAGAAGTTACATACTTTGGGTCGCCACCAAGCGCATGTTACGGGAAGCTTTAGTGTCTTGTCTAGGGGGGAGGCAGCCATGTTTACTCCTTGTTTAACCGGCGTTGTTTGACCAACCGATAAAGGCGTTGCAGTGACACAATATGTATTTCAACTTAGAATATTGTTATAAATTAGCGGCTGGCATGATGGGCATCAGTGACATGTATTTGTACTGCACGTACCACCTACAACGTACCTTACAACACGCTGCGTTGTTCTTAGTTAACGGATAGATGACGTGGGAATGAGGAACATTTTCACAATTAACGGGAAAATGATCAAATATTCGGAAATGTGGACAAATGCAATTTAAGTGTTATTGCAATGTAGTAAGATTATAGTTTATCGGAAAGATCGCTGTCTCTTTAAAAGACTGACAAAAAGTTATTAGTGTGACGTTTCGATTACGCCTGTAATCTTTGTCAAAGACGAGAACCTCAAAATTTGTCTGACACAAATTCAAACAATGTCAGTGTTTTAAAGAGACAGCGATATTTTCGAGAAAATATTATCTTACGTTATGGACGCTGAAAGCATTCACCCTCGTATTGAAATCTAGTGTTTGAATAGTTGTGAATTGAATTAGTAGTAATAGAATACAATATGTGCTAGTACTTGGGCTGTAAATAAAGGAATTTTGGGTGAAATACCCATTTTTCGAACACTCACACGTAAAAAAACTGTGTGTCAGAAGTGAGATGGATTTCTAGAACGTTTTGTATTCGATAAGATGGTGTTTCATCTAGAGGATGGGAATTCAAGCAATTGACGAGAAGCCAATCTACCAGCATGGACGCGAAATTACAAAAGCTAATGTAAATTACTACATCCCCAGTAGAAATGAAAAAAAAAGGCCAAGAAGAAATGAAAACAGGTCAAGAAGAAATGGATAGACTTAAATACGAAATAATATTTGCTGTGCGACAGCAACTAAAAACAGAAATAGTTGGAATTAAAGCTAGTCATATTATAGTTGACCAGAGTTTATCATATCGAAGAAAGAGTCGATTAATTAACAGATGGATTTGAAATAACAATCTGCGAAAGGGTCGATTACATTGAAGAAAAATCTGAAAACACAATTTTGTCTGTAAAAGGAGAGCTAGAAAGGCTAAAAACGCATGGGTCTTCGTTTACAAATTACAGTTTGATGCAGTTGGTGAGACAAACAACTGTAATGATCGCGCAAAACCACGGTTTTGGTGATTGCTCTTCTTCATTCTACCTACTGCCGACAAGGAGGATTATGCATAATATTGTTACGACTACGGTTCGAAAACTGCTGATTTTTGACTAACTTCCTTTTATTTAAAACACTTTTATCAAATACGCAAAATTCACTAAATCACTATACTGCACACACTTGCACTAAAAACAGCTGTTTCACTAAGCCTTTCTTTCGCTGGATAACCGGTATTCGAATTGAGAACTACCCGCGCTCTCTCCGTCGGGCTATTTATACCCCCATCGAAAATACCAAAAGCGGGACCTTCCGGACGTTATCGAATCTTCGTGAAGGTTCGATTGATAAAATTTACTAGAGGGTATCGTCATTTCCTGCCATCTGTCTGTAGCTAGGATCACTACTTGGAGTGTCCTACTACAACGCATCTGGATGTCTACAACTTCTTTCCGCAGATGGCGCTGATTCCGCTACAATATAAATGGGTTAATAGACGCAATAAACCTTTGAATGATTAGAAAAATGGGACACATTTTTAAGAAATAGTATGATTTCAAATTGTAGCACCGCACCGTCTACCTAGGCATTGCACGCAAGTGAATATTGCCTTGAAGTCTTCAATAGGGCATGGAGAGCGGGTGTTTTTCCCAAGGATTGGAAGACAGGACGGTTAGTGCTTGTTGAGAAACGAAAAAAGACTGCAGATTCGCCGGTTACATATAGACCTATTTGCCTCTTGAATGAAGGGGAGAAATTATATGATCGGCTTATAAACAACAGGTTTAAAGCGGAAATAGCGGGAACATGAGATCTAGCGGACTTCCAATATGGATTTAGAGATAGGAGGTCGACTATAGATGCTCTTTCCAGAGTTAAAGAAGTGGCAGAGTTAGCAAACACGGGAGCTTTAAGAGGGAGAAAATTTTGCCTCGTAATTACTCTGGATATGAAGAACGCATTTAATTCCATGCCCTGGAAAGGGATTATTAAAGCCTTGAACAAGAGAAAAATTGACCCTCATTAAATACCCGTAATAAAGTCTTACTTCTCGGACAGAACGCTCATGGTCGGTAATTCATGTAAATTGGAGGTGACATGTGGAGTTCCCCAGGGCTCCATTTTAGGTCTTACATTGTGGAATGTATTTTACGACTCGGTTTTGAGGATTGCGGTGCTGGACGGGGTACGACTTATTGGATACGCTGATGATTTGGCAATAGTAATTACTGCAAAAACAAAAGATGTACTACAATTTCTTGTAAATGATTCAATAAGCAAAGTTTTACGTTGGATGAGTATGAGTAACATGGAGGTGGCTCAGAATTAGACCGAGGCAGTAAGATTAAAGGGAATATATAGCCTTAAAGAATTTAGTTTCTTGTGTGGTAACTGCCAGATTTCTACGTCTGAACAGATTAAATACCTGGGGGTGAAGTTAAACAGGAACATGTCCATGACGCAACATATAAGAGAAATACAAATTAAAAGTTTGAAAATTATAAAACAACTAAACATGCTTATGGAAAATACGCGGGGACCACGCTGTGGCAAGAGAAAGTTGATGGCATCAGTGGTCCATTCTATTATATTAAAGGCCGCTCCTGTATGGGAAGAAGTTCTTAAGTTGGAGAAATATGGAAAAATTTTTCTGAGTCTGCAGAGGTGAACGCTTATCCGTGTATGTAGCGCTTATCGCACGGCTTCTGGGGAGGCTTTATGCGTGGTGTCTGGGATCCCTCTCATTCATTTCCTGGTGCAAGATAGAAGGAGAATCTATCACGAACGTAACGCTAAGTTGCAGAAGTCTGTTACAGGTCACTTATGGCAGGAGGAGTGGCAAAATAATGTCGATAAAGCACAGTGGACCAAAACAATAATCCCCAATGTTGAGACTTGGAGAACTAGAAAATTTGGTGAACTCTCATATTGGTTGTCACAAGTGCTAACTGGTCACGGATGCTTTCGTGCTTACTTATCAAGAATGAAGAAAACCGATAGTAGTGAATGCCCTTACCGGGGAGGATATGATAATGTGCGTCATACTAAATTTAGTTGTCCGAGATGGGCGGAACAGCGTGGTCAGACGGCAGAACTGGCAGGGGTAGACATTTCTGAGCAAATGTTAGTGTCACAGAAAAACCGGGAACCTGGTTAAGATAATAAGGACAATGGAGATGGAAGAGAAATAACTGTATCCACGCTAAAACTATCGACGTGGTTGTGAGGCTGAAGGGATGTGTTAGCGGTTTCGGTCTTGCAATTCATCGGTGGAAATATAGGGAGGGATTTTAATGAGTAGGGCCTTCTAAGAGGGGGAGGAGTCTTACATACCCCCGGGTACCTATAAAAGGTTTCCCCTCCTCAAAGAAAAACAAAAAAGCTAGGCATCTAACGATCTGATGCTTTATCCGTAAGGCCATGTGAAGAAAACAAAGGAAACGTTGTGTGCTTAGAAGAGTATCGGCTGTCTATCTGGAAGTAAACGGCACTTTGGTAAAAATACTCGAATGATGGCCTAGTGTAGTTCTCGAGTGCTATTAGAAATGAATTCAGACCAAGAAAGAAATTGCTAGTGAAAGGTACTTCTCGAAGTGTGTTTCTCGTTGGGTATTTCAAAATCAAGGAATCCGCAATTAAATGGAACAGTTTTGCTCAAAAGTTGTGGAACGACATCAGACCGATTGGAATAGGCACTTTCCTTTATTTCTGTTAGTGTATCCTAATAAATATTTTTTTCAAAAAATTTTCAACTCTTTCAGATTCCGAAATCTAGATTGTTCCTGCTCCATTTGGTCCTTTTCAATATTTCCTACTTTCGCATGTTTTTCTTGTATACTAATGAGCTATATGAAGCTCCCGTCATAGCCTAGAATCATGTCTATACAGAATTAATGTTTTTCCGAAGTGTTCCCAGATGTATAGGTTATTGACAGCGATATTTATCTAAAGCTGTCCACAATCAAATAGTTTTCTTCTTTTGTTATTGGTAGTAGCTTATGATCACCTAACGTTTCTATCCTGTTAGCAAAATTTTCTTTGTTCTATAACCTTAAAAAACGATAATTGATTCTAACTTTGTAGCCTTGTTCAAAAGTGTCTACAACAAAGTAGATATCGATGCTCCGTGTATAAGAATTAGACATGGCTGCAATATTTTTTTTTTGTTGATTATCTAATATAACGTCTTTATCTATTATTTATCCATTTAATTTTATTTTGCGCTGACCATCCATGTTTTTAATATCATAAAACCAGTAGTTTATTTCCATTTCAAAGCAGCAACGGCGGTTCTCTCAACTTTCTGATCATCGAAATTTCAAACTGTTATTAAACATCGACGTCGCGGGAGCCATTTGTAACGTAGCCGGCAAATTCGACCGGAATAAATTTATTATGGCACCTATGAAACGGACACTTGCTAGTGGAACCGCAACGGGGTGAGCTTGAGCTATTTTAGTGCCGCATTCAGAGGGATAAACGTCTACCCAAGATTTGTAGCTTCGTGCGTGTTAGGACTAGACCACGCTTTGTATAAATAATTACGTTGCACATTTGCTGTTGTTTAAGCGAGTACAAGCTGGTTGAAATGGGCACACAATGCATTCGGGTATTCTCTGGTTTAATACGTATACTACTGTAATTTTGCGTAAGCTACTTCTTACTAAACGTAAAGTGATATCGATTTCATCATTAATGGTTGTTTTGTTTAAAACTTCCAAAACCTAATACCCTTTCTAACAAATTATCTGCTAAGTATTGCACACATCTTGAATGTGGAGTGCAAAGACTGTATGTACCCTTAGTGGAGGGTATCACACAATGTGGTTATTACATTTTATAATATTGGTGAAAACGTATAATCTAACTTGAAGAGGTTAAGCCAAAATGTTGGTATAGACATGTAGATGATACTTTTGTTATTTGGCCCCACGATATAGAAGAGTTAGGTAGGTTTCTAAATCATTTGAACAGTTTAAACCTGACATAAAATTTACTATGGAATTAGAACGAAATGGTGGTTTACCTTTCTTGGATATCCAGATTTAGAGTAAACACTGGAAAGTTAGGACACACGGTTTAAATAAAAATATAGACGAATTGGTTAAGGCTTTCGCGGCCAGGTGATGAACTGTTGTCCTGATTCGGGTCTAGAGGCCGTCGTCGGTTGGAATTGCTTCCTAACGTTTCGCTAGCACGAGTGGTAAGCTCCTTCAGAGGTCCTTCCATCTCCGGTGCTGGATGTAGACTGTCTACATGGATGGAAGGACCTCTGAAGAAGCTTGCCACTCGTGCTAGCGAAACGTTAGGAAGCAATTCCAACCGACGATGGCCTCTAGACCCGAATCGGGACAATAGCTTAAAAAATAGAATTTTTAAGTATCCTAACGACACAATCAACGTGCCTGCTTTGAGGATAGAACATACATCCACGTTCAGTACCTACAATAATATTCCTTTGATATGTCTTTAAAATATGCCAAGCCTGCATGCATCCCTTACCTCTTCGACGTTTATTGTAACCATTCCATAATGGAAGGCGACCAGTTTTTTCGATGACACTCGACCTAAAATGTGGGTTTTACGCAACTTCAGAAGTGACAGCCAGTTTTCCACAACTTATCTCCCGTTTTGTCGTAAGTGTTTCATAATAGATAGTCCCAATCACAAGATAGTAACTGTAGAGATGCTGCTGACTGAATAGGCCAGCTCTCTATCGACATATAGTAACCAGCGCATACGAGAGCATTAACTGAAGCGTACTTCTTCACGTCAAATGTGCTATACTGCACCATCAGGGCCGTATTAAAATTTCAGGTCAATGTTGCATATTTACATCAAAGTTTATGAAATGTAAGGCTACTGAACGCCACTTGGCGTTTTTATAGCCAAGTCGCTCGTCGCTCGTTATTTTGAAGCATCAGAGCAGACTTCTGCTACAGTGGCCAGACCAGTAGCTAATTACAATAATGACAAAGTTATTCTTACCTGTATAATATGTATGTCAGGTTGATGTACTGTCAGATAACAGGTCACGTCCTTTAGGAAGTAATACCCATTAACAGCTGGTGGCTGACTGATGACATTGCAATCTATTTCTCTACTAACTTCATACCAAGCCTTTGCTATACATATAGGCAAAACCAGTTCTATGTCATGCTGTCTGCATTATACCTAAACGACACTGATGAGCTGTAATGACAGCGAAATAGATCTATCTGTATTTGGTTGCGGTGCAGACAATATAGCATAGACATGGATTTTTAGATATGTGTTTTACGATACAGCCAGAAAAACTCATTCCTGAGGATGGATCGGAGACACAACAAATCTGTTTATATTATTATTAGGGCGCTACGCGCTATTGTGAAGAACTACTCCTTAAATAATTATTGTTATCTGCTCAACAAATTATTTTATTTAATTATGTCTTCATTTAGGTGTAAATTTTGTAGGTAGATGATTTCGAGTTAGTTGCCAATATTCCACCCACTGTTGTCGTGGGCATCTTCAGAGTTGGGTTTTTTGTTCGCGCGGTGACAACTACGCCTCCGATGAACTCAGCTCCTGAATATGCTTACCACGGCAGTGGACGAAACATCAGCGAGAAAAAAATCGCCAGGACCATTACCAACTAATATGGAATCATTTACCAGTTCGAACTCCGGCAGCCAAAGTCTCAGTCGCTATATCAGACTAGTCCTTTGTTKACAGAAGCATTTAGCACAACACGCAGTTTTACAATAACATAATTTCAGTGAAAAATGTAAGTGCGACATTGGAATCACCTCTTTTGCAACACATCCCGAGTATACGGATGTAGGTACCGCTTGTACGTTCTGCTTTATCTGAAAATGAATGCGTTTGCTTAATTGATACAGATGACGTTATAGAATGAGCCTTTTACATGCCTTTTCTAGATGTTTCTAATATGTTCTCTTGCGATCTACAAATGTTTATATTTGTATCCAAATCATTAGTAATAAACATTGCTCTAAATTACTTCGTTATAAGAACAAGGCCCGTTGTATCTACTACCAGTAGATAGTGACGAGAAAAAGAGAAGTCTTCACACCTATTCATAGCTGAAATTGATAATGTTGACGTTCTTAATCTTTCGCTAAATCGGCAGTACCGTTTGGAAGCATTGTTCCCAAGGCTCTTCACACTGATCTTTTTCTAACAATGAGGAAAACAAGTTGGGAGATAGGAGATCATCCTACGTACGCTTTTTAGTGGATTGTCCATCTCACTACTCCAAAATTCAACTAACTCTCTTGCTACAACCAATTTTTCACCGTGTAATTTTCGCCTACCTCAGTATTTTAGGATGGTCAGAGCTAGGTTTTGTCGTGGAGGTTATTACATTACGCGTCAGGATGGAGTTGTTGCATTAAAAGGATGCAACAATGAATCACTGGTTGATTTTCATCATTGGATATTTACCTGGTCCCAGAACAAGCCAGTCGCCAGCTACTTTTTGAAGGCGTTGTCTGACTTGGGCCTTTATGCTTCATTCAAGGCTATTTTAAATTAACAAATTTTTCCCCAAATCTGTTGATCGGGGAAAGAAAAAGGTATAAGTTTGGTTTTGTCTGTGGCTGAATGAATTAAGCTCCTGCTACTCTGGTTTGAGTGTCCTTTTGCTATAGAGTACGTCAATGAATTATCTCTAGCTGCTCTTTAATGCTTTTCGGAGAAGGATGTTCCTTAATAAAGAATTTTATAAACAAACTAGTTCAATGTTCGCTACGAAAAAAAGAGCATACAACTAATGGAATCTGCGCAGTTCTCGGCCATCGCGTGAAATTTAGAGCTTTGGTTTCTTCGACTCCTTCTTGAGTTTGCTCAGAATTCAATACAAGTTTCGCGACACTTGCCAAACCTGTTTACGCCGTCTTCAGAAAAAAAAATATATAAAGTTTTGACGATTGCCGCCTCACAGTCTGCAGGTTATAAATTCCATCTCATTTGCTGTTTACGTCCCGGTCACGACGAGGCGGTTGCCGTGTACGGTTTTACCCTTATTTTACGCCCCAAGAGTTCATTCCCACTCGAAACGGATGCAATCTAGTGCAAGCACTGTTTTAGTTCGCGAGGCGGAGGGCATTTTCAACTTCGCGTTACATGTAAAACTGCAAGGAACACGGGTCTGCATGTATACATGAACCTGCTGCATGCCGGAGATGGAATTCATCCGATAGACGGCGACGGTAGTTTTCTCGAAAGAAATGCATAAATTCTGGACGAAAATAGTTTGCGTTCGATATATGAGATTGTTAACTAAGGTTGGGCGCGCCGTAGAGTACAATATAAGTTGAAATATACGCGGCAACATATCAGAGCGGCCTATCAGCTTGCGTTTCATTAACATTTATGTATAAGAACTTCGCCTATAAGAAGCTGAACCTACATATACTTGAAACCAGACAATGGAGCCTCCAGTACACCAGCACTTATTAATGTGTCTGGTCGTCGACTTATTCAGAACATCGATTACCTCCTGAGGTGTATCATTCCACGATACTTGTACAGCATCATGAATTCATGCTAGAATCAGTGGAGGGGGCGAGCTGAATTGTAACTGTACCCATTATACCCCGACGTCTTTGGCGGACAATCGATCAAGTAATCTTATTCTTGGGTAAGGAAACTGACCGAAATTGTTAGGTTCAAAGTAGTCAAATGTAGCTCTGGCTACACGTCGCCGTATATTGCCTCGTCGAGAAATGTATTGGGAAGGGTTTTTGGTGGAGTAAAACGTGTGGTTCCACTACTTCCTGAGCATAAATAACGCTGCAGTCATACTACCTCAGATGAAGACTAAAGTTGATTTGCTGCTATCAGCACACCGTTACACCGACGGTTTCCGCTCAAAATGGTGCTGATAGACTTCTCCAAGGCCTTCCATACTTTTAATCACGACCATATTGTCCATCATGTAAGTTTGGAGTCAGCTAATGTAAGGTTGTTGGATAGATATCTTCGCGATAAGCTACAATTTGTGCGGATTGGGAAGTGAAATGTCTGGGGCTGTATTTACTGTGTATGATGTGCTACAAGGATCCGCATTGGGGCCACTGTTGTTTAGTATTTACACGCCTGTGAATGTAGATGGCGTTCAACGTCGTCGGTGCCAGTTTTACGCTGATGATGCCCAATTTTATCTTCATTTTGATGGGCATGGTATTGATCTTGCTTTTCACGGGATAAGTACGGATTTGCGGGCCTTTTGTGATATGACAAAGAAGCATGCACTGATTATAAACCCTAAGAACACTATTCTGATGTTATTTGGTAAGTCATCTGGAGGTATTTCTAGACATCAAGTTTTGGATCGCTTAATTATGTTTGTAGATGGTGTTAAATTGCTGTGTGTAGAGGCAAAAGGTCTGGGACTTATGTTTAATATAAATCTAAATTTCATTTTACCCAGACATCTAATTCAGAAGGCCTTTGGGAATTTGAAATTAATTTATAACTTCAGGAAACAACTGGACAGCAAATCAAAGATACTTCTCTGTGAAAGTTTGGTATTGTCGCGTTTTAAGTACTTTGCGTGTCTGTATGACCCTTGTCTTCGTAGGCATGATAGGAAGCGAATCCAGGTTGTACAGAATTCATGTCGTACCTACAGCATGTAAGCTGCGACTGGTTCCATGGCTGTATATGTTGACAAGACGATACCTGCAGGCTGCTCCACCATATTTGTATAATAAAATTCGCTTTAGATCTAATGTMCATAATACCAGCATTCGTCGAAAAGATTTWTTTCTTTTCCACTTCATCGACACTCTTTTTTTTTCGAAAAAGTTATTCGTACGATGTTGGTAGGGTGTACATACAACGGTATACCTAATGAATTAAGGACACTTTCTGTAGACGCATTCAAGCGTAGGCTATAGCGATTGCTGCTGGATTTGTTTTAGCTTGTGTGGCTTTGTTGTATTTTTATTACATTTAATTTCCTATTTTGTTTCTGTCTCTATTATTATTTGACTGTGGGGAGTAAAAGGGAATAGGGAAGGAAGGACAGAAGTAGGTAGAAGGGGCAAACGGGGTGCCTGCCGCTGCTAACTGATAGTTGCTGTTGAATTGCATATTTCTTTTTGTTGTTGTATTGTATGTTGTGCATGTGCCGGTACAAACTAATCACTACATTTGTGACTGTTCTGTTGTGTAACTCCATATTCGGTGGTAAATCATTTACATCCCAGTAGGCCCTCTACATTTTGTAAACCACTGGTCTACAAGGATCCTCGTAAGATTGATGTGATCCTTTAGAACCAAAGGTACCTCAGTACTTCGTGCAATCTAAAAAAGTAACGTCTAAAATCAAGACCATGCCCATGATGAGGCTATTTCGACAGATATGTTTACGATGTAGAGTCCAATTGTCATACAAAGAAAACCGAGATACCAGAATCCCAAGAGTTATGAGGGTTGATCGGGAGATCAGTGAGCTTTAGCAGATAGTTGGCAGGTTTGCTTGTTTTTTTTCTACGGTATTTACCGCTCTTCATCAGCTTATGAGCTTCGAAAATTTGATAACACAGTGCTTAGGGTCTAATTAAGTTTTGAGGGATGATCTGTGGGCTCTGAGGAGGTTATAGTGGTGGTGAGGCTGAATAATATGACGGCGAAGATTCCGGCCTTTTTCGTTAGGGGCTGCGTGGACTTGCTACAGTATTTTAGCGCTCACTTGATTCAAGTGTGTTTCATGACCAATAAAAAAGAGCTAAGCTCTGCCCAATGTGTAAGAGTGGATATGCATCGCTACATATTATAAAACAAACTCCTCCTCCACGTCTATCTGTCTGTCTGTCTGTTCGCGATAAAGTTAAAAACTACTAAACTGATTTTCATGTGGTTTTCACCAATAGATATAGTGATAGTGATATAGTGATAGGAAGGTTTGGGTACATAAGTCAAGGTTGTGTGTAAATTGGTTGAAATATAACGATAATTGCTGGAATTGTCGGAAAAAGCCAAGCGCATAAATAATAATCATGCGGAACAAGTGCGAAATTCCAGATTATAATAAGGAAACGACTTATATTGTTTTTCAACTGTCATGGAATGAAAAGCAATTTGTGATGCATAATCTAATTTATCATTAGGTAAAGCTCTCAATATATCACCTAATCTGGGAATATGGAACTAATAAATGCGAGCATTAACATATTAACGCCATAACTCGCTTTATAATGCATCAGACGTGTCCACGTTAATATCACATAATTTTTTTAGGCATCATATTTCTGCATCATCCTTTACTTAGTACACTTCTCAAGTTACTGGCCAGCAAAGTTAGGTCGACATGATCTACTCGTATACTTCTCACAAGCTTTCGACCGATTGGATCAAGGGATTTTCCTTCCTAAATTCAAATTTTTGGTTTTAGTAAGGCACTTGCTAAATTTTTCTTTTTCTTTCTCTGCAGGATAGCAGGCTGTATGTAAAATTCACTGAACTTCATTTTTATTAGAATTTGTTGGTTTAGGTGTTCCGCAGGGTTCAAACTTCGGTCCACTGTTATTCCTGATTTTCATAAATGATATTCCAAATATCGTGTTATGCGGCAAACTTTTATTTGCCGACCATTTAAAGATTTATACAAACATTTCCACAATATATGACTGCACTCGACTTCKGGAGTACCCTATGATGTTCTGTAAATTTCCTGGATCCCCGGATCTTTAAAGTTAGGGATTTGGAAGTTTTGTTTGACAGATGGCACATTTCAGCTTCTTCGATTTTAGGATTTCCGATAAGCAATTGCTGTATTTMTAATGATATTAGGTCTTTGAAATATCTTTTTGCTTTGTCTGMCCATAGTAGACTAGAATGTGCGTCAATAGTATGGGCGCCATCCTGTCAGATTTGGATCAAGGGGTTAGAGCAATTTCAGCGCAAATTTCTTAAGGTCTTAGCTTATAAGTGATTCTGATCAATTGTCTCGGCTAACGCTATAGAAATTTGAGTTTTTGATTACAAGGCGAAAGGTACCATAAGCGTTGTTTTTCTTTGACATTGACTCTTCAGAGATGTTGGGTCAACTGAACTTCCTTGTTCTGCATTCGTGTCTGTGTCAATCGTCTACCACTTATTGTTCAAGGCAATGGGTTTAGCAAAATATGTAGTATTGTTTGTGACTTAAACAATGCAGACAACGTTTTTCGTGTTTGGCCTTAAAGGAAACGCCGGTCTCTTGCAAACACACTATTCTCTCTTTATCAAACTACTTGGGGACTATTCTTCTTGCTTTAGGCATGCTCAGAAATACCACTACAGTCAGTCAGAGACTGTGATTTTAGTCTGTTGTACCAATATGGCTGAAAAATTTATAAACGTTGTTTGAGTAGAACGAAATTGCATGTTTAAGAATTTTTACGGTGTTAAACGCTCATTCAAAATTAGTTTAAAATGTGATGGTTTAACTACTGTTAGGAGCTTTCTTTCGTTTATCAAACAATAAATCCCCTGAAGTCAAAATAAGGTGACTGTACTATATAGCCCATTCTACAGCCCGATAGTCAAAGAAAAACCTTTCTTTTACTTCTTTCACTTAAAATTAATCGGTTAAGCTGTACAGATGTAGTCAGGTTTGCTCGTCTAAATAATATCTTTTCCTAGATTAAACTGCAACATTGTTCGTTCATCTGCGTTATAAAACCTTGGCAGATGCAAAATTCCTTTGTTACAGTGTTTGCGGCGTGTTCTTTTATTAAGCAGCATTTTTGTTTATGAGCAGCATATCTGTCACTGCCGCAGCCCTCCCTCCTGTTTATGTTAGAATTTACGTCATATATTGCGAATATTTGCGTCCATAATGGTGTACGAGTGCACCTGAGTATTCTTTATTACCTGCACAACCACATCTCGAGATTTATTCCTGTTTCGCATGCTTACAGCGAATATATTTACACAACGGTGCACTTCCGTTTCAGGTGCACCGTTCATTAATTTGCTTTTACAGCGGTAATTAAAACTGCAAGACGAGTGTGTCAAGTGAAATTGTATTATTTGTGAATGTTACAGTGAAGTGTAGCACAAGAGTTTCCTAATTCTACTGGGTTTAAACTGACCGAAAATATCTCACACGTGTTATTTAACGCACTCACTTTATATGTAATCAAAAATTGGTGGAGGCGCCAGGTTTGTGCAGCTAGTAACTCGTGTAACATGTGAAAAAGCGAAAAAATTTTTTATATTGTTACACTTTTAAGAAGTGCTAACAATCATAACTCCGTTACTTATTGTCCAATTTTACTGAAACGAAAAGTAAATTAAATAGTAATGCTTCTGACGATACCGAGATCAGTAGTCTCGTCCCGGTCTCGTATACGAGACCGATACTGATATTAAGGTACCCGAGACCGATGCGATACCGAGACTCGTGGTTTTCGAGAGCCTTGTGCTTTTAGATTTTGTATATGAAAGGGGGATTAAAATGTTTGCACTAGTTGACGATAATTTCGAATTTGAACACTTCAAATGTAATTAACACAATTATCATGTTTGTATTTCAGCTCACAACATTTTCATAATACAATATGATTATTTACCTAATTCTACTACTTATATAATTCTAGTAGTGTTTTAATTCAAATAGTAATAAAATAGTAAGTGGTAAAGCTCTGCAGATTTTATAGTGAGTTTTTATCTGAAAGAATTCTGACCGAATTTAACAAAAGATTACCGGAGGTAAAATTTTTACAAGCATATTTGGATAAAAACCGAAATACCAATCTTAATCACCTGTAACCACCTCCGTGTAACTGCAGAAGTAATATCTAAAGATATTTACTATTCACTTTAGCTGTTTTTGAGGGCTATCTCCATATTTTTAATATCGCATTTGATGATATTCTTGTTAAAAAACATAGCGGGATTTAAAAGATATTAGAAGTACCATCAGAAATCCGAGACCGAGACAAAGTAGACCCATACCGACCGATACCAAAGAAACTGTGCAGTTCCAAGACCGAGACCGAAACCACACAAGTCTTGGTCTCGTAGACCCGAGACCGAATCACTATCAAATAGCATCAAAAATACTACAAAATAGTAATGTTTTTTTCCATTTCTTTTCATTAAGATTAAGCTAGAGACTTCCTTATTTTAAATATCAACGTACCTGTATATTCTTGCTATATACGGAGAGGATTTTTTTTCTGAACCCAACGATTCATGTCAATTTTTGATTCACAATTCAATGTCAATTTTTGATACACAATTATGAAAAAAAAAGCTTAATATGTACAAGTATATGACTGTTTTCCTAATCAGTTTCGATTTGTAAATAAGGGTTAAAGCCAAATTTATTGCCTTGCATTTATTTCAATAGATTTTCAGCTTATTATTTTCTTCCGTGAATTTTGTTCAACCCCGAAAATATAAAACTCGCAACATGGTAACGAAGTCGAATAATATGTTAACGTTTAATACCATAAAATAATAGAGGATTTAACATGAAGCAGTAGTATGAGTTAAAGGTTACGCCATGGCTGCTTTGATACCGACCAAGTGCAATATATTCTCTAACCTAGCGCCAGAGATAAACTTTTATCGAATATTCTACAAACGAAAAGTAGCACATACCATCAGGAAGTGTAACATTAAAAATGCATTACCTACATCTTGCAAGCTATTAAACTGCATAAAGCGTGCTAGTAAGCTCTCGCGTTTCGCCTTCACATCGTGCAGAATCCTTGATTAAGGCAATATCATACATATTTATTTCTTATTTGGAGTTTCCTTTCCCAGCTCTTCTCTTGTAGAGTATCCTTTACGACGTAGAAATTAAATTTTGTGAGTGGTGTATGTATGTGTGTCTTGTAGAATATTGAGAATTATTATAGTAAGAAGCCATCTTAATGATAACTGTTCTTGCATTCGGGTAACGAATAGGAATGCGATGTTCTAATATCTTTCAGTTCTTGTATATATTATTTACCTTAGACTGTTGAAGTGCGTTTGTTTTGTTGTTGCTTTTATTTGTAGAATGTTTAAGAAATAATAATCAAGTGGATATAATCAAACTATCAATGTATTAGTCGATAAAATCAATCACCAATCAACTAAAAAGCTTTAAATCAAGAAACCAAATGGTTTGAAACATTATCGCAGTAAAGGAAATTAATGTAATATCATTTAGTATGAATCAAACGACTTTTTACACGAAACTGTATCTGAACCCCTTTCCAGTAGTTTTAACATCGTCTAGTTATTTCAGGCTTCTCATCAATGCTTTTAAGGCATACTTGACGGACATGATTCCAACCAGACTCACGCATCATCGTTAGAGCTATCACAGTTTTGAAAAGGTCGACAGACATCATTTTGGGCTCGGCAGCATCCCCCAGTAGATTTGGCGCCTAACAATAACTTTTCATCCCCGAACATTTCTTTGAGTTGTTTAACCGACTTGTCGAAGGTGAGATCTTGAAGCATGGTTGGAGATACATGACCACAAAGTTGAATATATTTCTTTTCACCAGGTTTCTCCAATATAAGATCTACCCGTTGCTTGTACAACAAACCAGTATCTTCGTCCTCAAAAATATGTTTAAACCAACAGTACTATCTAATGGTTAAACCGTGATGAGGTTCATGATTAAATACATTGAGGCGTAAAGCGTAATTTCCGTAATTAGATGACTTTGGTGCTGCATTGGAAGAAATTGACGATAACCTTTTGAAAGGTTCGTTCATTCCAGCGAGCTTTGCAGTTTGATTTCGTTGAATTGTTGAGGCAACTCCTTCAAGAATAGTTGTCAAAGTTACTTTGTGCATTTAAAAAATGTAGGTCCTGGTCAACGGCGCCAATTGTTGTATATGTATTTGAAGGTTTATCAGAATAGCGGATTAATTTCTAGAAGTTCTTTATTTATTTCAATCAGTGTCAAAATTAAACAGTGCCCAAAACACAAACTGTATTACCACTTAATACTACTACTACTGTATTACTACTCTGTTTAACGACATACGACACAACATTTACTTAAAAAAATCCTAAAACTTTTAGCTTATAACTCAGACCATTTGGCTCGATTTAATAGCGTTTCCATGGTCCGATTGATAGACATAAGAGCACATGGTGACAGAGGTTTTCTATAAATGGTTCATGCAACGCGGGCGGCGTTGATTTCTGAATTCTTTGTGCCGCCTTTTTGTAACTGCTGCCAAGCTACAATAAGCATGGCGATAGTACTGAAGGTTGCATATCAAATTACAGTTACCAAATTGATGGCTTTATTTAGATTTTCCAACAATTTACGGTTCTACTTTTTTAACATCTTTGTGTCCACCATAGTATAAACCTAAAAGTTGTACGAATGCTGAATGCGTTTTCTCGCATTAAAATATATCAAATAATTAAAAAATCTACAGATGACAAGTATACTTCAAAGCAATAGTTATGTTCACTTTCCCGAGAGGCGGCAAATTGATTTAATCGATAAATTCTAAACGCCCTGGATGCATGAATACTTTATAGAAAACCTGTAAGTATTAGTTTTACTGGAAAACATGTTAGGTGCACATGTTTGTGTTTACAAGCTCTTCAGCCTTATTGGTGCCTCGAATTTGTGTTATGTTCAAAACAAAATAGGCAAAACTTAGGCTTTCTACCTGGCTATAGTGGCATTTATAAAACCTTTGATTTGTAATTATGTCCATAGTGAAAGTGAGAAGATATGAAATTTTGGTGAACTTAGCAAGTTTGATAGAGGGTGAATAGTGGGTCTGCGAGAAACCGGTGTAACTTTAAGAGATGTTGCTATTGTAACGAACATATCTAAACACGGTAGTTGTTGTACTTGGTTCCACAAAGGCGAATACGAAGAGTGAGAGATACAGTGTTTGCGAAGAACTATAACCTAGTGGAATTGTGTAAAGAACAAGTATGGTGGAATTAGAACTAGGAAGTCCATACTGTTGTCTTTAGCGGCGGATCTAGATTTGTTGGATACCTTCTTGTTTATTTATATATGACATTTTATATAGGTTTGGATATTTGTTTTCCTCTTGATTTTTATATCTAATAAATTAAAGTAAACAATATTGATATACTAAGGCCAGATGATCAGTAGAGGAAGTTACTACGAGTGGTTATCTTACTGTAAGATTTGTTTCACGAAATATTGGGCTCGATATATGGTAAATACTGTGTCACTCCAGGCCGCTTAATATTTGAACTGATTTATTTAATTTCTGGCTTTGCCAATGCTGACTTATTCGATTTCACGCCTCGCCCTGTGCTTTCTTGCGTGTACAAGAGCTTTACCCGTAAATTCCGGGAATGCCCTTAAATGTCGCCGATTAACTTAATTTTACGAATGGCGAGGCTTTTAAAGCCGGCAGAAGTGTGCTTTAAAATGCCAATAGTGGCCTACCTGATGCAGCCTTTCCCTCCGGGTATATCGCCGTCTACGTGCTCTCGCGTAATTGAAGGGGAAAATTGCATCCGCGTCTTGTGCGACTGCATCCTAATAATGACAGCGGGAATATCCGGTGGCCCTGTCGTCGCGAACATCTTTGGAACCTAATTAGCTGATTTGTCTGTTTACCAGCGAGCGGCAGGGAATTTCGCGCGGAGTAATTATCAGCTGAGAAAAGCGAAAAGCTCGAGGGTAAGAAAGAAAGGATGTCGCTTTCTGGTGCTCCTTAGCTCCAGGGGGAATCCCAGAACACACCATACTGTGGTGTAAATTACGTAAAATTGTGACGTAGAACTAAGGACATCCAGTACGTAATACTTGTTTTAGTGCCTTGTATACTAATTTGGTGAAAATTGGTAATGAGTCGGCTAGCGGTGACTTTACGAACTACGACGTAGGTTGGCAGAATGGTCTATTAAACAAGTTTAGACCATGAACATTGCCCGTTATTGCTGTTCGTGGCAGTGACGTCATAACGGTGACGGGCGACAGATTTGGAGCGCGAAATCAGTGCTTACGTGTATGTTTCCCATTTTCCCAAGCTTAACATTAGAAGAATGTGCTGTATTTTTTTTGCTCTGTGGCTGCAAGTTGTACAATGGAAAACGGACATCTGCTGTCAAAACTGTGGAGTATATAGCTCCACACGTTCTCGAAATATGAACCACTGGGCCTAATTCTATTAGACAAAATTAAACATGTTGAGAGCTTATAATAAAATTGTTGATTAAAAGCTAGTTATTGCAGCTGGGGTATACCTAGTGAGGATATATTTTCTGAAAATCGAAGCAAACACTAATAAAACCAGGTGCAATTCAATTACCTTTCGCATTTAAAAAAATCTTAAACCAGACAAAATTATTTAGAAATAATCCCTGAGAGCAGGTTTCAAAAATCTTTTATTGTAGATATACCTGATAATTGAATAGAGTTTAGTATACACATTATAACGCCTGAAATTCTTTAACTTAAAATTTAATTTATTACGATCAAGGGCGGTTTTTTTGTTTGATACATCATCCAAACAGTTGTTTCCAGAAATATACGGACCAAGTAAAATTCGAATAGAAGAATGATAAATAATATAAACTTTGAGTGTGCAGTCGAAAAGAATATGATGACTAAGAAAAATTAAGAAAGTCACCTGATGGATAGGTAGTTAGGTTATTTAAACTAGTATTATTCATTCATAAATAAAAATTTATATTTTCGTTCTCTTTAAGCGCATTTGTAAACGTAAATTACATTTAGTTACAATGTAGGTACTGCCGAAAAGCTTAACCTACAATAAGTGCCTGTGTAGAGGATTACAATTTATATGTTGTACCAGAAGATGTTAACGTGCTAGGTCCCTGGATGTTTTTGTTATAATGAGAGAGAAACGTATAAATTTTAAGCACTTATTTTAGATTGTCTTTCAACAATAGATTGCAACTTAATGTAATTTCGGTTTGTAATACTTGCGAAGCAATGCGAAGGAGTGTAAGCTACTCAAATAAGCATAGTAACACTTCTAAATATTGCATTATACTATAATTTTGCTCTGAACATTGAGTGTTACTGTGTATTTTTAGTGGTTTACGTTCCTTCGTATAATTTAGTATTATAACCCAAAATTAGATTTAGTTGCAATCTATTGTTTAAAAACAACCTAAAAGAAGTGCTGTAAATATTACACGTTTCTCTCTCATTATAACGGAAACATCCAGGGAACCAACCCATTACCATTTTCTGGCAAAACTGGTAAATTGTAATGCTCCACACACGTACTTAGTGTATGTCCAGCTTTTCAACAATACATTGTATCTAAATGTAATTTCGGTTTGTAATACTTGCTAAGTAAAGCGAAGTAGTGTAAGCTACTCAAAAATACACAGTAACACTTTAAAATACTCTTTAACACTAAAAAATTACACCAAACGCTGAACTCCCTTACGCACATTATGACAACTAAGTAGGTTGGTTTGGATCGGGGATCTTGACGTACCGCAGCAATAGCGTAATATAATATAATATAGCGTAATACGGCAGACTGCTGACCTTTTATATTGATGCACGTTCCTAATTCTTACAATTGTCCGGAGTGTTCGAAAACTTTTAGGAGTCCCATCGTAGATGCCATCAATATTTGATATCCAGGACATCTGGGCTAAGTAAATGCCATAAAGCTAAATGTAATAATAGTAATAATAATCGTTAATTTTATAAGCTAAAATTTAGATGCGAATCCAGTCGTGCTGTTTGACGGAAGTGGTTTGCAACAGTAATCAGGATATATTTCCTCCAATTCTCCTCTTAAGTTTCGACCACAATTAAATGAAGCTAGTAGCTTTTTTTTAAACGTACTAAATTTTTAATAGGGTTATAATAGGTGATTTGTATATAGTAGGTTCATGCATATTCCTTTATCTACATTTTGATTATTAATAAAGACCTCCCATGCAAACAGAATATTAAAATCTGTTATTATTTTTGACAGCTGAAAGAGAACTTTAATATATCTACATTTACTTGGACATGCATTAAAGGTAAATGTTCTGGAAAATATCCTTTCAATATTTTATATTTGAGCTTGGGTCACTGACACTAATTTGCTGCTCGATCAATAATCGATCAGCCACTAAATTACTTATTACTTACATTCGAATGCAAATGCTAAAGGGTTTGAGATCCATTCGCATGATAGATAACTTGTGCTCGTTAACTATTCCACCAATGTTTATTTCTCAACGTTAAACAGTATAAGAATAGTTAAAGCTGTTTTCTTTGTTACAGGATAGTTTGCATCAGAAGGCACATTCATAATGGCGGTGAGTTATATTTCATTTTTGTTTTGTTTTTGTCTTATATGTAGGTTTAAGTTTAGCTTCAATTGTATTTAGTGGGTTAGTTAGCTAAGTGGATTATTTAGTTTGCTTTGCTTAACAGACCAATAATGATATGTTTTTTCGTTTACAACTTAAAGTAAATTTTGCGAAAGTAAGTATACTTACTTATAGTACATATACAGGGTCGCTACAAAGTATGGAACCAGCAGGATATTTCGTTCGGCCGATTTTTCTGAAATTGTGTATGGGCCTATGGGTAATTAAAATGCATTTTCTGCAATTTTTTCAACTCATGTCAGCTTTCGTTTCCGAGATATGGGCGCAAGTTGAATTTTTTAAATGAGAAGGGGGGGTCAAAAGACACATCATTGAAAATGATATTTTTCCTGATTTCAAAAATGTATCACACTTGTACAATTTATTGCTTCTGAATTGAGAAAAGTGTAAATACAATAATTGAGTCTGACAAAGAACGAAAAGAATGAAATAATTTTCTTTATCGCTAAAATGGACAAAACAGCTAGGTTTTACCATTTTTCCTTGACTGGTAATTACTTTCGTCTAGTTTGATCAATTTATTATATCTGGTACCCAAAAAGTAAAAAAGAAAAATACGATTCCATGAGGAATGCAGTATTTTTCAGATTTACATTACAGAAGAAGTTCAAAATGTTCACCATTTACTTCCGGGCAGTAATGCTGCCTTAAGTAAAAGTTTTCTAATGTTGTTTGTAGTATATTTGGAGGTAAGTTCTGAATTTCTGCCCTGATTCGTCCTTTTAAATCTTTTGCATTATGTGGCCGATCAGCATAAATACGATTTTTCAGATACCCCCACAGGAAAAAGTCAAGCGGCGTCAGATCAGGGGAACGTGCTGGTTATTCTATCGCTCCGCGCCTACCAATCCATCTGTCTGGAAATATTGCATTCAAATCTAACTCTGACTGCTGGGACAGTGCACTATCTTGCTGAAACCATATCTGTTCAGAAGGGCGGCGCAGCTTTTTCACGATAAGGGGACAGGCGAATAGGTTCTGGTATAATGTGTTCGCTCAAGAGCTGTATATACTTAACCGCATTCAAATTTCCATCGATGAAAAAAGGTCTAATAATGTGCTCACCGATAATACCACAAATATTAACTTTCTGAGGGGGTTGTGTATGGACTGGTTCCATAAAATGTGGATTTGTGTCCGACCAATATCTGCAATTATGTCTATTCACATTACCATTGAGGCAAAAAGTCGCTTCCACAGGAAACATAATCAATTTTAAAATGTATCTATCTTCATCTATCTACGTTCATAGCAGTTTCGCAAACTTCGCTCGAAATCATCTTGGCTCAGTTCTTGTAATAAGTGAATTTTGTATAGATTAAACCTTTCTTTTTTAAAAATTTTTTGAACAGATCTTCTGCTAATATACTTTCTTTGCTCGTAGCAACCTCGTTTGTTTGAACTTGTGTCAGGCAAATTTTGAGGTTCTTCGTCTTTGACAAAGATTACAGGTGTAATCCGAACGTCAGACTATTAACTTTTTGTCAGTGTTTTCAAGAGACAGCGATCTATCCGACAAAATATTATCATAAAATTAAACAAAATTAAATCACTTTAGTCTTAAAGTAGTACGTTTCGCCAGTAGAATAGGCATCATCAAAAGCGAACCTTCGTTTCATGTTTTGAACCACTAATAAATAAAATGTGGATATAGCCTCGTTACTGTTGTTGTGTTATTTATGCCTTTTGAACACAATTACCTCATATTCTTTAGAAATTTCACGAAATGTATCGCAACTGCTCGACAACAAAAATAGAAGGAAATAGCAGTAATTGAGAGAGCGGTTCAGCGTGAGCTATTATTTAAGTTTCGCACATCCGGGAGCCGTATTGCCGGCATCCAGGGACTCTTGACATCATCCGACACGTTCGTATAATTTATAAGCGAAAAGTGCAATTTTCAGACCGAAACTTGTGTCGCCTGGGCGTAAGCGCGCGATCTTTAATATTGCAGTTTAAGGACGTCCAACGTAGTACGTATGCCGGCTTTCAGGAGAGAATGATAAAGAATTGTATTATCTACTTATATACAAGCTTCTTACAACGTCTCTCGCCGTTTATGGCTCTCTTTACTTGGTCTTTGTACGATAAAGGCAAAATATTATCTCGCGAGAATTCAGTTCGGGTTCTGTCATACATAGACGCTGCGGTGGAGTTTTGGAAGCGGTTCAAAGAGGATTTACGAAAGCTGCAGTATTTCTGGATAGGTTCGTGAGTAACTTTTACATATACAGTGCTATAGAAATATATAAAGACGCTTTAAAATTAGTTAGTACAGTGTTTTGGGTATTTCTTAATATACAGGGTGGCCCATTAGTGCGTGGACGGAATATTATGCAATTGTTATTACAGCTTTTAAAATTCTGCGAGTGCAGCGTAGTAGGGAGTGATTAAGTCTACAAAATAAAAATATTTTTACTCTTCACCCAACATATACGGGGGTGGTTCAATYCAWTCTTATATTTTTTTTAATGGAACACCCTGTATATTATTACATTTTTGGATTCCTCTTTTAATTTTAATGGTACTTAATATAACATATATGGGGTCTAAAATACACTGTTGTAAAGTTATTTCATTTTTTCCAAAATTTTGACGTTTTGGAAAATTATTATATTTTAAAAACCTTTATAGTTAGAGGTATGTAGTTTTCGCAGGGATGTTACTAATAAAATGCACATCACCTGTAGATATAAAGAATTGGTATAAGAATAGTTAGTAGTACTAAAATTTACTTCAGAAAATTGATCATATTCAATCCCAGCCAACTCGATTTTTTTAAATAGCATCCTATTTTACTTTCACCGTAGTTCAATGCGCAAATTAATTTCCTCTTATATGATATAAAGATGTATGTATTTATCTCTCATAGTTTTTAAGAAAATTGCATATTTTTAGGTTTAGTTTTATTTTAGTCCTTTTATAGTAGGCTATGGCGAAAACAATGAATGCACTTTTATCAGCTTTAAACTGTCAATGTTTGCTTAGTGTTATTAGTGATTTATCTACGTGTTTAGTTTAGTGTACCTAGTTTTTAAAAATGACTCATTATTCTCAAAATGAATTAGTTGACATGGTGTTCATCCTGGGAGAGTCTGATAAAAATCCCTTATTGGCAAGTAGAGTTTACGCTGCACGGTTTCCTGAGAGGGAAAGAAAACCGAGAGAAGAGACATTCAGAAAAGTTTTGAATAGGTTTTTGCAGACAGGATCTGTGGTGTATAATAAGCATGATAGGGCAAAAAATTCTTTAACTGAAGAAAATGAATTTAACGTCATGGCTGCCGTCGTAGAAGACCCGCATATAAGTTGTAGGCAACTAACCCGAAATTTGGGAATATGCCGCACTTCAGTACAGCGCATCTTGAACAAAAATAATTTCCATCCTTACCGGTTACAACTGCATCCAGAGTTGGACGAAGGCGATTTTCAAAGCAGGACTAACTTCTGTACCCTAATGTTAGAAAAAATCAATGACGATCAAGAATTTTTAAGAAATGTGCTTTTTACGGACGAATCTACGTTTCACAGAAATGGATTTGTTAATTGCCACAACTATCATTACTACTCCGATGAAAACCCGCACCATCTACGAATGAACCATAACCAACACAGGTGGTCTATAAATGTATGGGCTGGAATTATTGGAAGCTACATAATAGGCCCATACTTTTCTGACGGTACCTTAAATTCCTTGCGATATAGAGATTTTCTAGAGAATGAACTGTTTGGTTTGCTGGAAAATGCTCCTTTGGCTTACGTGAGGGACATGTATTTTCAACACGACGGAGCTCCTGCCCACAATGGCCAAATAGTGACAATGTGGCTTAACAACAGATTCCCATAAAAATGGATAGGAAGGGCAGGACCAGTTCATTGGCCAGCAAGGTCACCTGACCTAACACCGATTGACTTTTTTTTGTGGGGCTATATTAAAAATATTGTCTACCAAACTCCACCTACGACGGCGGAAGATATGAAAAATAGAGTAAGGGCAGCGTTCAGGGGTATTACACCCGAAATCTTAACTAGGGTGGCGGTCTCATTTCGTAGTAGAGTTGAAATGTGTTTGCACCACAACGGTCGCCATTTTGAACATTTATTGTAGGTTGCAGTGCCATTACATTCTTCGTTATCTTGTTTTCACATACTATTGTTACTTTGTGTTATTTTGTTACTTGTTACGTTCCATGTATTTGCATACTATTGTTACTTTTGAGTTGAGTTATTTAGTTGTGTTAGGTTCCTTGCATTTTGTTGCTTTGTTGTATTCAGATACTTTTGTTACTTTTGTGTTGTTTTGTTGTGTGTTATGTTTCCTGTATTTTTTTTGTTTTGTTTTCACCTACTTTTGTTATTTTGTTATGGGTTACGTTTGTTGCTTTTGCTTTTTAACGATGTCTTTGAATTTTCAATTAAACATAATACTCATATGTGGTCTATATTTATTTGTTTTTTTTTTAATTTTAAATATTATATTAATGTTAATATGACTAAAGCAGTACACACATCATTTTCTCAAAAATGATTGAAGATAGACACATACAAATGTAGTAGAACTACTGACATCAAGCAGACATTGACAGTTTGAAGCTAACAAAAGCGCATTCAATGTTTTTCCCATGGCCTACTATAAGAATGACTAAAATATAACTAAACCTAAAAATATGCAATTTTCTTGAAAACTATTAGAGATAAATAGATACTTCTTTATATCATATAAGACGAAATTTTTTTGCGCATTGAACTACGGTGAAACTAAAATAGGGTGCTATTTAAAAAAATCGAGTTGGCTGGGATTGAATATGATCACTTTTCTAAAGTAAATTTTAGTACTACTAACTATTCTTATATTAATCCTTTATATCTACAGGTGATGTGCATTTTATTAGTAACATCCCTGCGAAAACTGCATACCTCTAGCTATAAAGGTTTTGAAAATATAATAATTTTCCAAAATGTCAAAATTTTGGAAAAACATGAAATAACTTTACAACAGTGCATTTTGGACCCCATATGTGTTATATTAAGTCGCATTAAAATTAAAAGAGGAATCCAAAAATGTAATAATATACAGGGTGTTCCATTAAAAAAAATATAAGAATGTATTGAACCACCCCCGTATATGTTGGAGGGAAGAGTAAAAATATTTTTATTTTGTAGACTTAATCACTCCCTACCACGCTGCCCTCGCAGAATTTAAAAAAACTGTAATAACAATTGCGTAATATTCCGTCCACGCACTAATGGGCCACCCTGTATATGGATATTTCTTGACTTGGTGTTTATAAACATAGATTGTTTGGAAGCTACGCTTCGCGGGATTTGCATAACCTTATGAATAAATTGATATGTTTTTCATAGGTGCAACTGACAAATTTTTGATGAAAAAATATCTTTGTTCCCACCGAGATTCGAACCCAGGTCTCCTGGTTTACGWTCAGAGGCGCTGWCGCTGCTTTATGAWAGACCGTGGCAGAAGAGCAAAAATATTTTTTATCAAAAATTTGTCAATTGTAGCCACGAAAATATATCAAATTACTATTATATACTGGCAACGACATCTACACGATACTTATCAATAAAAAGAAGAAAGCCGTTATATGGAATTTTCTGACTTGAGGTCGGTTTGTAAACAGTCCAAGCAATGCTATAACGGCGCAGAATTCTCTGGGGAACTCCCGTTATAGTCAGGCTTCCATTTTAGACCCACTGTTATTTATTATTGACTCATCGTTTATGAAATCAGCTACTATATTATATGCTATGACACCACCCTGATCTCTAGGGTATGGCCCTTGACTTTGTATTGAACATGGGTGAGGGAAAAAGTCCAAAAATGTATTATTTACATAAAGGAAACTCCCCATCCTGGATGTTGAATTGGAAAATGATGTTGATTTTTTTATTCTTCGGCTTGACAGGTCGTTGAGATTTCATGATCACGGTGAACTGCTGACTGGAGAAATTAGCAAGTCAGAGAAGTTCCATCACAGACACTATAGATGCCCTATGCCATTTTCATGTAAACTACAGCGTGTTAATATGGGAAAACTCTAGAGTCTAGACCCATGCAGCGTCGCGCGGTACCTACAATCTCTAGTTTGGGGTATCGCGATGTCTGCAAAGAAGCCTTCATTCAATTAAAAATATTGACGTCTCTTGTCTGTTTATTTTAGCCATCCTTGTTAATATACATAACAATAGGACAAGCTATACACGCCATGAAGGTCTACATAATTGTAACACCTGCAATGGCAAAAATCTCTGTCTATAGTAAACCCGTTTGCGAGCTTTAAGGTGGTTGCGCGGATAACTTAGGGATAAAACTGTATAACAAATTCCCACTAATACTGCGCAGTTTACCGCCTAAAGTACTCGAAACCAAAGTTAGGCATTTTCTTGTTAACAACGCCTTTTATTTGTTTGATGAAGCTTCCAATGTTCGCTATTGTTCAACATATAAGAAGTGCATATCTGTTTAATGTACCTAAATATGTTGTGACTGATTATATATATTACTTAAGATTGTTTTCTCCTTAATGAGTTATGCTGAGTACACAATTCTGTATTTATGAAGCACCAATAAGGATTATTATATGGCTCGTGTCGTTACCTCTTAAATTTGAAGGCTCATCAACACCAAGAAAAATTTGTATAGTCTACCAGATTACTTCTCCAGCGTGTACTTTGAAAACAGTTCAATATTCCCTAAAATGAACTGAGCCACATCTTTGTCGGCATGTTTGTAAAATAATAATTAAATAATTATGTATGTATGGTGCTTCCTTTAGCATTTAGGGATATCCACCGCAGACGATATTAAGTTTTTCATTTGACTTCGTTTTAATCGCTTTAGCAAAATAATGTAGGGCATATTCAATACATTGGCGTTAAATACCTTTTTCCTACCGTTTTGATTTATGGTTTTAGGGGTCGCTTTTGCTCCTTTTAAATATTTCCTCTGAATTTGTTAATTTTCGGTATTCAGTTTTTAAATATGGCCAACGATAATGATTCCGCAGGTATAAAAGTTAAACCATTAAATAACACTGTACATTGGTTTTACACACTGAAACTATTCAAATTCCTTTTATTTTTCTTTTGATCATCACACTAACTTTTTGTGAGGGATCTGTTATAGTCTTTAAACTGAAAAAGCATTTTAAACTGACCGAGAGTATCAAGACCTTCTCGGACCGATTACTATACCTTCCCTTACTGGTAGATACTTCCAGGTTAGCTGGCCGTGGTCGTGGCGATTTTCTCTTCGCTGACGTTTCGCCCAGTGCCGTGGTGAGCATCTTCAGAGGCGGGTTCATCGTGGACATGTTCGTTCGGAGATAATATTGTAATTAACAGGTGAGAAAGTTAGCGTTTATCGCAGATTTAGTGAAATCTGCAATAACTTGAATAAAAATTCGGAAACTTATGATCCTAAATTGTATGTATTTGCAGACCACTTGAGTTATTTTATTTCATGATATTCTGTCGAAAGAGGTTACTTACCTGTATTAAGATAAAGTACTTTTCGGACCAAGACTCTTTTTAGCTGTGCTCCAAATAATTGATAGGTTTTCACCTTTATGTGTCAGTCCTAGTGAGATAGTTTAATATCTATATCCGCTCTGGCTATTCAGTCGTAGCTTACTACTTTTGAGTTTTATTATTATTAGTGACTCGTCAAGCAAGCATAGCTACCTGAGTATATGCCGCATGCACATACTCGTGGTGCAGACGTTTTTGTTTAAGTTTCCTAAAATATTTTTTCCACTGGCTGAATTGACTCATTATTTATGTACTAAGAGATACGAAACAGATCTTTTTGAATAATAATTTTAACTAATAAATATTTGTGTCATTCGTAAAATATGCAATTGCAGCACTATAAGAGTTTTTGACAGAAGAAGGCTAACCTGATAAAGTAATGTTAACAAATGTGCAGAAAACCCTTATTTGACAAAGGAGGGAAGATTGTGACATGCGATTATAAATTGTATCTACCATTCACCTAAATGAAATTTATTACAATTTTGTATCGAAAGCTATATGTACATAGTAGCTTCATGTTTGTTTAAAATGTAAATGATGGGTCGCAAGCAAAGCATTCAAACCTTTATAACGACTCAATCACAGCGGGCTGTTTTTTGATTTAGTACCTAATTTTTCGAAAACTGCAATTCAGGCAGACGGTGTGCTGAATAAAGCAGCTAAGCTTAAAATCCAAACGGGAATTTGAAATAGTTACAGTAAATCAGCTTTAGTGAAAAATCATGGTGTTAAATAACCAAGGACTTTGGCAGTCTGAGTACTGTAAAAATAACCATATTAACCTCCAATAATGAACTGAAAAACATAGAAAAACTAATGCGAGAATAATCAAGAAGGACTTACATTATCGCCGCCTTCATCCGTGGGTCATAACAATGCGGTCACTCCGGTGGACAGACAAGGCGGTTCCACATATGCGCGGGAGATGCAAAAACAAAACATAAGTTACTCATCCGTTAAACTCAAACAGATACATTTAAGACTCACAGAGGGGTTTTCACCCCAGGGCCTCATCCTTGTCCTGTCTATGGCTTCATCCCTGAGATTACATCTTTATCAATGGTGGTTATGAATACCTTGTTAGTTTTCTCTCTTCAACAACTAGCTAGTGTCAACCTGAAATAGTAGAGGCTTCCCCGAACGCTCACCCTAAGGCCTATAGGGTCGCATTCCAATAGCCCGGATCGGGGGCACCTAATAAGGCTACCCTCTCCACCAGAACTATGTCATTCGAGATATCCTGCATTACCCCCCGGAATGCAAGTCCTCCACTCGAAGGAACCACGGCTGTTAACCGGGCACTCTGCGCTAGGGGTTTCAAACTGCCTGAGGCACATCATGGCCAAAGACCTTACTCTCTCTGCCTGAGGCACAACATGGCCAAAGACCTTACTCTCTCTGCCTGAGGCACAACATGGCCAAAGACCTTACTCTCTCTGCCTGAGGCACAACATGGCCAAAGACCTCGCTCTCACTGAGCCAAAATCAAGAATATTTCTCTCTGTCAAAAATGACACATCCATACTCATTGCCTACTTTTGCATCTCCTCGCGACGCTGATATTTCTCTCCAAAACAATTAATCGCACGCATACGCATTCGCTTAGATTTTAGTATTTATCTTATTAACAGCGATTCTAAACATAGCAAGAAATTAATAAACGCACAAAAACACCTTTTATTTAAATATTAACGCAGATACAAAAATTGACATTTAACATTCGGCCAACCTAACATGGTCGTGTCCTCGCGACATAATTATTCGATATGTCTACTTGATTCGGATAAATTAGACAATGGCACTTCATTTGAGCCACTGTCCTCATCGGTAGTATCTGATCTAATAAATGGATTTGATAATAATAAATAGATTTTATTAAAACAAGAGCAGATACTGAGAGTAATACATGATCAATAAAGGCAAAGTCTAGCAGAAGCTATTCTACTTAACCTTCGAAAAGAAACTTAAACTATGTTTATTATGGTATAATTTATGAATACCCCTATTGTTAATTGATTATACGTCTTACGCTTCAGTTATTATTATCAACAGGTGTCTTATCTCCTTAGGTTAGCCTTCATGTGTGGTCTTTGGGGATAGTAAGCTATTGCTTGAAACCTCATCGAGTCCGAACGAACGAAGTAAGTCATGGTCATCATGAAATCTGACGATCGAAAAATAACTGTCTTAGTTTAAATTTAAATTTGTTAATATTTAGTTTTTTTTTTTTAAACTCGCTCCGAAGGGTGAGCCTTACAGCTTTACAGCCTTACCGCCTTACAGCGTTGTATGTGAATACTTAGCTTTATTTCGTGTATCACGTGAGTGCGTAGTTGAATGAGGAGCAAGCTTAGACCTCAAGTTATCACATGCATGAGGAGAATTTAGTAAAGCTTGGACGAAACAACTCAAATGAAAACTCCAGCGGGAATCCATGCGTAGCCGGTTCAAAGAGTTAATCCTGTAAGATACGTGGTCCCGGCGTTGCAAGCCAAAAAATAAGCGACACCATGCATTCTAAACAATCTGAATCCTGTTTCTACCAACCGAATCCAAACAGGGGTAATATAAAAAATTGCAATAATTAAAGAGGACGAGAACGAGTAAATCACATAATTGCCTTTTCAAATTAACGGTAAAAAAATGTCTACAAGCATAAAATAACTTAAGGTTAAAATGATTTTTGTATTGACTTAGTTACATGCAGCTCAAACCAGATCTGAGTGTTTATAATGAGATCAAAGTATGATCAACAAAATTTAATCTTGAGCAATCTATATAAATATTAAAAGACCGTATAAGAAATTTTATACTACCTTTATAATCAAAGACCATCAACTGCGACTTAGACAAATTCAATTGAAGGCCATGTTCAGCAGACAATTTTCTTAATTTTTCAAGTTCTTTGTTCAGAATTTTGTCAGCCCTTGCGAAATCATGCTTATCGAAACTAAAATACAACTGTGTATAGTCGGCGTAAGTTATTACTTTACAATGAAGAACTGAGTTCGCTATATCAGACGTACATATTATGAAAAGTAGAGATCCTAATGTGGAGCCTTGCAGAACACCAGATCTAACTGACAATTCAAAGGAGACACTATATTTATTTTACCACTTGGGTTCTATCGCTCAAGTAAGATCTAATAAACTGTACCGACAAACTGCTGAAACCGCAAGACTTTAGTTTGGCGCATAACATACCATGATTAATAGCATCGAACGCTTTTGAAAAATGGAGCAAAACCAAAGCACTGACTAAACCCTTATCATAAGCTGAAATGAGATCATCAATGACTGAAGCTAGTGCAGTAGGAGCGCTTCGACCGCGTCTGAATCCACACTGCGCATCGGAATCATTTTCCAAGAAAAGACAGTCAAATATCTGTTCGTAGACTAGAGATTCAAACAGATTTGAAGTTTCAGGTAAGATGCTAATCAAAGGTAAATCCGACTAGTTTTCAGGGTTAGACTTTTTAAGTAGAGGTATTGCGATTACTTTCTTCCACATTGTAGGGAAATAAGCTTTTTCCATACAACAATAATTGAAGACGTGTAATAGGTATAAATCAATAATGGAACTACATAAGTGCAACATTTTCAACGATATGTTGTTTGTGCCACAATTATCTTTTTTACGTTAAAGACTGCGGAATGTACCTCTTCTAAAGTAACCATTCTCAAGGAAAATTCTTATAGGGATGGGAATCTAGCATTCTCATAATATTGCATTCTATGATTAGAGATGGTATCATTTTTTTTAACTGGAAAATATGTGCATTAATAGAATTGCTATTAGACAGATTAGAAGGCAGTTCAGAMCTCACTTTGATAGTAKCAATGTMTAATTTGCGCAGAGCCAACCAAGTAGTGTGTATATCTCAACTAGAAGCAACTGAACCTATGTAATGACTTTTTTCCATCCTAACAGAGTTCACAGTCAAGTTCCTCAACATCTTGTATACAACAAAATTTTAAGGAAGTTTACTTCGTTTGTATTTACGTAAGGATGCACCACGTTTACTCATCAGACATTTGAGTTCAGGGCAACACTACATTGCATTGGACTTTAGTACCCTAGACGTTACCACCAGGGCATGCCGATCAAAGATAAATAATTAGGGTGTTGAAATTTTCAAGTTTCTTATCAATATTGGTTTCACGTATCACATCAGTCCATTCAATAGATTGCAATCTTTCCCGAAACTCACTGACATCAAAGCGTCTGAAAGACCTACGAGCAACATATTTGGGCTCACATTTAACCTTAGGTCAACTAAATTCACAATAAACCAATCTGTGTTCAGAAATATCGTCACAGTTCTTCGTACCGTATCCTGTAACATTCAGAGAATGGGATACGAATAAAGGATCAATCAGTAAGCTTGAGTTACCAGTCACTATAGTCGATTCATCCAAGACTTGCACCAAGTTTTACGTCTCCAAATGTGCACTCATATGGTTAGAAATATTTAAGAAATTAATGTTGAAATCACCCAGACAGACAAATTAGTCATACATACCGCAAACAAAACCAAATATATTATCAAGGGTTTCAACAAAATTACCCAAGCTGGAGTTAGTGGGACGATAGCATACGCCGAATGCATAATTTACAGTCCCTACGCGGATGCTAAAAAAACAAACAGTCAATAAAAGAATTAATCTCAAAATCGAACTCTATTAACGAGTTACAAAAAGTCGACTTGATATATGCCGCCACTTCGCCATCTCGACCCTCAGCACGATGCGTATAACGAAGATTGTAACCAGGTATTGCTAAAATAGATAGAGCTACATTATTAGACAACAATCTTTCGCCAACCATAAGAAGATCATAGTTTGCACTTTGAACTAAATTGATAAAATCTTGAAAATGTGCTAAGAGCGATCCTACATTAAGATGTGCAAACTTCATAAAAATTATAAGCTAAACTAATACACAATACAGGATATCTATTACCTCAAAATGAGAACAAATACAACCTGACTTATTTAAACTAAATTGTATTGAAGTCTGTTTAATTGTTAAATTATAGAAAAGCAAAATTAATACTTAACCACCGGCGGTAGCTTCCAGAAAAGCATTACATTTTACGCTTGCAACAAATCTGCGCCACAAATAATAAAAAGATAACGTTGCCAATTAACTGCTACCGATAGGTACTGTTCTGTATATTGACTATATCGTCAACAGAATTTACAGGGTATTTACGACCATTAACTATTACTTTGACGTAACCCTGTTAAGTCCATACGTTACAAGCACCAAATTCAGAGCTGCAGAGTTTTAGTAATTCTAGGCGCTTCCTCGTGAGATCTTATGATCTTATGGAAATATTGGTTCCTCTCAACAACTTCTTGTAGCGAAATATGAGCTGCCTATCCTTCCTTGAGCAGAATCTGACGATTCTAGTTCGATATTTTCCAGTATTCAAACTTACCACCCGATGACAGTCATCTATGGCTTCAGAACACAAATTTGAATTACATAAACTGGGCACTTTGAACACAAATAACCGGAGCATCGCTGGATCACGTCTACTCGCTGTGCATTACCTTATCTTTAAATAAGAAATAGGAAATGTACTTCGTTGATTCTCATCGCAAGATTTCAGAAAGGTCAACAGCGCTTCGGGGCTTGATAATTACACGATTGGGCAACTGCCTGTATAATGTTATCATAGGATGTTATTAAACATCAAGAAATGAAAGAAAATGATGGTGATGATGATGATGATGATGTTGATGATGGGTACCCATATTTGTATGAACATGAAGAATATGCAAAACATGTATGATAGAGGTATTAGATCTACCAATAATCACGCCGAAACAAAAGAGATCCTGTTAAGGTCAAGAACTTTGCTGAATAAACGTATTTTGCACAAAAACTGTCAGCCGCCGCTTAACCACTAATTATAATTACGACAAACGATAACTTGTCATACCACTGCGCTGCGACAAAACGTGCTAAAAATGTTGAATACGTTATTATTAATCTCATCGAATCAGTGAACCGATTGTTTGACCACCAATTATAATTACGACAAACTATAATTTGTCAAACCACTGCGCTGCGATAAAACGTGCTTAAACTTTTTGAATTCATCTCACCGAATCTGTGAACCGATTGTTTGACCCCACACCTGAATGAAAAACATAGAAAAACTAATGCGAGAATAATCAAGAAGGACTTACATTATCGCCGCCTTCATCCGTGGGTCATAACAATGCGGTCACTCCGGTGGACAGACAAGGCGGTTCCACATATGCGCGGGAGATGCAAAAACAAAACATAAGTTACTCATCCGTTAAACTCAAACAGATACATTTAAGACTCACAGAGGGGTTTTCACCCCAGGGCCTCATCCTTGTCCTGTCTATGGCTTCATCCCTGAGATTACATCTTTATCAATGGTGGTTATGAATACCTTGTTAGTTTTCTCTCTTCAACAACTAGCTAGTGTCAACCTGAAATAGTAGAGGCTTCCCCGAACGCTCACCCTAAGGCCTATAGGGTCGCATTCCAATAGCCCGGATCGGGGGCACCTAATAAGGCTACCCTCTCCACCAGAACTATGTCATTCGAGATATCCTGCATTACCCCCCGGAATGCAAGTCCTCCACTCGAAGGAACCACGGCTGTTAACCGGGCACTCTGCGCTAGGGGTTTCAAACTGCCTGAGGCACATCATGGCCAAAGACCTTACTCTCTCTGCCTGAGGCACAACATGGCCAAAGACCTTACTCTCTCTGCCTGAGGCACAACATGGCCAAAGACCTTACTCTCTCTGCCTGAGGCACAACATGGCCAAAGACCTCGCTCTCACTGAGCCAAAATCAAGAATATTTCTCTCTGTCAAAAATGACACATCCATACTCATTGCCTACTTTTGCATCTCCTCGCGACGCTGATATTTCTCTCCAAAACAATTAATCGCACGCATACGCATTCGCTTAGATTTTAGTATTTATCTTATTAACAGCGATTCTAAACATAGCAAGAAATTAATAAACGCACAAAAACACCTTTTATTTAAATATTAACGCAGATACAAAAATTGACATTTAACAGAACCTTACATTGTATTGGTATTCAAACCCATAAAGTCGTAATGTTAGCAATAGGTGTTTTGAATTTTGAATAGCCTCTAATGGTAGACACTTATGTTGTAGGCTCATAAAGTCGAAAGCTTTGCTGAATTACTGAACCAGCAACACTACAAAATTTCCTGATTTAGTGTACTATCTTTAAGAGGGCCATTTACTTGGAGCGATCTGGCAGAAATGTAAATTATGCAACCCATATTACCAGCGGGAAATGGGACGTAAGAGGGTAGCCGATAGGTTGACATCGCGCAAAGATCGTACGAGCAACAGACGGGCTAAACTAATATTCGGAAAATTGCTGACTGTAGGGTGTGCATAGAAAAGTAAGCATGATATTAGTAACTTACTATGATATTATACCAGGTTATTCAAAATATGGAATAACCCATTTATTTCTGTAAATATGAACTATATAACATTTCATTCTAACTGCATGATTTCTGTAGGAACTTTTATAACAATTTTCCTTCCGCCTCCCCATTGCTTCGGCAGACAGTAAATTAAGGTGAAAGAGCTTTTAACATTAAACTTGTCCCGTGTAATTACTAATTAGACATACAATTTTAGAAATCCAGTCATATCGAAATAGATCGTATACTGCTCGATCATTCCCGATCGGATTGTATCTTAACCTCACTGTTCAGTGGATACCACGCGACGGACCTGGTGGGGATGGGCATTCGCATTCTGCTCTCGTGACGGACTCGTGCGAAAGGGTTTGCGGTTTTAGATTTTTTGAATGTTTTTACTCATTTATCGTGCTCATGTTTTTGGTAGTGTACAAAGAAATATGTAGCTACAACGTCGAGTTCGAATTTTTTGTTTATGTGCCTTAGTTTTCGAGAAATAGCTCGCCAAAAATACGCATTTTTAAGCAAAATATAACAACAAATATTTACATTACTGTACCAAATTCAGAAAAAACTCGAACTCTACGTTGTAGCTACATCTTTTGTCATTGTCATGTCGAAATTTCACTTCGAAAAAGTTTCGAATAACTAGGTAAAATGTAAAACGGTAGGTGCTTAAAATGACCCGATTGGCTCTAGGTAAACGCCCCTCTTAACCATCGTCGGCTGCAAGTTAAAATAGTGGAAAGACCACTTCAAGTGACATAAATTAAAATCTGATTATGTACTGAAACAAAGCGTTTTCTATCTAACCAGCCGCCTTAATGTAAAGCCGTACAGTCCAAATGTCAGTTCCAAGATTTAGTACGTATACTTCTCGCCGTACTTGCAGAATTTTAGAATGATCCCTCTCCAGTGAATTTCTAATTCTACAAGCTGCTCGAAACGGATCGCGAATTCATGAGATTCGACAAATTTGCACGTCTGACTGTGGCCCGACCCCCAGATTTATCCTGCCGATTCCGCTGGCACGCAAGATCGCAAATGTTATGCATCGACTTTGTAACGAGGCCTGAAAATTTTAATTTCAAATTGATTTCCCTTGAAAAGAGTTTGCCGGCCGACATCTTAATATGCCGGCAACACGGAAAGAAAAACGTCGCAGGGGTGTAATGACGAAGTCCTCGGGGGTAGCGCAAACAAGGTGCGGCGCGATATCCCGTTTCTTGGAATTTAATAACTAAAGCGTCGTCTTCCAGGACAGCCGCGGCTTTATTAACGGCCTCCTGGAACATGTGCAGTGTTGGCACGTCTCAGAGAGAGGCTGAAGTTGCAGGAAATCTTGTTGCCGACGGTAAGGGTTCGTCAGGGTCGGGTCGGACGTATCACTTAGAATAAGAATCGAATTTATAAATAAACGTCTGTTCTGGGCAATCCAGCTCCACTTGCAGTATTCCACGTAGATGACGCTTAGGGGGTTGGCTCTCTCCAACACCTGTCCGCGCGCTGAGGTTAAGGCGACAGCCTGCAGATCAATGCATTCGGTATCCCTGCCTGAAGAGCCCCAACAAGGGCGAAACTAATAGAACCTAATAGATTAACCTGAGTCTGAGTAAACGTTTATTTACATTCGTCGCCCACGGAGACACCAGCCTGCACTAGGTCGTAAGTAGCTACCACAGTTGTAACCCACCTAATTAGCAGTGTTCCGCCTAGGTGGCGCTAAGGGCATTAGCTTTCATCAACATCAGTAACATCAGTTCCGCTCGCTGCGGTTAAAGTGACAGTCTTGTTTGGTCAATTCATTCGGTATCCCTGCCTGAAGAGCCCCAACAAGGCCGAAACTAGTCGTAGGTCCGAATAAGTTGACCAGGGCAGATCTATATTTGTATTTATGGCTTACGGAGAAGCTTCACTAGGTCCCATGTGGTTTCCACGGATGTAACCTGCCTAGTAAGCAGTGTTCCCTTAGGTGGCGCTGAAGACATTAGCTCTCTTCAATGAGTTGTAAATTTGTCCATTTTAAGCACACGATATAGTCAGAACAGTTAGTGATGCAGTGATTGGACTAATAACAAACTGTTAGTGTTTTTGAAATCATATTGCGTTTTAAAAACGTATATTTATTAGAAATAAGTTTTATGATGTGGTCTTTCGATGGTCGGCTGTACGTTTTTACAGCTTCCTTCGGATTTACCACAAACTGACGTCTTCATCGTTTTAACTGCGCTCAGGTGAGAAGTAATGGACCTATGTTTCATCCTAGGCTATGAAAGGTCGCTAAAACTCAGCTTTATTCCTGTTCCTGTTAAACACTGCGACGTTCCTTAGCTTCGTTTAAACTCTGCAATCCAATATTTTGCAGTAGACCCCAGAGTAAAATCTAGTTCGGCCTGGATACTGGTTAGACCGAAGCCTTCCAATTAAGCTATTGTGTCACATAACGCTATTACCAATTATTTTCATTTTTGCAAACTTTACTGACAAATACCAAACAAAGCAGCATAGATAAACGTCACGTTTAAGCTTTATAAGGATGATGACATCCATGGCATAAGCTAAAATCAGATGCGCGGCTGCAGAATATGGTTTTCATAATTGAGTTTGGAGAAACTGTATCATACGAGAGATTCTACGTCTTGTTTCTAGTCCGCTTCCTCTAGTATCAACTCATTAGCTAAGGACATACTTCAAGGAACACACTTTATGAGTACTGCTGGACAGAGCTTTATATAGATGGTAAGCTACAAAGACTGGCTTAACCTTCTTAGTAGACTTTAGGAAAGCAGGGTATTTGTGACTGTCCATGTTGGATTGGCAGGCATTACAAAGTTTTAATAATTTCTGCCTTTCTGCTTCTGGTACGTTCTTAAGTGTTGACAAGACTTCTTGATTGTCTTTATGAGACAAGTTTACGGTCATTGCTTTGCCTCTTTTTTAAATGAATGAACAGGTCTCGCTAACCCCAGCTTTTGTAGCTCCAAGAAGGAATATATTTTTGTCTCAACTTCCTCTCTTGCTGGTTTCTAAAAAATAGTGTATCAGTTAAGCTGGACGTATGGTTAGAAAGTCATCTCTTTCCGAGCTGCAGGGATCTGCGTGCCTTCAAAGGCAGAAATCTGCCAAAACATGACGAAAAATAGCTATTAAAGCCAATAATTAACGGCTGTCTGTTTTGGTTGGCAAGCTGAGGACCCCGTGACCGGATTCGCTGTTTTTTCAGCTCTTCAGACGAGGATACCAGCTTGCCAATCAACACAGACGGGCCTAAGTACTAAACCGTGCGCATACATTTGCTTGTGATTGCTATCTCTCAGATGATGCGTTGCCAATTCCACGTCCCTGTCAACTGTAATTGTATCAATATCTATACGGCTTTCGGTGTTGTGACAGTATTTTAGTGAACTTAATTTTGTTCCTCGTACTAACAAAGCAATGTTGTTGCTGAATCTTTACTGTCGTCATATTATCTTCCCATCATCTCAACAGAGGTTTTGGTCATATTATCTTTACATTTTTGCTCTGATCGTTTTATACATTTTTCGTTGCCAGTTTATTCACTAAAACCAACAGTGCAATTATTACTATAGTATTTTAAAATAAGTAACGTACCTCGATGATGATAAGACAGGGATTTGCCTCTACTTTTTCAATAATTTGATATTAATATTAAATATTAAAACAATGTTTTATCAGCAAATTTCATTTAAATAGTTAATCTCCATTTATATGCATTACCCAAAAAATGTCTACTGCCAAAGTATAACTCCTACTAAAAAATTTGTAGTATTGTCGATTCTCTATCTCTGACAATAATGTGCCTATCGTTTTCTATTTTGGTCGTCTCCAAAATCAAGAAGATAAGTACATTGCTGTAAATTTCCGTTGTCCCAAAGAAAATATTATTTTATAACAATTTCCTCTGTTTTATGCAAAAATTTTAATAATTTGTTAACTAACCTAGATATTGTCATATTACGTTAAGGACATCCTAATTATTTAATTGATATAGAACCTAATTTGGGTTACTCTGTGGAAGCGTTGTTGAAATCGGCAACACTGTATAACGGCTCCGTTTCCCAACCCGTGCTTCGGGGAGACATCAGCTACTCTTCTTCTAGAACCCACAGGGTAAAATAAAGGGATGTTCATCTCTTTMATGTTTAAAACTTGCGTGTTGCGTTGACACCGGTGATAAATCGACCAATATTTCAGATCAGTCGCGCTTACGTTCCAAATTGACGTATTTCCGTCCAAATTGACGTATTTCCGGACCAGTGACAAAAATTCACAAAATAGTGGCGATCTGGCTACTGCAGTGTAGCAAAGTGTATGAATGGGAGTTCTCCTTTTTGGTTGATATATATGAAACTGAGTCGGCGGCTACATGATTGTATGTATTTTGTGGTTGTTCAACTACATGCTAGTGGGCGACATAATTGTCATTTGTAGTTTAGCCATTTCATTAACCGGAAAAATCTTTATTTTTGTCGGAGCGAAAACCGGAACTGAATCGAAAAAATGTGGGTTTATTCGGTTCTGTTTATGCATTTTCTAAGATCAGTGTTCCAACATGTGTTATCGCAATTTGCATGTCCGTAGCTTAGCTCTCCCATGTCCTCCTCATCGCTTCAGTTTGTTATTTTGGCGGGGTATGTTTCATGGTTATTGATAACTCTTACGTACTTATCTTCTTACCATGGGCGTACCCAGCTTTTGGTTAGAGGGGTGCAAAGCAGGAACGTCCTGTAGAGTATAATTCAACATAAATAGAAATAATAAATTTTTATAAGATATAGGTACTTAAGTAATTAATTAAGTATTTATTCCATGAATAATCTTCGTGGATTTTCTGCAAGACGACTTAAAACATCTTCTGTGAAGTAAAAACCCAATTTATTTATATGTTTTCTATGTACACTGATCATACAAAGCCACTTTATTACTAATTCCGTTATTGATGAACTCAGTTAGATGAGGCGCATTCAATTGCATCGCTCTCGCGTTTTAACAAAAAATGAGTTGATAGATTTTATTTGGGAGAATAAAGATCCGTGATCTACATAATGTGTAATATCATACGAAGTACCAAAGGAACATAAATTTCACCTTAAAAGTTCTACTAATAGCAGCACGATTTCTGTTTCAGAATTAACACATATCAAAGACTAATGCATTAACCGATGCGCTTTTAGTACAGTTTGAACTTCTCACACCAGAAGCTTTAGAAATTTAAGCTGGGAGTTCATATTTATAGGTACTAAAGATACAATTGTAGTAATTTTTACTCTCCAGGGAAAGAGACTCGATGGATAAGTAACATTATTACTCTTAGAATGACAAATGCCTCAGCATTATGCGTCAAGCCAACCTTCTTAGATCGCCAGTGCATTGCTCTCAAAAATTAACAGACTACTTAATATTTTAAGCAAATTAAGCTCCATTTAAATAAACTGAAAAATATTTAATTGCATTTTTAACAACACACCGGGTTTTAATTCGCGCTGATAATATTTTTATTGGATTCCTAAAACTAATATTAAATAAATTGACTTTCATAAACGTGAGTTCGGATGGATTTTTAGGTTTTTTTTTGTTTTTTCGTATTAATTGTTAAAATGTAATGTGAATTTAGAAATTTGGTACAAAAGTTAGAGTTATCACCGAACACATGACATCCATATAACAGTAGTTAGTTGAACAATCTTTATAGGAAAAGGTAGAAGAGCTGAACTAAGCAGAAATCGTGTTATGGTTCATCCTGATCAAGACAACGATTCGTAACAACAAGAATGTTGCAGTTATAGCTTCAAAACGCACATGGCATCGATTAAGTTTGGAAACCATTTGACAACGACTTATTAGAGAAGGTCATTTGCAAGGGTCAAATATGAGTTCTGGATGAAAATTGTGAAATACACTTGCCTATAAATTTTACTGTATTTACAATTTTGTAAACTGGGCAATTTTTTGGTGTACACACATAATTAGCCAGCTAAATGTACGTGAAATTGGAAGGGCCCAGAGTTGCTAACCCAGGTCCAGGGGAGGGGGCAGCTGCCCCCCTTGCCCCCCCCCCTTCGGTACGCCCATGCTTCTTACTCATTACAAAAGACAGAAAAAATGTATGGGTTTGTATGGAACAAAATGTTTACACAAATAAAAGTTATTTTGTTGGAACGGGAACCGGAACCAAACCATTCTTTTTATTTGAACCGGAACGAAAAAAAAATAATGGTTCGAAGCTCTGATAAAAGTATAGGTACTCCTCGTTCATATCCGCAAGTGCTTGTATCACCCAATCTACTGCTTGTCTGAGTTTATTCTGTCAACATTATTATTCCTTTCGTAATTTATCTTTAGCATATTTTAATCGCGGTGATCATTGCATCTATACATTAGTGTTCAATTTCGCCATAAACGGTACCAACTTTAACAATTTCTAAAGTTTCTAAAGCGGAAGTTTTATCACTGTTGAATTCCAAATCCTTACTGTCACATTTCATTGTTCTCAGGCCTCCGATCGTCTGAGACGATGTTCGCCTTGCAACTCATACCACCAATAAGTGTAACACTAAGCGCTCTAGCACTGTTTGCCAAACAAATATAGTCGTTAGCCAACATAAAATCATAATGTAACTGAAACGTTCCAGACATTGGAATGTACGTGATTGAACATGTTCGCGTCGACTCTTATTTAACTGAATTCAGGTTTAAATTTGAATTTTGCGGCACTGCTGTATGAATTATTTTATAGCACATTGTTTCCTTGGCAGCTCGGACCGCGTTTCAGAATCTTGCAACTTTACTTTTACATGATCGAGAACTTGATCTAACCTACTTAGATAACTCAGCATTTTCGTATATTCTTGTTTTCGTGAAACTGCTGGCCTTGTTGCGGGATGAGGGGAAAAAGCGAGCATTTTTATATATACGAAAGCCGATCAATTAAAGTCCGAGGTCGACATTTGAACTCCGGTGGCGTCGTCTTGTCCAATCGATATGAGAGGTCGCCGTAATACAACGGAGTTCCCTTGATTGCCGATTGTCTTCTGAAATTCGGTTGCCTTTAATGCCCCCTTACAWATAGGGCTCCGCAACACAACGAAGCCAATCCAATTAGGTAGTTACTTTGAATGCCTCCTATTACCATTTCGTTTTATTGTTTAGGTATCTGATCAGATGAAGGCAGAACTTTTTTAAACGGGACCGGCCTAACTAGTGATATGCATAAGTAGGTTGAACTACTACATATTTGATTAAAAATGGGAGCATTTTTCTTTCTTATAATTTTGGCAACTAATATCGGTTTCCCTGTTAGATGGACTTGAAAATAAAATGTTTTAACTGGCTGCAATACTTATATGGTTATATGCCTACCGGTATTAATTACTCTAAATCAAAACAATTATTTGATATACAATCTTAACTTTGATTTTGCTCTGGTGTCAGTGGATGATGTTCATAGTGCTTTGTGTTCAATTACGTCTAAGGCATCTGGGGATGACGGCATGACTCTGGTTATGTTGAGATACTGCAGTCCTCACATTGATATATACATTATGCATATAATTAATGCTTGCATTGAGATATGAGATATCCTATTTCAACTTGCTTGGAAAACTGCAGTAGGATTGTCGTTGCCTAAAAAACCAAACCCTGCTAGTTTATCGGACCTGCTTATTATAAGCATATTACCCATTGTCTCTAAAATTTTCGAAAAAATCTTGTAAAAACAAATTTATGAGTTTGCTCTTAATAATGACCTCATCCCCAATAATCAGTGTGGCTTTAGAAAGGGCTTCTCTGTAGCTACAGCTTTAACTTGTGTTGTTGATGATATTATTAGAGCAACTGATGGGGGTCTAGCGTCGATTTTGGTGTCGTTGGATTATTCTAAGGCTTTCGACACTATTAATCACGGATTGATGTGCGCTAAGTTAAGATACTGTGGATTTTCTTCCTCGTCAGTTTCTTTGGTGTCATCATATCTCAGCAATAGATGTCAAAAAATATTTTCCAGTAACTGTTATTCCAATACTTCCAAAATATTAACTGGAGTTCCTCATGGGTCTATTCCACGCCCATTATTGTTTATTATATATACTGCTGATATAATTAAATCTATGAGTAGGTGTAAGGTTCAAGCTTATGCTGATGACACCCAGATTTATCATCATTTCAGACTTGAGGACTGCTTAGCTTCAACTATGCTTATTAATGAGGAACTAGATAGAATCAGAACTTTGTCTGAGAAGCATAACTTAAAATTAAACCGTTCTAAATCACTGGTTATGTGTTTTGACAATAAAAATGTCAGGAAATATTTATGCGATTCTATGTCGGTAACTCTAGCAGGTCTTAATGTTCCGTTTGTCGATCACACGCGAAATTTGGGTGATTGCTTTCCCTCTTTCCGAATTTACGCCCTCTTTTAGCTTGGGATGCGTGGTTAAGTAAAATAGCATTTTGCTAGACTTCGCCATGCTCCCCAGTTTACAAAAAAGATTTTTGTTTGGTTCGTATAATTGGGTAGGTTAATACAGTATATATATTTTATATTTTTCTTTGCTTCTTTCTATTACGTTCAAAATAATAGTTTGATTGTATTTAACCTACTACCTACCTAATAAAGTCGTTTATTATTATTATATTATATTAATGCATTTAAAAGACTGTTATTGCGCATTATAATAACAGTTTTAAAATTACACCTTCTACTTTGATAAAATCGTTTAAATTAAATTACAAATCCAGTCCGGTTTCGCGACTCCAGTTTCGTTGTTGTTTTGGACTCATCAGGCAAGAATACCTACTAAACGACTAGCGTAGACAAACTTCGCCTTTAACCATGACGTACGCGTCGTAAAAGTGCAATTTAGTGAGACCTAAAGTACTAACTAACTAAAAGACAATGTGAAACAGTGTTTTGTTTACTGGTAAAACGTTAGATTTGTTTCGTTTCAAGTAATAAAATTGTAAATACAACTGTTCAGTATAACGTCATGAAAATTGCTGTCTAACAACAATACTGCACTTTTGCGCTAAATTTTGTCTAACCTAATGTTTAACATCAAACTGGACAAAACTCAAACTAAAATTAATTCAAAATAACACACATATACCTAATCTATTCCGCATTGTAACTTGCCGGGAGCATATTGAAAACTCATATTAAATACTCATATGTCACGTCTTCCTATTGCATGGTCATTATATGTTTTGGCTGTGAATTAAGATGACAAAAAACACATATGAACTATTAAAATGCATGTCTATGCTGTACTGTCTGCACCGCAGCCAACTGCAGATATATGTATTTAGCTATCATTATAGCTCATCAGTGCAGTTTAAGTCTAATGCAGACAGTACGGCATAGAACTGGTTTTGCCTATATACCAAAGCAATGGTATGATGTCAGAATTACACTGACATGATGACAAAGCCACCCAGCTGCCTTAACGGGTGCTACTTCCTAAAGGAAGTGACCTGTAGCCTGACAAATAGGCATGCACCTGCATACTTCAATTTGACAGCAGGCCCCCACGGCACTTCTTGCAAGCGGGCAAGAATCGACATACCTTAAAATGCACTGCCATCTAAATTCTTACTTACATATGAACTATATTCCCACCTGTGTAAAGCAATTTCTTTTTTATCTGGTTTTTAACCACATAAATAACATCCTAACATTTTTAATATGAGAAAGTGTCTAAATCCTTTTAACCTAAAAATAATGAGTTATTAAGCCAACTTTTCTATAAAATGCAATCTAAAAATCATACACATTACAGTCACTAAATGGAATACAGTACCGCAACGTCCGCCATATTGGGAGTAAAAGTTTTGGCGTTAACATTCAAATTTCGCAATGCTAGTTTTACTTAGATTGAAATTGGAATAAGACCAAGATCAATAATGAAAACTCGTTATTGATCAAGGTAGAGAAAAACAAACATTGCGCAATTTGAATGTTCTCGCCAAAACTTTTACTACCAATATGGCGGACGTTGCGGTACTGTATTCCATTTAGTGACTGTAATACACCTGTAAGCTATCCCCACCTACCGGTCAGATTTGGAATCGCCATCTAAAGAGAACCACTTCTGTAGCACAAAAGAATAGCAAAATTCGTTATGCTTAGTAGAGTCATCCGTAGTAAATACACATGCTCAACTTAGTTGCCAAAATCCCTATTTCATTATCAGCCGCAACAGATGTGTGAAAGCGCTGTTTAAAATGTATGAACCGCGTAAATCGCATACCTCACTCTTAGCTGTCAGAACAATCCATCTTATCCAACATACGGCGATAAATTCAAAGTGCAAATGAATTCATATTTACTGCATTTTTCACACACGCTATTCTGCTTTCGTGATTACTCAGTCAGGCTCGTAAACATCCAACATTATTTAGACGTCAAAATCATGACAGCAAATCTGTTACCTGGCAGAAGTGACACGTATGTGTGGAATATGTATGTTTTAGCTATCGTACTACCAAGAGCTACATTTATGTCCTACTAAATTATTAATATTACATTTTAAAATTGAAACTGAAGGAAAGAAGCTTTTCAGACGATTCCTTCACTCATTTATTGATAAGACAACAGTTAAATACTGCTCTGTTTATTTATCACTTACGATAGAAGCCTACATATCTTGTTATCCTTATGAACCGAAAACAGCTAAAACCTTGTTTAAGTCAAATAGAACGCACTATGAATTTTTTAAAAGATAGCGTTAGATCAAGAAAATCTCTAAAGCTCTTCAGTACGATCCCATATACCTAGAATTAGTGGTTTATAAGATGAATAGCTTTTTTTTTAACTACTAAATTCCAACAGCTTTTGATTCTATATACTTCATCAAATTGCTTTTGCTCCTCAAACAAAAAAAAATAATTGCTAGCATTGCGTACTAACCATTCAGTAACTCTGCACACCCAAGTCTACATTTTATTTTCTAAAGGATGCCATCGTTGAAGTTTATGCAGGCTGCCTTCGAAATTTCGCTTTGATAAGGAATGAGCCTGTTCACATTTTGCTTAAGTGTCACTGGTTATACTAGTTATACAGGATGTCCTGTAAAAACCGCAACAATCATAACTCCATTATTTATGTTTCGATTTGATTGAAACAAAACAAAATTAAAGAGGATCAAAAATACTACTGAAAAGTAATACTTTTCTCAGTTCCTTTCTTTAATGTAAAGCAATAGTCAACCTTTTATTTTAGATGGCAACATATATATTTTGCTATATTCGGATTGATTTTTTCTAAACTATGTATAACGTATATGTTATGTTTTGAGTTTGAAAGAAAAGAAAACTCAAGTAACTTTTACAATTGCTTTCATTTTCGTGTAGCGCACATACATTTACTGACATAGCTCGACACCGAATGCTATAAATGCGCGATAAACAAGCTCACTGTTTCCGATACATTTTACAGTAAATAAATTAAGCTGAATACAATTCACAACAGTATAGGTATACTATTTGTTATTCATGCATCCTGGTGTCGTTTTTGACAACTATTCTAACTGAGCAAACATAGCTTGGCAGCACGCACGTGGATGTCTTTGGTCGTGTTTTTTCAGCTTTTGTAAGCGTTTGTGCTGTGAAATAACACGAATTTGATATCGCAGGAGTAATTATTGTAAATTGTAATTGGAACTGTTTAAAATAACGCGAGTGCGAGTGCATATGCATGTAAAATAACTGCTATGTTGTGTTGGCTTTAATGTACAGGTGTATAAACAAAATATCCGTACATATCTTCTTATACTTCTTTTATTAAAACATGATTTTGAGTTATTTCAAAACCATAATTTCTTGAAGTAGAATGAACCAATTGAAGGAAAGGGATCGATATCGAGTAATTGGCGAATTTTACATGGAACATATTTTACAAGGATAATGTTACACTGTAATACATGTAAAACATAACTAAAGGCACTTATAGGAGCATAGATGTAAACTACGAAAATTTTTAAAACTTATTTGAAATCTTCCAACGATAATTTTGTTATCATCGACGATGAATTTTACTTCAGACTAGATGGCAGTGATGCAACGGGAAACAACACCTATTTTAAAGAGGGTAATGAAGTTTCAGAAGAAGGTTTTGGTATGGTTAGAATTCAATTCGAAGGGAAGGTCCACTCCATATTATAGTGCCTTTAGGACTAAGTATCAATCAAACTGTGTATGCCAATGAACGCGTTAGAAAAACACTAATTCCCTTCATCAAGAAATTTCATAATGACTCAAATATATTTTTGGTCAGATATAGCAACAACTCATTATACACTCAAACAATTGAGACTTTTCACCAAGAACATATAAAATATATTTCGCGCGTAGATAATGTTCCTAATGTACCTCAATTGAGACCGATTGAGAAATTTTGGCCCCTACTAAAACAAAAGGTATACGACGGAAAACGGGAAGCAAAAACAAATGAAGAACTACGGTGAAGAATGCTTAACACACTTTGACATTATAAAAAGTAACATTTTGAAACGTTGATGACTAGAATTTTTACAAAAGTGAGATTAACGGCTAATTATGGGGCGGGTTATGTTTAATAATGTTAAAATAATTAACCTTTTTGTAAATGCTATTTTAATAAGTTTCCTAACCAGTAGTTTAAGGAATAAACTTATTGCATTTGTACGGATTTTTTGTTTGCACAACCTTACTTTTTATTTGATGATAATGCCAACGTGTGCAAGCATAATGCATAATAACACAAAACTGTCGGTCCAGCATCATTTTTACTTCCACAAATGGTCGAAGATATGGATTTTTACTTCCACATCCAACGGATGGGAAGTACCGTATCGCGAAAAAAATTTTCAAAAATTTTTATTTGCTCATTCGCTTTAAAATGGTCGAAAACGCAAAAAAACAAAATTTGAGCAAAAGAACTTTCTTGTTTGTGTGTCTGTGGTATTGTTTGTGGACACGATAACTTTCGAAAGACTTAATATATGAACTTGAAATTTGGCAAACGTATAAATCTCAACTACCCAAAGCGACCTATTGTTTGTGGAGTAAGTAAGGTATCGGGAAGGGGGCGAAATTGGGGGGTAACTACCCTTTTTGCAAATTTTTATTTTTTTATATTTTTTCGTTTTAGTATGTGATTAGTAGTATAACTGCGAGTATTATTAGCTGTTATAAATATTCGGTACAGCAAACTGTTTAGAAGATATTAGCAAAAAAGCGTCACTTAAAGGAAACGGTTTTTCTTAAATATCTCCGAATATATTTAATATATTCAAAAAATGAAAATGCCATCAGATAGGAAATAAAATTTCTCACAAAAAGTGTCTTAGAAAATTTATCCAAAATTTTGACATTTTCGAAATATTTCCAAAAAATCTATTTTGGACCCTGCTCGTACGATTTTTTTAAATTTTGGTATTAGTTAGAAAATCACATTTCTGATCAGAAAGCGCTCTTGTAATTTTTTGTTAAGTTAATAATTTTCGAGTTAATTGGAAAAAAACGATTTTAAAATGTATATATTTTTGCTAATATCACGAGGACTGTTTGTCTTAGAAAAAATGTGTAGAGAGGAAAAATCCTCAAAACCTGATTACTAATCGTATAGTATAAGAAATAAAAACGTAAATGTCATTTTGACAATTGAATGTAGAAGTATTGATTCAATTTACAGCGGTCTTTGTTTATATCGCACTGATTAAACGATCGGCATGGAAAAGCGCTTCGCTTAAAAAACTATCGTAATAATGTCGGTGCAAGCGAAAGCATTATTAAATGTAAGTAAACACTTCATTACATTCTTTAAAACTTCTTGACCCCGCTAAAGCATTAAAATAATCAGACAGATCGCCCATATTGAAATACATGCAACTCCGTTTGAAATATAGCGAAGAAAACCGCGTGTGTACCGGCACCACCAAAGCGATATGACAGCTTCAATCTCGGCTTCGACTCACTAACAATAATTCACTAACGATTAGTGTTGCCGCTGAGAAGAGAAAATTCTCGGTCTCTTCTTGATCTCGTCTCGAAATTCGAAATTTTTTATGGACTTTTTCTGAAAGTATATCAATTTACATGTAAAGGTTTATGGTACAGTAATAATAAACAAAAATATTTATATAGTAATATGAAGGGTATAATTAAGTAGTATTTAAATCAAGGAATAATTAGCAAGCAGATAGTACAGTAGTAGGTAAGTTTCGTATTTACGGGAATAAAGAACTGTACAGATAATATACACACAAATCTCTGTATTTGTTAGTCTGTTAGTCAGTAGACAAGAGTTAAGGGTACATATTTCAAAAACAAAATAATTAAGTCAAAGGAATTTGTAGCATTACACCGTACAAGCAATGTGTATGAAGAGAGGGATCTACGTGCATTATTGTATAAACACGTTTTTTCTTGAATATCTGTTGTTAGTTAGGTGGAAGCTTTTAAATGAATGAATGGCAACTTGAATATTCACCAATTAAATTGCTGGATGAAACAAATACAAACATTGCGCCACATTTTGTGTTAATTTGATTACTATTTCAGTATAGGGTTAGTCTTCCTCCTTAGGTACTTTTCTGTACTGTTGTAATATGATTTCTACCATTAATCAGTTAGGTACTTAAAAAACACAACCACCTATATAGATTATTTGTGTTCTGATATAGTCACTATTAAATACCCACTTCTATTTTACGGTATTGAGAATTTTCATTTGTTGTGATCTTATTAATATTTATAATGTAATCATCCACATATGTTACAGAGTTTAACAATTTTTTATAAGAACCTATAAATTTTACCTCGTATTTAATGGTTAAAAACATACAACCTTACATCCTAGCACCGTCAATCAGCTCAAATATGGCGGATGTGTCACCTATGATAATCTGATACTGTAAGTCAGAAAACAGTAAGGTTGTAGGTACAGTACAGGCACAATAAAGCTTATACATATAACTAAATATATTGTCTTGCCTAGGTAAACTGCTTTATTTGTTACTGTGTATTCCATAAATAAATTAGCTTCAGTAAAGATTACTATTTTTAGTGTGATATACAAATAAAACCGGTTCGATTTATAACAACCGACATTTTAATGAATCGATTCGCATTGTGTTTATTTTGAACATTCGCAATATGCACATCAAATTCGAGATCGAAAATGCCACATCGAGATCGAGAATATCAAAATCTCTAAAACGCTTAGGAAAATTGAACTTTTTATTATATGATTTATTGAATCTCCCAATGTATCATGAAATATTTGCGATATAAGTATCGTAAAAGGATAAAAAAAATGCTTTACAATAATTGTTCAAATTGCTCTACACGTTGTTCAACACATGCTACACATCTCTAATTACTCCACGAGTCGCATTTAAAAGTTTTGTTTCTGATAAAATAGAATGTTATAATAACAAGATTACGAGTAAATATGAGTTCACAAAGGTTGTGTCTCACAGGTTTAAAATTAATTAAAGACAGTTAAGAGTTTATTTAACATATAACTGCATATATGTATTACATAGCTTCTTTTATTTTTACTAAAGTTAGTAATACGTTTTAGAATAAAGCATGGGCACTTTATAAAGCGTCAAAATGTGTTTTCCAATCCCACCAAAATAATATGCAAATAATTCACAAATACAGCATCAAAATTATAACCATTTAGATACAACTATAACCACAGATATTTCAAGTAAGTTTATAGCAACGTCTATTTCTTTTCATAGCTTTAGGTATATTTCATTTAAAATTAAACTTTCTTAAAATCTTTTCCGTCTAGATAAGTTTTCTTTTTAGAAATTTTCTGCCGTATCATTTCATTATTATTGTTATTTAATCTTGTACTTATCTAACGTATGACTTTTTCCTATTTCATGCCTTATCATTTTATCTTCATTATAAGATTTTGTATTCTATAACAAATACTACAGCTTTTGATAGTGGATTGTTAATTATATTTATATAAGTAATATCATTCAATATAAAAAACCCTGTTTAAAATTTGTTATTAAGTGAAATGTGGTTTACATATTTTTCATAGCTTTACGGAATGACTTAGCAGACGAAGATTATGTAGATATTAGCTAACTAAATCCCTCCAGTCTCCGAAACCTCCAAAATTTTATGATGTGATGTAGACATAACATAACATCATATACCCCCGTACCGAAGTATCGTTTGTCCGCATAAAAAATGTCGATGTTTATTTGAGATATAACGATATATAAAATTTAGGCATTTTCTTTTTAATTGTAAAAGCAGTTTTCCCCTCCCCGGTTGTTTCTTCCTGCGCCCCTCTAGCTTGTGTGCTGGCGACGCCCTTGTTTGTTTGTGGTTTATTAAAATACTGTGAACTGCAGTTTTGATATCCCAATATTATCTGCAATTGCGCGAGTGGAAGTTCGTATCGTCTACTTACGTATTTTCGGAGAACCTACGTTGTTGTGTTTTAGGCTCCTTAAATTATTAACCATTATTTCTCAAATTCATCTGAAACATTTTGGAAGCATTTTCTCTGCCGGTACCCACATCAGTACAACGACATTGTGCAAAAATTACAGTAACCAATTTCCCCTTTTATAGTAACCAAAACCTGAATAAAGCTAAAACCTTGTCTTTTATTAAACACAAAAGGTTAATAAAAGAGGGTATGATATCTGGTAGTTTTTGTCCATTGTTGTATATGTAATGTAACTAATTATCAGGATTAGGACAAGTCAACAAGGAGATACCATAATTTCTGCTATTGGTTTTAATATTTTCCGAAGTTTCGTGATAATGTTACCCTTTTTTTCAAGGCTGAAAGTTTCGAAAAAAAAACTGCTACAAACGAACACATCCATTGCAGTTGTTWKACAGTTTACCCTCTAAAATATACGTATCATCTAAATCAGGGGTCGGCAAGCCGCGGCCCGCGAGCATCCTCTTTACTGCCCGCGGTGTTTCGTAAACAATGATCTTCTAAACATCTAAACAATCGGAATTATTTTCATTTCGCGCGAAAACCAAAGGTTTCAGATGATGAGGTAATGCTCAATCTTCGGTGCGTGTTGGAGATTCCATAACGGCCAACACTGGTCAGGTATGGCCATCTCCCTCATATGCAATGGTGGAATTTTAACGTACCGAAGATTGAGCATTACCTCAATAATCAATATGCCAAACCTTACCTTGTATTCTGTCATCAGCTAACAAGTGCAACCCACGCGTCAAACTTACTGGACGATCGAGTGAAGCGTGTCGAGTTATTTTTGTTAAATGCATCTGCGGCGACGCAATCATTTTGTTTTGAATTTCGTTAGGTAAGTGTGTGTGTGTTTTTTCCATCACACAACGCTTTTTGCAAAGCTAAATAGCAAGTGTTCAACACAATTGAACTCTATTATTGCAGAATAATAGTTATTGGAAGAAAATAGAGCTTTTAACGATGCATGGACAGATTTATATTTTTTTTATTGATTATAGAGGAAAACCGCTGTGCCTAATATGCCAAAAAAACTATTGCAGTTAAAAAAGATTATAATCTAAAACACCATTATGATACCGAGCATAAAGCAAAATTTGCATGTCTTGTGGGTGATTTGCGACAAAATAAAATTAACGCCCTGAAATCATCAGTAAAGAACCAACAAAATATTTTTAAGGTTCAAGTTCAAAGTAATGAATCGGGTGTACGTGCTAGTTTAAGGGTAGCAGAAATTCTTGCAAAATCTGGCCGACCAGATAGCGAACTAGTAAAACAGTGTGCTTTAATTATGGCTGAAGAGGTGTGTCCGAATCAGAAAAAAATATTTGAAGATGTTTGTCTATCTGCCCGAACGTGTACCCGGCGTACTGAAGATTTGGGAAAAGGCACAAATATTTGAATGGTTCTCTTTAGCTATCGATGAAAGTAATGACGTTTCAGATACTGCGCAGCTACTAATATTTGTTCGGGGGATTGACGAGAACTTTAATGTTTATGAGGAGCTTTTGCAGTTATGCAGCTTGAAAGGAACAACTACAGGGGAAGATTTATTTAGACACTTAGAACAAGCGTTAGTGTCAATGCAATTACCATGGGCAAAACTGGTGAGCGTTACAACTGATGGTGGCAGAAACATGAGCGGGCAAAACAAGGGCCTGGTTGGCAAAATTAAAACTAAACTGGCAGAGATAGGTTGTGATAACCCATTATTTTTTCATTGTATTGTCCACCAAGAAGCATTATGCTGCAAAGTTATTGAATGGAAAGAGGTAATTGACATCGTGATATCTACTGTAAATTACATCAGAAAAAATGGCCTGACACACCGCCAATTTCAGCAGTTTCTGAAAGATATGGAATCAGATCACTGAGATGTCCTGTATTATTCTGCAGTGAGGTGGTTAAGCAGAGGTGCAGTACTGAAAAGATTTTTTGATCTAAGAAAAGAAATAAACACTTTTATGGTCGGAAAAGGTGAATCTGTCCCACAGCTTACAAATCCTCAACGGTTAATAGACCTTGGATTTTTGGCAGATTTAACTCATGAGTTAAATATGCTGAACACGAAGCTTCAAGGAAAGAACAAATTAATATCAGATATGCACACAGATGTAAAAGCATTCCAAATGAGAAGCAAGCTCTTCTTAAAACATATTGACGAGAAAAAGCTGGACCATTTTCCGAATTGTAAAAGAGCTGTGGAGGAAGCTGGAATAAAATTTTAATTGGAAAAATGATAAAATGAAATGCGTTTTAATTCAACTCCAGAATCAGTTCGACGACAGATTTAGTAACTTCGATAAGGTTTCTGATAAGCTGAAGATTTTACCAAGTAATTGAATGAATGTAATTGATCTGCAATCCAATGACACTCTTAAAAACTCTTTCTGTGAAATTAATAATCTTATTAAATTTTACGGCAGTTTATCGACTAATTTTGATGAATTGAAAAGTTTTCTCAGCAATTAATAACAATTTTTGGCAGCACCTATTTATGTGAGCAGACTTTTTCAATTCTCAATTACGGAAAAAATAAATATTGTTCTCGTCTCACAGATGAGCATTTAAGTGCCATTCTACGAATTTCAACGACAAGCATGAAAGCAAATATTTCACAAATAGCCAGTGAAATACAGCCTCAGAAATCACACTAACTTGCATGTTAGAGAAAGTTCTTATTTAATTTGTCTGTATATTTTTCTCATTTTTATTTCTCATTGCTCCTCATTGTATACAAAATGATTTCAGTTATTATTTACTTTTTATCATAATCTGTTTGCCATTGTTCCTACTTGAAAAGATCATGATCAATAAAATGTAAAAGTAAATATTTGTGCTTTGCATTTTCAATAACATCAATATAGGTACCTACTAAAAAATAAAAAGTGCGGCCCGCTTTTACTTAATTTTGTCACTATGTGGCCCTTAACAGCTAAAAGGTTGCCGACCGCTGATCTAAATGGAACTTTATTAGAAAGTAAGCTTAATAACAATTAGATTGGATGTGTCCATTTATATCAGTGWTTGTTAATCATTGTCAGACTAAAAAAGGCGGTAACATCACGTCCGCAAATAATAAAACCAATAAAAGAAAGTACACTTTTTTAGTTACATCACAGCTACATTACAGATACTATGATGTCTGCAGAAGTATATTTAACAAAATGCAAACAACCCTTTTCTTGTATACATTTTTGCTGCTTTACAATCGGCCTGTCATTTTCCGTGCAGTGAACTCCCAAAATTAGGCAGCCTTCAGGAATCCGTATGTCGGAAACCAGAACGTAAATTCTGAATGCGAGCGGGAGAAAAAAACTGCCCGGAGAAATATTCGACGGTGCGGAGCGTGTCTTGTAATATTGTATGCTAAATCTGCGTTTCCTTTCCTTATTTTCATAAAACTGGCTACAGTGGGAGGAATTACAATGCGAGCCTCTAGATGTACATGCATTCTCCCAACCCCATTTTCAATATGTGTATTCAGCACACACCGTGTGTCAGTACAATACATCCACATTACCATAACTGCCTGATCAATATTACTGTGTGTAATGGGGAACCAGTCCTTCCTTGACGATGCTGCTGCATTATGTTGAGAGGTTAGGTAATGAGATGAGAGCGTGATGAACTGTAGAGATGAACTTTAAGCATATGAAATGGACGCTTATTCATCTTCCAATATATTAAAATAGGTAATCATTAAATTTCATTGTTGATTGAATCTTGAATTTTTTTGTGATACAATCTTATGACTGATTTTTAATGTCACATAAGTCGTAGGCTAATATTAATGTCGTTGGCTTTCGATGTAGCGGACGTAACTTCCTTTGCATTGAATCTGTACCGGGACTGATGAAATGTAATATACCGAAACAGCTGTCGTCGTTGTTCTGATTATTTATTTAAATGTCACTTTTTTGATTACATTTTTGAGCAACACTAACAGTAAGCAAGCAGTTCTACCTAATTTCCAAGTGATAGCCGGCAAATTGTCTTTATAATAAAAATAACTCATAACCTTTCTTTAGAAGTATTTTTTTAGATTATTAATGGTTTATTACGCGAATTGCACGTTTTTTTCAGAAGATAATGTTTTTTTAATGAAATAGTCGATGAAGATAGATAGATTCTAGTCGAAGTTGATTACCTGTCGAATTTATTTTTTAATGTTGGATAGGACATTCAGAATAAGATTGTTGAAAGAGAATTGTAGTCAGCGATATCAGATTTTGATTAGATATATACATGTGGTATCATTTAACGTTATATAGGATTTTTTCTGGAATAGATACAATGCGATTTGCAACAAAATTTTCCAAACATGAGAAGAAGAACAAGAACACCACAAAGTCTACCCTCGATGCTGATAAATGGTTTAACAAGGTTGCGCCTTTAGACTTATAGTAATAATAATTATAAAGGTATAAATATTGCCTTTGAAAACAATTTTGCCATATACACAAGCTGAATACTACATAATTGACCAGTTTGAAAATACACATACACTCGTTTAAAATCATAACTATTTAATGCAAACATTTGTCATGGTATGCAGACAGCAGTGTAAAACTTTATATAAGCGAGAATTATTCCTAATAGCTTTCATTAATTGCTAATTTATATAGAACTATAGTACTTTTTTTAGTGCTTTGTATTTACATACAGCACAAGGAAAAAGATTTGAGTCAAGGAAGTTCCAGTATTTTAACTAAATGTTCTTTTAGGACGACAAAAATGTTATGAATTTTGAAAATAATTGGACTAAAGAAGCTGGTTCGTTGGGAAAATTGCAAAATTAAAAAAACGACGTATGTTTCCTTATCTTGGGGTGCAGACGCGTGTACACTCAAAACACTTGGGTTTATTTTATTATACTTATAGCATGAAAATGAATAAATAAATTTAGTTAGATGTTTTGCGTAAAAGTCAACTTGCTTTTGAATAAAAGCTATCGAAATTATGCTTGTTATAGCAAGAGCTTTAAATGTAGCCGACTGTTTATAGGCTAATACATATTGAAAATACCCGAAAAAAACTGTTAATCTGGGTATGACTTTTATTGTAAAAACGGGGTGCTTAGTAAAAGATAAAATTAAATACATGATGAAATATTATTTTAGAGAGTTCTCCAGCCCCTGAAAAACTATACATTTATTGACATCAAATTTCTTTGGGGGCAAAATAAGTAAATATTACCGTAACTCATACCATCAAGAGTTCCTATCATGTTAAACGTACATGTTTGAGCACATAAGTTTTAATAAGACCATCTGATTGGCCGATGGCCGAATGGATTGCTTGTAGGGCTGTGGCCGTGTACATTTTGCTTTAAATCGCGGGGTGCCTACTTACGTAGAATCGAAAGAAGCAAAATAGCTGTATAGAGTGTAAGCATGTACATATAAAATCATACAACATATAAGTTTTGTTAAATGACTACTTCAGTTAGCTTTAACGTTCGCGATATTACAATTTCGATTTGAATGCAGTTCCCTTTTTTGCTTCTCTTTCTGCTACAAACTGTTGTTGGCTGAATCTTAATAAATGCGCGTCACTGTCACATAAGAACAATGTGTCCGACTGAATTTACAAAACTGTCCCACACGTATCGGCTTGTAATATGTCGAGGGAGCTTTAAGAAATAAATTTTACACACAGTTAATATGCCAATTTTACTTTTAGCGTTATTATTACTCAAGACCGAGTGTACACTTATCTGTTCACGCAAGAAGTAAGAATAATCAATAGGTAATGATGAACAAATCTGTCTGACATGCATATAGGTTTCTAATATACTAGAATTTTTCTAAGGAGTCCAATATGTTGCAAATTGCGCTAGAAACACTGCGTTGTCTTATGTAATACACAAAAGAAAAAAAAAGATGGCTCTAATTACAAGTGTTTGCAGGGAGCATTCAACCAGTGAATGCTTTCTCATAGATGTTTCCGTGTTTGATGTTGGCTTAGCGCGGCTTCATTGTTCTCCTCATGTGAGATGATGTCTGAAGTTGTATAGAGATTTAAGACCTCTTCAATTATTATTGTCTTGTTTTTTAAGCGACATTTATGATTGATGTTTCCTTTTTTGATTGCTCTTTCGTGATGATGTCGACGCTTCTTTCGGTATTTTCATACAGCACAATGTCCTTACCACATTTAATATTTATTATAATACATAAATGGACTTGTCGCACAACTTCAGGAGTTTGTGGACTCGTAGTGTTTCAGTATCGCAAACAGTTTTGTCCCACGGTGAATATGTTTCTTTCTCCTAACACGCACAAATTCAGATGATCTATTAACAAAACTAAGTAATCTACACCTAATCAATGCATAGTCTGGCATGCGAATTAGTCTGGCATGCGAATTCGGTTCCAATCTATTCCCGATTTATTCTCGACACTCCTGTTTCTACCCACGTTATAATGCCGCTTTTCGCAGCGCTATCCTTATTTTTGAGGCCCTAACGTCCGTGCGAAAACAGAAATGTGCCCTTCCTTAACGCTGTTCCTTGGAGTACACGTCTGAAATACAAATGAAATTTTAAACTTGCATGAGGCTCTCGGTGTTATCACCCCCCGTTGGTATTGGCATCTACGCTAACTGTAGCTTTGATAAACTCTGTTCTCGGAACGGGAGGATCTAGCAATGCGAACCTGGCATAATCTTGTGTTATTGTAAGAAACTTTGGCAAATTCGGATTGGGAAGAACGGACCCCCCAAGTATTGAAATTGGTGTTTATGTTAAATGAGCATTGTTTCCTAGGTTTAATTAATGACGGGGATAATTATGGGAACTTTCCAAATTAATGTAGTTTTCGTATAGCATTATTACCGGTATCTTTTCGCACTCTTTAAGTTAAAAACTTTCGGAAGAACTAAACGTTTTTCAGTATATCAACTAGAAGCTACAGCTACTATCTCATACGATATAATTTTGAAGCTTTTTACAGTTTTCATTGACGCGCATAATTAAAACCAAAGAACATTTTACACAAAAGTACTCAATGTAGATTCACCACTGTGGATGCTACCCTTATTCTATCTATAAAAGATACAATACTATGAATAATATAACAATTATTATAACACTTGGTAATGATCCAAGTTTAATTATGTGGCATCCAAGGTAGAGATTAGTATATGTTTGTCGTTATTGGTTGGTGTTAAATCATTTGTTTTTTATTCTTATATCATATTCACGTCCTTTTTTACCACGACCTCATTCCAGCTCTGGCTAACGAACAGTGCTGGCACGTTTAACTATAGCAGTCGGGCAGCCAATATAAACGTAACATGAAAATACAAATAAGTCAGGCATTGGCGAAATAATCATTTAGGGATGGATAGTTAGTTACCTTACGGCGATGGCAGGCTGTAACTGAATTACACATCTAGACCGGTAAACTGTAACATACGATTAGCACAGATTGCCACTCCTTGGCCCCAATATTTCAACCAGGCATTCTATGCATTGGTCGAATGTATGGACCCACTAGACTACCTCTCGTGAAATAACTGTGATCTTCACACAGGCACATCGCACACTTCGTATACAGGTCCACTCTCTTGTGCTAAGCACTAGTACACCCGACACTTGACGGCCCCATTTCTTTTTTTTTTTTACAGTTCTTGCCCGTTGCCGTAGCCCAAGCTAGTCTGCTGTCTTCATCTCTCATTCGGAATATTGGCCATATTGAATGACAGATTTACTAGTTTTTATCAAGTTAAGTTTTGTGTTACTGTGTCAGTTAAATTTTTTACTCTAGAATAAGACTCCTGCAGAAAATTGTCAAAAGTATTCTCAGAAACAACAAAGTAAAACTTACATGATTTTAGGTATTTTAGTTGTTGTTTATATTGCTAGTGAACTATCGCTTAGATATCTTTACTAATTTGTCGATCTAGGATGTCCAATTCCACATTATGTATATTTTCTAGGAGTCGGAAGTGCACTAGTTTTTTTTTAATAAGTAATTTAAGAAAATGTTTTCTAGGTTACCTTCAAGAGCTTGATTTCATCGCTCATTAAAGCTCGATATGTTGTTTGGGTTGCGAGAGCAGCTTCTTTTGATTTGTGTAACGTAAGTGGAATTTCTTAGTTTGTTTATAAACGATGCCGCAAATATCACCAGCCCGTGGTATAGGAGATCGTTCATTCTAATAGTTCGTTTGTAAACTCTTCCAAAAATGTCAAATAAGCCGAAACACATAAGAGGTTAAACTTAACAAAACTTTAAACATTACCAAGTGTTATAATTATTGTTGTATTATTGATTAAGTGTTTGATTTAACACCGGCGAATTGATGTCACTGGCTAATAGTTTATTTTCGCAAATTATGCGGGATGGTACTTGTGTATATATGTATATAAACGAAAAGCTTTCAGGAGAAAATTCTTTGCTGAGAAGCTTTCAAGTCTGCGAATAGAAAAATCGGTCTGCAAATTTTCAGACTTATTTTCTATATGTGAACCATTTTGAGTTCGTAGGGTAGGATCCTTTACCAGGACTTCGAATTAAAATAATTTCTTGCGATATGTTACGGTTACCAGTTACAAGAAAATCATTCAATGATGATTTGGAATTGAGCTCCATTAGAGTTAATATTTTTGTTTTGTACGCTGCCAACAAAAAGCACTAGATGTCGTCAAAAATATGAACAAAGATGACCAATATCGGACGCCTGCGGTACACATGAAGCACAAAACAAGGGACATTTGATAGCAACTATACAGATGCGAACAGATAATTAGGTAAGAGAAAAAAATGAGTGCAGATTCTTCCATACCGTAACGAATACGCTTCTTACAAGTATGTTATAGCTCACACAGTCCTAGCTCTTGGAAATATACAAAAGTGAGGCTGAAGGGGTGAAGCCGTCTTTAAGACTAGAGGTTGAAACAGTACATCTTCTCGATTGGAAGCAGAATTTATGTTTAGCAAGCAGGTTATCGGAATCAAAATTTTGTTACGACTAATTTCTGCTGCTACTACTTTTTTAGGTTGAACGCAGTAAAACTGTCTTCTAGGCCCTATTGCCCAAATCACCTATATGTATTACTTTAACAAGTCCATCGGTTTTCCAAACGACTGTCGAAACAGTTATTTTTCTTCTTTCCTTCTTTGTATATATTATTTAGTCTATACAAATCGCACAACTTTCGCTTTTAACATCAATAGCACCAGATTGTCCTTCATTCTTTAATTTGTCTGTCATGCGAGACTTAATGTTTCTCCCAGCTGGGGCACCAGAAGAGTATGTTCCACGCTATCCACAGCTTAGCAAGGTGGGCAAAATGGTGCATCTTGTAAGCATCCGTGCCATGCTAGCACCTGTGTCAGTTCGTATGTGACCTCACCGAACTCTTTTTCTGTCTATGTACCAGCTTAATTACCGTTTTTTCAATCAGCTATGTTTCCATCTCCTTTCTATCTTATTTATAATGCATCTTACTTTTCTTCACTATCAGGTCTGTAGGCCATAACCCGGCGATTACTTGCACCGTTCTATTAGGACTGATTGTTCCTAATATGATATCCTATTATACTTGATCTTCCTTCAGCACATGTACTGTTTGACCTGAGCTATCATCGCTCTAGTGGCGGACATATCTAGTCCACTGTCATTCCCTTTCCTACGGACCAAATCGTTGGCGTACGCTATTAAAGTTACAATTTAAGAACCCTCGACTTTCAAAGCATAGTTTTTACATGGTTAGCTCTGCGGATCACTGCAAATCTCTCTTACTACTTTTTGATCCTCTTTATTGTGTCAAAGGTGGTAAGTAGCGCTATCTTTGAACTTTTAATTACCGCTGGAAGAGAAGCACTATCCAGACGCTAACAACTGCTGTATTTGCAGAAGATATTGTAGCATCCAAAATAGTGATGGGCGTATGTTAGTCGTTATTGGTTAGTGTTAAATAATTTGTATATTATTCTTATATTACATTCACGCCCTTTCTTACCACTACCCCACTCGCGTTCCGGGTGAGCTAGCACGTTTAATTAGACCAGTCGGGCAGCCAATCAAAACGCAACATGGAAATACAAATAAATGACGCATTAGCGAGATAATCACACATAGATGGATAGTTAACTTACGGCGGGTGCCCTGCACCCTGGCGCTGGCCCTCTGGAACCGGATGAAGCACACGTAGGCCGGCAACCTGTAACATGTGATTACCAGGGATTGCCACCCTTAGGCCCCAGTCTTTCAACCAGGCATTCCATACATTGGCCGAATGTACGGACCCACTGAACCACTTAAAACCCCTGGTGGAATAACGGTATACAGAGGTTTCTGTTCCATCTGCGAGGAACTCCTGGCACTTACACTGGCCAGGTCACTGCCGCTAGCAGCAGGTCACGGACAGGATGGTCGAGACCACGCCGTCCAGGACTCCTATAGCTATAGGGTGGAGGAACTGCCATAAACCTCCGCAGCCACTTGCTGCATAGACCCACTTGGTCTCGCAGCCACTGCCACCGGACTACTAATTAGTCCTGCGCCCACACATCTACAATAATGGCCAATACACATAGTACCCCTTTCAATAATAAGCATATACCTCTATAAATACCTGTCACACAGGTAATGCAACTTATCCATAATGCTCACGTGGACACACCACTACCATTGGGCACTACATCACACACACTTATACGCAGAGCCATACTCTCGTGCTAACCTCTAGCACACTCTATCCCCGACTGTCCCATTTCTTTTACAGCCCTTGCCTCTTGCCCTGGCCCTTACTAGCCTGCTGTTTTCTTTAACATTCGAGTAAGACACACCTCTCGGTCGGAGTAATGGCCACATGAAGTGACAGATTTACCCATTTTCATTAATCTAAATTTTGGGTTGCTACAATATGTATCTAAACTTATATTTTTGTGAAAGGAATTATAAAAATGGCATAGTAAACACAACTAGTGCTGTACGCGCAAAACAAAAAGAGTGATATACAGGACGCAATTCAGCATCGTCATGAAGCAGGAACGGTAACTTTATTACCATACTTGATGATGTTCCAGCTTGTCTTGTTCCATAACAGCGGCTAAATTCATAAGTTCAAAAAATGACGATAAAGGTGAAGCTAGTTTTTGTCAAGCAGATGATCTGCAAGTGGATATGTTTGTTGAGACAATTTTCTTTATCGTGACATATAGGTATCATTAATTTCTTAACTATTTAAGCTTAACCAGCTTAGAGTAATGCGTTTAGATGTACTTTAATCAAGTTAATTCAGTTAATTTCTACTAAAAATGCTTAATATCAATAAACTAATGTACTCCTTCGTAATACGAACGATAAGCGTCGACAAATAAATGGTAATATACGTGTACCGTCTCCAATACACTCAAGAACGTAATAAACCGTCATCTGATAACAGATAACAAGCGCGTTTGCTACCTACTGTGTAATTACGTTCTTCGTGTACCCTGCGCGTTTGACCTAACTTGGTATTTGTCTAGTGTATTTAGTTTAATATCGGTCTATTTCGGTCTGCGGTGAACTAGGCGAAATATCTTGAGGCAATGAAACTGAAGTTCAATGCACCTACTAATCTTGGAATACATCGTATCGATAGCAGGCTCAGTGGCAAAAGGGCTTTCGTGTGCATTTTTAGAAATGTTTGTTTACAGCACCGAAATGGAACTGACAAGGCGAATGATTGAAAGCTGGTATTAACAGATTCATTTACAATTCGTGTACTGAATTCTCGGAACAGAAACTGGATATTCATATCTGGTGGCACGCAAAATATCACAGTATTTATTATAAATATGTGGTGCAACACACACAAACTATTCCTCAAATTTTGTTTGGCTATCAGAGGGTATAGAGTCAACATTTTGCAAGTGCGGACAATGTTGTGAGCGTCATATAATTATATTGAAGACTAAGTCAGCATACTGACAATACAATAATTTATCAATTTTCAGTAGTTTCAAACTCGTTTAACACGAGGGACGAAAATCAAATGACAATCAAATATAACACCCAAGTATTTTACAGTCAAATAGGTCTATCACAGTCAATCACACTTAGCGCCCTTGCATGACACGTCGTCGATCCTATGCACATAGCAGTGGACTTTCCTGGATTCAGCAAAAAACCATTTTGTTTACACCAATCAGTGATACCTGCCAGGTCACTGGTAACTTCACTAATGGTTTATTATTCGCTGTGCAGGTTCGATAGAGCTGTGTATCTTCAACGAACAACACTTGATAAATGGCCTCTGATAAATTTGCAGTAGATATGGTGAATAGCAAAGGCCCTAGAATAGTGCCTTGCGGAACCCCCGTGCTGACAGGCAGCAAGGATGATATCTCTCTATTCAGGAACACACATTGATGTCTTTTTGAAAAATTGTTGTGGAACCAATCGTGTGTGTTCAGACTGAAGCAATAATGCAGCTTGGGTAAGAGCAACTTATGGTCTGTGATATCAAAGGCCTTACTATAGTCTAATAAGATCAACAAAGTCACTTCGTTCCATAGCTCTTACCAGGTCATTTGTAACTTTTAGTAAAGTTGTGCAAGTTGTGCAATCAGTTTGGAATCATTTGCTACAGTTCACAGTCGCTTGCTAAGGATCTTTCGTTATTGCAAAGCGCTGGTCAGTGCAGAGGTTAACCGCAACGATTTGAGATATTGACGAATACTCTCAGATTACGGTGACAGTGGCACTTAGTCGTGGTGCCTTGTTTGTTTTATTGGCATAATTTAGTTTCATTACTGGTTCTTGGATACATTCATATCACTACATTTAACTTTCACTCACCTACTACTTGTAAGCATAGAGAGCAAATACAACGTAGCGATGCTTACAGCGGGGTAGCAAGCACGAGCACATGGTTGGATAGATCTTCGCTAGATGTCGCTACTGCATTTTCTCTTAGAGAACCATCCAATCGTCCATCCAATTACCTATTTTATTGTCACCTGTTCCGGTCTACTCCAGCAAGATAAATCGCAACAAAAAGGCTGCTTCCAAAGCCGACTTGGGCCCACGGTGCGAACGCCCCAACACCCTTGACCATCATCTCGTCATCTCCCGTCCACCTCTTCCTGTTACCAGGTGGTGTGAGAAGCCCTGCTTCCCGCTGCTTACGAGCTATTTTATTAGATAATGGCGTTACGTTTCTGATGTGACTACCTCGTCCTTAATATACTTTTACATAACTGCACACAATCAACGGCAGACGGTTTGCACTCGTTGTACGTGAAATAGATGTTCGGAACATCAATATTTGTCGATGTCTGTCATACATTGGGGGATGGATCTCTTTCGACTTCACTCGATGGTCCGAAAATCGCTTTTACTATTGCTGACGTTGACGGTAAACCTCTGCAGCACGTAGGATATTTATGTTGCACGCTCCATAGATGAAATGCATTTCTGTATACTCACACGAAGAATATGACATTAATAACAAAGATCAGAATGAGTACAGTAATAGCAACAACAATAAGAACAAACTTAAGAGTTGAATTTTCATGATTATAAAAAAGACGTCATACCTTCTACAGCTGACTTTTCGAAAACCTGGCTTGCGGGGTGAGATAAGTAAACTGATCTGAGCTGACCTGACCGGGCCGTACAACGCCATTGTCCATTCACTGCTCTTGTTACTCTTATATTGAAAAAAATAAGTTCTATGAGAGATACACTAATGAGTGAATTAGCAAAAATTGAATGTACAAATGGGACACATTTGTTTTATATACTTTTTTCAAGATACACTTGTTTCAGTGTCATGTGAATTCTACTTATTAAAAAAAGGATTAACAACTTACTCTGGAGTATTTTTCTTCATCAGTGAAATAGATCTACAAATGTTTTACAGTTAAATACCTACTATACCTTGAAGTACCTGTCCAGTAACGATGTTTTCATGGCTGTATTTGATACAGAACAATTTTTTAAATAAATATATGTCATTTTTAAGTCGTAAATGGTGGAATAATAACATTCTTTAACATTTTGGCGTACATCATGCAGAATCATCACCCTTAAAAACAGCTGACGTAGCAAAACCTTCGCTTGCTTGGTGGGCGACCTAGTCGGTTGCCTATGAAGAATGTCAGACGTACTCGCCTTCTCGATGGTTCTGGCTTCAGTACGTGCATTATATTGTATAGGTATACCGTCTACCGTGAAGCAACTAGCAAGTAGCAGGGGAAAGTCAACCATGTGTTGTAGTTTTAATGCTAGTGAGCTTAATTGCTTGGTACAAGGTACAAGTATTTAAAGAGTATCTGAGTATTTTGATTTGTGCTCAGGAGTAAAGGTGTTTTGATTGCTGTTTAGGAACTCGGGTATGATTTGGAACTCGGGTATGATTTGGTGGATGCAACGTTTAAAGACTCATCGAACACCCAGAATTGTCAGATAGGTATTTACTAGCACACAATTAAATTAAAGTAACGTACTTACTATTATAAGGTTTGCAGAAGAAAACATCAATTGTCTGATGTATATCAGAACATTAAACCAAAGTCAAGATAATATTATCTTAATTTATGGACGCTGAAAGCATTCATCCTCGTATTAAACCAAAGTCATTTCGTTAGCGTAATATCCTATATTTGATTTAAAAGTGGCAGATAACGTATACACTTGGTAATGAAACTATATACCACGGGTGTACAACTTCTCGAATCATTTACCGCAATACGAGTTTAGAAAGTTGCCGCTGATTAAAACCACCCCAGTCAAAATCACCAACTAATTGCTGAAATTGACGCGGTATTTTGTGATGACAATAAAAAGCACATCTGTAAGATGTTGGGTTAAATACTATTAAGCCCCAGCATGTCCATCAAGGAGCAACATAGCAAGCAAACACAACGTAGCGATGCTTACAGCGGGGTATCAAACACGAGCACATGGTTGGATAGATCTTCGCTAGATGTCGCTACCGCATTTTCTCGTAGATAACCGTCCAACCGTCGTCCATCGAATTACCTATTTAATTGTCACCTGTTCCATCGTCTACTCCAACAAGATAAATCGCAACAAAAAGGCCGTTTCCAAAGCCGCCTTGGGCCCGAGGGGCGGACGCCCCAACCCCATTGACCGTCATCTCGTCATCTCCCGTCCACATCTTCCTGCTACCAGGTGGTGTGAGAAGCCCTGCTTCCTGCGGCTTACGAGCTATTTTATTTGATAATGGCGCTACGTTTTTGATGTGACTCCTTTCTGGTGTGTTCGCTTCGAGGCCGGTGGCAATTGAAAAATCAATAGCGGCATCGCGGGCGGCGGTGGGGACGGCAACGGAGCCGGGTCGGCACGGTCCGCGTCACTTACCGACGCTCCGCCCGTCGAACCGCCAGCCGACGCTCTCTACCAGGAAGCACCGCGACGCGTGTGTGAATCCATCCCTTTGAAGCGTGTCAAACGTAATTTTTTTTCCTTCCGGGTGTGATTGATCCAGAGACTCTGATACGGCCTAAGAGGTGTTCGTCCTTTGATGCCGGCGATATAGGTAAGCAGGGATGACGTGTGCTGACCTTGAGAGTGGGTTTTCTTGAGTGTATTGATATGCGTAGGTGGGTGATCGAAGAAGAATTTGTGAGTTGTGGAATTTTTACTGTATGAAGGGTGGATTGATATCTGACTGGTCGGGAAAGTTGGTTGATACTGTTGCAAGTACAATGTTCTGTGTAGATAAGTTGTCCATAAATTGGAAGGTGATGAAATTGTGAATTTTATGTGAGAAAAACCCAAATTTGAATGACGAATTTTTGTCGCTTACTAAGTATTTGTGCTGATACATTATTAATCCATTACTGTCGTTTATATAATATTATTCAAAACTGCATTTCGCATTCAAAGCTCGCTACGAAGGTTTTGCAACATAAACTTATTTATTTAGAACCTCTCAAATTAAGCCCCTTCATTGCTAATAGGTACATCAAAAATCTTTCAGTTTCTCACCACCGCACCGCTAGAAAAACGCCTTCCATTTTTAAATTCATTTTTTTACTACTGGAAGCAATCCAAAATCACAGGGCGCCAAGTCAGGCCTGTAAGGAGGGTGATCTAACATAATCCAGAATTTTGCAAAAACCTCAGGTTAACATTTGCTTGGTGTACCGGTGTGTTGTTGTGATGGCTTAACCAAGAATTGCGTGAAGACAATTTGAGCTTTCTAAGGATTTTCGCCGGCAAACCATTATTGACATATCAGGAAAGGGTAACTCTTCTTAACTATTCTCATCTTCAAATATTCACATGCTTATTACATCGCCAGTGTTCCCCAATTGAAACCTCTTCGTCAGTTCTCGGCACCACCTTTATTTTGCTCAGATGTCAGATCGTGATGCATCCAAAATGAACAAACTTTTAGATGCTTAGGGAAAATTTTATAAACTGCAGGTGCACCAATCTTCAAAATTCCTAAATCTGTCAGTATGCGACCCACTGTCAACAGTTTCTCCACTCTGGCTATGTTTTCCTGAGTTACCGCTTCTGCGGGACATCCAGAACGTTCGTCGTCCTGCAGCTTAAAATTTCCGCTTGTAAATTGTCTGTACCATCGAAGTACCGTTGTTCGATGAGGACATTCTTCCCTTAACACCACCTTAATTTCGTTAAGCCTCGCATCTGTGAAGGATCATTTTTCAAAGTTGTACCGAATTATCACGCGAATTTGGTTCCGTAACTAACAGTTGCGTGAATTTTTGGTATTCTTTAACTACTTTAGCAAACATGATGACAAACAGAAGACATTTACTGAGTCAATTGTCCCCAAAAAGGCGTGTTGCAAAACTTTAATGACATCGCATGTCTAAGAAAACATTTTCATAAGCAATCCAACAAATTGTCTCTGTCTAAGGTATGACATTAGAAGATGAATAGATTTGACATCGGAGTACTGCAGAAGCATTGTACATTTGGACGAATGTTTGCTTCGTTTAGAAAAATTTCGACCCAATGCATTTCTGTACCTACTCCTAAATGTTAATTACAAGCACATTGATAGAAAATCTCAAGGGAGATGCTTCAAACGTTTAGGATCAGTTTATTACAATGGAAGAAGTGTGAGTCAATCGCCATACTGCGTACTGCAGATGCATTGCACATTTGGTATGAATATGATGAGTTTCATTTAGAAAAAAATGCATTTCTGTACCTACGTCTAAATGCTGATTAGAAGTACATTGACATTGATAGAAAATCTCAAGGGAGATTCTTCAAACCTTTAGGATCAGTTTATTACAATGGCAGAAGCGTGAGTCTGTCGCCAAAGCCAAGCAAGCATTCTAGTTCACCAACCCCCAAAGAAATCCTCTTTTAAATATTTTACTACTTCAGTAGGGCAAAAATAGGCTATTACACTGAGCTGCTAAGTTACTGCCTTTTAAATTCTACTCACAAGTAGAAGAATACGATAAAGCTGAGTATTACTTGATTGACCTCTAATTTGTTCTCATAAAACTCGGTAACTGACAAAATTGTTCGAGCAGTTTGGAGACCAATACAAGAATTTTTAACGACTTATAATTACTACGAGAGTTAAAAATTTAGCTGTATATATGATTTTTACACCATGTTCCCATGTATTCTCCTTAAGTTTATTCACTTTTCCCATCTTTGTGGGAATTTATAATACCATTTTCGTAGAACATTTTTGGTTTGGGTCGAAGCCACACACGCACAAACTCAGCAACATCATCATGGTTTTGAAACTTAACCACCTAGTGTCTATTTCAGCTGTCCAAAGAGATACAAATCACATAGTCAAAAATCTTGACCATAAAGTGGATGTGAAAGATGCATTTTTTGCAAGGACGTTTATAAACAATTAAGCAGTTATCATGCATTGGAATTGCACACTTGATTGAGCGGTTTCTCATTTTGATTAAAATGATAGCTTAACTTTTTGAGTCAGAATAAGAAAAATGGATATGTCGTCTAAATAATCGGCCAAATGAACATCTTTAGTGTCCCAAAAGACTGTATTTGTTGCTTTACAGACTGAAGGACAACCTTTGCTTTTATTGGTTTCATTGGTGATGGCTTCGGTTCTGGCTTAAAATGTTGAACCCAGGTCTTGATTCTGATACGAATTAAATTCCGGGTCGTATTATTTGATCCGGGCACGTCCTTTAGACCGTTTTGTTAAATTTGTCAATCTTAAAATATGTTAAGTAGAATGAACAAAATATTGCTAAACTCCCTCATACCTAGATGACGCCTTTTTTAACCGAAGCCTAGTCTTAATTGCTTAATTATGAGAAAAATCTTACACTTACGCTTATCACATCTTTCGTGAACATTTGTATTGTATCTAATAAACGGTTGTTACTTTTCTAACCATTTAAAAAGAACAATAATGTAGTACTTATTATAAATGCTTTTTTTAATTATAATTATACAGAGTAAACTTATTTTTTGGGGCAGTTTGATTGCTTGTAACTGTTATATCATCAAGTCATAAATTTTATTCCGTTTTTCTCTCGTTGATTTGTCACTAATAATGCAAATTCTTGTGGTACTTTCTTTTCGATTTATCTCTTGAACCTTTCTATTCCGTGATGTCTTCCGTCGCTTGTTCTCTTGCAATTTTTATTTATTGCTCAAGCTAATTTGTACAATAGTAGGAATATAATTCTAAAAAAAACTGATAAAAATCGCAGTATACTCTGTGGTATTAGCAGGCAAGTACACATAAACTTCATATGCTCGTATAATCATTTACACAAAATTTATACAAAAAAATTTATACAAAGTACATGCCTTCATCTAATTAAAATCTCCGGCCCAAAAAATAAAACGCAAAAACTAGATGGATTACATAAAATTAATCCCAGAAATTATTTTCGGTAATGATGTAGTGTACACCCGATGTAAAAGATATGAAAAACCTGCAATTGAATACTACCCAGAAAGCGATATACGAGTATAATGGCAATAATTTTTTGAAGGTGTTGAAAAACACATTACTTAATTTTCATTCTGAGTATACGTATCCTCGAAAATTATCGCTTCTAAATTGTGGTATCCCTGACTCATAGTTAAATTTAGTGGTGTATTCGGATTAATTTCTAAGGGATATGTGGCTGCAAATCATTTGGCTGTATGGTCCTGAATTTTTTAATTTACATATGCTTTTAATAAGCATTCATGCGTATTTATATTATTAAAGTGAAGAAAAATTATTTTATCTTTGTTTTTAAAAAGAAGAAAGAACTTAGCAGACAAATTCTGGAATTGAAACTACATTTACGTTTTCACATCATCAATCTCACACTATATCGTTTGTGCATCTGCTAAATTTCTTGCATTGCAATCACCAGCTCTTTAAGCAGATTTAATTGGTCTAAAGTAAATACATCGATGCTATAGTACATCTTAGACGTGCATTCATATGATAATGCCTCGCTGGGTTAAAATAATATGTGAATTCAGGTTTTCTTATATATAATTTTCGAAAAACCGCTGTAGATGCCACTAACATTTGTTAGGGAAACCTCGGAAACCGGACTTTCGAGAATGACTACTTTAAGTTTCGACCTATGGCATACAGCAATCTATTAAATATTGCACATAAACTAGTGTGTAGTGAAGGAATTAACCATACACTTATATCATTAAAACTAGTATTCTTGGCTATTATGCTACTGTAGATAAAGCAATTTTCTTAGCAGTTTGGCACCTCTTAAGTAGTAATAGTTGTAGTTGCAATAAGAGTGAAGGAAGCTACTAGTATGTTCTCCACATCACGATTGCTACACTTAAATACTAACGTAAAACATAATCCTGAAACACTTTAGAAAGCTAATGGTTTTACAAAAATTAATAATAAAATTAATAAGAAAAATTAAATTAGCTACAATTAGGTACATTTTGAACTCTTTCTTTAGTTGAGCATGTAGCCATAACACTTTTGATACAAAACGCTTGTAGAGCTATACTTCAGGTTGCTAAGCATTTCTTATATTCAAACTACATTTGCTGTTAGCTGGGTCTTAGCGAGGGACACGAGTGACGGGGTATTTTCTTCCGGACCCGTGAATTTCGTTATTGCCGTGTTTCTATTGGAACCCGATTTTTTTATATATAAAATGAAAAGGAATGTCGCCACTTGCTTCGCCGGTTTCTTCCTCTAATTTCTAATGTACTCCAAACTGTGCATTTACGAAGTAAATGACAAAAACCCCTGAAGGGAGGAACCAGGAATAAAAACCAACATTATAACATCTGTGCACTAGATCGGACCTGGGTTATCATGTAAAATGGACCACCACATGACCACTTATTGGCCAATGCGCGGGGCTTCAACCGCAACAAGTGTAACACACGATAATCTGAACCCGCAAGGAGATAAATTATCGGGCAGATTTGCGCCTTCGCTACCTGTCGACAAAGGACGACCCGGACAGTGGCGGCTCTTTACGGGAAAGGCTGGGGGACGAATCTCATTAACATGATGATATATCTTCCCTTGTGTATATCTCGCCGTTCTACTGTAGTTGCACTTTAATAATTACTTCGTGTGACATATATTACAATTAGTACTTAGGTACGCTTTATCCACATACTGGGCATTTATCTACTTAATAGTTTTACTAAAGCACAAGTTTTATATTTTTTGTTTTTGTTGGTGATACATTAATAAGTCGTTAACTAACTGGGAATTTGTGTAAACATGTATACTAATTGCATTGCGGTTGAAACAGTTTTTAAAATTAGGAAACCGTGCAACTGCATCAGAGACTGTATATGTGGGTGTCACATGAAATAATAATAACGCAAAAAAGATTCGGGTGGCTATATCTACACACGTGTATCTTGAATACCTACGTGGTAGAAGAGATAGTTAATTTCGACCTAAAATGAGTGGGACGAAGATTATTCAGTCAGTCATTCTATATCACTGGACTCTCTTTTAGCTGGACTTTTTCTGTATTTACTGACCGTAACCCGTCTTGGTTCCTAAAGACACTGCTAGATGATAAACACCAAATTTCACAAAATGTCCMACAATCTGCAACGTATGTCTCTGTGCTTACAGACTGCATTAACCTACGTAGTAGTTCGTAATGCCACCGCTAGACGATTTACACTTAGTCATTTCGCAAAAAGACTTCCAGCGTGCGTTGTAACAGTTGCAAGGCATGTCAACGTCAAAACATATTAGCTAAAAATCACATCTCATTTCTAAAGGATTTTCGTTTCATACACAAATGCATATTTTTCGATGAACTGATGGTTTGAAGTATACAAGATATGAGCTTTTCTTATCAACAACCATGGATTATTTGCTAGATCACTTCGCCTGTCAACCTTGAAGGACCTCTATATGTAAAACAGAAACTTAAAAGTCAATTTTCATAATTTGAACTGATTGTTGCGACGGCAGTCGATGAAACCTTTTTTCAAGGTTAGAAACAGAAACAAGATATTTCATAATATTTTAGGTAAAAACCACGTACATGTTTCTGCCAACTACATCTTTTTCGAAGAGTTGGTCAAACATAGCTCTTCAATTTCATTATCAGTAAGAAATTTGTAACAGGTAACAATAATTGCTTTAAGGTACATAATAACCTGACTTCAGCTGTAATGTTATTTTTTTATATGTTTGCAATCATTTCATGGATTCAATTTAACGTTACATATTTGTTAAATGGAAGCGGTAGTTAAAAATCATTATGGTACATTGAAATCTTGATCTTCTTGGGTTAGACAGTGTCGGTTTTGGAAATAGGGTCCACGTTTCAGCTGCCGTTGTAAGGGGCATCATCAGGACAGAAATATGGAATATGGTAGAAACTTGACGGGAGAACCACGTCACAGCTCAGCGAAATCCTAGAACAGAGGGAGAAAGAGAGGGGGGAGGAGTTGCGTCTGGTTTTATGCCAGCTGTGGGGATGTTTTGACGGTGACGGACAGAGATTATGATAGTATACAGCCGTTGTGTGACGGGCTTCCAAATATTGTATAGTTGATAGTCATCTTAACGGTCATCTTTTCGGAATATTTCATGATAATAGTCAGCTGTTCCTGATTGCGTGAAGAGACCTGATTTGATGCAGCGTTTGTGTTCTGTAAGCCGGGTTTTAATGAATCTGCCTGTTTCGTCGTTGTAGACACTGCCGCGTGAGCTAGGAATGAAAGAGGTTTTGTTTTGTTTTAAGGAGACGGAAGTATTTGTAAAATTTCGAAGGGGATTAGAAGATCAGTTGTTTTCTAACAATTTTCCCAATTCTGTCTGTGACACACTGAATGTAAGGTAGCAATGCAGACGATCTATAATGTGCGGGTTAGAGTTTGTTTGAATTTGAGATGAAGCTGACGATTATAAGCTGATTTTATTTGACGGGTATTTATAACCATTGTTTGCCAGTGTTGTAGTTTAGTTCAAAGTTTGTTTGATTCAGAAATTGATACTGCGTGGTGAACAAGAGATTTATAGCCGAATGTTTTTGTGGCGGGTATTGAGAAAAATCAGATGTACGGATGCATATGGGTGAGTTTACGATACCAAGAGTGGCTTAAACTACAATCTGGTTAACGCGTAGCAAGGACACCAAGAAATGGCAGATTTTATATCGAAATATGAATTAAGGTTATTTAAGAAGGTTGCCAGGGTGTGAGAACCGTGCCGAAGCAAGGCCGTGGGTTTGAGAAGTAATAACTCCAAGACTGTGTATTCAGAGGCTTCCATGAGCATTTTAGCTACTATGAGATGCAATGGGCAACCCGTGCGTGTTTCAGGCATTTGTTTGTAGAATTGGCAATCAAAAGTGCGTACAAATGAGACACGTTTCTACAAAATCTACTCGGGCTCATTGACCATTTGATGGGTTTTGTAAATAGTAATGTAACATCGAAGATGATTAGAGTATTATCTGCATCTCTCAATGAATGGCCTATAAACGAGGGGCTTTCTATTTCTTTGCGGTTAGCTTTTTCCTGATAACTTATGGAATATCTGGACTCTTTTAACACAGAATTAAGTCCCTGCTCAATTCTTGAAGAAGGATCGTGAGAAATTTGAGTGTATTACCCGTTTTTTAGAAGGTTGTCAATATTTTCACATAATCTGAATTATTAAGGACTATAGACGCGTTGCCGTTATCCGAAAGGATGGCTATTATCTCTGAATCGGTCTTAAGATTTGTGAGGGCAGTTTTTTATTCTTTGGAAGGGATGGAATAGGGGAGTTTCAGTTTTTCAAAAACCTTTACCATTTATAAACGGATATAGTCCTTATTTAATACCTTATTGATAAGATTCTTTACAGCTGATTATTTGCTTGACAGGAATTTTGCTTGGGGCAACAACAGAATTGAGACCTTTAACTAGCAAATTGTTTTCTGATTGAGATAATTGATGTGAAGACATTAGAGATAGAAGTTTGCATAATGTTCCTCTGATTCCAAATTTCACGGATTCGTTGGGCTTTCAGGCAAGTAATTTAATCGAAAGATTACGTCAATTTGAATAAGTATACTGGACAATTCAAAATGAAGTTCTGAAAGAATGGAAGCTACAAAGTCGAGTTCTCATCCAGTTACCGAGACGCGGTATCGGACACAAAATACCACCTTGGCCGCCATAAGATTTTATTTGATAAAATGTGGAAAAGAAACTTGGGAATGAATTTATCACCACAACAAGCAACAACAACAAGCTTTGCGCCACAAAACACCGACGTGGTCTAACCAGAACCGACCGTTTCAAATATTTCATCAGTATTAGTGATAATCTGATGCTCCTCCCGTTATGTTAACCAGGCACACGCCGCTGCGATGCTGCGGAATAATTCCGCGTCTATTTTATGGTCTCATTTGTCGCCGGTAAAGTTAATAGGTGTCGAACAAAAGAGATTGAAGTTTTATTTAAAGTGTGATTTAATCTCCTGTTCTGCGCACGTTTATTACGCCATTTGTCAGGCCGCCCCGAGCTACAGTAATGAGAGCGCGCCGTCTTGATGGAGATTTGTGGACCGCCGACGTTACCGCAGCTTCCTGGTTCGGAGATTCTTTGTTGCGGACCCACCTGCGATGCCTACCACCTAACACAGTCAATTTGTTTCGTCGCCCTCCCTCATTGTCTCGGATGCTGCGCCTGAGGAGTCATCAACTTTAAATCATATTATGTAAGTGGAGCTCGAGATACGACGCCGGGAATATACTGCTCCCAGACAGGATAACAAAGAACGGTTTTATTGTTTCTTTTTGGTAATTTTTCTGCTTGTTTGTATGTGCAAAATTACAGTGGGTGCGGTTGTATTTTTCCCGTCCGCTTCCAGTACACATCTTCTATTACTAGCGATAATAGGGTTAATAATAATGCACCTTTCAACAAGGATTTACTCAATTACAGGAAATGAAACACAAATTTAACTTTTTTTTGTAAAAAACAGTTTGTATAAGATAATAGTTAATTACATAGTACTCGGCTACATTTCCTACAGACTGGTGCGCTGCCGTGCTTACAAGCGACGCGCTTTGTGACGGCGGCTTTTGGTATTTTAAGTACATAGACGAGGTTAGTTTTGTCTTCTGCTGCTGCGTTCCGCATTGCGTAGCCGAATTCACTTAGTGTTCGTTTTCCTTTTAATATCCATTCATTGGTGTACCGTAGCACATGTAACTAAATAGTAACTAAATAATAGGGTCTAAACATTTAGCATTCATTATATTCATCTTGTAGATCTAGCCATCAAATATCGATACGTATCTATTCTGGATACACTATTGAAGAAAAACCGTAGAAAATCTGCAATTAGGTCTCGATTGTCTTAAGCCAATCTTCAACATCTTCATCAACACGATGGATAGACGCAAAACCACCAGGCCATGTTGTACGGGGGCATGTGTTGACCATATGTTCAATTGTTTAAAGGGGGTCTCCACATTCACAAGAAGGGTTGATAGATGGATCCCATTTATTAAGAAAAAACTTGCATTTCCCCTGAGCAGTGCGAAAGCGATTCAAGGTAACCCAAGACTTTCTCGGCAGGTCAGCTCCTGCTACCTTTTCTGTAGGATCGCCTAAATGTAAGCTGTTGATTGAATATATCGTTTCTTAAGTAGCCAAACAGAACACGATCCATCTTGAATGGTGTAAGGAGCTCGAAAGAAATCTTCTGTCCACAAAGGTCTTCTGGAAATTAGCCGAGTTGTAGGTAGCTCTTACAGATCTCGGTAAATCTCATTAGGATTGAGTTAATAGAAGGTCACTCATGTAAAGGTTGAAAAGAATAGGCGATAAAACTAATCCTTATGGAAGTCCATTATTCAAAAATCTCTGAATTGACGTTGGGACAGCATTCGTTCGATGAGCTTCACAGTGTCTCCACATTTCGCAATATTAGATAGTTTGAGGATTATCCATCTATCCACACAGTATCCTAGGCCGCCGATAAGTCTATGAATACAGCAGCTTCTGTTCTTCCTTCAGAAGTGAGTCTTCAATCATAGGTCCTACTCTCTGGTAGAGTAATTTATCTAGTAACTTGTAGCAGACCCTCAGGAGGGCAACGGGTTGATAACTTCCTGCTTCATTTGGAGGTTTCCCAGGCTTTAAGACAGCAATAACCTTTGTTTTCTGAAATAAACTTCGTAGACTACATGTATCTAAAATATTATTATAGAACAACAACCATTTTAAAGCATTCGGGCCCAAATTTTCAAGAATTCTGGGTAAATGCCTTCAAAACCAGCAGTTTTGCTAAAGTTCTTCCAACAAGAATAATTATGACAACTCCACTGAGGGTTCGCATCTTTTTCTTAACTGATGAAGTTTTCCCTTCATCTTTTTTAATTCCTCCGTAGGTATTTCAACAGAATCGGAGATATTAATCAGTCAAGAACATTAGGCGAAATTAAGGATGTTTGTTTATGTTTCATTAATGGTTTTTCAGCAGCTTCCAACTGCGGAGACTGGAGTGGGTGAAGTTTATGCCTGCATTGGAGTATTCCATTTTTTCTTCCGAGATGAATTCAGAAACTTCTCTTCTTCTTTTCATTGTAAACAAGATGCAGGTTGTGCTCTTCTATCCAGTTCATTAGAGCAAGTCCGCTTATATCGTTTTCACTGTAGCACCATAAATTATGATGCCCATTGAAGTCTCCAATATACACACAAGGATGTTCATGGTATCTAAGCTAGTTGTCCGGCCAGAGAGTATTGCGCGACTTATAAATGTTGTAAATGGTGAGGTCAGGTCAGGTCAGGTCAGTGCAGACAGCATAGCATAGACATACATTTTAATGTATGTCGGTTTTTGCCCACTTGCAAATAGAGCCGAGGGGACCTGCAGTCAAGTTAGCGTATGCAGGTACATGCCAACTTGGCAGAATAAAGGTCACTTCCTTCCTTCCTTCCCATCAAAGCAACTAGGTGGCTTTGTCATCATGTCAGTGTAATTCTGGCAGATGGCATTGTCATCTAATTTTCTACTAACTAACATCATACTAAGCCTTTGGTATTAGGCCTTTTAAGATAACGTCATCCAACATGGCTTCCAAGGGGCACCCAGCGCGAGCATGGGACGCGCCTACGAAACCGTGGAAACGGACACGTGGCTGATAGAGTTGGGTCGTTCATGACCAAATTCAAATTGAACGACCCATGTCTTTATTCGTTCGATTCGACTCTCAGCTAATGAATCGCCGTCGTTCGTGCGTCGGTCGTGGTTGACGGTTGGCTGGCTGGCTACTGTTACTGGACTCATATTGCAGCTGTCAGATGTCTTTAAGCAGGTCTAACAACTCAGTAACTCGTTCTCGGTAATGATTCTTTAACGACTTGAATGATCCGAATCTATGCGAAAGATTGAACGATTTGAATTGAATCGAGTGTCCCAGCTCTAGTGACTGACGCTTCATTAATGAGGTTTCTCTGACAGCGCATAAGAAGCTGCATCATTTTGACAGGTGCCCCCTGGCAGTCACTTTGTAAGTCACGTGTTCTAAAAAGCCTAATATAGGCAAAACCAGTTTTTGTCATGCTGTCTGCACTAGGCCTAAACTACACTGGTAAGCTGCAAACAGTATAGCATAGACATGCATTTGAACAATAAATAATGGTTAGGATTGGATAAACTGTAAACTAATACACTCCAAAGGTTTTTTAGGTGTCCCCAACTGTTTTGTGCTGCGTAAGCTGTTTGTTTATTTAGTAAATCTGCCACCAAACACGCAGCTATCGGCTCTTCTGGCAACGATATACACGTTACCATTAATAGCAGTAATCGATAGCTCAAATATGTAGTGTTACCTAATTCTGTAGTACTCGATTGCTGTTTACTTTTAATTAGTGCGAAAATCTTTTAGTGAAAGAAGTTTTAATATACATATATTAGTAAAACGCAAAATTAGCCAAATAGCCGGTCAGGCTTGTGTTGCGAGTGGAGCATAGGACACAAACAAAAGCTCATGTCAGCGTATAATTAGTATTGTGTTGCAGGACAAAGTATGGTGGTGTTTATTATTCAAAACAGAGAACTGTTTATTTCCCAGCCATTATTGCTAAAGTACGGCACATTACTAAAATAATCCCAAATAAAATGTTTCCACCGTCGTTTTACATGGCCCCGGTCATTAAATGTAATACATTTCCGTTACGCCACGCAACTCCATAATTGTACTTGCCTCTAAATTATTTGTTCGGGTATTGATTTTCGATTAACTTGGCAATACACGAGAGTCTGTGTACCTTACTGATTGATCACCGATATATGCTGATATCTAGAAAGGAATTATCCATGCGGTCGGCCGTTGTTTTGAAGGGAGTTTCCGACAAATAACAAAGTTTTTCCCGAGTTTTTGTCGCCTAATTAAATTGTGTTACTACCTGAAACTAAAGGTGCGCTGGGGGAGCAAAGTCGGAATTCGTTTTTGTTGTGAAAAGAAACCACTCCAACTTCGGTTTTTATTCATGCGAGGGACACTTAGTGCTAAAGCACGCGATGTGAGTAATAGCGGTTTTTCTTCGACTATCGATCAAGTACTGAATTATTTCAAGGAATTGCTCCAAAAGTCATCTATTTTCAGACAGTTCAGTAGGTTATTACTTTTAGACTGACTCCTTTTATTCTCGTAATCGATTCGAGGCGATAACAACACTCGCTACATTTAGCTCCGGCTGTAAAAATTATTTACCCTGCTAGGATTAAGCAAAATAAATGGACGACGATTGCGTGTAGGGCTGCAATATATCCATGACCTACAATCATCATTTTATGAAAAGTACCAAAATTACGATTTCACTGTATGCATTATAGAATGAAGATAGTATGTTATTATGATATTACTTATAGATAAGAGATCGCATAGTTATATTTTATGGATATTTTGGAAGCTATCATTGAAAATTGTTTCTAAATTAGTTTGTCATTGTCGGCTAAATACGGATTACGGTTATGCTTTACGAGTCCGATGGGTCGAAAAAGAATTCATAGCTGAAAAAATTGCAGTCTCACAAATCACATGGTGGAGAGCTGCAGAAAATACGTCTGGCAGGCAATAAAAACGTTCAAGCTCCGATTACACGATGGTTTAATGCGTGTGAACATTTTGCAAATATAGTTTGGCCTCAAAGATGTGATAATAACAAACAGAAGAAGGAGTCGTGCAATCACTGCGCGGCTGTAGTAAAAATCGCATCCATTAATAGCTGATATCTTTTATAACAAAATCTTTTAGACATGTGAATCAAAGACGAAAGAAAAGTAGAAATGCTAATGTAGGACTGTCTTGTAAAGTATTTTGCGTATTATTGTTTACAGTATTACAGCAAAAGTGAGTTGTAAGGCAGCAAAATAGGTCTACTTTAGTTTGTTTGGAGTTTTTATGTAAAACAACCTCAGTGATCAACGGCATTGATACAAGGAATTTACTTAGAATTTTACTGCTCATCGTGTGGTGCCACCTGGTGTTAGCTCCGCTTATTGGTAAAGACTAGAGGAGTGCATTTCGCGCTGTATCTAATAAACCATTGACTGTATGCGATACATGGTTTTCCTGAAATTACCAGCTAAGGCCTGCACTAGCGATTTGGCCGTCCAAGGCAAAACAAATACAGGGTGACAAAAAAGTTCTGATATTTGTTAAGATATTTCAGTAGTATAGAAATACCGTATACAAAAATTAATTTAATCTACTTCATGAGCAATAACGTTTGTTATATCAATAACTTTAACACCAAAGATAGGAATTTACATTAAATGTTCGCAATTGCCATCTTTGGCTTCAATACATTTACGCAGTCCCTTGCGAATGTTTACGACGACGCTCGCACATTGGTCCACCGTAATTTCATCCCAAGCGCGCATCAGAGACGTTTTGACCGCTTCGACGGTAGCCTAGCGGGTAGCCGAAATTTTTTTTATCCAAGTTGGACCTCACGTAGTAGTCCATGGGGTTGAGGTTCAGCGAGTTCGGCGGCACACGTCCTTGCCCCAAAAGCCCGGAAACAGCTTCTCGCAAGCAGCGGTTGTCGATTTGGCGGAATGCGCCAGTGTCCAGCCTTGTTGGAGAGTAAATTCAGCTGGGCCGAAGTGCTGCGTTTCCCACGGATCCAGTACGTCGTGGAGGACTTGCTGCTGGTAGCTGGCGACGTTGATCTTGAGGTTCCCCTCGATGAAGACCACCCGCGTCTTTTCGGTGGCGCAGATTTCGGCCCAAACCATAGCCGAGGCCTGAAAATGACATCGACCGATGGCTCTCGCTGCAGCGGTCTTCTGCCTACCTTTCTTCAGCAGTTACCGGCGATTCTGGCGGTTGTGGCGCGGCTGGACCGTGAAAATCTTCTCGTCGGTGAAGAGCACTTTCGATGGGCGAGCACCGGCGAGCCGTTTCGCCTTCATCGTCTCATTCAGGAAACGGACGCGAGCGATCTTGTAGCTGCGCAATCTCAGCTTCTTTATGGCGATGTTTCTGACACTCTTTCGGTTAATACCAAGGTTCTTCGCCATTTTGTGCAGCTACACCTCCGTATTTCGTTGAATTCGGCACGGAACCTTCTGGATGTTGTCCGGAATGGTCGCGGTGGTTGGACGGCCGCTTCGAGGACGGTCTGTGGTCCCGCCTGTCTCTTCGAAACGTTCCACAGCTCTATAGACGCTGGCCGGTTTCAACCCAGTCGTTTGAACAATGTCTGCCCTCTTCATTCCTGCCCTGTGCAACTCGACGACGGTGACACGGTCATTTTCACGAGACATGACCAAAACAGAATTGAAATTGACCACATTATTACAACACTTTCTAGATCAAAATTGCACGCGGAATTCAATAAAATCAATAGAAATAACAAAAAAACCGTTATATGAACACTAAAAGCAGCAAAGTACAAAATTATCAGAACTTTTTTGTCACCCGTTAATTACCATCTTTTAAAAACCTCTCAAATATTGTTAGTTTACTCAACGTTTTATAACTAATGCACATTGGCACAATAGACGCAGTTACTTTTGATTAAGAAACAACGGAGCGATCGAAATAATACTTTTAATAGTAAAAAATCAGACTACAAATATCGTCACGTATACTAATAAATAATAAAACCATAGCAACCCTAACTGGTAATGTTAAAAAAAAATGCATAACGCATTGCTTGGAGCTGTTTAAAGTTTGTAATAATTTTAAAATATTAATTGCTCTTTGAGATTATTATTATTATTTTCTGTTTGCACTAGAACAAAACCATATATTTGAATTAATTTTATGAGTTTTTTGTGAGTTATCTGAAATATATACACAAAGATATAAAATAGACCTTTATTCAAAATATACTTATTATTTCAAATCTTTTTCTATTTACTCAAGTTTCCCAAAAACATCAGCTTAACGTGTTTCTAAAATTTAAAAATTAATACTTGTTTGTAGCAGTATATTTTAATTTGAATCTCACGCCATCGTCAGGTGTTTTGATATCCGTAGTTGGCCAGTTGGCCATTAGACATGGTAGTGAAAACGTTTGTTGCTCATATGTTTGGTAAACAAGGTAACAACAGACTGCAAAATCTTTAAGATGTCCATCATTTAGGAAAAAGAGAGGAGGTCTAACTACATTTTTAGGATTCTTTTTTACAATAATGTTGAAAATGCAAAGGAAAGAAAGATTTTAAAGTCCGCTACCTAAAACTTCCCAGGCTATTTTTTAGATACAACCTTAAGTGATATTCAAATTGAAGGTCTTTTTTAACTTTGAATATTTGCAGATGATGATATTTCACAAGTAAATTGAATTTTTGTAAATATTGCTTCATAGTTGGATGTCGACTTTTGACTTTTTCAAATTGTGTCATTACCATGTGTGCCTTCTTATTGAAAAACAAGAAAATTAATCTAATAGAAGTAAAAATAACAATAAAAATTAACCAACATAATAACAAATTCTTATGTGTAATTAATTAATTATTAAAGGAATATTTAATCATTTTAAATCCATTGACAGTAAAAATTCAGTGTATTTGTGAAATATCATTGCAAGTAATTTTTTGGATACACACTATGCCATTTTTAAAGAGTTTAAAAGACCTCCAAATGGACGTAGCATTTAAGGTTGTACCTAAAAAAAATAAGAATGTATGAGCCTGAGGATTTTTAGGTGGCGGACCCTGTAATAAACTTGTCTGTCATAATACAGAAAACGTTAATGTAAGAAGAAAGTTAATAATCCTGTCTGAAGAATGCTGGATTGGTATCACAGCCACTGTAGAAACAGCAAAAATTTTTGGAGGACATGGCACTTAAAACTCCTTATTACATTTCTGTTCAATTCTTCTCGTGTTCGTCTTTAAAAAATAAATATTTGATTTCTGGATTATCGTCAGCACTAAAATATCAATATCTTGAGTAATTATCATCAATGCTTTATGCGTATGAGACACTTCGATTATTGTATTCGCATTCAGAATATGCTAGTAGGATGCTATCCTTGTTTGCCCGTTTGCAAAAAAAACAACACTATTAAACTTTTCACTTAATAATTGGAGTAATCTCCTCTTATTGTGATCATTTGAGAGACACTGCCTATGATATCGGAAAACAAAGTTTATACTGTCTGCGATGCGGCGTATTTTTGTGCATACCGTGTGCTTTTGTGTGAACCTTTTTGTAACCATCGAAAACGAACAATAAACAATATCTATAGATTTATTGAAGATTTCTTTGATTTGATCTCTCTCTGTGAAAACGATAGCTGCTATCCAATTTTCGTGAAAAACTAAAAATTTGTTTAGGCGAAGTGTTTCCTGAGAACTAAGAGCTTTTTATTGAAGAAGAATTTAAGCCACATTTCTGCGTGTACCCTGTACGCGATTCTTTTATCTTTTCGATCTCTGTCATCTAGACCAATAACGTGTGGTGGAACGATTTTTTAAATATAAACCAGCACACAGAACTTGTATATGTTAAAAGAGCGTCCAAATGGTGTTTCATTGCGTAATTAGTTCCAGATCCAACGGATGGGAAGTACTGTATCGCGAAAAAAATTTTCAAAAATTTTTGTTTGCTCAATCGCTTTAAAATGGCCGAAAACGTAAAAAAACAAAATTTGAGCAAAAAAATTTCTTGTCTGTGTGTGTGTGTGTGTGTGTGTATGTCTGTGGTTTTGTTTGTGGATACGATATCTTTCGAAAGACGTAATATATGAACTTGCAATTTGGCAAACGTATATAAATCTCAACTACCCAAAGAGACCTATTGTTTTGGGGGGTAACTACCCTTTTTGCAAATTTTTATTTTTTTTCGTTTTAGTATGAGATTAGTAGTATAACTGCGAGTATTATTCGCCGGTATAAATTTTCGGTGCAGCAAACTGTTTAGAAGATATTAGCAAAAAAGCGTCACTTAAACAAAACGGTTTTTCCTAAATATCTCCTAATATATTTAATATATTCAAAAAATGAAAATATCATCAGATAGGAAATAAAATTTCTCACAAAGAGTGTCTTAAAAAATTTATCCAAAATTTTGACATTTTCGAAATATTTCCAAAAAACGTATTTTGTACCCTGCCCATACGATTTTTTTTTAAATTTTAGTATTATATAGAAAATAGATTTTCTGATCGGAAAGCACTCTTGCAATTTTTTGTTAAGTTAATAATTTTCCAATTATTTGGAAAAAACCGATTTTAAAAATTTATGTATTTTTGCTAATATCACGAGAACCGTTTGTCTTAAAAAATGCTCAAAACCTGATTACCGATCGTATAGTATAAAAAATAAAAGCGTAAATGTCATTTTGATATGTGGACATGTGGATGTGGACGTATTTATTCAATTCGCAGCGGTTTTTTTACTGTAGTGAAATATCCAATTGCTTACCTGGCGCCTCCACCATTTCGTACCAACCTCTCTGGCGCATCATATAAGCCACACCACATTCAGCCACTTCCGTCATCCGTCTGCGGTGTTGGGAGCCTAATGAAACTTCTAATTCAATTTAATATTCCTGGAAGTGCGTGCCGTGATTGCAATTAGCCCTTTTGACCTCTCACGCACTTAGATCCCGCGTGAGATTGAGAAGACGTCTAATAAATGAGACCGCGGAATTCCTTAAGCCCCTGGGTCGGATTAGAACTTTGGGGAAATATCAACAGACGGACCTTGTAACGGCGCTACCTGGCCGCGAATAGGAATCGTAAAAATCTTGATGGAGGATAATCTCGCGTGAGAAGGGAATTCGGTAGTTGCGTCAAATTTTATACGGCGTTCGAGGTATAAAAAAGGAGCTTACTACGGGGTTAATTTTATACCAACGGCGCGAGCGTTTAAGTGCATTAGGTATTCAACTGTAAACGAACCGTTCACTGGTTTATTAACATATTAAATATGTAATTACTTTTATTTGTCCTTAATTTATAATTTTTTAGTGATTTCGCTAAACCAGTAAAAATTAAACAACTGTTTTGTGGTTAGTTGAATTAATGTGTGATTTTAATACTTTTCGTCCACTTCCTCGTATAAACTATTATTAACTATTACTACTATTACTATTACTATTAAACTATAAACTGTTTTAATATATATGGCAATACATTCGTGTATGAGGATACCTGAATAGTTACTGTCCCTGACTCAGTTGGCCTTGAATGACAATTGAATATCTAATGTAATTTGATCGTGAATTCATCAAAATAAGCAAAATTTAATCGAGAGCACTGATCAAAGCAAATAGCAGTACTGTTAATAAAGGTACGGTCCTAGTTCAATAGGACATGGATGTCAAGCCCATTTGCAATATCAAGAATGCAAAATCCATTAACAATCGATGATTTTTGTTTTTGTGTTTTTACACTCGAATGCATGCCGATAAATTGGTTTTGTGAGGCCTTTTGCTTCCTATGCAGCACGTAGTTGATTAACTTAAAGACAGATCATGATCTGCATATCTATGGGTTGCATTTGCTGATGGTATTTTACCACCAAAGTATTTTACGTGATTAAGCTTCAAATTTTTTTATATCATCTGCCTAGTAGTAGTAGTAGTTCTTCGAAAATATTAATTATTTTCCGTGTAAATGCTTCAAAATATTTCTCGTTCAAACGCTATGTACATATTTATTCTGGATAATTATCTTCTTTTTATTGAAACTAAATGAAAAGAAAGAGGCTCATGTTTTTTAACTAACAGAACCTTGAAATGAAACATCATTTACATATTGAAATAAATAATTTTATTAATAGGTATATCCTTAGCTTAAAAGGTACTCCACGACTTATGGCTTCTGGTTCCTAAGAAGCCATAAGTCATGGAGTACCTTTTAACCTAACGATATACCTATTAATTAAATTATTTATTTCAATATGTAAATGATGTTTACCGAGTTACTTTATTTTTATATCTGTTAGCTTGATGTACATGTAGAATTTTTAGATGCAATATATGTCTACGCCTTTTGTTATAGAAAAAAGTCTTTGCAACTTTTAGTCAGCTTATTCAAGGACATTTCCGAAACAAGCAGGTAAACTGCTGCATGTCAGCTGTCTCTACCGCAAGTAATTTTATCGAAATTAAGTATAGATAAATGCTCAAAAAATACGTACTGGCTAATGCAATCTGTCAGAAGTTTGGTGTTTTTGTATGATTGTAAAAATCTTATTTTGTTTGGGCCCTGTTTTTATTGAATGTTTTACTGGATTTTCGTAGTAGTTTGACTCTCTACATTGAATGCTTGAAGCAGGTTGTCATCAGATATACGACGAAACTATGTATACTTTCATATTTTCTAAACCTTAATGCATTCCATTTTGCAAGGGCAGGAAACTTTACTGCACTAGTAGGTACCTCATAATTTGATTATTGTAAAAAAATCAGTGAAATGCAAACTAATATCTTGATGTTTAGTATCCATATCAGTTACTATAATTATTGCTTTAGAGAATTGTCCTAGAGTAAATACTGATTGGAATACATCAATTTGCTTGCCAAAAGTCATTGGGAGTGGTGAAAAAAAAAACTTTAAACGTGAAATCGTTCTTCAACACAAAATACTAAACCCTATAATTATTTACTTTTGCTATAATGAAAAATCGGATACATGACCACCGCTGTTCCAGCCCCGAAGAAACAGTTCATGCATTAAAATATCACATTTTGAGTAATAGCGGTTCAGAATGAAATAATTGTTTTCATAACTGGTTTTAACATATGAGAAAATATAAGAATGTAAAAGTGAATATTTACTATTCTGCTAAAAAAGGTCCTAAATATACTTAAGAATTATTGCCAATGAAATCTAGATACTGCCCAACTGATATTTTAAGGAAATGGGTTATAGAAGCGCCTCTCTAAGGATATGTTCGTTCAGTATATTTCATTTTACGCTATTTTTTTTAAATACTATTGTAGTTTAGATCTACAATTTGAACTTTATATTGTAATCTAGCCAATGTTGATTCATCGCACCCCGATAATTTAAGTCTCACCACGCTTTTGTTAGCAATTATTATACACAAAAACTGATATGTACAAGGCAGATTAAAAATTAAATTAAAACTTTGTTAGACAAAAATTATGAAAGCTATGTTAACCATAAATATGTCATTTTCGAGGCAGTCTCCATTACGTTCTATGCACTTTTCCGACGTTTTAGAAATCCTCTGTATCTAACGAAAAAAATTCCTTTTAGCTGTGTCTACCGCCTGGATCGCTTAACCATTATTTTGAAATTTTTTCCAACTAATGAATCTTAAACTTAACCAGGCATGGTAATCGCTTGAGGCGAGGTCAGTGGAATAAGGAGGATGTTTTAGACATTCAAACTTCAAATCTTGGATGGTCGCCTCACTTCATGTGCAGTATGGTGCCGCGAGTTGTGATGTAAAAGAATACGCTTACTTTAGAGATCCTCGCCTTTTGGTTCTGATTACTGGCTTAAGGCGGTTCTTCAGGACTTCTGCGTATGTGGCTCTTATAACAGTGCCCTTAATAGACATGTAGCCTTGAAAAACTACTCTATTTGCGTCTTAAAATGGCGTCAACTTAACCTTTGCTACCTAGAGCTATGTACGAATCTTTTTGTTTTGTCTGTTAGTTTTAGGTTAATGATAGTGCACCCATGTTTCATCTCTACTTTTGTCACAAAGTCGTCTCTTTTTGCTTGATACCGACGCAAAGGTTTATACATGCATAAACGCGCCGTTGTTTCAGTCAGTTTCAGGTCAATTACTTTGGCACCCATTTCGCTGACATTTTATGGAACTAGCGGCTATCGTGCATAATGTTGTTAAGCGATTTCATTCAAGGATATCGCTTTCTTTAGCTAAGGCTGCAACTTTTAGTTTCAAATGGATGTATGTAACAGTGCTATTGTCAGAGATTTTGTAGCATCATTTGGCCCACAGACTTTCTATAGAGCTGTCATCTCCAGAACTTCGTCAGAACAGAACCATCTTCCATGAGTATAGCACTCCCTTCCATTGCTATTGGTAATTACTTTCGCCGCTCTATTGTACCAAATTGCTCGGCTTACAAGGATACCCGCATCCCCATTCGCTTGCAGTCCACCTCCCGCTTCTGGCCCTAATGAATTTTGCGAAACATCGTAAACTGCTTGGAAACTGGATGCAATTTTGCATCGGCAATTGATGAAACGCCCGTACGGCACCGAAACAGGAAGTAAATCGAATCGAAAATTGGGTCATTAGTTATTCCGCGACAGTTAATAACTCCGGGTCGGCAGCAGTTTAATCACGGAAAAAACTGAAACGTGCATACACGTTGCGCGGCCATCCGAATGCGACACTGTCTCAGAACGAGATAAATTTTACTTTTATTTCGGGCAAGTTCAGGAAGTCTCAAGGAACACGGGAATCCACTCAGGACTTACGCAGTCTCGAGTTTTATCTATACTAAACTAACAGGGATGAATCATATGCCACCGGGTTACGGGGTCTTTCGTCTGGAGGCACTGAAGAAGCGACACGAAATATTGCATGCTTTGCTGGAAATGTTTTGTATACAAAGGAAGTTGGTGCCAGAGGGAGCTGTGTATAATGATGTGAATTTTACAACTGCTTTTGTAACTGCTTAAAAGTAATAGATTCCAAGTTTTCGTTATAACACTAAACTTTTATAATCATTAACACGGTGAGAAACCCGTATTTTAAAACTGACTGAATTTGGTATAACTTAACATTTTTTCCTCAATTTTCGATGATAGAGGGCGGGGAAATTCATCCGTATTCATTTGCTAAAAACCTTGCCAAGCATTGAAATCTAACAGGGCACATTTCTGGATAATATTCGCTTTTTCCCATCAGAACATTTTCGCTACGTCACTGCATGAATCAATGCGGTGATACTGACTTCAAAAAGTTCAAAATTCAAACACCTAACATTACAAATAGAACACATGTTATAAAGTGGCGAATGCTTCTGGCAGATACTCTAGAAACCATAAAATTTCAGGACAGTCGATTAAATTGTTAACAATTTTGAAAAGAAATACCAGGGCATTAAGCTCTCTTCCCGTTTGAAGGCTCACAGTACCATGGCTTTCAAGCAGATCATTATGACAAATGCCTCTGCGAGGAAGGACACTATCGAGTTTAAAACTTAGTAGTTTTAAGAATTTACGTTGAACATTTTTAAAGTAATTTGTATGTCTCATATAATATAGAAACAAGACCGCAGATGCGCACTTCATTTTATATACCAATGATAAATGAGCAAAAAATCAGTTTAATTTATCATTAATAAAATCGCGATTGTTACGTGAAATAAAACCATAAGTTTTATACATTTTATGAGTGTGTTGTATAAAAGATAACTTTCTATCAAAAGTTACACCAAGATCGTTAACTGTTTCTGGTATAGTTAAAGAAGGACCCTCAAAACTATAGTCATGTAGTATAAGTACTGTCTTTAATGTAAGCGAGAGAACGTTGCACTTAGTTACGTTTAAAGGGGGTTGCATCGATAACGTCGGTTATGTCGTTGATGAACAGTATAAAAATAAGGGACCTAAGACAGAACCCTGTGGTACTCCGGACGTAGCAGCGTATTCGCCGGGCACAAATCCATTATATGTCACGTACTGTACTCTATTGTGAAGGTAAGATTTGAACAAATCAGTCAAATATAGAAACTGAAGTTTATTTAGCAAAATGTTTTGATCTAGCTTATCAAACGGTTTGGAGAAATCCGCATAAATTGTGTCGGTCTGCAAATGATCATCCAAAGCTTCAGCAACAAACTGAGAAAAACGAACCAGATTAGTAGTAGTAGAGCGAGCTCTCACGAAACCATGTTGGTGTTCGCTAATACATCCATATGAATTGTGATAAACATAGTTATGTAAAAGTATCTTAAAAGCCTTCCTAAAGTTGTATCTAATAGAAATTGATCTGTAATTAGTAATGTCTCATGGGTCACCCTTTTTATGGAGCGAACATACCTCAAATTGTTTCCAAATATCAGGAATTATACGTGTCTTAAAACATAGATTGAATGATAGGGTCAAAGGCTGGGCAAATATATGAGCATAATCCGTTAACAGGAATTGATGTTTATTAGTAAACATTCGAAACTGTCGTGTGTCTTAACAATAAATTAAAATGAGCAAACACTCTAGCTACTAGCACCAAATTTACTGTTCTAAGTGTAATCCCTTTACTTCAATTCGTTTTTGACACCGTCATACTGGAGATTGTACACCGGTTTGATATAAAAATTTTTGTAAAATATCATGGTTTTTCTTCTCTTTTCATGCGAGTGTGAAGTATACAATGTCTATGATAGACTAGGTTATTGCCAAGCTGCAAGAGATCTTCGACGAAGAAGACGTGACGTCTAGATGACAATAACAATATTTAGATATGACGTCAAGACAGACAACTCAAAATCTTGTTGTTAATGTTCTGTATTTTTTCTTAAAACATAACTTGTCATTATAACGGACCAATACCAAGTGCGCTAGCTATCGAACAACTATAATCTCGGAACTAAAAGGAGCTTCCCTAAAATGTTAAATATTTGTCTATTAAATAAAAATACAAACTGCTTAAATGTATCACCAGCTAAAAAATTCTTGTAAAGTCAAATTTAAACGTCACTAACTACAAAATACTACATTTTTTCTTTAAATTTGCCATTATCTACCATACGTTATATTCTTTTCTATAACTCTGTAGTTGAAGAGTATACTGCTTATAAGCAGTAACAGAAAATAAAGACAATTACCTTTAGCGGAAAAAAAACTTGTAGAGGTATCCTCTTAACAAATTTTAATATATTCTAGTAAACCTAGCACTCTTGCTTTTACCCCTAAGTGGCATTTTCATTACGCTTGAAGGCAGAGCCATAAACAGCTAACGGAACGGCTCTTTTATTAGCGACCACTGGAAAACCAAGACGTAATATCCGGTGTTTATGAAAAGCGCCCCGTGAATGTTAGAAAATTTTCCGGCGAGCGACGAGTGAAAGGAAATTGCGTGTGTATCCACATTCTTCTACGTCAAAAAGAACTTTCCCCGTGAAAAGGTTTCCTGTAAAATATCGCATTGCAGGCTCGAATCCATCATCTCGCTMGCTTTCAGCGGCGCCCCGCTACAGATCTTTGCCAACACGCTGTTTGATATCCTACCCTAATCTCTATGCAGACGCCTTTTCTGACACAGGTGTATCGACACTTGCCAAGCACAGCCGGCTAATATCCTGCTTTATTTTTTTTGCCTTCGGGGCGTTTGCTGTTTGGGGACGTTAGAGGAAGCTAATGCGTTTAACATAACAAAACCGCTTTTTCTCTTAAAGCTAGTAAATATACAATACAGAACTGGCTTACAGCAGATCGAATCAGAAGTAGAACGTTATTATTTGTTTACATAAAACAACCTAATGGTAGTATGGCAATGAAAATTCGCGTAATCAAAAAAGAGAGTTTAAAAATTGATTTTCTGGAGGAAGTACTTTTTCTGGTATTCACCAAGTGCTTACTACCTAGTGGAAGCCTCCCCTGTGACTTAGTACCCTCGACTACTTGGTTGACCCGCCTAAAGAGAGATCGAACAGGCCACCTACTCAAAGAAACCACCTGGTGCCGGTCATTTTTGGGTACTAAACACCTGGTGCAAGCTTGCCTCACGACGCAAGCATCTGGAAACGTGTTTATCTCCTGCAAATATGGCAACCCTATCCGATGGAAACATATATAACAAGTAGTTAAAGCGGCCTGCAATCGCCCTAGGCTTTAGAGCTTGGGCTGATGGGAACTGCATAGTATACATCTTCCTGTGATCACAACGACAGACTGAAACAACAGCAATTATTCAGCCTTCTTCTTCACGTGGCTACTCTACCTAGACACACCAGAAGCACACAACCTGTGTGAAGGTACAAACTGGTGCTGACCGTCATTGGGTTCAAAACATCTGGTTTCCTTTGGATCTGGTGCTTAATAACACTTCTCTGGAGGTACCAACTGGAGCTGACCATCCTTTGGTAGAAATCATTCCCGGTTGAATCATCTGGTGACGGTCATAATCCTATATAACTGGAGCATATCGCCAGATTCTAGTGAACTATGAAGGAAATTATTACCTCACTACTTCTCTGTAATCGATTTTCCTTTTCACTTTCAACTTTTATATACAAACATTACAGAATGTTACATTATCGATTCTTCAAACGTTTGAAATGTTAAAAACAACATTGTGACTATACTTCCACTCAGAACATATTTGTTATTCTTCGATTTAAATATAGAAGGCTATTTTTTATCAAGGTCCGATTGGTCGCGAAATTCAAACCATAGTGAAAATAAAAAATATTTGATTCCCAACATCTAGCAACTTCTGTACATAGTGGTCGCTCCGACTTCGCCATTTGTTCGTGGTATCAACTTTTCAATACCTTAGTCATAGAAGGCAGTGGCCTGTGCTTTCGGTTTTTTTTTCTACGGTGGTCTGTAGCTCATTGTCAAGAAGAAAGGCAATGCCTGATGGCAATATTTTCTTTGATTATTCGGAATTGCCCTTTGTAGACTTTGAAAAGTATGTATATCAATAATAATATAACACCATGAGCTGTAAACTAGTGTACAGAAATAGTTGAAAGCGCAGGCGGCTGCTTTTTATAACTGGAAAATGTGCCTGAATATTGCAAATAAATTTAGATTTTAACTGTGGTTTTCATTTCGCGGCCGATCGGACATTACTAAAAAAATAATACTAGTCACTAAATCCACTAAGTCCTAATCTCTTTATATTTAATAGTCTCGGCAGCATATCCATATGCCTTTAGAAAACAAAAGAATTTACTAGTCTTGCCGTGACTTAATTTTTGCGTTATGGTTTATAATGTTTTACCACGGGTTTAATTCATTGCTGGAAATAATTAAAAATTGGACTCCGAAAACTAACCTGCAAGCTTAAATAAGCATTACATGAACTGCTTTTGGGTCAGAATAGTGCAAAAGTTCGTTATTTCTCTGTGTTTGATGTGTCATTTCCTGTATAAAATTTTGGAGAAAATGTGGCAGCAGTATAAATCGGGAGTTAATGAATGTAGCTGACGAAAGAGAAGAGAAAAATCTAAACACTTAAGATGAAAGAAAGAAGAAATCTATGTTGAAGAAAAAGTTTTTGATTTATAGTGTGCTTGTGAAAACAAAGGGGAAAATAAGTATACATTTTTTATGTGTTAATGCAAAGAAAATAATACTAAATCTATGACTCCTGAAGAAACGCTGCTCTGGAGATCATCTTATTAAATTTTATTATAGAGAGAACTCTGAATGACTTTTGTAAGAAGATACATAATGTACCTACAATTCAAATAGTTCACAAGACGTTAAGGGAAGGAAACATTGTGCGGTGCGGTAAATAAACTACGCGCAAATTTTTAAAATAATTTGATTTTTGTGTAAAACAATTGACAATACAATATACGTCAATGGCATTATGAAAATTGCACTAAAATAAAGAAATATAGGGAAGAAAACGGAAAAATATGTTATTCGGTTAAACACGGATTGATATCCAAGTCACTGCAAGAAAAGGAGTGCAGACAACTTCCAAGTGTGTCATATTGCTTGGCTTTTGGGGTCCACGTACTTATCCAATTATTTTGAAAGCAACAAGGGCTGTTTCTCGGCTTTTAGTCTTCATCAGCATAGAGCAAACATTTATGTCTTGTGCCCATTATTAATCCAATTATTTCGTTAGAAGCTTCGACCTTTCGTGCTCTACCTGTATCCATAATACCCCAAAATTATGTCTGCAGATTTTTAACCCCGTCACGACATTATAAAGGTACGATACCACCAGCTGACGTTTACGAGGGGTCTCGAACAGCAGACAAGATTTTTCGGTCGGATAAAATTTTATGTCTGGCGTCTTGCTATTTTATTGTCGGTGCTGGTCGGGGTGAGTCACCACCGTGTTTACATTGGTATTCTTGTGAGATCGGGTCCGCTCCGTCCTATTGGATTCAATTAGAATTTATTCCGACCAATCGGCCTAGTCGGTATCTTCCTTTATCTGCATCGGAAAATAAATTTATTGCTGAAACAGCCCTCTTATGTGTCCTTAGGCGCGTAAAACTTGGGGCACGCGGTCTGTATGAAAAAATAGGGGGTAGATTAGGCCTTTACCCGGAGATGACCACGTCTGACCTGCTTTCCGTGAAATTAGGGCAGCATACAAATGGTTTTAGTACACTCTGGGCTAACGCTGTGTAAGGGCCATTTATTTTTTGTTAGATGTGCTAGCAGATCATCGTCCTCGTATGCATTGTAAACAGGCAACACTCTGCAATCATCTAGTGTAGTTCATGCTTTTCTTAAAGTAMTTTTTAAGTAATAACTGACCACTAATTCTAACCTAGCCTTGKAAGCACTATAGAACAGTTATGACAAATTGCTTATTGCGCTACTCTGCGGTGTAGAGTAGGTACAGTTAACTAATGCATCTTGGCGTCACCATTTATTAGTTATTGACTGTTTGTCAATAATCTCCATTGTTTGTTCATAAATTGTTTACGATAAGTATGCTGGTCGCAGTCGTCTGAAAATCTTTGCCATAAAATTGCTTTTTTGTACTTTGTAGCCTCTAAATGGCAAGACCCTTATATTTAACTATTTTTAGTTGCCTTTGCGACTGCTTGTCTATAACGTTCTATATTGATTTGAATTTCCGTGACTATCCAAACAAGATCCAAAGTATTTCTTTTCCGAAAGTACAGTTGTCTATTGAAATGATAGGAGGCATGTTTTTTAAGTAAGTACCGTTTTGCGATTCCCCCGCCGCAGCGCTACGGTCGGCGTTCCGCGCATGCGCGCTGGTTATCTACATCACTTGTCTACGCACTGACGCCATTACAGTTTGATTCTTCATTGTATACGTTGTTTACTGAGTGTTTAAGATGCCTCCGACAATCGTGAGTCCCGCCGATTGTGAAGTACGGGCTGTTATACGATTTCTTAGTGCTAAAGGCGTAAAACCGATCGATATTCATCGTGAGATCTGTGAAGTTTACGGACAAAACATTATGAGTGATGGAATGGTAAGGAAATGGGTGAGAGCATTTAAAGATGGCCGCACAAATGTGCATGTTGAAGAACGGAGTGGGCGTCCTTCGGTCGTTAATGAAGATTTGGTGCAGAAAGTGAACGAAAAGGTGAGAGAAAACAGACGCTTTACAATTTCATCATTGTGCGACTGCTTTCCTCAATATTCTCGTAGTGTTTTGTATCGCATTGTGACCGAGAACTTGAATTACCGGAAATTGTGTTCACGTTGGGTTCCGAAAATGTTGACGAATTTGCACAAAACCCAACGTTTAGGCAGTGCATTGACTTTCCTTGAGCGGTACCACAATGAAGGTGAAGATTTTTTAGACCAAATTGTTACTGGTGACGAAACATGGGTGGCCTACGTCACACCAAAATCGAAACAACAATCCATCATCACCCAAAAAAAGTGAAGTTTAAGCAAACAATTTCTGCCCGGAAAATCATGTGCACAGTTTTTTGGGACAGAAAAGGAGTATTGCTAGTGGAGTTTCTGCCTCGTAATGAGACAATCAATGCAGCGTCTTATTGTAAGACATTGAACAATCTGCGTCATGCAATCCAGAACAAAAGATGTGGCAAGTTGAGTAAGGGTATCGTTTTGCTGCATGACAATGCCCGTCCACATGTGGCTAATCGGACCAAAGATCTCATCAAATCTTTTAAATGGGAAACTCTAGATCATCCTCCATACAGCCCTGATCTGGCGCCCAGCGACTACCATTTGTTCCTGCACTTGAAGAAACACCTGGGTGGTCAGCGTCTTCAAGACGATAACGAAGTCGAAACATTTGTGATACAGTGGTTAACAAGTCAGGCGGCAGAATTTTATGAGGAGGGTATTCAAAAACTGGTGCCACGTTATGACAAGTGCCTCAATATTCACGGAAATTATGTAGAAAAGTAGATTAAGGTACAGGCTTTCATGTAAGATAAAATTATTGCGATATCTTTGCACGTCTTTTTTTTAATTCCAAAACGGTACTTACTTAAAAACATGGCTCGTATATTAGCAGAAAGTTTGCACATTATATACACATGATACTTCCAATTGTAGTTGAATAGCACAACTAAATATTTCCTTTTTGTTTTTATTTTATAGTTCTAGCTGAAATTTGATATAATTTTTCGTCTCTATTTTAAAAATAGGCTATGATGTGTGAAGCAGCACTCAATTATATTTTGAGTTAGTCGAGTTGCCACAAATCTACGTCAAGGTATTCAATAAGATGTTTGCCATTTTACCAGGCTAAAGGCTCTTCAGTAGCTGCTACATATTCGCGTTTCCTAAAGCCTCTTGTGTAGCAATACATGCTTCCAAGGAGTGTGGGTCTTGAGCATTTTTAAGTGGTCTCACAATTTTTGTTAGCATAGTTTTTAGTTACATTTGGGGGAAGAGGGGGGGATCCTGAATGTAGCTTTAGCTGCTATCTATCGGATTTAATATTTATTTGGTAGTATAAGAACTGGAAGAAATTATTTGATATGTTTTACTTTTTCACTTTTATTAGAAAAATAAATGTGACGTTATGATGCTGACAACTGTAATGAAAACGCATTAATTTTTCAACAGAATGGTGAAAACCACGTATTTATATCTACAGACTGACAACTGTCTTTCTTACTTTCTCACTTTTGGGTTTCTCGAAAGTACGATATTGTAAAATGTTGTAATGAATCTCTAAATTCATTCAAAAGAAAGCTAGTTTGCGGAATGATGAAAAAAGAAAATTTCAAAKATATAACAATGCAATCACGAAAATTTAACGATAGACATAATAAATTGCATCCGCCTACGATTCTAATTTTTGTTTCCTGTCACTGATCATTTCAAATATGCATTGTGGTGTGTTTATTATCTTACTGCAGTTTTAGTATTTATATATGTTTCTTTGTTTCAGGTAAGTTAAGAAGAATTGGTTGTCTCAAGTGCGTGAGTTGTAAGTAAATCCTAAGTTGCATACCTTTCTTGTCATATTGGTGTAAGCGAAGAAGAAAGTAATGGTGATGTTGAAAAAGAATCTGTTTCGTTTTGTATTAATCGTCACTGACTCTTGACATTGGTATTTAGTGTCCGGCGGTTGGTTATTTGTTGTCTATTTCAGTGTTGGTTGGACATTTAGTATTTTAGTTAATATATCAAAATAAAATTGTCACATTATAATTAAGCAAGATATTTTTAGAATGTACTTATTCTTTGTCTTATAGAACAGTAGAAATACATTCTAAGGTTGCGCTAAAAGTAAGGGGTTAGTTACGATCAACCAGTATAGTTTATTACAAAGCACTAGATGTCCTTTTGCATTAATAACTAGGGTGACTAAATTTATGTAGTTGTTCTACACCATTTATACTATATGATACCCCTGTCCACATATTACGTCAAAACATTTTTTATATGTTAGTATATCAAATAACAAATTATTGAAAATAAGTTGATGTCAATATTTATCGTTAGTACATTTGAGCAGCAGTAGGAGTATAGTGCAACGATGTGCGCTCGTATAAGTGGCTATAAAGGGGCTGCTAGTAGACACGTGTAGACATTGTTCCAATCGATAATGATCATTGATACCGTTCACTTCTGTAATGTCGCCATTACCCCTGAAACAGCGCTTTCTCAGAAAAACAACCTAATGAAAATGTAAGAATAGTTTGTTGCGCGAAAAGGAAATATATAACTCGAGATAAAAAAGCACTTGGATATGTCATATTGGTTAATGAACTTAAATTCATAAACAAATGGAAATAATAATGAATACCTATTCATATTTCTAAGGTATTTGCCTTTTTAGACTTTATACCTGTCATTATGTGTTCCCACAAAGTAGTCGAGAGATGTGAATTCAGGTGATCTTCAGGCAAGCAATCGTTGTTTTTCGACTTACCTATCCATTGACCCATTGTAAGATAAACTTTCAAATACCTGTAAGGCAATCATTTTTAATTCCATTAAATATTAACACAACATTTGTCCCCGAGATGTTTTTTCAGTTAGAACAGGAGCCATAGGGCATAGCTTGGCTACCCTCTTGAAAAACGAAACTTCTTTTATTAAACTAAAATAGACTAACTTAAATTACATGTGTTAAACTACAGCCAGTTATTTTGTCTCGTATTAGTGCATCTAAACATCTAAGTTGTCAAAAGAGTGTGTTAGTTTGCTCGTTACGTAATTTACAGGAATTGTCACTTACACGCTTTTTGACACTTTCAGGCTTTTTCTTTATTGACGAGAAGTTTTGGTAACGCATCTTATTAACTGAATCGTGGAGAAGTACAGATGCAGCAACAGTGCATTGGAAATCAGCACAATTAAACATAATCTCAAGCTAACGTCGAGCGTTATTGATTTATTTTCAGTATAATTAAATTTTATGCAATCAAATCATTCGTGTCGAAAATCCTTGTGAAGCAGAATAATACTATTTCAATTAGTGCAAAAATAAATAGTAATGGCATCTATCAGCATTACACTGATGTGAAGCCACCTAGCTTCCAATTATGGGAACTACTTCCTCGAGGAAGTGACCTTGTATTCTGCCAGGTTGATATGCACCAGCATACGTCAACTTGACAACAGGCCTCCATGGCATTTTTGCGGGCATTCATTAAAATGCATGTCTATGGTATGCTGTCTGCACCGCATCCGAATACAAACAGATCTGTTTCTCTGTTTGTCATTGCAACTCTTCAGTGCAGTTTTGGCCTAGTTACTTTAGAAAGTAGTTCCCATCAAGGCAACTAGGTGGCTTTGTCATCATATCAGTGTAATGCTGACAGATGGCACTGCCATCTAATTTTCTACTATCATACCAAGCCTTTGGTATATAGGCAAAACCAGTTCTATGCCATGCTGTCTGCACTAGACCTAAAGTGCACTGGCGAGCTATAATGATAGTGAAATAGATCTGTCTGTAGTTGGTTGTAGTGCAGACAGCATTTACATAGACAGGCATTTTAATGGTACTATTTCAGTGTCCAAATTGTGTAAATCTAGTCACCGGGCTAAAACTGACAATAAATGATGTACATCGTGCAAAAGTATCACACTGTGAACACAATAGACTGTTATTCATACAACAATTGTGTATCTGATTATATGAAATCGTTGTATATTGCTTATTATTGTGATAAGTGATCACAAAAACATTGTGATTCGTAATTAACTTTACCCTAAAATTCAAATTGTGGGTTCATTTTTGTGATAAGCGACCTCAAAAATCCCATTACACGTATGAGATTAGATATATTATTTTCATTTTGAAAGTGTCCGCCATTTTGAATCCAATTTTTTTTTCATTTTCGTAATCAAAAATCGTCGAGTATAAAATTTGGTATAAGATTTTTGGGTTTTGCCCAGGAAATCGAATTGGCTTACAATTGTGCGGCGGTCTCGTGTGCAATATGCACAAGAGACCAATAATCTGTCAGATTCTGCACTGCATAAGCAAATTTTAGCTGTATTGTTCAGTTACATTTTTGACATATTGTTCTATTAAGCCCCTTAAAAAGTAAGGGAGAAAACTTGGAACGTCTTTTAAATTAACCTCTGCTTGCTTACGTGGAAAATCAGCGACCACAAAATTCCGCAACCCTCCTTCGCCTTGCAAGCGAAAAAAGCGTAAAGGAGTATTATGACATGGCGGCATTAAGCGATATAACCCGGATGAAATAAACATTAAGCCGCTAGGGCAGTTAATACACCCGTAAAACTTAATAACGGGTCAACGTCGTCTCCTCATGCCGCACATACTTAAACGAATTGCCTTCCTGTTCCGGTTTTTTGACACCCCTTGCATTTCTGGAACGGTTTATGGCACGACCCATTTACATACCCAGTTCGAGTTTTAGCGTTTTTCTTGGAGAACGTAATTACCGGTTTGCACCTGCTTAACTATTACCTACATTCGCAGTTAAGGAACGTAGCTGGTCTTACACTTTTTCCTTCACTTGAATTTGTGTGTGTGCAATACGCTCGAACGCTTTTTTGCCTTAGTTATTATCATTGTAACCATACTCAGTCTTTTCTCCTTGAAATTTTCCAAACTGAACATATTAAATACAATTTTATCAATTGTAATTTCACTAATTTACAAAAATCCAAGTAATTTCAGGTATTATGCAAACTTACACTAGAAATTGATATTATCTACGAACTTATCATTAGCGGGACGCCATGGTGCAAATTAGATAGTGAATGTCGTCAATAAAAACAAGCACGACAGATTAGTATCTGCCTAAAAGCTAAGCGCCTTACCGATATAAATTGAAATACGAGGGCTGTTTTTTTTTAACCTCCGAGGGGTTATCAAAATAAGACCTACTTACATAAAAAAAATATTTTGTTATTAAAAAAAGTTTAGCCAAGTCTTACTCATTTCTCTACTGAATTGCTAAAACCATAACAAAGGAGGTTTATTGTGAAATATTATATTGCCTGCTACGAGCGATTTACGAGTAAAATAAACAAAGAGGCATGATTTCGTTCGGCATTCTTCTGCTCCACGATAATGCAAGCACGGACACACTGTGCCAATGTGACTTTTTAAACAATTCAAGTGTGAAGTCTATGACCATGTATCGTATAGTCCTGACTTGGCACCATTAATTCTTATCTTTCAAGAATTAAATGCATTTTGAGGTTGAAAAACAAACAGCCCTCGTAGATTACAGTTTCAACTAACTGTATATTTTATTGGACATTAAATTTATCTTAGAACTCGTTTTGAAAAAGTTGTCCAGTTCTCTTCTGACAATTTAGCGCAACTAAACCATATGCTGCACCCCTTTTCCATGTCGGAGATGGCACATTAGCCGTTAGAATCCCTTTAGACGAGACTTTGATTTTGGTGGTTCATCTTCACTTCAAACAGGTACCAGTTCGTTCGCTTGCCCATTGCGCCATTTTGGTTGACATTAATATTAACATTCTAGGTATGATTTTTCACTACTGTTCAACTTTTTAGTACCTATATATATTTCCTTCCTGTTCCATTGATGCCCTAGTGTCTTGATTCATCAGGTCAAATGCTCTACAGATAATCGTAGGCATTAAGATTAATGAAATATCCGCATATCAAACTTATAACGGCTCGATCGCGTTCAGCATTTCGGATGCGTTCGTACTCAAGATCAAACTTGCTCGATGCGCAATGATCTGATTTGAATTATGAATTTATCGCCTATTGGTAAGGTTTTCAGACTGGTCAGACCTGGGCTAAGCTGCCCATTTTTCGCCAACACCTACCCACTCACACCTTTGTTAAACGGTACAAAAATTGATAATTTTTTAAACGTCCACATTTTGCTGCATGCTCACTTTTCTATGTGAGGAGCAGTTTTCTTATGAATAAGCAAGCCGCGCACGTTTTTCTGCTTGCTATTTTTGTGTTTACATTTTTTCCTGCTCGCAATTTTTAAAATCGTTTTTTTTTAAATTTTTTTAATTACTCCTAGTGTCCTAAATCTTAATAATGAATACGACGAAATACTGACCTTTCATGGTAATATCGTGACGCCCTGGGTGTTGTAGAACATTCTCGACTATAAGAACTTGCTACAAAATTTGATATAAGGACGGGCATGTTTGAGTGGAGTTTTTTTTTAGATCTGTACAATCAACGCAAACACTTCCATTCGACTATATTATTAATGAAGAACATAAATACTATTGGACCAATGTTTGAACCCTGGAAGACACTCGAATGCACTTTTACATCAAACGCATATCGCCAATATACGTTGTTTTCACATAAATGGTGTAAGCGCAAAAATTCTTTATTTTGGTCGGAATAGTTGCCCTGTTTTAGAAATAAACAGCAAAAGAAGATGGTCTTGCGATATTTTACCTCGCGGCGAACATCAGTGTACTTATTATAATCAAAAGCGTAATTGGTCTTTCAAACCTTATATAATTTTGTACTTTCCTGTGTGCTGTACTGCTGAACCATATAGGAAACTTAGGTTTATTTGGGATGACTATTTTAATGCCATCAAACAAGATGTGCAAATGATGATGGAACTACGTTCTACGTTCATTAAACAAAATTTAATAACAAACTAAAAGAACTCTTAGACAGACGGCCTAAAATACATAAAGGTAGCTATTCTGTTATATAAATTGTTCATGTTATAAATTAGTAAAATGGTGATATTTACATTTTTACAATTCCTCTGCCATTCTAATTTATCCTTACTACATATAAGTAATTCTGGTGCCATTAACAAAATTTGTATTATTTCAAAAAAATATCTGCTTCAATAACAAAAATTTTATACAATGGTCAGGTCTAGCTATGTGTTCTTCCACGAAATAATTTAGAAAAAGAGATATTAAAAAACACTGTTTTCCCACCTCATGTTATTTTTGGACCGCTTAATCGATGGTATTTTTTTTGTTTGTTTTTAGGATATTAACATAATTTAACCAAATTTCTTACATTTATAATTTATAATCATTTCATACTTTAATTATGAAACAGAAGTTGATAATAGGATTTTCAGATTTATTAATTATACGCAGAAGGTCTTCTTCATACCTTTCTTTTGAAATTTTTAGAGAGCCAATGTATGTAGACAATATTAACACCATTACTTGTCATAAGAACAGTTAAATTTAGTACCTCATTAGATTTATTGGTCAAGTCTCAGTTTATCTTTTTAAATTATTTTCATCCAATACATAGGCTTTGCATTTTCTACTGTATGTTTATCTATAATAAAGATAAAAATTCAGTTTTAAATCATTCACGCGTATATAGTTTTTTTTATGTAATGACTGTAATTCTTTTTATATTGGAATCATGGGGAAATAAAACAATTTATTATTATAAGTATAAAAATGACCGTAATGGTACATTTATAAATGATTAATGTAATTTCAGTTGTCCTATTCATTTATTTGAACGCTGATTATGTGTTGCAGGTTTGAAAGTTGCTATTCATTTTTAGCAAAGGTTGCTTGTTTAGATCAATTTCATAATTTCTTACATCTGTACGAGGGTGAATGCTTTCAGCGTCATCCTTGGTGATTTGTTTATTCACTTTCAAAATTTTGTTTGAACTTGTGTCAGGCAAATTTTGAGGTTCTTCGTTTTTGACAAAGATTACAGGTGTAATCGAAACGTCAGACTATTAATTTTTTGTCAGTGTTTTCAAGAGACAGCGATCTATCCGACAAAATATTATCTTATTATTCTTACATCTGTATTTTTCGATAGGTACTGACGATGGTTTATTAGCCGAAAACGATTTACCGTATGATAATAAAGTTGTTATAAACTTGCCAGATTTATTTCCAAAAAATGAATGAATTCACTCTATTTTACAGATTTTAAAAATCTTTTTTAGAAATAGTACGAATCCCTTCAAGTATTGAATATGACTGGTATAGCGAACCATTTCAAAAGCTGGGAAAATTCATTTAGAGATACCCACACACGCAGTTATCATTTAACCTCTCGAATATTTCGGTATCGGTTCCTTTTCTGACGGCTGTATCATATTATTGCCACCACCAGCGCTTATGGGCTAATTCTAACGATTCGTTGTTTCTGTCCTTTTTAAAGATGCATAGTCACTCACATGGTAGAACTAATAACTGAGCTAGAGCATAACACCCTGCTCAGAGGAAGTGCAAAGAACGTAAAATACGGATCCTAAAACTGGTACTGAACTGAATTTACAATTCTCCACCGGTAGCTCCGCCTTAAATTAAAATTCTGCTTTCCCCTGACGTATTGCTTATTATGTCCGAAATAATGATGGAGATGTAACAAAATTTGTGCTCTGCGTCATAGTTGCATGATGCATCGATGTAACCGCCTCGCAGTGAAGCTGGAGCTCATCGTCTTCAGTTTTTCGACCTTTTCATTCATTCATGCCCTGTTTCCTTGTTAATTACAAACTCGTACCACCCACCAGCCAGAGTGCGACCGATTTCCTTTCCTATTTATACTCTCGTTCGAAAAGGGCGAGCATGAAAAACACGACCGTCCTAACCCAACAGCATAAAGGCCATAACGGATCGCGTGACGCATGAAGGATCGAAGGCAGACCCAGTGGCGCCTCGGGCCGCGGCCCAGACAAAGATTGATCCATGGCGTCGCGGCGACAGGTAATGGACGTCTGTGATAACGAAGCACGGGCGCCAGGTGTATACAGGGGTATTATACTGAAACGACCGTTGTCATTTGATGTGTCGTTTAATATGAGACAAAGGGGATAAAGAGCGGTGGCGTGATGACAGGAGTGGAATGGTGACGTAGGTTAATATCGTGACGTAGAGACCGGATAAATGAGCAAAATTTAAAAAAGTGCTTAKAACGGATAATCTTTATCTAAAAAACGCTACAAATAAGCAATAAAATAAAAAAATCAGAAAAAGGCAGATATATAATRTTAAATTCTCAAGAATCAATTAACTATTTTCACTGAAAGAGTTTATTATTAAAAAAGTACAGTTTAATGTAAATTATAAAATGCTATTCATAAAAAATACAAACAAACATAAACATTTGAAAGAAAACAATGCATTTAAAAAATAATCAACAAAATATAAAGATATAATAAAACAACATTGTTTTGCAAAACCTAACAAACATACTAGGGATATCGAGAGTGAAGATACCTGTACAGTATACACTATTCATGTTACAAAGTATTGATAACTAAATATTGCTCCAAATGTTCCATTGTAAGGTTGTGTCTTTTATCATTGAGAAAATTTTTATATTGGGTAAAGTTCCTTTCTACATCGACACATGTAATAGGTGCATATTTGAATGAGGCTATAGCTGTAGGACTCATGTTAAAATTAGACAGTTTTACCACATAAAACAGAATAATTTTTTTGGAGTATTTGATATTCGGTATTCTTTGAATAAATTTGTGCTAATTTTAATTTATCTATATCACCAATGGACCCAGCATTAAGGGCATTTTTGAAAGAGTCAATAATTTTAATTGATTCGACCAAATTAATTTTCTGCTTTTCTAGTGACTTGATGATTTTACTCACAAAACTTAAATGGCTTTTTATTTTTGAAGAACACACTGGCAATCTTGTATAAATTTACTTGTTGACTCTTGAAATTCCATATTCAACTGTTTAAAATTCTCGAAATTATTGCTATAATAAATAGCAGCGTTCAGCCAAGTACCCCATCTAGTAAGCACTGGCTCTGGCGGCAGTGGAGTATTAGACAGCCTCTCTTTGAACATTTGCACCCTCAACAATTTTTTTGCCATTACTTATTAATTTGTTGACTAGAGGAAATTGGGTTCTTATGGTCTCAGCTATAGCAAGTACATTGAATTAAATTTTCATAAAATATTTTTAGATTAGTTACAGCTTTTAACATGTATGGCGCTGTGTCCCAAAGCATGAGCAATAACTTTTCATGCGGCACTACTTCAGGCAAATAAAAGTTTGCTGGTCCGTCATTAACAAACTTTGATATTGTATTACTATTAGTTTTGTTTAATTCTTCTGAACTAATTTAAAATGGTTATGTAGAAATTTCGTAATTTAAAACTCGAACAATTAAATTTACCACATACCTTCCGCAAATATCAGTGTTTCGTCAACAACAAACCATACATTGTAATTTCCAATTATATTTTTAATTTGATGAACCACCTCTTGATATAAAGGAGTGACATAGTTTTTAAGAAGGGTACTTTCATCTGGAATATGTCTTTTGCAATGTTTCTCTAGAAACTTTTTAAAAGACTGATTTGTTAATTTGCTTAGAGGGATGTTTGCTTTAACATAGCACTGTAGAGTTTTGAATTGAATTCCCTTTCTTCATTAAATCAAGAAGCTGATGCCATAGATGTCCCAATTGTTTGTTGCTTGAATGTCTCCATTTTAAATTTCCTAAGTAGCTTTTCATGTAACTTTGTTTTTAAATGCTGGAAAATATAATAACGCACTGTATCTACAAAATTTAAACGTTTATTAAGTAACAGTAAAAAAAACTACAGAAGACTTACTGTTTTTAGGCATGCTTGACAGAAGATCTTATTCAAGTTTTGATTCTGAATGGCCCCGAATCCATTCTTAAGTGCGAGATAGGTATTAAAGTTTCTTCCTTTGCAATCCTATAGCATAATCTGTTCCTCTTACTGCAAGAAATATAATACAAAACATTTTCTTTTAGCGTTAAATGAATCTTAATATTTCTTAAGATTGCTTTGGAAAAAAAATGAAATTGCTACTGTAGATCATTAAGATCATTAGGAATATCGATAATGTGTAAATTTTTTTCATTTTTATCAATTACTTATATTAAGTTTGATGGACCAGAACAATTACGACTTTTCACTGTCGTTTCAGCTACCTGTAATACACTGTTGTCTTGCATTCGTAAGAAATCAGTTCTAATTCTGCCAAAACTGCACTCCTTGTGTTTTTCCATAGGTGTGACATTTAAGTAATAATATTTGTAGAATCACCATTGAACCTGCAGTCTGAATTMACTTCCATAAAGGAATGTTTGCGAGTGTATAACTTTTAAATTTGTAGTATCGAATACCAACTTACCTCTCAGACCATTMTTAAAATTTTTGGGAATTTCTTTGAGTTTAACGACGTACTTCATTACTGCTACTTTMCATTTTTGTTTTCGTCCACGAAATTTGTAACGTCCTGACTTACAGGTTAATCAGTAGCTTCTCATCCGAGTGACTTTCTACGATCCTTTTTAAATATCCGTTGATTTTATCTCTTTGATTTTTCCAATTCTACAGATTTTTTCATTAGTTGTCATCAAAAGGATAATAGCAAGCAAACGTTTTATTTTTTAAAATAATATATGTGGATTAGTTTTTACTTTTCTTGCAAAATGCACATACTTTTCCGATAACACTTTGATGTGTAGCACGTAAGAAATTATTATGCGATAGCTCTTGTTAGTCTAGTCAAGAATGATATCAATAACTCAAATATATACTACTATATATAACCATTATATATTCTGGATATTAATAACATTCTTGACAAATGCTGCAAGAAAAGTAGAACACGTGCGATACATACCATTTTGAAGCTTGACCCATGCAATGTAACGCAAATATAATGAGTGTTAATATAAAAGGTGATCAAATCGCTTAGGTCTGACATAACATCTTAACGTATGTCGGTTCACAAAAACACGCTTTGTGTGTTCCTTTAGTTTTGAAATTATCGAACTGAGCAAAATATATGACCCACTTTTTAAATTAAAAAAAATCCTATTTAGACGTCGTACGATGGCTCGTTTGGAAGCTTACGTTCATTAAAAGAGATTGCGAAGCCTTTTGTCCACAAGAAAAAGCGGCGATGAACAGAATGTACCATGCATAGTTTAACATATAAAAATTTATGGAACTGTGACATTGATTTCCTATAAATGTTGTAATCTACCTATTCTGTTTCCGAGTTGTCTTCGTTCCTTAACAAAACCACAAGCGGCTTGATGGTTTTAAATGTCTGTTATTTTGTAAGAAGTATGTTTACTGCCTTTTAAAGTATTTATAGAAATTGGATAACAATGCTTCGTTCAAAATATTCAACAAAAAATTATCATTCCTGGCACATGCAGCCAATCCACGTGTCCCCATTATGAAGTCCGGTCCAAACACCTCCATGACGGGGGCGAAATTAATGGCGTTTGTRAATAATGAATTTTCATAGCCGGCAGGTCAATTATATGGTCTTTACAAATGTTACAGCCAGATCTCATTAACTGCATTTATTATACAAAGCGGGTTTATGGCGGCGCGTCGGGGGACGCGGTTTTGAAGTGGTCGCCGAATTAACGTCACGTTACACTCGCCCCAGTACGGGGACTGCGAGAATAACCGCGTAGAACGTGCCTATAGTGTGAATATTTGAACCAGTTTTATGGCAAATGAATGTAACCCTGCATCATTGAACGTTTTACGTGGTTAATTTCCACACACGACTCGGTGTAGACTGGCTGGATACTGAAATATTACATGTCTGTTATACGCCAGTACATTATAACTGGTGTTTATTTAAAAAAGTCATCAAGTAACTTAGGACGTTGACATTAACATATGTCTCTTCATAAAAGTGCTTCGTGTATGGTCGAAAGCGATCCGTGTTGTTTAAAAATTATCGTACTGAGCGAATTCACACTCCAGTTTTGAGAAAATGTTCTGTACCAAAATACAAAAGTCTCGGACTTGGGTAGCAGGAATTTTCTTTTGAATTTTTCTACTTTAGACGGCGTACAATAGTTAGTTTGAAAACGTTCAACAATAAGACATTTCGAAGCCGTCTATCCACGATGGCATGGTGTCGTCCACACTGTAATTCTCCCATGCAAATACAGTCCTATGTTCACTCCTTTGAGTGAAACTTTTGTTTTTAAATACTTGTGTGCTGCGTCATTATGGTTTTCTTTAGAGCATATGCTAACCTTTGAATACGGATTATAAACTATGATTGTTTATTAGTCAAACTCCTGGAATTATTCCTTATAAATTTTAAATTTTTGTTGTTGAAATTAGAATGTCAATTCTCTCTTCATTAGTTCTTCTCACAGCATCAGTAAGTTAGATCTAGTGTTGACCACTGTTTCTATGAAGATAAATTTATCTCTTCACATTCACATGAAACAGGCTATAGGTTTGGTCGACTGAAACATCTCAGTGCTTCCAGTAGCGGCAAAGTTTTACCTGATGGTCTTTCAAGTATTTACCTAGTAGACATATACCTAAAACTTCCGTCTTAATTTCGTATTAATGCAACCATTTTTTACTTCGCCATTGAAAGTTGGAAGTTCCGTGTCGATTGCTCAAAGAACTAAGGGCTACTTTTATACATTTTTATCTTGGTTTTTATCGACTTACTTATTTAAGTTACAGGCTTTTTTAATATTTGAAGCTCAGATCTTGGTACACCGCCTTTGTTGCTATTTCCTCGCCATTCAAATAGTTTTTCCTCTCCATATTTAATTCCCGGTTTCAGATTCTACTTCATTTACCTTAACTTCTTTGATTGCTTTAGTTTCTGCTAGTAGGTAACTTTCATTTTTTATATCCTTTTTAGTGGTTGTAACATTGTGATGAGTTTTTGGTTTGATTATTATGATAGCAGTATTTGCACTAGGCCTATTAATACTGGTAGCCGGATTACCAAAGGTGGTCTTCAACATAACGGGATAATTCGAAGTCGGTTGTGGCGAAGATCTGAGCTTTCGTGTTGTACTTTTTCTTCCAGCAGTTCATTTTTGTCCTACATTTCTTTAACCTTCTTCTTAGTAAGCTAATTTCAGTCAGTAATTGTTGTCTTTCATGTTCAAATATTGGCGATTATGACCGATTTCTTGTTGACATAACCACACTTTCATCGTTATCACTACAACGAATTATCGGTCCGTTTGTAACCGACTTGCGTGTTTTTCTAATATGGCAACTTGTATGATAATATGTATCGCATATTGTACAAATTGCATACTTCTTTGTTGCTCTACCATGATATTATCAGCATCTATTTTTACTGATAGCAAGTGGGCCATATTTGATGAAGACTGAAAAACATTATTTCACCTATGCAATTTGGATTCCAGGATGGGAAATCAACAGAGGACGTCATTGCAGCCCTAATAAAGCGCATCTATGCTTCACTGGATATAGGAATGCCTTCTATGGCCGTGTTCGTTCATCTTACCAAGGCTTTTTAACTCTCTAGGTGACTAAAATTTGCTAATGAATTTGCATCATTTGGGATTTAGAGGAAAGATATACTCTATTATTAAGTTTTCTCAGTGAACTTACTCAACAAGTGAAAATTGGAAACGTTTTGAGTGATGAGACAACAATTACGTATGGGGTTTCTCAAAGAACTGTGTTGGGCCCAGTTTTATTCATTTGATATATAAATGACCTATTGAAATTGCAGAGTAATTCATGGCAGAACCTTTACCTGAAGCGGAACAAACAATGAAAATTATCAGACAGTCTCTGTTGGACAGTACCCTAAGAGTAAATAGGAGGAGTACTAGCTATTTGCCCTTTGATATTATACAGGGTTTCTATAAAAGATTGATGCAACGAGGGTGGCGCTCTGAATTCTTTGTGCCGTCTTTTTGTAACTGCTGCCAAGCTACAATATGCACGGCGATAGTAGTGAAGGTTGCAGATTAATGCAACTAATGCAATTAATGTTAACCACAGCTCCGAAATATGAGCTTTCTCCAACCTTAAAAGTAATTATACCACAAAACACTACAGAATGTGTTGAAATTACATACTCGCGGGCATTTTCTCATATTAGAATATATCAAATAATTCAAAAATCGGCAGATGACAAGTATACGTCACTTTCCTGAGAGGCGGCAAATCATTTATAGAAACCCTGTACATACTCAATTCCTTTTGCACCCGATTTGCATGTGCACAACAAAGGCAGGCAGCGGATTCTTTTAAATACCTGGAAATTTATATTGACTTTCACATAAGATGGGATGAGCAGGTCTCAGCAGTAACAAAAAAAAAACTCAGGTGCACACTGTTTTTATTCAGAAAACTTTTTATTTTGCATTGTTTGAATCTAACTACGATATTGAATCGTTGCGTGGGGAGACTGCTATGCATCCACTGTAAGGACTTTGGAGGTTCAACAAAGAATGGTATTACGACACATATGTAGAAGACGTAATCACTATCCATGATTTGCTCCTGGAGGCACAAGTTTTTTACATCCGCCAGCTGCGCTGCTTGCCTAGTTTAGTTTACTGCATAAGAAATGGGCTGCTTATGGAGATGGGACATGCTAGGACAACAAGGAGCAGGAAACTCCGTGGAAGTTTCAACCAAACACAGCCGTAGGACAGCGATATTTTGACTATGTAGCAGCTAAATTGTAAAAACTTCTGCTACCAGAGATACGAACACTGCCGAATAGCCCCTTCAGGGTTCAATTATAAATTCGTGGTTGGCCAGTGTCGTCCAGCTCTATACTAGGGACTACATTTAGGATTACTTGTGACATTTTTCCATACATTTCTGCATATTATATAAATAATTTAGTTTCAATGGCAGATGTATTTGGTGCCATTTTATTTGTATTTGTTTATGTTAACATTTTTGCTTGTATTATGGATTTGAGCAGAGACATCACTTTATTCGCAGTCACGTAGTATAGTTTGAGTAGGTTAGAAAAGTGCGCCACATCAAGCATCATTTTCTTCGTCGCTTCTTACCTTCCAGATCTCACCTACCCATCTCCTGCAAATTGCCACCACGTATCCATCCATCCTGACCCCACCGGGCAACAAAATGCATTATCCCCGCTGTCGATTCGAAATTACCCTCCTGCCGTTCGCATAACCAAGTTGGCCTCCTCGTGGAGACGTGTGCGGGAACGGAGATAATTCCGTTGCCACTTGTAGGAACGAACGTGTGCCACCGGGCCGCACAATGGGATTCTTATTATTATCGCCCATCCATCATGGCGTTCGTCTTCGCCCGGGGCGGCCCTGCAAACAACAGAATTCGCCCGGTTCGAGAGCGCGGATGCGGAAATGAAATGTAGTTTTATCTGCTGACAAGCTGGGCGCATCTTCCATAGTTTATTGGGTACTTAGGGGGAACGATCCATCCAGCGCGGGCTTCGGGCACCGTAGATTCATGCATTTGCTAAGGATATCGCCATTAGGGTCGAATAGGGCGAATGCATCATGAAACCTAAGTTTGTTGGAACTAAGAATTGCAACACAACGAATAATAGGTACGAATAAAAAAACAGTTATTGGTATTTCATCTGCATACAGGTTACAACTGGTGCCCAACGGATGTGTCAAAACCACAAGCATTATTTCTTTGCTAAAGTTGTCAGACAATATTGCTTTTATGCTGGAGACTGTCAGCCATTAAAAGGAACAGGGTAGGGTTAGTGATCTCCTTGAGACTGGGTCATCACCCGCTGCTTAAAGAAAGCAAAAATTACTGGAACTGTACGCATTTTACTCAAATTAGTTCGTTGGTACTGGTTTAAGAGGAATAATGCCAATTTGGCACAGGAATTTAAGATGAAAATTTTTTAACTTCACGCTACGTCAGAGTTGGCCCGAAGGACGTCTCTAATTCACCAATTACATAATAATTAACATGTGCAATAATTACGACGGTTTCACCATTCAAACGGGAGCAAAATATTAGCGAGGCCTCACACCATTATTTTAGTTAAATTAGTGATCCTAACCCATAAATTCCCGGAAGTACAATGCGACACACTCTTTGGAAGATAATTTAAGTGTATCACCTTTATTCACCTACCTTTTATTCGACTCTCTTGAATCCACGCTCTGGTAATTCTCGGAAAGATATCACTATCACTCACTAATTAGTCTTAGGGTGTCGGGATCGGACGCAATAAAGAGCTCTCTTAAAGTTTCGGAGCTAAAGTATTTATAATACTAAGTCAAATCGGGAAAGATACGAAATAACAAGTCCTCAAATGAAAATATTTACAGTGGGCACTTAACATTGAGCTTTTTAACAATGAATCGATTAAACTTATTAYTAATAATCATAATAATAATAATAAAGTTTATTTCCAACAGCTTAGCACCCAATTACGGGAAAATGCCTAATGTAACGCGCTGTTTAACTTAAAAATAATCTATGAAAAAACAATATGAAAATAAAATAAAACCTAACTGAAACTTCTCATCCATGGCATTCGTTGTCGATCACATAGAAGTGAATCAAAGTGAATATCACAAGAATTAGAAATACGATTAAAATAAAAACACAGAAGATTGATTGGCGACCGAAGTGAAACATTTGTACGACTATTGCTGCAATAAAAAGACAGTTGTTGTCGAGAGTTTATACGTGGTGCAAGAAAGTTAACCTTCTCAAGCAGCGAACTACAACAAATTATACAACATTTTGACCACACACATACGACGAGTTTCCAGTGAAGTGAACTCGAATTCGTCCAACAAGGTTTGATGACCACACATTCCCTAGGAGAATAAAATTCTTGGGTTAAGTAAAGCATAAATTCAAGTGGCTTCTTCTAGACAAATTCGAATTGAACAATATCCGTCTTGTAAATGGGAAACCAAATCAAAACTGCATATTCCAACTTAAAGCGAACCAAGAAAAATTATAATGTTTACAAGGTACCCAATCGTCTGAACTCTGCAATTTCTATATATAAATCCAAGTGTTTGGAAAGACGAATTGATACTGTTCAATGTGTGACTGCTAAATGTAAACTTGTGGTCAAAGATAACACCGAGGTCCCTGAATACAACCACCCTGTTCAAAACCACACCATTGACATTATATTGATGGTTAACTATATTTCTAGAGAAAGAGAGAACAAAACATTTGGAAACATTGAGGTTTAAGCGATTAGTTAGCCACCATGTATGTAGATAATTAAGATCATTTTGGAGTAAAACGCATTTGGAGAAGTTTTAGTATTGAATAGTTTGAGATCATCAGCAAAGATGACGTTCAGACTTTTAAGTTTTAAGCCAGGAATATCATTTATGTACATAAAAAATAAAAGAGGGTCCAGATTCGATCCCTGCAAGACTCCGGAGGTATGAAAGAAAGGAATAGAAATGTAGTTTGCATAACGCACTCTATTTTCTCTAAATGACAGATATGAGTAAAAAAGGCGTACCAAAGGAGAAGAGAAGCCAAACCATTCCAGCTTATTTAAAAGAACAAAGTGATGAATTTGATCGAAAGCCCTCTGAAAGTCAGTGTAGATAACGTTCAGCTGACCAAGTCCATACAATGCTTCAGAAACGAATTGCGAGAAGCATGCTAAGTTCGTGATAGTAGATCTCCCACGCATAAGATATATACTTATTGATACATTAATATACATAAGCATATATGCTTATAGATGATACCCTTAAAAAACCTTCGCAAAGTTACAAATTAGGGAAATAGGACGGTAATTTTCAAACTGGGAGATTTTACATGACAAATGTATATTTTTTTCAATATTTTAGGAAAGATCGACGAACATAGAACAAGGTTAAATATATGAAACAGTGGAACGACAAACACAGAAGCGTAATCTTTTAAAAGAAAGCTAAGAATGCTGTGCATTCCAACAGGCAAAGAATTTTTTTGATTGTTTCAGAGCGTCACAAATCTCATGCTCAGAGATGCAGTCCAGACGAACAGAAATGGAGTAAGATTTGGACTTAATGTTAACATTTAAGTCAGGATCAATATATACAATATAAGTGCCGTGGGGGCCTGCTGTCAAATTGAAGTATGCAGTTGCATGCCAATTTGTCAGGCTACAGGTCACTTGCTTTAGGAAGTAGTACCCGTTAAGGCAGCTAGGTGGCTTTGTCATCATGTCAGCGTAATGCTGGCAGATGGCATTGCCATCCTAATTTCTTACTTACATCATACCATTGCTTTGGTATATAGCATAACCACTTCTATGCCGTGCTGTCTATACGAGACCTAAACTGCACTGATGAGCTGTAATGACAGCGAAATAGATCTATCTGCAGTTGGTTGAGGTGTAGACAGCACAGCATAGACATGCATTTTAATATACATACATTACTGAAGAAACTAGCAAAGGCATTTACAATATCTTGTGGGTTGAATAGCTCCAGATTACTTATGTCATAATGCCAGGAATTCTAGTATTACCCTTTTTACACTAAATAAAAGACCATAACTTTCTTGGATCGGTAGAAATTGCGGCTTCAACACTAGACAAGTAATCCTTGTAAGCAAAGGCAATTTTTTTTTTGTTTTGTAGCGAAACTGTTGCACACGTAATGTCGTTGAGATCTTAATCTCTTATATTGTTTAAATGTCTTGGATTTTTCACGGATACAGTTGATAATCTCAAAAGAAAACCAGGGAGGATATCGACGCCATGACCGAGATGAAGTGTACCTGGGAACATACATCTCGAATACTCTATTTAATGTACCATAAAATGCATCACAAGCTAGATTAGCATCGCAAATATCACTAAAAAATGACCAATCAATATCGAGGAGGGAGCTATATACTATACTAACGGAAAGTTTGCTTTCTTGAAATTAAAAGCGAACGATTGATCTAAATGTGGGATTTGATATTGGTATGGACGACACATCAATATCCAAACCATGATGATGCGCATCCTTAGGGACAAAGGGTGAAAGCGATCTGTTTACACTGCAATGAGTTGTATTGGAGAAAATCAAGTCTAAAATTCTGCCATAACTGTTAAGAATACCATTGCATTGGCTAAAATTACAGAAACATTGAAAATTATTGATCACAAAACTACATCTATCGAAGCCATGCGTACTAAAATGTGCGGAGTTGAAGTCTTCCAGCAAAATAATATTGTCGCTATGTATTTCTGGAACGTCGCTCAATAAATCAAGGAAAACTTTCAAATCGGAGTAAGTTGTCCAAGGCGGAATGTAAACGACGAATACATAAAAAGTACTTGTGATATTAGAAAGATCAATTTCCATAGACACCACAGATAATCTCTAATCGTTAAAAGAACACCACTCCCACGAGAAAGATTAGTTCATAGCTTATGTTAGCACAAAAGTTATTAAAAAAATCTCTTGTCTTTGTCCGGAGTCCACGGCAATAGAGAGGAGTTTGGTAATTGGGTGCTGATATTAGTTCAACTTAACAATTCTCGGAGAGTTATTGATATAGCGAATCTTTAGATTCTTTTTTCCCCTACTTTTATAAAACCAGATCCGAATACCAAATCTCACCAAGAGTACCAAACTTTCAGTCTCGAGAAGAGCACGGTTAAATATGTACGATGATTTTATCCAAAATGAAATTTAGAAATCTCGACTAATAATGACTTGGAATCGAGTAGTTATTTGATATAACCGATAGATTACCTCCAAAACCACGATGATACCAAGATCACACTCTAAAACGAGTTAGCACACAGGTGAGCAAGAAGAGAAGCTTCCGAGCTTCAATAAACTTTAAAAATAGGAGGTGTCTTAGGTTTTAAGGCCGAAAATGGTTAAGCCACTTAACCAATTTGACCCTTCCCTACAAAATTCCCCAGTAAAGAGAAACCCATTTTATACAGCATGCCTTTAAGTAGTGCTGTTTCCTTTTTATGCCGTTAGTTCCTTCTTAGCGAGCTAAGTCTGGTGTCTAAAATCGTTGTTTGCATTCTTTCTCATTCCACTTGACCATCTCGTTTTCGCTGTTTAGAAAACTTTATATCGTAGTAGTCACACTCTTTGCAGTGAGCCACGTGGTATGAACTAAACATAGAAGAATTAAGGGTAGATTTGGCGTTGAGCAACCATTTAGGTAGTAAACGATTCGTGGTCTTCGTAGGACATTCACCTTTTTTAGAGTTAACTCAGGTCCTGGAAAGCCCATTTGGGATAAGAAAACTCTACAACAGGGCGACAGTTTCAGACACGTAGTGCAAATATAAAATCGCTAGCAGAAATACATACATATTCGAAAAGTTGGTATTCAAACTGGTCGCGGTACGTAAATAACTTTTCAGAATGCCCCCTAAGCCTTGAATAACAAACGCTTTCATAAACCTTTGCCGTAACTTAATTTGGCCTCCAATAACATGAAGTTACTGAAGTCGCTGGAAACTACTAAATTCGAAATCAAACTCGGGCTTACAGTTTGCGAGGGGGTGAGGGGGTAGCGGAAGGCCGTCGTCCCGCTAATTGACCTCAAACTTTTTAATTCCGCCAAGTTGGCGAGTGTTAAAGAGCCCGGCCTAGGCTGCGGTCGTAAATTTTGGACTCGACCGGGGAAGGTTTCGTAGGGACACTAGAACCTCATAAATAATACATCAAAGCACATGATGCTTCAGCGTCGGCCAGGATTTATGCAAAATATTGTATTTTTAGTGAAACTGGTAATTTATTGGGCGTCCGACTTTAACGGAAATATTGCCGCATAAATTTTGGACGTCGCGTCGGTAAACCCGGAAATTACCAGGAAGATGGAAGAAACGTCTATTAGATCATGAACTGGAGAACATTGATAAGTACTTTAGCTTGTGTCTGATTTACGCGTTACTGTTTATAGGAATTGTACTTCTTTTTTCCTTTTCCCGTCTCAACTTACATGTTTACTATCTCAAATCGCATTAATTGTAGTGCCGATAGTTTACAACATAAAAACTCAGAGATGTAATACAATTAAATGTGGATAGTGCGTAACTTACCTCGCCTCCGACGAACACCGAAGCTAACGTCCGCAAGAGCGTAAATGCGACATGTACCACATCGTGTTTGTAGGCAAAAGTGTTAAGGTTTTTTTGCCTTTTATGCAAGTTTGAGGCTTTGTCAAATATTGTTGTAACTGGCCCAGCCAGGGCGATTAAAAACCTTCTCATCCAAAGATTAGCCTATAGACCCGATAGAACAATTATTTCTTACACGTTAAGTTTTAATGTCCCACAAGAAGTTGCAATTTATATTACTATTTACGTGTCTACTGATGCTTACAATGAATTAATTTATTTTAGTGTATGTTTCCTTCAGTTTGATTTAATGTTTCGGAATATAATTAAAGTAGCTTATCTATCTTATAGTATCTAAAATATATGTTGCCAATGTTTTCTCATTGTAATTTACAGTTTGTTGGAAGTTAGCTTCTGCAGACTTACAAACCTTTACAATGTTTCGGGAGAGCTTTGTAATTCTATTATGTTTCTCTTTAATATGGCTATATGAAAGACGCAGGAAGGTATAGCTGAAAAGGAAATTTTGCAATCTAAACCTTTTGCCAGTCAGAGTTAGCTTTGGGGGAAACTAGGAAGGAGGGGTCCGCTGTGCGAGGCTGTCCGCAAGGAGGGGTACTATCTTCCCTCTTGTGGTCTCTCCTCGAGGTCACTTTCCTTTTTGACCTTAACAAAAACCGCATCTATGGAGATGCTTCTGGGACTAGAACGTCTACACGTAAGAGTAGAGTATGAAGCCCAGAAAGCGGCATTTAAATTGCAGGGGTTAGGCAACTGGAAATCTGGGGGAGGAGAGCACCGTATGGGGCTCTCTGTACCAAGCGGAGGTCAAGCTATTCTCTCAATGACAAGAGATAGGATTAACACAGGTATATGTTTTGATACACCGTGCAGAATCAATATCCCCGATAAGTAGGAGTAGTTTCTGAATGGTGAATAAATGCTTTTACCACAAAGACTCATCTGGTACACGGATGGGTCTAAAACGGACACAGGTACAGGCGCGGAAGTAGGTATGTGGTACATCTCCGAGGGTACTACTCAGTTTGTCACTGGGAGAGTACCCTAGCAAATTATAAGCGGAAATTTATGCAATGCTGGCATATGCTCGTGAGAACCGGTATTCCGGATTGCATATCTACATTTGCTGCTATAGCCAGGCGGCACAGCGGACGCTTACCTGTGTTAGGGTGCGCTACTACTGGACTGGGAAGTAAAAGGTTTGGGTCTCAATTTATTGAGATATTTACAGGTTACCTTGGAAAGAGATACTACAGTTTTTTGAGAAGACAGAAATCTTCTTAGCTATGGTGCACAATGGATTGAAAGGTCTAAGTGCAGTGCCCCATTTGTGATGGATAGATTTGCCAGTTTTTGGCTTACAAGTCCTGCAACGTACTCAACTACGTCGTTTATAAAGTCATAGTCCAGATCAGGTARGGTTGAAATAAAGTTGTCATTTACAGCTTCATGCAAATTCTCATCCACTTTTAAGATGTTTAAATTATTTTCACATTGCAATATGGAGAATACTGATATCACAAAAACAGATCAATTGCTATTTTCAGAAGCTTTAACTTCTACATTATACCAGTAATTTCTTATATGCACTTTGAAATTTTCTGGCAGTTAGGTCATTGGCATATCCATTTCTAGATCTAATATTTATAAAGAACATTTCTAGATGGCCTTGCCTTAGGTTAGAATGTATTTCACAATGCTAATATTAATGAGGTATTCCTCTACCATGCACCAAGGGTACAAGTGTAAGCTTCTAATTGATACTGTCATTCCTAGGAACCCAGTTTTTCTTCTTAAATATAGAATGTTTTTAACCGTCCGTCAGAACTAACCAACGTAATCAACGAACTTTTCCAAAGACGCCTTCTTATTCGTTTTTTGCTTATATCTTTACTTTAACTGTCCCTTGAGTTTAGCACATCAAATGCTCTGATTATTATTTAACAAAATTTTACAGTCGCTTCGGCCGTTTTAAATTGAATTTCTCTCTTATTTTCTCTTTGTAATATCTCAAACGTTTATCTCCGATTTCCTTAGCTATTTGAAGTCCACTAAGTTCTGTAATTGAACAGGTTCCTTTAATTAGTCAGTTAGCTCACTCCAATCTAGGCTTCTAGGGTATTTCTTATTAGACTAACCATATGCCAAATATGGTGAATGATGTATATCTATTCCACATTAATAGGATAAGTAATAAAGTTAACACGGATGTGCTGCTTTTTGCTATTAAATTCTGTTTGCAATCTTTTAGTTCTTGACCTTTCATTGTTAATGCAGCAAATGCTTCTTTGATATGTCCAGAAGACCCGTTAACAGAGGAGTACCATTTCCGCAGTGTATATGGGTGGAGTAAACAATTGCCATAAGTTGCTCTAACAAAACTGTATTCAATGCTTAAGTAAAATGTAGTTTCGACGCAAAAGTGCCCAACTCTAGTGGATATTGCTCACCCAAAAGCCGTTTACCTGTAGTACAAAATTATTCTGTGGATTTACTGCTGGTGTCTTTTAAATGCTTTAAAAGCGTAGAAAGTCTTCGTTGAATCGATGACAACTTATCTGCGCTTGGTGGTTAATTTTGTAAATAATGTTCTGGCTACAAACCAACATTTGCTGGTAAATATGATTGTATACGTGATTGTTTTTCTGGTTTTTGATAATCGACAAGGATTGCTCTTCAACGACTTATTCCCTTTTTTTTTCTGTTTATATTCAGTAATGCTTAATCTACTTGATCATTGGTTCGAGATTGACTTCGTTAGACACTGAGGTCAATGCATCTGACTTCAGTTTTTTTTCGGGCCGAAGTGATAAATAAAATGAGCTATAGCGAAGTGTTCATATAATATAGCAGTGTTCGAATAATTATCCCTCTTCATTGCATATATTCATTTTCTCTTAACTTTATCATTTAGGAAGCTTCATGCAAATGCTGTAACAAATAGAATAAGTCGATAACTGGGATTTATACTATTATATAATACCGCTTCTAAAGCTATTTGTACAACTATAAGCAGCACAACATGTCACCGTTAATAATATATTTAACTAACTAGCGTTTATATATTAAAGTTGCCTTTGATACCGCCCAAGACGCATATAATGTCAAATTACCACTGTCACAAGAGGAATAATGATATATTTAACCCGGCGTGCCTTTAATAACATGACACTATAGTTGCCCCTTTTTTATGTTGGAATCAATAGCAAATGCTCACGTACCATCCATACTCAGTTTTATTAAACCTTTATCGCTAATATAACGCTGTGACAAAGGTTTGATCCTGTATCTCTTATAGCGCAGCGGAAGCGGGCCAGAGCATAAACGTGTGGCTCGGGTTTGAATCCGGAGCAGGGCAACAATTTTTTTTGTTAAAAAGTACCTGCGTATTCGCAAATTTAGTATTATAATTGCATAGAGGCAGTGAGATTCATTAAAATTACTAATTTTATCTCAGTTATTGGGAGTCTAACTTATTAATTAATTAATCCTAAATATTGTTCCGGAATGATATAGAATAAATAGAAATAACCACGTTAAACTACACTTAAATTTGGCCAATGAATTTTGTGGAAAACTCCTTCTCGCAAGTATGCGAGTATTCAGATTGAAATGGCGCTCGTCTAATGTTAATTTAGAATTCCGCCTAAGTTTATGTACTTCCTCATTTTTATGCTAACACGAATGATTATTGAAGACTAGAAGATGTTTCGATTGAAATTTGTTTACCATGTGAAATTTAAAAAAAAAACAAAATAAATATTTATAAAGACCAAAATATCCTTGGTACTATATTAAATATGTACTCGTAGATATAGAAATTACCCTTCATGCAGTGCTAACGTTCGTCTTTGCTATATTAATGCAAATACCAGCTTTGCGGTGTATAACAGTAGTGCAGTTTTCATCATTGTTACGGTAATGAAGTTTTAAAAACAAAACGGAATTTATGTAAATGATAGTTTCCTCTGTGCGGCAGCCTTCCGAACGGCCAGCTTAAACGGAAAATATCACCGCATAAATTCGCCGCCGAATCCTCTTCATTAAAGCAACACTCCCGAATGTTTTATACACGTATTTAACCTCGAAATACATTAACATTCATTAACATCACTTTACCGCCTCCTATCTGGAACACCTAAATTTCGAGGGTTAGAACGTATTAGTTTTTTTCCGGGACGAACCGGGAACTTTCAGGGACATAAAGTTGATGAGGTGACGTTATAATATCAGCGGTGGAGTGGGGGTGAATTTAGAGGTGCTTCCGAAGACGTAGCTTTAATCCGGGCCAGCACGGTCGGCTGAAAAGGCGGTCTACGTGTCCTGAATATTTGGCCGGGTTACAAGCACACGCCGGGAGGGTGGATAAGACAACTCCCCAAACCTCTGTGGTCTAATAGGACGAGCCGTATCGATAGCCGCAAATGCCGCCACCTACTTGACAGCTCGATATTGGCAGTTTACTCGCAACGTGGTGAACAAAAAGCCCAACACAACGTTTCGCTTGAGCGGAAAATGTAGCACTCTGAAGTGTGGCCAACACATAATAGCGTAATGAGAAACCAGTAGTAGTAGAAATGGAAAACAAAGCAAAGAACAATGAATAAAAAAATAAAAACTTACAGATCTCACAGTTCCAGGCCATGCAAGCTTATTAAAATTGTTTTCTAAAACGCTTCATTATTACCTACATTTGCGACAAATGAAGAAAATATGTGTAACCTTGAAGGAAGCACGCGGTACATTCGCTTAGGGATTTTCAACTGATGGATCTCTCTTTTTTCTTCCTGACAATTCCCTGCTATCAAAAAAGGGTGTAATAAATACTTCAATTTTCTTTTCTAGCGCTTGAGCCATTTTGAATCATAAAAAAAAAAGAAATACGAATAATAATTTGATAACGACACGGAAAACTAGATATCAGCACCAAGGCACAAAACAACAATCGGAATAACTGACACGGACAACTGATATCGCCGATACATTGGCACATGCTCCACTGTACCGATTGAGCTTGAAATAACTTTGAGCGACGACAATATTACATGTATTAAAATGCATGTCTATGCTGTGCTGTCTACACCTCAACCAACTGCAGATAGTACTATTTCGCTGTCATTACAGCATGTCAGTGTAATGCTGACAGATGGCATTGCCATCCTAAATTCTTACTTTCAATATTACATGTACTTGCTTCATTTGTATCAAACGTAATTCTAAAATAAATCCCTGTTAACTACTGTGGTGTCGTTTTATAAAGTCTTTTAGCTTAACGCATTAAGAAATTATTATTGCAGAGGCGGAGTGTAACGAACTTGATATTGAAAAGTTTGTAGTAGTGTCGCCATCTTGAATTTTGAGGAAAACACTTGTATTTATCTTCTCGGGGCACTCAAAACGTAGAACGGGGGGGGGGGGGCTTTAGAATAACATTAATATTGTTTGGACGTCTTYGTGAAACAAGTTAGTCCATTCATACAGGATAGGMGAAATCATAGGTTGAACGTAGATAAAAATGTTAATAGTAAATTATAKAGAATTAMGTGCTTTTTAATATGAAAATGTTTTCAGAGTTGGTGGACTTCAGGTTACACCGACAGTAGATGCTAACTTCGTTATTTGAAATGGAACAGGCTGTTTATTATTGCATTATTTAGTTTTTCACTGAAAATAGTTATAGGTTTAAGTAAAATGATGAGCTTTAATGATAGCGAAATAGATCTATATGCAGTTGGTTGCGGTGCAGACAGCACAGCATAGACATGCATTTTAATTATAGGTTTGTTAATACCTTCTGCAAATTGCACATTTGCAGTGCTTCGCGCCATTTTGAAAATCTTCGCAACAAAAGCACTGACGAGAGATGCGATTTACGCACTTTACTTATGAAAGGAATAACGTGTAATGCACAGGGTATGTTATTCTGAATATATCAGATTTATGGATGCCAATATTTATTAATTCAAATATAAAAATAGGTAACTAATTTTTTAACGGATCACCATATACTTTCTCATATTATCGATTGCAGCATCAAATTTCCTTTTTTCTAATATGAKGAAGAAGAGAAATATGCGTTTTACTTAAGATACTACATATAATCGCGTTAGCCGTCAGTTCATTATCGTATTGTCGTTTGGATTAGTGATTTTGCTCTGAAATTCAAAGGGGCAATAGAAAAAGCGTTCGCAAGAAGAATTAATTGACATGTTAAAGAAATTCATTGCTTGCCTCAACAATATACGCCCGTAAACATATCTATATTCAATAGTATTTTGCAACTGGCTATTCAAAAGCCAGAAGAACGAACGTAAAAAGTCTGTGACACGTAAAGGAAACGACATCCTAGTAGCTGCTATTGTTGACCAGACATCTTTTTCAATACTAGATAAAAATAAACATCCGTATCAGCTTTAGTTAGTTCAGGAACTAGATTAAGCAGACATTCACAATCGATTGCAGTTTTCTGAGTGGGTCCTGTATACGCAAACTTCAAGGCAGAAATGATTTTTTTGATCATATTCTTATTACGAATGGAGCTACATTTCATAGAAATGTTTTTGTGTCAAGGCAGAACTGCCATTAATACAGTAACGGGAATCCCTGAATTTCCCGAATAGATGTCAGGGAGTACTAAAATGCAGAATTTCCTAGCAAATGGATTGGTAAAGAAGGTCTTACACCATAAATAGTGCGATCTGCAGATTTAATGAAACTTGATTTCCTCATGTGGAACCACGTTAAGTAGCTGGTTTATAAAGAACCGCCAACTCTTAGTAGTAGTACTCAAATGCATTAAATTTAAACACAAATATTTTAAACCATTACTAATATAGCACTATTACTTCAGTAAACCACTGTTTAGAACACTGTACTGCACTCACTGTATGCTGTTTATACCCCTTATCGAAAATTCCAGAACAGACATGTCGCTGTCGAAACTTCGCGAACATTCCAAAGATAGAATATACTGGAAAATAGACATTTCCTACCATCTATCGGTTGCTAGGATCCCTACGTAATGGATTGCAGTTTCCGATTAACACCACATCTGCATGCTTGCAGTTTTGCTCCAGAAAAGGCGCTCTTGGTGTCACGGCACATGGTAATATGGAGGAACGAATTCGCCAGTTCTTTTAAGGTATAAATGAAAATATTTTAATAGAAATTTAGAAACTTTTTTACAGCGGTGGCGTGTTTATTGTGCTGAAGCTCTAGTGATTATTTTGTTTTTGTTACTATCCGTTCTTTTTAATATGATTTTGTGTTAATTCGTTTTTATTGCTTAATTGATCGTTTGTTTTGAGTTTCGTATTAAACTACGAATTCTTGTTCAGCCCAGTTGAAGGTAGCCAGTGTCAAAATACGTAATGATTGTCTATTACGAGTAATACTGGAAATTACTGATAATTGCGAAAGTAATGACCTAGATGCAAATTCCTTAAAAATAATTACTGGCCAGCAACTTTATATCAACAGAAAGAAAATGTGCTGCTGCAATCGAGGATGCGAGGAAAAAAAACATAAATTTAATGAAATTTTAGAAGAATGTACCCGCATCTGAGATATCTATGTTATTCCTTTTAGAAATGAATTGTCAAATCGCACCCGTCTTAGTGCTTTTATTTCGGAGATTTTCAAATTGGCATCAAACACTGCAAACACCACATTTTGCACAAAATGTGAAATAACTCCGGAATAGTGCTACTTAAAAGTATTTAATTTAGTGCAGCTTCTATTCTAAACATTATCTAAAGCCAACTACGCTTTCATTATAAACCGATCTTCACTTAGGGACCCACCCTTAATATGTGTAGCATCATAAAAACGCGCTCTTTAAATAAAATTAAATGCGTGAATGAATTTTCGTACAGCTGCATAATTTGTAAGTAGTACGAAATTAGGAAATGTTGCTGCCGCACCAACTTGTGCGTGAGAAAAACATCCATTTACAGAGTACCGCACGAAGTTTGAAAACAAGGCGTTTTCTGGAGCGATCCATCATAAATTACAGAGGTGATCGATAAGGCAAAGGGTTTGTGTGTGCGTAATCTTATTTAGACGTCACGTCATTTTCAGGGTCGTGTGTTCGTTTCGGTTGGGCCAGGGCGTGATAAAACTGTTGAGGTAAAGCTAAAGGGATGTGGCAAACATTCCAGCGGGATATTGTAGGGGCAGGGAGTATTTAAGCTCTCCTAATATTTATTAAAAAATACTTGTGTTATAAGAAGATAATGTTGCTGACATACATTGACCATGTAAGGTACCTTTAAACTAAAGAATTGCAAGATATATGCCAAGAATTTCTGGCAGATGTCGCAGTTTATGTCAGTTAGTTAAGGTGAGAAACTGTATGTAGCACCAGTAAATTCAGTGCAAAAAATTATAATTGACGTGCAAATTTTTCTAAATTTATCGCAACAATCAAAAAAATGTCATTCGATCTATCACATCTATCCATGTGTTTTTCCTTTCTCCTTTGACCCAGGAATAAATCGCCTAAATCGTTGAGGGACATCCTGCTCATCAGGAAACGCTGCGTATTATGAACTTTTTTCTCCCAATTACTCGTATCATCCTACCAGAATACAGGATGTGAAAACGTTTCGAATAAAATCTTTACCAAATCAAACTTTCCGGACTAAAAAATTATTTTACATTATGTAGAATGTCCCCTTTTCACTTTGTTTTTTTTTAATGTTGCCGTTTGCAGTGTAGTGGTAACAACCAAATACTTTTTAAAATGAGAAAAAGAAGATACGGGTTTTATTTTTAGCTAGAGTATGAAAAATTTTAGATCCGTTAAAAGGGTTACCTAAAATAGTAGTAAAAGAACTTTAGTTTCGCATTTTCTGTCATGGATACCCTCATTTATTATTTTTTTAATGGAACAGTTTTTTGATGGGTAGAAATAAAATAAATATACTATTCTATTGAAAAACGTAGGTGTGTTTCACTAAGGTTTTTTTAGGTATTCTAAAAGCATCTGAAATTTTCGTGTTTTTTTTTATAAATATCGTTTCAGCTTTGCGTGTCCATTATTAGTTGTTTGGCCATTTTTGCCTTAAGATGGACGCGACAGTTTCTATTGCGCGCAAACACTTCTTAACAAACTCTTTATTTGCAATTTTTTTTATGAAAGAGACGTCAAATGAACACTCTTGTTTGTATTGCGCTATTTCAAGTAATTTAATAGTACTTGTATTAACAGTAAATATCTTATAAAAATGTACATTGTGGATACAGATACAAGAAGAGTACCAAAAATTTCTTTTTGGTATGCTGTTTTGTATTTGCTTGTTTCTTTACTGATCATCGAATAATTTTGTAATACGTATTCCTTGCATATACGTTTATTTTTAAATCACACTGACTAAGCTGAGATACTATTAACAAATTATTTTGACTATATGTTGCAAATACCTACACAGGGCCTTGTTAATGAGTTTACTGCTTGAAAGAGATATTTTAAAAATATTGCAAATCGCCAAGTGGTGACCTAAGGACCTAAATAGTTGACAATTGTTAGGCACGCTTACCTGTTATGTATACACAAAAAGTTAATAAGATCAGAAACCAACTACCCATATCTACAACGCCATTAATATTGAAAAATCAAATAAGGGCCAAATACATGTTGTTAACAAATTGACCTATAATTCTGATACATACTGAGTCGTCTGTTACATATATATAGAGTATGGTAACGTCCAGAGTCCAGAGTCTTGTACAATGCCAAGCAGTTTTATTGCATAGAGAGCTTGATTTGATAAAGCTTTAATTTGAAACATTTTTTCGAAGTTTTTAATATTTATCTCGCCTTAATTGACACCCTCTGTATGTATGGTTCAGTTTTAAACTTTTAATATCGACTTTGTGCCTAAATCCGTGGACTTGGGCATCACTCGAAGATGGCTTATCCGCGTAGACTTTAGACTTTACGTAACCCAAAAAAAATCAAGAGATCAAACGGTAATTACTTCACCAGACACCATCATGAATGCTAAATAAAAATATTGAAAGAGAGTACCTCACGGTGAATCACACTTTCTTTCTAACAGCTTTTACGGGTATAGCTTTCATTMGGTGTGTGCGTTAATATTTTATATTTTTTCTCCAAAACTACTTAGGGTATTTTGGGGAGACGACATTCATATATATAACATTAATCTCCACAAGTAGCATTTTTTCGTCTTCCTACGGAAATTACATTATTTTTAATGTTATCCTAAGGGCACTACTTTGGAGTGAACATAATAGCTAATTTCATAACAATTCCAATGATATATAAATCACTATAGTGCACTTGGTGCGCCATAGTAGATCATGGCTCCAAAGCAACCATTGTCCTGTAGGACCCTATCTGCGATGCAATGTTGTCTACTTATCATGACAATAACTAAGTGTTTTTATAAGAATATAGAGGAATACTATGCTTGAAATATATTACCATGTAATTACTACACATTTCAGTTTTTCTGAAAAGTTCAGGTAAAGCTTATGACTAGAGATATGCTTTTCGCAAGCCTTCGCAAACACGATTCAAATCAAGATTTACTGGACCGAGCCCGCAGAAGCTTTCAACAATATAAAAAATTAGAATCATAATTGGAACGCACAGTAATCGCAGTAATGTAAATTAATCTTTGGTTGGTGGTTAACTACATAGAAATGCTTTGTAGAAAATGATCTTGTTCTACCATTATTTCAGCTCTAAGACAACTTTATTAATTATAGCACCAAGTAAGATAACTTCTTACTGTCTGTTAATTAAATGTTGTGGAGATGTTTTTAAATTAAACTCATTTACAACATTTACTTCAGCTGCGAAAGTAATAAGCAACTTTCATGAGAATGTCCTTTTTTGGATGAAATATGATATTTCATTTAGTAGTAGGAGTTTAAGTATATAAAGTAAGTGTGTTCATAAAGTCTGTTAAGTTTTAAGCATGCTTCACACAGACAATTTGTAATCATGTAATTTGAACAGCATTAGTTTTTCTTTTACTAAAAAGCTATAGACAGAGTTATTCCAAATGTTGTTGGACTGTTTACTAAACTGATAACTGATATCTCAAAACTTTATATTACAACAAGATGGAGTTCCGCCTCATTGACATAGTAAAGTGAATTTTGACTGGGCACCAGGACATGCTCGAACCTATTTACCTGTTCGTTTAACACGAAGAGGCTATATAGAATATTTGTGGTAATGTCTAAAAAACTTGAAACTGTGTTTTTCCTACGATGTATCATTTACTTTGCAAACTATCTGTATTGCGGGTTTTGTTATAAGTAAAATTAACGTTGTTTAAAGTTCCTGACTAGAAATCGAATACGCTTACTTAATATAAATATTATGGATATTTTTATAGCATATTCGTCTAATCAAAATCATTTAATCATTAATCATTTTTAGTGCGATTTGTGGTAAAAAAAATTCAGAGAAATATTCAAAGTTTKAACCTCTGGAACTACCATGTACATACCTAACACTTAAACGCGTACCATAATACCACAGTATAATGTCTGTCAGAATGTTAGTTTTCAGTAATGAAGTGAATCTTCTCGGTTGCTGAGTTGCAATTGCATCTTCAAAGGCTTGCAAATGGAATATCTCTAGAGACAAACTCTATCTTTAATTCTTCTTCATAATTATCTATACAGAGTAACATTAAATGTCCATATTTCTTATTTATTTGTACATTTATAAATTTTTCAGAAAGATTTAAAAGGTATTGGTGCTGTAAGCTGATGTTGATGTATTCCAAGCATAGTATTCCTTTATATTCCTATAAATACAGAACTTAATGGTTGCCATTATTTATTAGTTATTACCATAGCACATATTTAACTATAGAATAGTAGTTGCTTTGAAGCCATTTTCTACTATGGCGCACCAAGTGCACTACAGTGATTTATATATCATTGTCTTTTTTTGGCAAAATAGTGTTCTTGGGGTAACATATAAAAAATGTATTTAAGAAATGTATTTTTTTTCTATAAAACCAGTAAGACGAAAAATTGCTACTTGTGGAAATTAATGTTGTTTATATGAATCTTGTCTTCGCAAAATTGCAAAATGCTAGTTAAGAGGTAGCCTTTAAGGGTCGCCACAGTAGCCTTCTCCAGCTATACCATTTGTAAAATCCACCCCATTTTCTCATTAACCTTTCGGCGATGTTTCCGATCGAACTTTTTGCGTGAGTGTATATCTTCTTTAAAGTACTGCTACCGTATCTGTCATGGAACGCACACTTCATTCGCAATTCTCAGAGGGCGCCGTGGCCAAGCGGGCTTCCCTTAACGTTCGCCTGAAAGATGCAAACAACTGAAGGTCTGATCCTTTTTTTTCAGGTCTAGAGTAATGCTGTTGCTGCCTGGGGATGTTGTGTGGGGAATTCCACAGGGCGCCCCTCGGTCTGAACTTGAGTTTATCGGACACTCGTAGCCCTTACACATCTCTGCTAGCGCTTATACAGGGCATGGCAGCCATCACGGCCCAGCACGTCGCTCATGAGGAGGAGGACATTCTGCTCGGTGAGTTTTGCGTATTTATGAATCTATATCGTGTGCATGAGATAGTGAAATTCGCGGTATTTGCCGAGAAAGGATCCTTAGATATATTATCTATTAGGAAATTTGTTGTATTTCATAACTAAATACAAAAACATTTTGCTTTATGGAGATATGGGTTGCCTCCCAAGGACAGTGACACAAAGGTAACAGCTGATAACAATAATTGTTTCTCCCAAAGAAAACACGTGTAGTAGAGGACAAGAAGAAAGTCTTTAATACACCCGTAGTAGAGGAGGTAGTTAACTTCGAACTAGAATGAATGTGACCAAGATTAAGCATTTAAAGTAATTTTATCCATAATCGCTTTATAATTGAAGTTTTATCCACACTTAAGAACATTACAAAGAACCACATTATCCACTAGTGGAATAACGAAATTACTTTTTCTACTAGTGAGATACTGTTTTAAATTAATCACAATTTACTTATTTAAGAGTATTATTGACATTAACCTTTATATTTATACTCATTTCATTATTTCTGTAATCAAATTTTACTTTTTTGCCATTAACATTAAGTTTGTAGCTCTTCTTAAATCTGCAGATGTCTCTTCTTGCAAGGAATGACTAGTACTAGCAGAACCTTGGATTTTCCTTGGAATGTCCCGCTTATTAGAAATTGAATCATCTATATAGCTTTCTGCTATAGCGGAGCTTCTGCACCCACAATGCCGTTTAATTGTTGTGAGGTCAGCATCTTTATTAGCCAGTAAAGCTGTTGAAGTCCGCCTCAATACAATGGCCGTTATAAGTTTCTGCATTTGTCAGATTCAAAAATGAAGGGAGTGTTGATTTCAACAGGTTGTGAAGCACACTTTTTGTATCGTAAAATAAATTCTTTGGACGTAAGGACATGTATTTTCTACATGTCTCCACAGCATTGATAGAGAATCCTTTTTCTATTATTGTGAATTTTCGTGAAAAGTCCGTCTTGGTATCTGGTTTCGAAACAAGCAGATATGCGCCCCTGTCTTCTACGTTACTAATTTTCAAATTCGTTAATTCTCAGCAACGACAGGCACCAGACACTCCCATTACTAGTGCAACCTAAAATATTTTAAAATTTATCATCTATAACGTCTAGGAAGTTATGAGATGTTACCTTGATCATCAAATATTCTTTATCGCAAGCCCAGCGCAAAAATTCTTCCACGTGCGCTTTTTCCAATACTGCAGCTTTCTTCGCTTTGTATCCTCTCGACACACTCTTCAGGTAGGCAGTGAGGTTACCATATTTTCCAATGTCTACGTTTCTATAAATCTTGCAGCCTTCAGCATTGAGTACTTCGACCACATGGATGAAATTGCATTCTTCATCTTCAAATTTAAGAAATATTATAACAGTACTTCCTCATTTATTCCATTCGTTAAATTCGGAAAATACTTTTTCATAATGTTCCTTAGACTTCGCAGGCAATAATTGTAGAGTTGTTTCTGCAGCTACATGCAGGATTATCCCACTTTCTACTTTCTTCCATTTCTCACCAACTTCAGAAATTTTTGCGAATGGAGTTGATAAACGATCGAAAATAAATAGCAACAATTCAACACCTCCCGATATTCTATGATTTCTGGATTTAAATGCTTGTGACTATGGATAAAATGTTGAATTGCATTCGTGTTTCAGTGGCATTTATCCACTCAAGAAAATTAAATGCTCGAGCTTCGCTCTCGCATCTAAACATTCTTGCGTAGATAAAATGCTATCTGAAAKACTCATACAATAAATAACTATTATTTCACCGGACTCTTTTCGCTGAGATTATCCAGACTCACATTGGGGAATTGMCAATGTGGTTCGTAAAGCCATCGCTAGATGACCAAATGACCGGGCAAACGGCAATGTAGGACTCTGTACTTGCAGACCGTACCAGCCCAAGTTGTAGTTCGTAAAACCACCGCTAGATGACTTATAAGCAATTTTCACAAAAAAAAGTGCGGTGTAAGACATGTTCACGTTAAGAACAATATTATTCATTAAGCATCCATATTAAGGAAAGCAGTTGTGCATATACCATAAATTAAACGGGTACATGTATTCTGTACAACTTGAAATCGTCTTTGCCTTCAGAGTCTAATGAAATGAAATATACCGGCACACAGTATGTAAACTATGACAAAACTAAAGCCTCACTTGAGGCTTAATAAATAAAACATGGCGGTGACAACATAACAGTTGGAATATGTTTTTATTTAATCTGAAAGTGTTATCAAGATGTAAACTGAGATTTTTTATACAGTTTAGAGCTGATATTAGCATGTCACCTGAGCATTATTTTTCCTATCAAAAAACAAATGCACAACAGTTAGGTATGTTAGGATTTAGGGATAACTGTAATGCAGACGAATTAACCAGTGCACGCAAATCAGCATTAATTACAGTATTATCAATACCCAAATCCTAGAGTCGCAAAGCGAAGTATAACTGGATGTCATTAAGCGTACAAGCAGTCGAGTTGTTTGTAAAAGTACAGTAATGGACCCTTGGGTTACCCCAGTAATAAAACGTAAACGCCAAGAATGTTGACCTTCCAACAGCACTACGTGCAGCCGACAATAGGTGAAGTATAATTTAATCAAATTAATCACTTCTCTATCAAGACTATTGTATATTGTAGGTTCGCAATTATCGAACGATGGTTTAACTTAACGTATCTAAAACTGGCTAAAGCTAAGCATTACCATAACTGTAAGCATACTTTGATCAGCTGTCGTAATGATGTCACCATTAATGCATAATAAGCAATCTTGCGCTGATGATTTCTTTTTGCCTAGGTATAACAGTCATATACGAGGTGTGTCCGAAAAGTATCCCACCTGCGTTCACATCTCCGCATTGGTGCTATCCTTCGTCATTCGGGCCAAGGCATCCTTCGAAGCAGTCTTCATTTGATTGAACCACACGCTCCCAGCGGTGCTTCCACATCTTAAAGCAGTCCTCCAACGCAGCTTTTGAAATGGCCTTCACTCGCGCGTCGCATTACTCTGAATCGTATCGATGGCGCCATTTTGAATTTTGGGAATATCAAAAAGTTGCAGGGAGCTATGTCGAAACTGTAGGGGTGCTGGCGAAGCTGTACAATCTTGTGTTTTGCAAAAATTGCTGCACAGGGTTCGATGAATGCGCTGGCGCGTTATCGTGCTGAAGAAGACAGTCACCGCTTGACCAGAAATGCGGTCGTTTTCTTCTCACCGCATCACGGAATTTTTTCAGAACTTCAACGTAATTTGTTGATTGTCTTACTTGACATGGCCCCGACTTGTCGTGCTTTTTAAGGTCATAGCTCGCCTGGACGCTTCCACTGTGAAGATTGTTGTTTAGTTTCAGGATCGTAACCATAAACCTATGGTTCATCACCTTGTTAAGGACATTTTCATCATCACTGACCATTTCCAAGATGTCCTGGGCGAGTTCAGAGCGAAGGTCTTTCTGCTCGGTCGTGAGCAATTTCAGTATCAACTTTGCACACACGCAAGTCATTCCAAAAAATTTCCCAAGTAGTTTCTAGTATTCAGATATCATTTTCTAGTTGTCAAACAATCGACGATCACCTCCAATCGCAAATCGCACACGCTCGATCTTTTCCGGTGTTCTTTTTAGAAAAGGTCTGCCAGAACGAGGGTCACTTTCAACAGATGCGCGGCCATTTTTAAACTACATGCACCACTTTTTCATCTGTGTTATGCCCATACTTACGTCCCAAATGCCTTCTGTGTCAATTCAATCGTCTCCGTACAACTCTTGCCGAGATTGAAGCAAAACTTGATGCAAATTTGTTTATCTGTTCTTTCTGTCATTTTCAACAGTAAAATGCGACGAATTGAAAAAACACGTTGGACAAAAACACACACTGCGCGCTACCCAAGGCTACGACTTCCTGATAGTTCGTGAGGGACTACCGGTTACGCTCATACATACGCCGCAGAGGCCGCTCGAGCGCACTGGCGCGAAGATATGAACGCAGGTTGTTTTATACATTACTGGTACATATATTATCAACGCATACCTTTTCTGCTTAATTTACTAGTTAATTATAACAAACTACTGCATACTAGCAACTAACTAACTATTATTTTAGATAACCACATATCTTTCATAAAGTTTACCCGATTACTTGTAAGGTATATGGCAAAATCAGTACAACCCAGAAGGAGCTGAGGAACAGAAAATTAGATGTTCTAAGTGAAATAGCTCGTACGTGAACCTTTCAGAGTGTTACCGATAAAAGCGTAATCACTAAACACCAAGTTATTACCTTCCCGAAGTAAATAGTTTTATCCACACTGGCAAAGCATTTGACACGTACAGAAAAGTTTACGGTTCTCGCTTAAGCGGAGCTTTCAATTTGAACATACCACTGGGATTCACGCCTTGAAAGCTTAGAACTGTTACCTTCGATGAAATAAAGGTATAAACAATATTTTTATTGAACAGTTCTAAACTATTTTCCCAAGGAAACTGTCTAGTATGACGAGGTGAATTCTTTATGAGAAAACAAGCAACCATAAGTTTGTTGTTTACAAATTTTCGGTAACAAAAACGCTTATATTTTTCGTGGTGGAGGCCTCATGCCTTTTATTATTAATGAGTCAGAACTCATCGCAACATATCGCAAGAGACCTTCGGAAGCTTATTTGAACAGTTTTGTCTAAATAAATGAAAAGGTTTGTTTCGTACTTTCTAAGTCTTTTCCGATAATTGGCCAATTAGATGTAATACGTGTTTATTATAGTTAGACTATGCACTAGTATTTCGTACATAGTCTTCTTCGTAGATACATGAGTATAAGTATAACTTTGTTGTTTCTTTGGTGACATTTTAATTTTGTGTGCTCTTGCTATTGTTTTTAGAATGACTTTAAGGCGATATATAAAGTTCTTATAGATGTAAAGTTGCCGTCATGTTTGTGTTGCCGAATCCAGTCTTAAATATGAGACTGACTTATGAAGAGGGTTTTACAGCTTGATGTTCGGCTTTCGTAAAATATTGTATTGTAAATGAGTGTTTTTACAACCTTATGGTCTGCCGTCGTAAACTATTGGAATTAGTGCCACGCTTCAAAGTTCCTAAATGGGCTGTATTCAAAAAAATCTTGTTGGCTAAAATTTTAACTTTTCCACTATAAATATTTGAAATTTCTTAGTTGTGATAATTTAGCAATCAATAAAACAAAGAAGCTTTTATAACAAATTTTATTTAATGCAGACATGATGGTAACTGGCGCGGCCCGCGATCTATTTTTATGTGATACTTTATTGCGTTTAAATTTTTCCGACGTATAAAATAAAAGCCTTTGCACGTGATAAGGAATTTATACAAATTTAATATAAAAACATAAAAATTATTAAGTAGAAAATTGTTTACATTTGTTAGAAAAAATTACAATAGTGCACAATAAAATTTATACATGGTATCGATTATGTTCATTACAGCTTGTTAATAAGCACATTACTTATAAGAGTCACAAACTAAAAAAATTTACTTACTATCACTTTCACTGCTAAAATCACGATTTACTTCTATTATTAATTTTTGTACATGATTCGCTCTGCACCGATTTTCAGTGTCCAGTACATGCCGCACTGAATTTCTTCATGCATCGACACCTGTTATTTCAGCTTCGTGTCTAATTTGTAGCAGCATTTGGTTGCTAAATATTCCACCGGTGTTCCCTCGTCGAATTTTTTGTTTCAACTGCCCCCATATAATTTCAATGGGGTTGAAAATGCAATGATATGGGGGTAATCGTAGAATAGTGTGTCCACATTCAGAAGCGAGAATGTCAATTTTAAAGTTTTTCGAAAAATATTTTGTGCCAAGCACTTCCAACAATTGTTTATTTGTGTAGTCCTCTTCGAAATATAAATCTCTTCTTAAAAACTTTTGAATGGTTGCCTTATTAGTTCTAAAAAAGCTAAAAATGCATCTATACACCCATTTTAACTAGAACTGCTGTTAAATTTCCTCTTTCTTTTAGTTTATAATGCAGGCATAATCCTTTTTTATTAATCCATCCTTTCTTGAACGGCAGTCTTTACCTAAAAAATTTAACAAATTTTCAAATATGCTGATTTTAGCGTGCAAGATATAGAATTCAAAGTTCTGGATTAATTTCTTCAGTTTTTGTTAAATCATTAAAATCTTTACATGTTATGCAAATAGAACACCCCATTGTATTTCGCCGTTGTAACAGTATTACCTATCTCTTGTTTTCATCTGTTATCACAAAGACTTGTACAGGATATATATAGATTTTCTTCATTCAATTTCCTCAAAAAATAATATCAGTGCCTTTACAAATCGTATCCTTATTGGTCGACAATAACGTAGCGATAACTGCGTTGGGTTCTGCCAAATCTTTATTTATTGAACGTATAAGCGCAATGGCACAAATAAGCTTTGAAATTCGGTTGCATCCGAATCGGTAGCATTGCAGAATATTGGGCCTCCTGAGATCTGTCACAACCCTATTTGCATCTCATTTCTTGTGCGTTTCTTTCTTCTTCACGTAATGCTTCGAAAACCAAAATGCATCAACAACGCTTTGAAGTGTGATCGAGAAACGTTTGAATAACAGTTTCTTGACAGGTTTCAGTTACATTGATTGGTTTCTTATCTACATAGCATTCTATTTTGTTTTGTTGTTTAATGCAGCAACAAGGATATAGTTTTTTGTTTCTTGCTCGGTTTCTTTATATGCTGGCATAGGTGTCATTTGGCGAAGTAGTTATTTTTTAAACTGTTTGGTAGCGTCCCTCCTTTCAGAAGATGATAACTTCAACACGAGTCAGCACTTCTACATCTGCACTATTTCTTATTTGTTTTTTAGTTTTTCTTCATTTTGATCTCACTTGCCTCTTCAAATACAGTAGAAGCTCGATAACGTGAACGCAAAAATCCCAACCTTGTTCAAGCTGGCGCAAGTGTTCACACTAGAGGGGGTGCAAATTAAAAAGGTATTTTATCATGCAAATCGTTTATTTAAGTTTATACATAAGTACATACATACATAAATATATATTTAAAAGTGAAGTTACTGAAAATACATTTATATTTGAAAAAGGAAGTAATCACGACGCGACACTTTTTGCAGTTTGGGTTCATCTATTAGTTGACAATCTTCATCATCATCACTGCAATCTCATAATGCATATATTTCGTCATCTTTGTTTTGCTGACTGTCAATGTTTCATTCCAACAAATCTGATACAGTATAATGATCCTGAAAAAATATTTAAGTTTTACTTCATATGCATAAGGATACACGACACAGAGTTCGTACATCAGGTTAAATTGTTTGAAGTAAAGTTATAATATCCGATACAACTGCTTTGATTCCGTCTGTCCAAAGTTCCTTAAATTCACAACATTTTGATATGGTTCTTGGTGTTAATTTTTGCCAAACACTATGTAAATGTAAAATAGCTTCTTTTAAAGTAAGGTCTTTTTTGTTTTTTTTGTAATTTGTTGGTACAATAATACTCAACAAGCTTTTGTGATAGTACAATTTTGTGAGTCTCAGAACAACAGTTCATCGGCTGGATCAGTGATGTAACATTAGGGGGCTTAAAAACAACAAATATCATCTCATCTTTAGTTTTTAATTCTTCATCTGAAGGATAGGATAGTGCATTGTCCAAAATAAGAAGAGCTTTTTGGGGAAGACTTTGTTGTCGCAAAAACTGTTTTACCAATAATTTACAGCAAAAGAATAACACTATGGAAACCGAAGTTGTGTGGGCTGTCCTTCCCTCTGGAACAAAATGTTGAAAAAAAAACACCCTTTAAAATGGCTCCAGTCGTCCATGCATTTTTTGAATTCTTGTAAATAGGATTMCTGATATTTTTCAAACAGWGTGGATTTTTTGATTTGCCAATCACAGGTTCTTTCAATTTATGTAAGCCTGTTCCATTACACAGCCTKGAAATATTAACCGTTGTTTGGCAATTTTCAAACCAGGCGCAGTTCTTTCACTAAGTGCAACATATGTTTTTTTCAGGCAGCATTATCCAATATAGATCTGCCTCGTCTCCATTGTACCATTGTAGATTTGGTTGTCGGAAAATCTAAAAACATCGTTCGCTTTTTTCATTTCTTTTTTCAATCAACATTGATCGTCAAATTTTATAGAACATATTTTTATATTGTTAGGAAATTCATCTCAATGCTTCATTTTTCAAAATTATAAGCGAAAATAATAGCAATTAAGAGTTATTTTAAAATTTATGTCCAAGAGTTTTAAGCTAAATGTATCTGAAAATTATTCACATATCACATACCAGAAAACCGTATAACCAAAAACAATTTTGCCAGGAACTATACAAAACAAAACAAAATTATCACCTTCGGAAAATAATGCTTCTAAACTAACGCCAAATACAAAACGGATTCGTCAAATGAAAAAAAAAGTTTTGGCTGACCGTGCTCTTGTTATTACGTGCAGGATAATAGTGGTAGATTATTGTTTTCTTGTGATTAATCTTGCGCCTGCTGTCTTGTTTTTCTATCGGCGCCGGCGTTTACTTTTACAAAATCGATTTTTTGATGCAAATACCTGACATTCGAAAACAGGAAATATCCTTTTGTCATTATATACATAATAAATCGTCATCCATTTATAAAAAAATCTAGAATGGTCAATTTTGCACGAGAAAAACGACTAGGTACAAATGCTCGCGTTGGACAAACCTAATTATTGAAATTTGTGTGTTTTTTTGTAAGTAAATTTTATTGAAAGTTTTATTGCAACCCATTTTAATGCTTGAGAATGAGAACGCTATGTCATTGCTGACTCTTAAGCGAAAGCAGTTTGTTACTTCGTGATACATTTAGGTCTTCCCTTAATCAACATTCTCGTCACACTCTAGATTCTCGTTGCATTGCTTTATTACACCCAAAGCGCAGCCTTAGTATTCCTAATGTGAGCATTTATCATAACCTGTGTCTGTCTACCACTGCCTACTAAATCATGTTGTGGTGACAATAGCAGTTGTATCCCTCGCCAACTAAGATTTGCAAGCTCGAACTTAGCACTTCCCTTCGGTTTCAAGACGTTTTTGGCGCTGACACCGACGCTTCAGTTTGGAGGGATCATTTTCAATTTCTTCCCTTGGGTGAGCGCCTAATAAAATTTTATGCCACATTGTCGCTGTGTATACAAACCCCAGGTGAGTTCTAATCCGTTAATGGAGTTCGGAGTTAAATCTCCGGGCTGTTATTCAATAAAAACAACCATAAAACTAAACAGAATAGAGGATATCGTTAAACTAACATAAAACCGTAAGCACGCCCGATAAAACCGCGATAAAATTATCCAATATCGGTGTGTCGGAAACTAAAAGCGATCGCATTGTGCGCAGGACCGGGAGATTTTCTTTATCCAAGGGAAACTTTTCAATTACATCCCCACAGCGTTGTCGGCTTCTCGGATTTTTTGTAACAGTAAAGCCTTGAACTTGTGTGATAATATTACCCTTGCTATATATATGCTACTGTTGCTTGTAACGTTAAAAGCTCTATTAATATTTATATATACTTAAACAAAATTATGTTGTTCATGCCAAATTTACACCTATTGGGGTTATACGAATTACATTATTTTTTTTTAGCAGTTGGCTTCTAGATTGACCTCATTGCCTATATTTTTCCTGTCATTTTCATAGTTTCACAGTGATTGACACTCTTTCCAATGCAGTCTTTATACATAATTCAATTGCACTTTTTAGTAGAAAGAAATACTGTGGTGTGCCCATGGTTACACTCATGAAGGCAGGCAGTACTCATTAAAATTTTTTGTCTTACTTTTATGTTCAGGACGAATAACTAAGATACTGAACGTCAAAAATCGATAACAAAATATGTTTAATCTTATATTTCACTAAATTGCAGTCTGGACACGCCACTGGAATCAGATATTCTGTAGCAAAACAGTAAATGAGTAAAGTCTACACCTAATTATATGTTAAGTGTTTTGTCAAGTGAAAATTTTTGTATTCTATAATAATAATATAATATAATATAATACAAGTAATTTTTCCAGTTTTTAATCAACTTGGTAGGTATTGTGATTGAATACTTCCTACTTTCAGTGTTAGGTGGCGCCCATTGATTGGTGGATGTATTTCGAGCAAGCTAAACAACAGTTTGATCATTTCCTGTTACTTATTGTATGTCACGTTCTCGTATATCTTGATTTTTAAGTGTTTCACTGAGAATATAAAAAAAACAAAATAAGCCCCTGCCTGCGTCTATAAGGATAGATAACACTGCAACATTTTCAATACAAGAATAGCAACTGAATCGTTTTGAATTCACGAATAATGAGTTATTCAGCCAGCTTTCCCATAAGGTGCAATTTAAAATCATACACCTATAAATAGCTGCCACCACCCGGTCGTATTTGGAACCTTTAACTAGGTACTCAGGCGCTCTGATTTTTTTTATGTTGCATATATTATCTGAAATTTTAACGTGTCTGCAACATTGCAGCTGCTTTGCAAGCAGTCGCTCTAAACCTGTAAACTAATACATTCTGAAGCCTTATCTTCTGCAAATTAGATTCTAGCAAATCACCAAAAGGAAATTATTTTTGTTACTTATAACTACTGTAATTTGGTAATTTTCTAGGATGGTGTCCGTAGTTCCCTCTGTTACATATTTCCGGCAGGTATTCTTATAAAACCGCATTTTAAGAATGCTAAAAATTTTAATATCATTAATAGTGTATTCGACCACAATATCTTATGAGCCATAAAATAATAAGTTGATTCAAAAGTCCAGCATTTGGATATTGCTAAATCAAATGAAGCAGGTGGGTATCCTACTACCTACTTTCATATATCTTATTTCCGTAAACTGCACAATAGCCTTCAGGAAAACAGTTTTCCATGTAGCTTCTTGTTCTTCCAACTTATGTAGTAGAATTTACGAGGTCAGTTGTGCGTTAAGGATATCTAAGTTTGAGACATTATAAGAGTTTCCAATTTGCTTCTTAGAGAGTAGATGTCATAATTTTAGAGAAAAAAAAATCAGTGAAAGACGCTACTTTAACTATCTTCATTGGGATTCCCATACACTCTGCTGGTCTGAAATGAAAAACCTGGACGCCGCAAAACAAACCTTTTTTTAAACAATTATCTGGATACGCTTGCCTCACAAAAACTAAATTTTAGTACTCTTTGCACTCGTAAGAAGCTTTCTTGAATTTGCAAATAAAACATTCTTTGATGATGTTTTAGGCTGATTTCGTTTTCTTCACTTATAGCTAAAGTTACCTTGTAGAAGGAAGCCAGAAGTGACCGACAGATGTTTTTTTTTCATTGTCTGCTGGATTCTGTTATTCTTAATAATGTCAGCTTGTGCATTAATTGCACATAACAATACCAGCAAATCTGTAAATTATGCTTAATTACACTATTAAGTTATGCTGTTACTGGTAAACAGTTTAGCAATGATTTTTATTTTTTTTTATTTGACTACTGGCATTTCTTGCATAATATTACGTCTTTTGATGTTAAATTTATCAATATCTGCCATAAAGTGACCTTTTTTCGGAAGAATTGGCAACTGTGTCGAGCCACGGATGCTGGGCGCAGTTGGGAAGAAGCTAAAATCACCTCTTTTGCCGCTAATACGTACAGAGTTAACCTGGGAGAGGCAATGGGGATTGATTGAAAATTATGGTAATGGGGGCGAAAGATTTCCAGCCGTTCCTGCAGGATATTGCCAATATCGGCCATCCAAGAGCTGGGGCAAAAACGGAATCGTATAATTTGCTGCGGGGAATTGGATTAGCGAGTGGCGTTTTTATCGCACCGTGGAGAGAATTGTGTTTTTACTGGAGCACCGATGCGATTGTCTAATTGGGACGGGAACTGGCTCTTTGAGAATTGGCGCTGCGGTTGTGGTAAACGTCATTCGAATTCGTTAGTGTGCAGTCTACTGGTGGTCCAGATTCATTGTCGCACTCAGAAGCAAAATTCTTGTAAAGTTAGCTGTTTCTAAGGATTGGGATGATATATAGAAAAATGTTGACTTTACACTATATACATTTTTTATGAATTGTGAAAATAGGTTTTACTGTGTTCAATTCAATATAGTGGCATAAAAATAAGAACGTCCAGTAATAATTGTTCTTAAAAGAAACACAAACTTGTCTTCCTTGGGATCGGAGAAGGGTACTTACTGGTATTACATTTTTTAAATATTGCATTGTAGGAATTATTGCTGAAGAACAATCGAATATTTTGCATATTTAACTTTTTATACAATATTATGCTGATTTGACTGCAATAGCCTAAAAGTCCGAACAAAGCTTAAATTTGTATTGCACTTTTTATAATCGGACATTTTTAATTGATTTTATTTTAGTTATCTCCATTATCTGACGTTATACCATGGCTAAGATACACAAGAAATGCAAATTTCTATAGTCAAATTTTGAATAGTTGTGTTGTGGAGTCTGGAAAACTTCGCAGATTATTAATAATGCTCTTCTAAGGATACATAGAAATATTTATGTCGTCAAGACATTTTTCATTTTGGATTCCTCTCGAAACATTATCTGAAAGGTTACTGGAACATTTTAAGGCCAAAAGGATTAAATTCTCTTGAAATTCAGTTTTTGGAATATCGTATTTGTTCTAAGTAAGAATTTAGGATGGCAATGCCATCTGTCAGCATTACACTGACATGATGATAAACGCCACCTAGCTGCCAAAACGGGTACTACTTCCTAAAGGAAGTGACCTGTAGCCTGACAAATTGGCATGCAACTGCATACTTCAATTTGACAGCAGGCCCCCACGGCACTTTTTGCTAGCGGGCAAGAACCGACATACATTAAAATGCATGTCTATGCTGTGCTGTCTACACCTCAATCAACTGCAGATAGATCTATTTCGCTGTCATTACAGCTCATCAGTGCAGTTTAGGTTTAGTTTAGACAGCACGGCATAGAACTGGTTTTGCGTATATACCAAAGCAATGGTATGATGTAAGTAAGAATTTAGGATGGCAGTGCCATCTGTCAACATTACACTGACATGATGACAAAGCCACTTAGCTGCCAAAACGGGTACTACTTCCTAAAGGAAGTGACCTGTAGCCTGACAAATTGGCATGCATTGGTTGAGGTGTAGACAGCACAGCATAGACATGCATTTTAATCGTATTTGTTAATTTCTATTTGATGAAAACCAATATCTTAAAAGCCTTGCATAGTGAGATATTGGCAACAGCCTAATTTATCAACGAGATCATTAATGTTTGGGAAAGGATATTTATCATTGATAGTCTTTTCATTTAAACACCGATAATCAGTGGCCACTATCAAMTTTTGTTTGCCTGTGGCGWCAAGTTTTTTTCGGAACCATTCATACGGTGAAGTTAAAGCAGGATGACTAGGTTGAATTAATTTTTAATTGAGKATTATGTMTATTTGTCTCGGGGTMTCCTCTTTATAGATTTGAGGGTATTTAMATGTTTTAGAATAAACGGGAATTGCGTCATATGTAGTACCTACAGAGTTTCAGTTGATTCGTAGCTGTCAACGGGCGGATTCATAAAATAAAAAATATCGGCATATTTCGTACAGTATCGATTATTTCTTTACTTTCTTCATCGTTAAAGTGATTAAGACGTAAATAAATTTAAATTCAGGTTTTCGTTAAAAGAATTGACAATTAAATTATTTAAGTTCGATTCATGATGTACAAATTTTTCATTTGGTAGAGGTTCTGAAAAGTTGAGATCATTATTAAACATTGTTTTCAAAGCTTATCCAAGAAACCATTATGTATCTTGAAATTTCACAACTGCCGAATTTGGGTTTAATGGTTTAATACTTAATACTGTAATTTAATTTTTGCATTCGGTGTTACTAAATATCTGTTTTTGAAAACTATTTTTAAGGTTATCTAGTACGATTAGCCTCTTGCAACTTGATATCACTCTGAATAGTAGAATAGTCCCACCGTTATATCCGCCTTTATAGCAAATTACATTATAATATCTTTTTAAACATAAAATTATGCTCCATCTACTTACTTATGGTTAAACTCATAAGTATAATCAAAATGGTTATAAAACCCGGCAACGAATCTCTAATAAAAAGCACCCAGTTTATAACAAAACATGGTAATATACTCAATTTCGCATAGTTTATATCTCTCTATGTGCAAATTATATACATTTTTTTTACAAAATTTAAAAGCGAGTTACCACAATATTTTTACTAATCGCCTCTTGCATGATTGTTTATGTTGCATGTCTTCTTGCTATATGCATACCGGCAAAATAAAGAAGTTTTTGGAAACGCTACTACAGCTACCACAATGTGTAATTTTGCCTATTTTGTTCATTGAGAAAAAACTTAAACGATAAAAATATTTTGACCTTAATAAACACAAGTACGTGTACCAAAATGTATTCAATATATTTATGTCAGTCAGTCAGTCACTCTTTACATAAAGATCAAAACAGTTGGCAGTTTCCTTATCAACATATAGTGTATCGTCTGTTAGACAAAAACTCTCCGTAGTTCAGGATTATTGAATATGCATACTAAATATGTGGACTAATTTGTATCCAGTATGAGACATAATAATTATTGAGTTTATCCTAAATTGCCGAAGTATTGGAGCATTGCACATCATAAACGGTAAAGAGATTCTTTGAAATATTGCAGAGAGTTTAATTTGTAGCGCGTATTTTCATACCCCATAAACCTCCAGTACGTCCGAACTTGCATTAAAGTAATTACAGTATTAATTGAAACTTTCCCAGTACATGCAAATACGCCTTCACCACGATACCTTTTTGTGTGATATCGTGTGTATTATAGCCATATTACGCTCCATTTGTGACCGTGTTAAGCTTTTATGTACTTCTTCTAGGCCATTACTCTGCCGTCTTTCTTTCTAAGTTTCTTTGACTCGATTGCAACGGTTGATCGTTTTAGCGAAATCGCGGTGACTTGAAAATTACATGTGATTAATTCTGAATCACTGAAATGAAACGTATTGTTTTGTTCCGGAAGTACTCGTATTCATAAAAGAACTAATATTTTTTCGCTCAATGATTTTACTTGGGTATCGTACATCGCAAGGAAATGGATTTAAATTTCCATAAATTTGATGGAATACTCGTTTAGCTATGAAAACGTCTTGAACATAAAAGGTAATTAATTTCTATACGCAGAATTTAACGTTTATTATTAACATATGTTGTTTAGTTGTTCACATAAATATTGTCCTAATTAAGTAAGAATTTTTATTGTTTCCAAGTTTCTAATCATTTTATAATTACAAAAAACATAAAGCGTTGTGTATAATCTTTATTTAGAAACGTAAACATATGATTCTTATAAAACTTACAATTTTGATGTATGGGTGTGATGATTTTCCTGCTTACTTTAGGTCATACTTCATACATGGAGGCTACAATGCTAAACACATATCTTAACCCAATAAGTGATCCTATCGAATAGTGTTTTAAAAAGATGGATCATGTTTCCATAACTAAAACATAAAATCACGGCTACCCAAAAATGGAAACGAGCGTTATACCTCACATCCAGACACGATCGGTATTACTGCCTGCAATAAACATCTATCATTATTACCTATTGGTCAACTAATCCTAAGGAATTCATTTACAGAAAGATTGATTTCTAAAGCTTGCATATGTATTAGAGGACAGGGGCACATATCCAGCTAAATAATTCGTTTAATGAAAGTGCATTTTAGTATGCGATACCTTAATGTTGGTAGTGATGATAGTAGCTATCAAATCCCGACGTTCAGCTTTCAGATCTACAGGGAAAGGGTTAAATACAGATATCAAAGAAGTAAAGATTTTGAAGCAGTTTCGTTGACAATTACAAACTTACATATATGATGACCTATTTGGACATCATTTAACATTCTAACTTAATGTGATGATGTTTAATATTCAATCAACTATTTGTCATTGTCATTTACTAACAAATACAGACCATGCCGTAGTGTTTGTAAAGATAAGTATAGAAAAGGAAAATCCAGTACTAAATAATTGTCCTGTCTTCACTAAATAAAACTGGGATTGTCTCAAAACTTAATATAACTATCACTACATCCTACACACACAATAGTGAATAGCAATCTATGTGGAATATATTTATTAGAATAAAAAATTCTGGGCTTAAGCTATAGAAAATTAGAAATATTATCTTTGCTTTTTTTTCTTATGTTTTGTTGATGTTTCAAGTAAACATTTATAATAATTTTAGTGAATTATGTTAAGGTCATTTTTTCATTTGATTTGTCCACTACAAATACCACATCGTACATTTTCTGTCGCCTTATAATTTTTAGCAATACTAATTGCTGCATAATCTACATATAATAATTCCGCTCCTATTGAACTAATGCATAAACTTTTGACAGCCAGACGTTTCATAGATGATAAAGAAACATCCTCGCTTCTATACTACAAATTTTTGTAGCTGGTGCATTCGTTCAGTTCATGTATTGTACTTAAATGTTTTGTATTCTAGTATGKTTCACTACTTAKCAKCCTAATTGATAAATATGAGATGATTTTTTAAGGAAGCATTGAACCATTTCCTTGAACTAGTTTTATCCAAATCATTACCTTCTTCTTTAATCAAATGGGCTTTAATGAGATTCTATTTATACCATATCTTTGTTTAAAATGGCATTGCCATTATGTTGGCACTTATTACCCCAGGTACCTTTTGTACAAAAATTCTATAATTTATTTCACAGCTAATTCGCGTATTTACTCAGTTGGAAAAGTTGTAACAGAAAAATTGCTTGAGTAGTAAAAATGTTACATAATATCTTAATTAAAATCAATACTTAAAATATTTACTTATTCTTAGCAGTTTAACAGATCGATCTTGCATTTTGAAGATCAAACCTGCTGATGGTTTATTCAGCATACAGGAGGAATCGTTTTCCATCTATTGCCATCACGCATTAATCCGAATTAGGAGTCACCATTGTCCCGGATAAGTATCTCGCAGCGTAGTTAAAGGAGCTGAAACCCAATTCGGATCTGCATAAGATAAGGAAGATATTCTAATTTCCCCTCAGCTTATCTCGGCGTTTCCATCTATTTACGTCAAAACTAAAGAATTTTCCTTCGACTCCCTGGAGATCGAAGACATTAGCGGGCTAACGGTGAAAACGAGCCGCCACGCAGTGCTATATGGGTTAAAAGTGATTGTAATTTACACCGTTATCAAAATTTAATTGCTTGTTACGTTTTGATGAGCGCAGATCTGTCCGAAACAAACAGAGCGTAGTCTGGCCGTCACATAAAACACCGTGGGACCGTGAAGCATTCCTGCGTTACTGTTTTCAATTAGGCGAAAGTGATTTTGTTACATTTTTATTTGGAGTTTCCACTGTTTTACCAGAAACCCGTTTTGTTGGCTGGTCGTGATTTGTCACTTGCTGGTAACACGACACTAGCTGGTCCTATGTTTTTTGTCCTTATATTCATGAGTCAATTTATTTGCTGGGTTTACAGAAAATTTGAATATTTTTTTCAATGGGTGTAATTTAACGTTAACACAATTTAAAGCTTATTTCACAAGAAGTCTCGTCATGTAATTAAAAAGCTTGTAAAAATGTGACACCTAAAAAGAAACTACTATTATTATATACCATTAATAGGTGTATTTAATTTTTTTACCGCGAAATGGTACAATGGAAATTTCCTAAAGAGTGCTTATGTTGAATCAGATAGATACCAGATAGGGACATGTAAGTTTGAATTTGATTGTAGAAATTTTCATGCAGTCACTGAGGAAAATATATAAAATATAATAAATTATTATTAATAAATTATATATAAATATATAAAGGTTTGCGGAATAAAATAACAGCTGGAGTTAATCAGATTTACAACTACATAATTAAAGACCGTTGGTCTGTTTTCGTTGAGCCATTTATGAAACTGCATAATATTTCCTTAAAAAGTAGAACGTTTCCAGAAATATGGAAACAAGCTAGGATATGTCCTATCCTTAAAAAAGCGACCCTGCTTTTATTGAAAATTATAGGCCAATCTCTATTTTATGCTACTTATCTAAAGTCTTTGAAACCATTATTTACATATAACACAAAATATGCGATAAGGTTTATGAAGCACAGATCGACAGTTACCAATTTAACCTGTTTTAATGAATATCTCCATAAAAACTTGTACACAAATAAGTAAATAGACGTCATCTACACTGATTTTTACAAAGCATTTGATCGATTGGATCACCATGATTTACTGCACAAGTTGAATTGCTTGGGTTTTATTGAATTTATAATAGATTTCTTTTGGCAGATATTTGATTGGTCGACAGTATACCGTAGAATACCAAAATGTTAGGGCACCATATATTGTACGGAATTCTGGGATCCCACAGGGTTCCAACTTAGGGCCATTGTTATTCTTAATATTCATTAATGATTAAAATGCATATCTATGCTGTGCTGTCTGCACCGCAACCAACTGCAGATAGATCTAAATGACATTTTAAGAACGTACGCTGCTATAAAATTATATTCCGTCTTAGTTAGACCAAAGTTATAACATACATCGCTTATATGGTATCCGATGATTTATAAAATATCAGGTTACAAATCCAGCAAGAGGGTTTGATCATATTCAGCTGTTGAATAGATTCGGACTCAAATCATTGTAGAAAAGACGTATAGTGGTGTCTATTAAACTATTATATGATGTACTCAACTTTAACGTTGAATGTCCTCTTCTACTCTGTAGTATTAATCTTCATGGTGATAGACATATTCACTTAACAAGCAGTTGTTTTACCTGAATCAAGCATGAACTAACTCTATCGTCAGGTCCCTAATATATATTATATTATGCAGTAATGTCTGTAGATACTGTAGCGAACAAAATTCCTTTAGTGATAAGTATAGTGTTTTTAAGAAACACCTGTTGAATAATATGCAGACTCAATTATAATGTAAGCTCAGTACTTATATGATATATTTTATATACCTCTACTTCTAAGAAAACCAAAACATCGTGGCATCTTTATTACGTTAAAAATCGAGTTAAAAATTGAAATGACTTAAGCGGTCTTCAATTCTTTATCGCGTTTTTTACCTTCTTAACTTTTCTCGCACCGTATAAATTGAACTATTTTCCTGAATTCTAAATAACATGTGATTTTTTTTAAATAACTCGCTCGCGGCTTATCTAAATTGAATTCTTATAAACATGCCCATCCTGAATACATCTTGGAACATACCAGAAAATTTAAAGGGACTGGTTCGGAAATTACGGAATCTTTTCGAAAGATATCGTAAGTTTCTATAATCAGCATGTCAGAAGCCTTCCGTATTTATACGTTCAAAATTCTTTTGACGCATGCATTAAATAAAGACGGTTTTGACAGACGGCTGCAGTCCTGTGAAAATTTAAAGGAGTACTACATGTTTTCGTAAATGGCTATATTATCTGTAGATACTGGAGTAACTGGAGCAATTTTAATCCTCACATGATGCAGGAAGTACGCACTTAACTAAGACTAAAAGAATTTAATGTGTGGGTATAAATATTAAATGTAAGTAAGAGTTTAGATGGCAATGCCATCTGTCAGCGTTACACTGACATGATGACAAAGCCACCTAGCTGWCATTATGGGATCTACTTCCGAAAGGAAGTGACCTGTAACCTGACAAATTCGCATGCGCCTGCATACTTCAATTTACAAGGCCCCCGCGTACCTACACTTGTGTCATATTCTGTATCTACAATGATTCTTTACTCGAACTATTTATGCCATGTAACTCATGTTCTTATCTGCAGTAAGTATTTTGCAGAACCATTTACCAAAGATTCTTCACAGTTTGTTTWGCAACTTTGAATACACCAGTAAACTTATTTCTTAAATTCAAACGTATATCAATCACTGTACATAATAGTAACTGCTCAATGAAAAGACGGAGAACTGCATAATGTGGAAAGTGTCGAAATTCCTTTTTTCCTAGTGTAGCTTCAAAGGAAAACGAAAGTGACGATAACTTTGCCATTGCAGCCCATGTCACGAGCAAATTTCCCTCCATACTGGGCCCGTGCGCACTGGGACTTAATTCAGTTTTCTAAATGCACGCCATTGTTAATGCCATTAAATTTAATGAGCTGACTGAAATGCCTGTACTGCTTTCTATGCGAATGCAAATATGAAGCTCGCATCGGGCGGTTTCCGCAAAAGAAAACGAAACGAGCTTTCTTTCTAGTGCGGTGGATTAAAATTACACCTGCTAACGGTCGAGTTTAAATGCCTGTTTGGGAAATGCCACGTTGAGTAACTTTGGACATAACAGTTCCGACAGAATGGGAGCTTTTTTTTCGTTTGCGTTTGAGCTTGGTGTCGCATTTCGTGCTTGTGGTCTCGTATTTTTGCATGCAATGTGAGAGTAATTAATGCAGGTGACGTGAACGGGAACTAATTAGAATTAAACGTGCGGCAGGCGCGAAATGCGTTTTTCCAATTGGAGGAATCTTAATTGAAATCGTCGTATCAAGACATGTGGATCTTGCTTACTCTGTGTGACCAGTCAGAAAGATCGTCATTAATTTGAACACACTTCTACCAAATGCAGAACTGTAACTCCTTTTTCTTTTTGTCAGTAGCTTTTGTTAAGTTGTAATTACCGAATTATTTGAATTTTCGTTTCTCTTGTTGGTCAGTTTCCTCCTTCCAATGAGACGTAATTAGTGGCATCTTCAGCACTGTTAATCTATTGACTGGATAGTCCAATGACAAGAACGGGTATGGCTACGGCTCCCAAGACCTGAAGAAATCATCTGCGACGTATAGGCTGCCATCCGCACCATACCTGCAAACAAAGCTGATATCATACGGTTTGAAACCCACAGAATTCTACGGCAAGCGAGAACACCAGCCAACAACATCACGAGGGGGGACCAAGCAGCCTTTAGAGAGCCGCGTAGAAACCGCGACATCATAATTTTCTCCGCGGACAAAGGCAACGCCATTGTACTGATGATTCACATTGACTACCAAACCAAAGTGGGAACTCTTCTCAGCACAAAAAGAATCCTACACCACAAGTGGAGATGCGGGTTGCCGCATTACTGAAAGCAACAGAATGGGACATCAACACCGTCAACAATCTGATTCCCACCTGTAGCCGTTTACCTAGACACCATAAGCTACCGGAAATTCACAAGGAGTGATTTCCTTTACAACCCATCCTCAATGCCATTGGAGGGCCAACTTACAAGCTGGCCAAACACCTAACAACACTTCTGCAACCTCTAGTAGGTACATATGATTTAGACGTGTTTTTTAAACACCCCGATTTTGTAATGTAGTTTCCAAGCCGTTTTGGAACTAAATTCGTAACAGGCCGTGTGCGATGATCGTTAGACGATATTTTACGAATTCCACTGAACCTTGCTCACACTTTCCGCATCATGTATGTTTACCGTAACGTTAACGTACAACATATACTATCGGGCAATATCCGGACGTAGTTTGCGGCGTATCCCATTTACAAAATGGCTTGCCGATAATTCGCGCCATCTCCACACATCTTAGCGGTCCTTGCTCCAAGGGTGGTTGCCGGGTTGCCAATACTCTGATATCATCTGAAACTATATATACAAGGATGGCAGCAAATAAAAGTTTTGTTACATTCATAATTTTCTTTATCCTTAAGAAGTGTGCGGTTTTAGTAATGATGGAGCACCTGCTTTAGCAGTAAACAGTGAGCTTTATATATCTTTCACAAGCCTGAATAACCGCATTTAACTGTCTTGTCATTTAGTATATCAACTATTTATACCTTTAACGCAACACTTAAACTGTCTCTGGCATAACCTTACTACTACGAACACACCTGTGAAGCTGACTGTTCTGTTGGATCCAGATACGGATTAGATCCTGGTCATCCAACTTTACAAATGCTGATGTATAGAAAATAGTGTGTTGCAAAACTAACGGAGTTCCATTAACTCGGTGTTAGAGCGTCCACTTTGTAAGAGGCAGAGTTATGCTTCTTTCCCGCTTGTCTACGTGTTGCCTATCCATCGGCTTATGTTTGGGGGGGCTGCAGAAGAACCACTTCAAAACATAGCGACAGCGTGCGAGATCTCGTGTCAACACGACGTGCACACTAAGCACAAATAATAGAAACACCACAATCAACACACACATCTTTCTCCATCGAGATCTCTGTCTCTGAGAGTGGGTCTCTTATGCAGACAATAAATAACAAGCTCTGAAACTAAGTTCTTTTTCTAGTTCCATTTTCCATTAATTAAATGACACATTGTACAGCAAAGCTATGGTTCAGACCCGACTAGAATTTCTCAACTATTTCCAACTTGCTATTCTATTGAAATGCTACACTAATTTTTCTAATGCATATAAATTTATTTCTAATCCATGTTTTCCAACAAAAATTAAGGTGTATGCTTCTGTGATAACAAACGAAATGTTCGCCTATATGGTCGTTCTCTCCCTCCTTCTCAACCATCAGGTGATCACGGACAAAAATGGGTTCACCAGTAAAAAGAATTTCACTTTTGTTGTTGAGAATTACCTATTAGCAGTCGAGGTTTGTGAAGAGAAACTATTCTCTTGGAGTATGGTCTTTTCGTTTTTCACTTATCTGAACTGCTGCCCTCATCGTTAGATAATAGGTTTAAGTTGATTTGCTGTTAATGTGCAATCCCTCAGTGTGTAAAGACAGGAACACGATCATCAACAACGGTTGCCACCCTTTTTTATTAGTCCCAATCACATGTCAAATCTGCCTGTTTATAGACACCTATACCATGCATCTTGAACAATCCGTTTCGTCAAATGGGATTGTTGACGTGTGAAAACTTGTAATAAACGTTGATGTTTGATTGATTGATTTTATTGATATAACCAGCGCTTCCGGATATACCGACGGGCCGGCTACCTCTTTGCTGGGTTGGAGGGGTGACACGCTTGTTGCTAATGGGCTCCCACGTAGCGTGTGTTACTGGAAGCTGATGATTGGAATGGGAAAGTTTGCAGGGTACACCGAACTAGTGAATGCTTTCCTTAGATATTTCTGTGTTTGATATCGGTTTGGCGCGGCTGCATTGTTCTTCTAGATTGATCCACAGCTTTTCTACTTATTTCGCTTGGATGGTTTTTGTATTCTTTTGTATATTTAATGAGCCAGTATGCTTCGAGGGCAGTTTCCGCGTCTGGGATTTTATGTGCCACTATTGTGTAATTCTTTGTATACACTTAACTAGATACATGGAACTACTTCACTATAGCGTAGGAAACAAAAATAACAGTAACGTAGACATAAGTACATAACACTAGGACACATTGTGAATTAAATTCTTAGTATTTTATGTAGTCGTTCGATTTCTGTATGGGATCATTCTTGTCTGTGTGCATTTTTTCATATATTATAAATTCTTTACGGCCGTAGCTTYTTTCTATGGTTTCTTGGTCTCTAGACAAAATTATCGTACTATCATAGTGGTTACCTTTAATCCCTCTTGCTGGTGTTGCCGCTAAGATTTCTTCTCTCCAACTGAAGCCTTTTTGTTCCAGTCCAGGTCGTTTATGAGTGCTGGGATTTTTTTGAGTTGTATTTTGTCCCTAGACCTTGAACAGTTTCTTACAAGCTGTTTCCGAACTTCCACTGTTTTGTCTGGTGTAATTTACAGCTTTTCTTCTAATTTTTCTTGCCCGATTTATGTGTTATGCTGGATAATGATCTCCCCAGATATGTATTTCGTGAGTCAATGTGCTCCGTAGACGGAACTACTGTACTGTAACGACGACAACAATAACAATCGCAACACAAACATAAAGACTCAACACTAGAACACATTATTAACGAAAATTCTAGAATTAATATGATCGTTTAACGCTACGGAGGTCATAGGCGTTCTAAACGATTTCTATTTTCCCTTATATCTATCTTGTTTTCGTTGAATTCTTGTAGCTGTAGAACATCCTTCCCCCTTTCTTTTTACTGGAAGGATGTCTAAAAAGATGAGGCTTAAATTTGTTATTTGTTTGTTAACTGATTGTTCTAGTTCTTAAGACTACGGTATGGGTATTGGTATTTATATATTTTTAGGGTTTTGCTATTATTACTAGTGCTTCACCCCCAGTGCGTGAAAAAAAATTTACATAGTAAGAAACAATGAATGGCCTTTTGTTTGCACAGTCCGTACCCGATATGAAGAGGGCAGGCACCTATATGGAATGTATGAATATTCGGTTCGCTCTCATTTGGAATGGACTGTAACAATGCATGCGTTAGTTGACCTAATTTTAAACATTCCGATTTATTTATTTTTATTTTTGTATATTTTTTATAAAATTTGTTGTGTTGGTTGCCATACCTGTAAAGTGTCGATATACATTTACCTTCTCAAAGATAGTGAGTTGAATGCTGTGTTTATTAGATACTAATCTTGAAACGTGCACTTCTTTCGTTTCTTACTGTACATTATAGAATTAGAAATCAAAACTGTTTACATAAGAAAATACGTAAGGTTCCTTGTAATATAACTAATTAAGGAATAAACCAGTACCACCTAATCTCAATTTTATAGCTTAAAAGACAATTAAATGACGCATAGGAAAACTTACACTTGTTTCATTTTATCACTTTTAACTCTTCTTCAGTATGTACATATCCAATATCATGAATTACCACATCACTCCACTATTGCGAAAATCTAAACAGGATTAAATTCCTGAGGCTGTGATTGGCAACGTCGCTTGTAAAGTGTATCGTGCCGTTTCTATTCACGTTTCTTGTATACGCGTGTTCCACTCCCTGGAATAATCCGCCGCAATAACCATTCAGACTTAGAGGGCCAAGATAATAATATTATGTTGCGGCTGTTGTTTTGGAAGCTTGACCACCAAACCACCCGCCCACCCCTCCTGCTACTGTTATTGTTCGCAGAAATGACGCCCTAGCATCTGAGAAAAACGGAACAACTGCGTAGCCTTGCCCCGGGTCGTTATTAGCTGTTATTATTTGAAGTGGAAATGGGAATTTTCAGAGGCAAGGGATTTGGTTGGAAAGGAAAATTTTTAGTCCCACGGGATTACATGTGCATTAACTGCAAGGGTTGTGCACATTTTTATGTTCTAGTCAGAAGTTCGTTTTCTTAAAATTGTCATATCAGAAAAATATAAAAATGTTATGGTGACTACTACACAACAGTTTTATTTTTTTATACAGCAGATATAGTGCTGTCAACAGTGATCGCCGTATCCGGTTTGGCGGTTACAATGAATTTAAGCGGTTATGAAACATAACCGGTTTTCATAAAAACGATCAAACCATCGGTTAACCGGTTGATTGGTTCACCTTAACCGTTAAGCGGCCTGTGGTAACCGGTTAACCGATTAAAATTAACCGGTTTATCGGTATAAGACTTGTAATGTTCTTATGGGTTCGTGGAAATTAAACACTGTATCACAATTTAAACCCTTATTTATTAAACACCCGAAATCACGTCTACATGCACCTTCAGCTTACTCTCTWTCACTTCTGTCTTGTACCTGCGCATCGCAACTCCCCCACATATTCATACATCCTTGAAAGATATACATATACTACACTTTTCCCTCCGTAACAAATAATTTAATGTGCAACGGTATATCTTTCAGGAGCTTTCCTAATTCTAATCGGTCTATCAAGCCTAGATGCATTTTCTGTCAGTGCCACTTCTTCCGCTTCGTCTCGGACAGGTAAACTTGGAAATTGCGAAATTGGTTGCAATTCTTTTGATGGAACATGCTTTCTTATTTGGTTTACATGCCTTTTCCAAATTCTCCCATCCGGCAACTCTACAATATAAGTACGACATCCCAGAATTTTTATTATTTTAGCATTCGTCCAAATCACTGATTTTTGTTCACTGTAATCCCGCACCCAAACAGTTTCATCTAAATCAAACATTATGTTCCTATGTCCCTTGTAATTTTGAATCTGTTTCACATTTTTCTTCATAACTATTTCAAGAAGTGACTCTGGTTTAAGCAAATCCAATCTAGTTCTCAAATTTCGACCTAACAATAGTTTTGCAGGAGACTGGCCCGTAGTACAATGCATAGTATTTCTATAATTCAACAAAAATTTATTTAATGCTAAATTAACATCGTTTTTTCTACATTCATTAAAAATTGCTTTTAAAGCGCACTTTACAGTTTTTACAGCATTTTCGGCTAAGCCGTTTGTCGCGGGATGGAATGGAGCTCCCGTAATGTGCCTAATGCCATTTTTTTTACAAAACATCTGGAATTCTTCTGAAGTAAATTGCCTGGCATTATCCGAAACAATATACCTTGGAAGACCAAAGCGAGAAAACACATTTCTTAACAATTTAATTGTGCTTTCAGCGGTAATGGATGTTGTGGGGAATACTTCAAGCCACTTACTATATGCATCAATGATAACTAAAAAATATTTATTTTCCATTGGTCCCATATAATCAATATGAATACGACTCCAAGCACTGTCTGGAAATTTCCACAAATTTAATTCTGCAAGAGGTGGATTTGGTTTAAATTTTTGACAACTGACGCATGACTTTACCGATTTTTCGATGTCCGCATCTATTCCGGGCCACCAAACATAAGACCGCGCTAGAGCTTTTTCTTTAACAATGCCCATATGAGCCTCATGAAGTTCTCTTAGTATTTGCGACTGAAGTGATTTAGGCATTATTATTCTGTATCCCCACATTAATATCCCCTTTTCTACAACAATCTCATCTTTTCTCAGCATATACTGCTTTAATTTTTCCTCTGTACACTTAACTGGCCAACCGTGTATAACATATTTCATTATCTTGGACAAAATTTCGTCTTTACGCGTTTCCCTTGAAACTGCATTATAATCGACCGGTAAATCATTATTTTCCAAGACATAATTTAAAAAACTAATTTCAACGATTTCCTCATTTAAACTTTCCATCGGAAATCTCGATAAGAAATCAGCCGTATTTTCCTCCGACTTAGTATACTGAATATTATAATTGTAACTTGATAGTATCAGTGCCCATCGTTGCAACCGCGAAGCTGTCATTAAGGGAAGTCCTGTTTTTGGACCAAAAATATTCAATAACGGTTTGTGATCCGTAACCAAAGTAAACTGTCGGCCATAAAGATAATCTCTAAATTTAGAAATGCCAAACATTATAGCTAGGCCTTCTTTGTCGATCTGTGAATAATTTTTTTCACTTTTTGACAAAGTTCGTGAAGCGTAACCTATAGGTTTCTCTTCTCCATTCTTAAATGTATGAGCTAAAATGGCTCCAACCCCTTGAGAAGAGGCATCTACTGTTAATTTAATATCTAACTGCGGATTATAATGAACAAGTACTGGCGCCGAACATAGCAATCGTTTTATCGCCTTAAATGACTTTTCACACTGATCAGTCCATGCCCAAACACTGTTCTTGTTTAATAAAGAATACAATGGAGCTAGAACATCCGCCAAATTTGGAACATACTTGGAATAAAACGTGACCATACCTAGAAACGATTTTAAACTTGAAACGTCGTTCGGCCTTTTTGCGGTCATTATCGCTTCCACTTTTTCCGGACATGTCCTTAAGCCAATCTTATCAATAATATGCCCAAGATACTTAACTTGTGGCTGAAAGAATGCACATTTATTAAAAGCTACTTTTAATCCACAGTCGTTTAATCTTTTCAACAACATATCTAAATTATTTAAGTGCTCTTCTTTTGACGAACCTGTAACAACAATATCGTCAAGAAAACACACGACCCCGTTAAGACCTTCCGTCAACGACTCCATTATACGTTGAAATTTTGAAGAGCCACATGAAACCCCAAAAGGCAATCTGTTATAGCGAAACAAACCTTTATGTGTAGAAATTGTTACATATCGTTTGGAATCTTCAGAAATACAAACTTGTTGATATGCATGTTTCAAATCAACTTTAGAAAAGGTCACACCGCCCTGTAACTTGGAAAATAAATATTCTATTTGCGGCAACGGATACTGATCTGGCTTTAAAATTGGATTAATCGTGGCTTTAAAGTCCCCACAAATCCTCACCGTTCCGTCAGCTTTGAGAACCGGCACTATGGGCGTGGCCCAATCGCTATAATCTACCGGAGTTAAAATATTTTCTTTTACTAATCGAGCGATTTCTACTTCAACCTTTTTCCGAAGAGCAAAGGGCAAAGTACGAGCTCTTAAAAATTTAGGTTCTGCATCCTTATTTACATTTAAAAAGATTGTTCCCTTATTGAAACAACCCATGCCTTCCGAAAAAAGGTTTCTGTATTTCCTGTACAATATTTCTAACTCATCACTGTGCTCAGTGTGATTAATTCCGTTTATCTCAATACCTAATGGCCCTAACCATTCTCTACCTAACAAAGGGGGTCCATTTGACCTAACCACGTACATATTTCCCGTAAAAGAGCGACCCTTAAATTCTACGTGAACATTGGCCATACCGTAAGTACACATTTTTCCGCCTGTATAACCTAACAAATATTTATTTGTCTGTTTTAACGGTATATGTGAAAAATCTTTATTGTACATCCAGTCTGGCATTACGGTGACGGACGCTCCCGTGTCAATTTCCAAATCCACTACTTTGTTTGCTACACTCAATTTTACCACTATTGGCGGATTTGCACTTAAGTTATTTGTGGAAATTTGAAACAAAGATGCAATCTCCTCTGATTCGACAAAATGGGTTGCTGTCTTTTGTGAACTGCTACTGCCGGATTTCACCACTCTTCTATTTTTACAAACCCACATCAAGTGTCCCTTTTTTCCACAGGCGTTACATGTATAGTTTTGGAACTTACATTTGTTTGAAGAATGATTCCTCTTACCGCATACGCTGCATGGATACGACCTTTGTTGATGTGGAACTCCAAATTTCCTAGTGCCGCTAGTGCCTGCCGCTCCAACCCTGTTTACTTCAGCTTCTTGTTTGATGGAAACTGCCATAGGGCCCTCCTCTGCTCCATAGTTTTGCCTAGTAGCCTCTTTGTTGACTGCTATTTGCAAAGCTTGTTCACTAGTGAGTTTGGTGACATCCTCTTCAAAGATTCGGTCCATAATGTTCTTAACACCAAATCCCATTATGAACCGGTCGCGTATCACTACTGCCAGTTCAGCACCGAATTTACAATGCGCTGCTAAACTCTTCACGCGTGCCATCCACTCGTTTGCGGATTCCGATTCACTTTTGCAAGCCGTATAAAATTTATATCGTGCTGCAAAGTACGATTTTGCTGGCTGAAAGTGTTTATTTAATAACTCCGTGATTTGTACGTAAGTCTTTGTCTCTGGCAAATCGGGAACGCACAAGTTATAAATTAACTTATAACACGTTTCATTAAATGTGTTTAACAACAAAGCGCGTTTCCGTTCTTCGCTGGTGATAGCATTTGCCACAAAAAACTGCTCAAGGCGAGCTCGGAATACTGTCCAGTCCGTATTCTCATTGAACTCGCGCAGATAGCCCAAAAAACCTATATCGGGTGTACCTGGATTCGGCATTTTCACTTTTCACCTTTACACTGTGATTTATTAACAAGTTTTAATCTACCACCTCGTCGCCACTGTAATGTTCTTATGGGTTCGTGGAAATTAAACACTGTATCACAATTTAAACCCTTATTTATTAAACACCCGAAATCACGTCTACATGCACCTTCAGCTTACTCTCTATCACTTCTGTCTTGTACCTGCGCATCGCAACTCCCCCACATATTCATACATCCTTGAAAGATATACATATACTACAAGACTGTTAACCGGTTTAAATTGACCGGTTAACCAGTTCCAGTTCACCGGTTTATCAGTCTTCCCCTTAGTCGGCTAATATATATTCTATACTATATCATATAAAATACTAATTATTTAAGCGTTTGGGAAAAACCTGTTTACACGGAAATAAGAAAACCCTCTATTATAACCGTTTTGCGTTTAACCTAACGCGATGAACTTAACTCGGGACGTACGTAATTGTTAAGCAATTTTAAAATGTTAATTTATTAAACATAGCAACCTTTAATGTGATTTAACGTTCAAATTTTTGTTTATTATTTTTTAAGGTATTCGGCTGTAGGAGTACGCGTTCTGCCATTTTCGCTAAGGCGTGTTTAGGGCACGTGGTAATTTTCAAGTCTGCACGTGTTATTCCGCGCATTCTGGAGTCTGCATTTCTAATTTATTTAGTTATTTTTGAGCAGGTTTCATAACCGGTTAGTTATTAACCGGTTCATAACTGGTTAATTTTAACCGATCGTAACAGGTCAATTTTTAACCGGTTCGTGACCGGTCAATTTTAACCGGTTCATGACCGATTAATTTTTAGCCGGTTTATAACCGGTTAAACTTTAACCGGTTACTCCAGGGTTGCTTATTTCGGTTTATATTACAATATCCTAACCGGTTAACCGTAACCATTGACAGCACTACAGAGAACAAGTTATTAGACACATTCTTCACATGCCAGTCACCAATTAATTTCCAAACTTCAGTTCAATACTCTGGATATGCGAGAGTCATCTCCCGATAGAATCCACTGTCAACCGAGAGCTTAAAGTTAAATTATTGCCAGAGATACATTAACATTAACCGTTTACATATGTTGTATTTTGAGCTCCATCAGTTTGCTAAGAACTATGATGATTCTGTATTGATCGAAACGGTGTAATCATTTGCCTACTACACTGACTATTGGTGTTAGCTGTCTATAATCCGTCAATTAGAAATATGATAAAAAAATTGAGCTTCGATATGCAAATCGTTAAATTCAATGATTACTGTTTCGGGGAGAGATAGCTTCATAAACATTAACGGATGTGACATGCGGACAAAACAGAATGTCGGTGATAAAATTTACTTTGATGATTTAAAAAGCCTTATCAAAAATATTATTTTTCCAATTGTTTTATTTAATCGGAAAGTCATTTTTTTATATATCTAGATAGATCTAGAGACTAATCATAAACGTTTATATTTGAGGCATTTTTGTTTGCTTGGATCTCAGTGTGTGGAAAAATTGTAAAAAAGGAAAACTTCATTGATATACCTTTCATATATTTACAATGCCAGTATATTCTAGGTAACGAAAAAGATTAATTGTCTTTATTCTGAAAATGTTTTGTGGTAATACCTCCTGAAACAGTGAGATGCCGTGGTTCATAACCAAACTATGAATAATAAAAATAATATGTTGTGTTTTTTCTCAAGGTTTTACCACTTATGTACGCAGCACACTGCATAATTAAATCTTTCACACTCTTGATGTATTATTATATATTATTAGTATTATAGTATTTTTGTTTATTTTAAAGATTTAAGGCTACCACATATAAATTACGCGCGGTGTGCTTGTGGTGTTTAAAACCATTAATAAGGAGGTAGAAACAAAAGTATCTCAATTACTACTGCTAAGCTTCTATGAAAATTTGGAATCCCCATATAATAGGTATGTTGTTTTAGATGCCTACTTCTTCATAAAATACATATACGTAAAATTAGTTTATGTTTCAAGAAGGCTTAAGGCACTTTTCAAAAACCAGAGAGTGCTTCGTTCTGAAGAATCAATATGCCACAAACTTGATGCAAAGACTGTGCGTTCAAAGACTTCCAAAGGCTCCTTTAGCCTTTGGTTGAGCTCTGACGTGGTTCTTGCTTGTGCCATATTCCATATTCTGTTCTGATAATGTCCCTTACAATAGGGGACGAAACACTATTTTCAAAGCGGACGCGTTTAACTCAAAAGACCAAGATGTCATTGAAATTTACAGTTCTTTAAATTTTTTCAAAAACTGCTGATTACATGTCTACAGCCTTATATCAACAATATATACACCGTTCTCCTATTAGGTAACGGCTTCAGGGAATCTAAAATGAGTTTTTGTTCCATACCTAATTTAATATGCTCATCTTTCTTTATTTTACTTTTAGAAATATTTTCATTTCTTCAGCATTGTAATCGCCAAAATGCGTCCGTCGCATTTAATAAAGTATGAACTTTATTTTTGATAACGAGTTAAAAATATACAGATATTAAACCAATATTACACATTATATGTCACCACATAAATCCATTGGCAGTATCAGGTTGTTATTAAGTGAGGCTCTACACGAGCCCACTTGCGTATTTTGAGTGACAAGTGAATATAGCCCTAAATGCATATTGATATAATTTGGAAATATTGTTTGTTGTAGTTTTCAAAAACGAAAATGTTCCCGCCTAAAATAGCTTCTTGCGGTTGCTTAGTCAGCTGACGTCATTTGTCGTATGTCCTAATTTCGACGATAATGTTTTTTGAGAGAATATTGCTTATAATCAGTCCTGAAGTTTCAAAGTGGAATTAACACCCAAGACATTGTAAAATAACTACAAAAGACATAGTCTTATCCTAAAAAATACATAAGATTCGATAACTGTCAAAAATGAAAGGTAATGCGACTTCACATGCTTTTTCGATACTGATTAAAAATGCTTGATTTTGTCTTTTCCAATATTTGCCTCAGTACCTGCAATATTAAATACTTCAATTTTACACTGTACTGAATAGCTGACGTTGCTATCGAATGTTAAACATGTTGTTATTAGCAACTTTAATTTAAAATATAGATCTAGTAGCTTCTACAATCAGCAAAATGGAAATGGTAGCCGTCGTCCGTTGTACTCCAAACTGATTTGATATTATCTAGTTACTTATATTAATTTATGAAGAACCATTAGATAAAAGAACTGTAATTCTTACAGTTATCTAAGTGTTTCAAATTTAATTATTACGCGCCAATTAAATGGTTTTTTTACATAAGTTATTGAAATGTTATGCGTCAGTTTCTAAAGAAGTTATAAAGAAAATTGTTTGCGGCAGTAACTAATAGGTACACCTCATTTTGCTACTAATTTCGGTGTTTACTTATTTTTTTGTGGGATTTCAAATAGTACCTAAACTGCTTTTATTGGTAAACTGAATATTAAAGGCCACGTGCCACTTACTGCACCGTTGCTAATTATATCTTCTCTGCCAGCTTGGCATAATTGATTGTCCTGCACAGGTGAGCCCTAATCCGTGGCAAATTGAATCGCCCCTTTTAAAATAAACCTAACCTGGGGTGACTTCATTTATCACGAATACGATTTAAAGCACGATAAAGAACGAATTGCCCACAAGCCGTACACCTAGCGATATTGCAACGCCTATTTCTTTTTACGTGCTCAATTTGCTGGTAATTTCCTCTAATTTCCTCGGAACAATTATTATTCAGGGAAGGTTTTATCATGCCAGTAACAATACAGTTTCCGAGAACGCGTTTTATGTTGAAAAGCCCCAGACAGTATGACGCACACAAAGTATAATATCGGCACTTGTGTAACAACCCTAATCCCTCATACAATGGCGAGGGTGGATTCCAACAGATCCGCGGTGCGGGGTTGCCAGTAAAGCTCTTTCTAGGAAACACAGCAACTTCCAGATTATGCTAATTAATTTGTATTGTTCTTATTCATTCATCGCTATTCGAGAAGGTCTTGGAGTTTGCAAAATTTAAATCGTTTTTGTCATAGACTGCGGTAACGTATCTGTGGAAGGATCGTGCAWGATTTTTTTTGTCCCGCTTTCTTTTTTTAATAGACACGTGTATCTTAAATATGTMGCACATGAGTTAAAGCATGATAAAGATCATTCATTCWAAGTAATTTTATTTCATTGAATTTTTGCTGGGATTMTCCTCTGCTTTCGATCGCAGCACGTTTAGTTCCTAAAACCACGGACAGATGATGCACYCCGATMTTCACAAAATGACCGGGCAGTMGGCAATGTAGGTATCTGTACTTACAGACCGTACCAACTTACATAGCAGTTCGTAGAGCTACCGCTAGATGACTTATAAGCGTTTTCACAAAGTTACCTCTAAAGTGCGGTATAACGCGCATGTCCATGTCAAAAATATTTTATCTGGAACAAGAATCGAAGTCTCGTTCCGGTCGCACATTCTCTGTTTGATTCAACAATCTGTCTACTCTACAACTTCGCTTGCTTCTCCACATGCTATATTTAATTAATAATAACTTTATGATCAGTAGGTGAGCTGTATAAACGTTGGTAATTCTTGGATACCGGACCCTTAAAGTTAGGTTTCGCCTACTCTTTTTACGCCGTGGTATTTGCATTCCACTGTAAAATAAGATTGTAACAGTTTCAAGTTTATAATAAAGCTATATTGCAATAGTGGTCACCTATACTGCAGTCTAATTCTAATTTTATTATTTCGGATGGGTCGCCTCACCGTGGAATGCCTTTTTGTGAGCCTGATAGCGTTTTTGCTGGTATCTCCTTTTTGTCTGGCACCAGCATATGTTTGCAGATTCACATTCAGAATAGAATAGCGTATGATACAGTGTTTGCAATTACAATTATCATTAGTATTGCGATTGTTTTAACGCATTTTCTGCAAAGTCGGGATTTTGGTGTTGTAAATTTGCTTATTTGTGGGCAGTGTGTGTTTGTTGATACAGCACAAAGCCACTGATCGACGTTTGTCGGCTTTTGAAACATTTATCACACGCTCTACTTCAAAGCCACACAACAACAAGGTAACTTCTGAATTATTTTGATAGTAAACATTGTTGCTAAATTAGTTCATGCGTTCGTAGGCTTTTTTTTMGTTGGGGGAAATCTTTTCCTCGTATGCGAGTGCCAGGCGTTTGTGGACGGGCAGGCAGCTGTTATTTTGAACGTGAATTTCCACGGCGAAACGACGTTTATCCAGGGGCGTAACAAGTATAAGGGTACCGGGTACATCGGCGGCAGATAGGGACCACCGCCACTAACAACAGGCGCTGAAGGGCGATATTTCCAGATAAAAGGACCACCACATACAGGCCAGAAACTTTATTTGCATTATTTTACAAATCATTTATCTATTAAATTGAAAGTTAAAGTTTCTATTGTAAAAGCTCCAAACTTACCGGATTTGTTTGTTGTTGCCGCTTCATATTGTGTGTTCCCGGGTGCGTCGCGCATGCGCATGTAGCTACGATTGCCCTCCCTTGATTATTACTTTTTAATCGCGTTCGCAATATAAGTTTGGCGTTTAGCTTTTTTTTTAATACTTACCTTTAGCCTTTTAGGCCTTAATTGATTGTTGCGTTTCACTATAATAATTAGTTTGTAAATTGCTCCGTAGTATTGCWTTTTTAATACTTACCTTAAGCCTCCGAGGCCTTAATTGTTTGTCGTTCCCTTTCACTTGTAACGATTGCGTTTGGTTTTTTTTTCTCAATATAGTGTATATATACTTACTTACTTATTATTATTATTATTATTACTTACTTATTTTTTTTTCTTCTGCTTATTTGGTGTTAACTATTCCGAGTTCAGCACACCCGCCTGTTTTCCGGTAGAGTCCGCTGGAAATCACCTCATATTTTATGTTCTAGGGCTAAAGGACTCTGGCGCCCATTTAATAGCTTTTCTTTAATTTGACCCAGCCCTTAGCCGGGTTTGCGTGAATCTTTTCTTTCTTTTGTCACGCTCATTAAATTAGATCGTGTGTTGCTCGAACTCAACGGGGTAATTTTTTTTTGTCTTTTGTTTATAATTTCGTTTGCGTATATAAAAAAAGCGTGGCAAGATCAATAGGTATTTTCCCAAAAGCTAAGCAGAATTACTAAAAGAACACTAAAGCTTTACAGTTCTTGTTTAGAAATCCATACAGACTTGTGTTTTCCCCTAATATCAATACTTTTAATCTCAGATACGTCAAATTCAAAGAATAAATTTGTATTGCAATTTATATTACAATAAAAACCTCTAAATAGTTTAAAAGACGAGATTTTTTTTAATGTACTAGGCCCGGTATAGTGGCCATTTTCAGTTTTAAATAACTTGCCTGTGAAACAAATCGTTTTACTCCTTAGTCAACTTCTTTATTACCAATTTTGTGTGTATACTCTCGCATAAGGCCAGTACCGGTTAGAGCATGATTACCGAAAGGATATTATAAATCTATATCCTATCTCATGTCCTCATCCGTTTTCTTTTGTATGGCCTAACTTATCTATACAATTATGGTTGTACTGCCAAATATGCCCTCGTATACCACATCTCATGCAAACCTATCGAATAGCAATAATTTTCCTCGTCGCCACCTCAGTATTCACACAACCATTTCCTGCCTATGCGCTGTCAACGATTGACACTAAACGTGTATTAAAAGTAGTGTGATTTTCTGTTTATTTTTACTATGGGGGTAATATGCAATTACAATATACTACAGAAGCCACCAGCAAAACTGTAACATGCCCAAGTATATTACAGTATGCTTGAATTAAAGACTGTAAACTATTTAAAAAAACAAACAGACGAATACAAAAGATCAGTGTGGGTTTAGAAGCAATCATTCTACCACGTTTGCAATTAATGCTCTCGGTCAGAAAGTTCTTGAAGGTTTTGAATCCAGATATTTTACTTATGTCACCTACTTAGACCTGTCAAAAACATTTGACTGTTTACCTATCACATACAACATTATTAGACAAACTGAAGCAATATTTGTTTAGTTGTAGAAGTATTATAGGGATAGGGAGGAGTATATAGTCATCCACCAGACCATGTCTTCCAGAAAAAATATTAATCAACGGGGTGGCCCCAGGATCAGTTTTTTGTCGAAATCTTTTTGTCATATTTATTAATGATTTGCCCACGTCAGTCTCGCCTGCCAACTTTATATTTTTTGCAGATGATACTATATCATATCACGCGGATCTTTTTCTAGAAGCCCTTGAGGCCAAATTGCGTAGAGATCAACTGAAAGTAATGGATTGGTTTACTAAAAAAGTTTAGCGATTAATCATAGTAAAACACAAAATATCATATTTGCAACAATTGAAGGAGTTCATTATAATTATCACATAACCTATACGATTACTTGACTCTACTATGACATGGGAAACTCATATTGATGATTTAGTATGTAAACTTTCAACAAAATGATTAATGCTTCCTTAGTTAACTTTATGTGTTTCTAACCAAACACTAATTACTGCTTATCATGCTTTAATAAGTACATAGTCAAATATCATATGCAATATTTGCATGGGGTCATTCTCCTCATACAAAAAAGCATGAGAATCATGCATTGCTGGAATTCATTTCAGTGATGATTGGCGTGAATTTTTTAAGACGCTTAAAATTGTAACCGTTCAATATACTTATATTTGCAGTGCCTTTTATTTATGCATTGTAATTCGAATTGTTATCAATAGGGCAATTATATTTACGCCACCAGAAATCGACACTTAATACAAGCAAAGTTTTTAAGACTTTACAGAACGAGAAATAACATAAACTCTAACGGTATTAATTTTTACAATAAATTGCCTGACAACATTAAAAACCTTGATATCAATAAATTCAAATCTAGCGTAAAAGTTTTGCCAATTCTGAATCCTTTCTATTCTTTGGTGGAATTCACTTTTTTATGCCGAGTGTAATTTTATGCAAATCCAAGCCCAATAAAGGTTATTATTATTATTATAAACTGTTTAGATATCTTGCACTTCATCTACTGTGGATGTAACTAGACTGTTACCAACACTGAAATGGAACTAGATATGTGTTGCTAATGTCAGTGTTACGTGTAAAGTACGTTATGCAGTTATACCTAGGTTTGCGTAGGCAAAGTCCGCATTGGAGGCCTACTTTGGGCAAACTCCTAAATTATTGTATATTTCGGACATTGCCTACACTATGGTACGACAATCTTAGGTTTGCCAAATATTTAGCAGGCAAACTCCGAAATAAGCTGATATTGTGATTGCGGGCGGTTGAAACTTGTCGCCAGCGGCCACAGTTCTTCATTTGGAGGATTGGAGGGCAAAGGTTTCAAATATGTTAATTACCAAAAATGCACCACCAACTCTTGTAAATGTAAAAGATTAAAATTCTTATCCAAGTTTCACCATTCGACACCTTGTACTAATAAGTGACATTATTAATATTAAATGTATTGTATAAGGGTTCCTGTATATGTAGTATACCTACTCTTTAAAAAGTGTATCATGCAGAAGCCCTAATTCTACTCAAAGAGACCTCTCCGATTCTACCTCAATATCTTTTCAGTTGGTCTTTTGAATGTGTTTTTTGCGAATAAGTACCTATTTCTTTTTAAACAAGTGAGGTGATAAACGATAGCAAGTGTATTCTATAAGGGTCTACTCTGATTTTAAGGTTGTCTCTGATTATACGTCATATGTTTTTAATTCTTTTCTTCTTAATATGAAAGTTTATTTTATTTGTGATTGTTCTTTAGGAGGCAATAAATTAATAATACAAATTATTATTTTTTCTTCTATCGCAAACTGTGCTTTGTACTCCTACATAGAATATTGACAATATGATAGTAATGCGGCACGTTGTTTCGTAGTTTGCCTTCATTGCATTGACAAACCTAAGATTACCGTACAACACAGGCAAAGACTGAAATATCCAATAATTTCGGCGATAGTGAGGGAACAGACTATATCTGCTTTATACTCTTAGTCCAGATATCGTTTTTACTCTTGCGTTTCTTATTTGAACGAAGACTTTTAGAGCCATTCGAGTAGATGTCTTTTTCAGAAAAGACGAAGTATTGATGTAGGACACCCGAAATCCGAGAGCAGAATGAAGACTAGAATGTGGAATAACGAAGAACAGTAAATCAACAACTCAAATATTGATCACATCTTTTAATTTCTTCGACCATGGACGATGGACACCGAAAAGTGACCACCAAAGGGTATCCCGGATGTTGAAATCTGGTTCATATGCTAATGCCCATCGGGCAACACCGTCATCAACCCCATTGCCCGAACAAAGCCGTAGGGTGAATTCCGGAATGGCAGTGGCGCGCAGTTCCGTCCCCCCCCCCTCATTCGTTATTCCAGTTTCCGCGTCCAGTGCAGTCAGGTAGGTGTGGATGGAGCTGACGTCAGCGCTCTGTCATCGTCAACAAACGCCGTCTGCCGCCAGTTCAAACGCTGACGTCGTGTACGCGTGCTGCGTTAACGAGTTCCTCTTGCAACCATCGCAAGAAGTTCGCAGGTGTAGCAGCGGCTCGCGCTAGGCAGTTACCGTAATTATTATTAATCCTCTGTGTAAAACGAGTCGCGTGTTGAGGTGTTCCGTTCAATAACAAAAGTGACAGCGGCCGGTTTTATATTTTAGAGGCATGCTTTGTTGAGCGTTTAGTGGCACGAAAGCGAAAAAATGGTTTATCACACAGTTTCCACTGAAAGTAAGTAGTATTAATTTTGTTTGGATTAGCAAAAGCGAGGGGTGGGAAAATGGGGTAGTATGTTGTACACGCAAGCTGCAGTAGCAAATAATACTTATTTTCTGGAGCTATTTGCATAAGTACATTTTATAACTGCCTATTGCTACCAGGTCATTTGGTTTCTTAGAAGGAAGTTTCGCAGTGTAAAAGGTTGATGCAGGAGGTACTCTTTGGATTCCTTTCTTCTTTTCCCAGAGTTTTGCTCCTGGGATGAGAGAAAAGCATTCTTTCCGAGTGTCCTCTTTAGGATGACTGATATAAATCTACATTGACTGTGCTTTTAATAACGTCATTGTCTCATATATGCGCTGAACACTGTTATATAATACATAGCATATATGTACATATAATACGAAGAAGTACTATGAAGTAGAAAGAAATTAGGGAACATTCGAACACCACTTCCTAAAATCGTTTGAAAAATCGGTTGTTCAACCATATTATGGTCCTTATAGCACAGGAATCTGAAGGCAAAATGTTTTAACAAGACTTCTCACAAAAGGAAAAGTGTTTTGCACTATAATGACTAGCGGAGTCCAAGAGGATATAGCCGAAAAGTTTCAACAAATATTTACTCCCGTAGACAGAGGATAGTCATTCAAAAATTACAACAGGAGAACTGGAAAAAGAAATGCACCAATAAGTTAACGCCAGAGATGATGAAGAGTACGGAAATAGAAGCAATCAAAGTTCCACATCACATATACAAAAAAATATTGAATGAGCAACTAATAGGTACTTAAAGAGTGGAGAACTGTGTTCATCTTACAAATCTTTAAATGAGGAAACGTCAAACAATCTACACCAAATCCAACCGTGGATTTCTTCAGGGTGGATTGCAACAAGTGAGTTTATCTTAGTGGTAAATGCAACGAACACTGCGCAAAAGAAACATAAATTTAATTAGCAAGACCATTAAGTTGGATTCAGTCATAACTTAAGAACTAACAAAAGCAAAAAGCTGAAGAGCTATGCCTTTCATAATGTTAATGGACGGCATAATAAATTAATGCTCATAAAAATATTTAACATTTGCTACAGAAAGACGCAAAATAATTGGTACAATACAACAGAAGGATACATGACAAAGCAATAAACAAACACCATGTTTTTTTTAAACCTTATTGGATGGATGGATCATGCAAATATCTACCATTTTTACTAGAAATGAGCCGAGGCACATTGTTACAATTAGTATTGCATTATGTTAACAAGCGCGGGTTCTATACTAAAATTTTTATTCACCTTATCATTATCAGATCAATAAAAAACTGTAAAGTAAAGGATACGATTACCTCTTGCATTTTTATGCAACTGTAGTCTCTCTTAAATGACCTTGATACGTTGCTTAAAGTTTCGTTACTGATTTAACTAAAAGGAACTCTTATTCTATATTTCATGGAATCAGATATAGTTGGCGGCGTCCTGTATACCTCATATTTTTGTCAAGTTTGGAGAGCGAGGTGGACGCCCTTTTCTATTCGTTCTTGTGCAGATACGGTATTCAAGTAATTATGAATTCTGCTGTCATGGTAAGCAAGGGCACCATCTAGGAGCAAACGCATCCTTTGTTGGATGCTCACTGGAATTTTTCAGGTAGTTTACAAAAGCGGTTTTCTAAAAAAATCCATACATAAATTACCTCATAAATTACCCCCATACATTCAAAGACCATCTAATTTGGCTCTGCATACCAATTAATTGAGGAWTTTCGTAGGAATAACAATTAAAATTCCGTATATCAGCAAAACCGTTCTATACAGTGTGACTAGGTCGAGAAATAGAACAATATCAAAAAGAAGTTAGTATTTCTTCGCTTTTTTTGCTGCGACTACTCACGTATAATTCTTGGGTTTCTCCTTATATTGCCTGAAAAGAAGTCCGACCTATTCCTAAATCCCCGCTACGTAGGGACTTTCTTGTACACTAAAAAGAACACAAAATTGATTTTCTTGGTTTGTACTATTTTTGGCATAATGAGTTTTTCAAATGCATTTTCAATCGGTTACCGTCTATCTAATTAATGTGCCCTGTATAATCTTGTCGTCACTTGCACCAAGTATGTAAATCATAAAATCTGTTATTTCATTAAGTGAAAATTCATTTTGATTAGGTATTAGGTTGCTTTTATAAGGATTGATACTTGTGACATAACAGAAAAAAATGTTGGCTTTTCATGGTTATTTTTGATTGAATTTAGCAGATTTATGTAGTAGGTTATTTACTGTTTATTTGATTTAACTGTTTGAGGTTGTATTGTTTTTGTTTCTACACCAAACTGTACAGCCGTTGTGTCCTGTAAAGTACAAAGCTTTAACTTGATAAATATCAAAGCAATATCAAGGCTAGTTAAAGAAATGTAATTTCCTTGAATGCTTAAGTTAAAAATGGTTTGTCTTTAATAAGAATAAAAGCGTTTTGGATGATTCATCCAATAAGATAAAAAATACACGGTGTTTCATTTGAAAATCTCATTAAATTAGCAGTTGAATCAAGGAGCATGTTTAGAACTCTCCGCATGTCGTTTAATATTCTTCAATTCCTACCCAATCGGCACTATAGAGGAAAAGCACCGAAAACTGTTTTAAAATTCTAATATCAAAGCTACTGCGATGTAAGGCTTGTAACTTCAGACAACTTCTCAACTATGTTCGTAAACCCCCCCTCTGGTGTATAAGCGAGGGGAAGCATTCTTAAACAGATTTAACAGATTCTAAAGTCCAGTATTTGTGATCCAATGGAACAAATCTTTTCAAATATTTAACTCGAATTTAATTTCTTCATAAGCTTACTCTGCTTTATCGCCACCCTCTGTACAATATTGTGTATCGATGTGAACGGTCGTAGCGGCTAGAAAATGAGAGTCGGGGGAATTTACAAAATTTGGGATACAGTGATATTCGAAAAGAATAACAGTTGTAAGAGTAAGCAATCTAAAATTGATTAGGTATATAAATTTTCTGTTAGAATATGATGAGAAATATAATCCGTTAATTTTACATTGTGTATGACGTTGCTAACTCGCATAGAAAACATTGCAAGATTCCACATAAAGCCATGAAATGAGTGAGCAAGATAAGTGGACCACCCGCAAATAAAAGATTTTATGATTTATGGTTCTAGCAATACAGCACTATAATTTGAAACCGAAACGTGCTTCTTATAAATCCATATATCTGCAAAGATTTGTTTTAGGATATGAGCCGAAATAAAATACGGTTGATAGATCTCCCATATTCTGATACTAGAACACCAAGCATTACTAGATGCGAAGCAGATGTGAACTTCGTTTTAGATTGCTTTCAAATTAACCAAGTCTAATATTATTCGTGTTTAGAAAAGAATGTACAGTCTATATTTACATAATCAACATTATCATTATTGCCTAAATATTAGAAATAACGAAAGTTTGGATCTTTGGCAGACAAAAAATATCGAGCGACTATATCACTCCGCTAATTGACCAGCAAAATCTATTGAGCTATTGAGCTTCGATTTTTCGTAAATCTTCATGGGCCCGCATGTATGCTTCATTGCTGGTTTTATATGGATATTTGGAAAGAGATATTAAATTATTATGGAAAAAATTCTTCCATTTCTAGCAGTAAACATTTGCTTTGGTTGACTTTTATCCTTCGGCATATACATAATTAATTTTCGTTAATTTCATTTTACAATATGAGTAACTCTTTGGCCGAGGTCCTAAAATGTTTGATAAATATGGGAGGCTTTGCAGCTACTCTAGAGTGCTAGCAAATTACTGCACTTTCCTAGATGCAGAACTTCCGTTTGAAAGTTTCTCGACTTGGTGCCATAGTGTAATCTTGTAAAAGCATCTACAGCGCTTACTTGTAATATCAGCTAAAGGCAGTGCCAAATTCTCTGGGGTGCAACAATTATCCGAATGAAGTAATTAGTTTAAATACAATATTACTGAGACTCAATGGCAAATACTTACATAGTTTATATTTCATGTCAGTACTAACAGAGGATCATCCTTGCTTGTCATTGAGTAACAAACTTTGAAACAGTTATCTATTTTGCTGTATTAAACTGTAAAATGCATATTTTATTTGCAACATACGCTGTAAATACTGCATAACCGCCGTATTACGCCATAATTACCCTTGCTTAATTTACGTTCAGGGAGTTCAATATTGCCAAGGCGGAAAGTAGTAATTTCATTATACGTTACATTCATTAGAGCACTGTCCGTAAATGTCCCGTATGCCTGATAGCATCATCTGACTAACGCGAAAAAAATTTCAACAAATGCGTTATTTATCCCATCTATTTTAAGTGGCTACACCGAGCAGATGTTACTTCACAAATTTTTTTAAATAAATACTCCAAGCACATGTGTTTTGTGAAAATGAAAAGTTCATATTGTTTCCTTGAGATATGTTGATCGGAAAACTAATTCCGCACCGTTCGCCGACATTCATAGTTGGCAGTCTCTGCGGAAATAGTTTATGAGCCAAACGCCCAATCTAGAACATGTGTTTAGACAATAATTTTAACGTAAACGTTCCTAAGGCCGTACCCTGACATTAGGCTGATGTAATATTCCATTATACTTTAATAATATGCTGTGTCTTACTCGGTTTTACTATAGCCAAATATTTTAGAGCCCGTAGTTATGTCTTAATAGTAATTATAGTGGAGGTATAATATAAATTCAGAGCTCTATTATTAGTGAATATAGACTTGATTGTCTCCTGTCATAGCAGTGCGAACGGGTTTCTTTTGTTTTATATGTGTGTGTGTGTGTTTTGTGAATATAGTTGTGAAAATACTCAAATTATTTTTTGTTGGTTTATATCAGCATGTGTTCCTGGCCTATACGCTAATAACGTTGCTATTGTTGGAAGATTGTTGTAATAGGTGAAATAAGTGAGCATTATAAGCAAAACAAGCGTTACTTTGAGTAAACATTATACCTAAAGAACTCGTTCCTTTTCATATGCCTCGCGCCACTCCCCAGTTATTCACAATTTGAACTTAGTTCTAGTTACATTATTTCAAAAACCTCTCAAAATCCTTTCTCGTTTTTATGTCATTCAAGGAGGAAATATTTCATTAGCATTTACACTTTCTTTAACCCTTTATATTGACGATAGTTAGTTTTTTAATATATATTTGGTTGGCATAGTATACCTAGTACCTATATCGGTTTAATATTAATGCAACTTTTTTGACAGCGTAAAAACTAACAAAGAACCTGCTCACGGCACTATACAAGTTGATCCATTTTCGAAGGTCGAGGTCACGAAAAATATTGACAATCTGGGAAAAAAATGAAACACACCAGGCGCAAAAACTAACACACGGTGCATTAGAAAAGTACAAACGAGTTTAATATTTTTATAAATTGGTGTTCTGGAAAAATATACTATTAATGTTATTATTATTTTTGGCCCTAAAACTTGAGTACCTTCTGCATTTGTCTTTATAAATAATTGTGTGTGTTTTTGAGAACTTTCTTTTTTATGAGATATATTTACGTATAGTATACTTCAATATTCTTATTGACAATTTGCGGTTTGGAAAAACACCACTGTGTTTATTCAAAGATTTTTCTGTCTGACACCTTATTATGTCTGTTTAATTTAGGTTGGTACCGAAGATATTTACCATTAATAATTTACGTAATACCGTATTTGGAGAAAATCTGTTTAAGTATGATTCAGACAAGGTATTTTTTTGGGTGGGGGGCTAACTTACCAGCTTAATGTGTTATAATAGTTTTATTTCACTCACTTTAATTTGTGAATTATTGCACTTCACATCTGATAAAGTAAATTTTTATTAAATTACATGTTTTGCACATTTTGATACACAATAAAATTTTTCTTAAGATAAACTGTCTTTGATTCCCTCAGATTTAGGGTTTCTTATTTTAGTATGGGGTGTTTTTAACCTTATATACGGATTAGAATTTAAATAAAACACACATTTGTAATGAAAAAAGCACGAAGTTGGTTTTATTTCATTTTTTTATCACTTAATATTTGAAAATGGTTTGTGGCATATGACCATTACGAATATGAGTTACGAAGCGCAGCCTATCGGTCCAATTTTGTACCACTTTTTCATGAATTTGGGCCGTATTTCACCAACAGTAGGTTCTAAATTGGCTTTTAAATCGGCAATAGTTGCTAGTTTGTTGGCTTAAACCAATGACTTGACATATCCCCGAAGAAAATGACAAATGACACGACCGCGGTAGGTCCGTTTCGTAAAATCGGTTATCGCCAAGACTCAGAAATCGATGATTTCAGTCAGTGTTTGGCTGGCAGCTATATCTTGTTGAAATCATATTTCTTCGACGCCCATGTCACTCAAATTTGGAAACAAATAATTGTTCACGCGGTATTGTTCCTCATTGACCATAGCATGTTAAACGGCATCATTTTTAAGAAAAATGAGCCAAGGATCCCGTCGGCGTGCAAACCATACCAGACCATGCCTTTTTCAGGATGTAATGGTAACTCCAAAAGAGCCAATTTTTGTTTATTGACGAAGCCATGCAACCAAAAGTGAGTTTCGTTACTAAAAACAGTTTTTTTTTCAAATAATTGAATTTTATAAGCCTTAACACAAAGATCCTAGTGTAAAATTTTCTACACTGTCGATGGACAGAGCTCACATTATTACGCACCCCGACGAAACCACAAATTCGGCTCTCTTTCAACGGCAGCAGTATTTTCTTCGAAACGGGCTGATCTCATTCTGGTTGGTAACCTACGAATAACACGTTTTGATGGACGATTATTCGGACCATTAATTGGATGAAGAGCTGCATAAGTTTTCATAACTCAATACTTGATTTTGATTATAAATCTCTAAGATTTGGAAACGTTGTTGTGTAAATCTTTTCGAAATGAATTGTTAGACCTTATTGAACATAATGACATTTGCATTAATAAGAAGTGGCAGCCTAGTTGGAAGTTATCCCTTCCGAAAATTCGGATACGTTTAAAAAACCACTCTTTAGAAGCTCAATTCGCGATTCTAGCTAAGCAACAGGCACACTGGTGTCGTTTTTGACATACATTCCAAGTGAGCGTTGGGAGCATGCACCTTAGTGTCTTTGGTCGTGTTTTTCAGCTACTGAAAGTCTTTGTGTTATGTACTACCACAAAGTTGTAGTTAGTTTCTTGAATCTAATTAATCAAATGGAATTATCTACCAAAAAGAGCAAGTTAAAAGTGTTTTCTCTTGATTAAAAACAACAAGGCAGGCGTGATGTGCCTGTATTACCCTTCAAATCTTCCCTTGCAAATGCATGTTACATGTGAAATAACTGATGTGTTGTCTTTAAAGTACCTGCGATTGAGATTTCCTGAGGATTTGGTAACAATGCCAACGTCTGCAAGCTTAATAACGCAAACACTGTCACTCCAGTATCATTTTTTCTTTACGTCGGAATGATTAAATGATCAACATTTAAAGTAGTTGCAATGGTAAGCATCATTAAATGTAAGTAAACGCCTTATTATTACCTCCTGTAATACTTTTAGACTCCAGTAAAGCATTCAAATAAACACACACGTCGCTCATATTCAAATACATTGCAACGAAAAATCCAAGTGTGTAGTTACCATAGTCGATGCGATATGACAGCTGCGACTCACTAACGATCAGCTGATAGGACGCGGGAAATGGAACACAAATTTGGAGAAATACTAATAATGAACGTATCTACTGATGGTTATTGACAAAATTACCAAGATTGTTATTATAAATAAGCATAATACGTGATATTTTTATTGCGTTTGCAGGCATAAAATGAAATGAAAGGGTATTGCCAGCCTTGGCCGAGATTTGAACTCGGGACCTTTTGAATACAAGTCAAACGCTCTATCACTGTGCTATCAGGACCCTTTTCAGAATCCAGGGCAAAGGCGGCATATTTACATCAAAGTTCACTATGTAACGCTGCTGAACGCCATAACATTTCATAATATTGTTATTATAGTTATAAGATGTATTTTTTTGTTTTAACTAAAGCAATTCATTTGCATTGTCACCTGTTGCACCTACATGAAATTCAAAACACCGACTCCATGTAAACCATAATCTTCCCTGCGATTTTCACGGCCGTCCCTGTGCCGCCCCAGTTTCCAATTTCATTGTTTACGTTTCCCACGACCCCATAAATTTTAATGCACCATTTGCCCGCTCCGACAGCCGTACATATTTCCAACTCCTTGATTATTCAGTTGGCACTGGGGACTTCCCAAAAAAAGTTGGTTGAAATACCGACTTTCTTTATCCCGGAAAAAACGCAAAGAACTCGATCATCGATTAGAAATCAACAGTTTTCTGCTTTCTACGAAAGCCGGCGCTGCGCGTAATGGGAAATTGAGAGGTTGGGTTAAAGGATTGACATTGCATAATGCACGTGCCTTCCAAGTTTGGCATGAGCAGCTCCGTATGTAATCATCGAGGAAGTTTGTTTACGCAGTATGTATGATGTAAAAAAATAGAAACGCATTCGTCACATATGTTTGTTACTCGAGTCGTTTCCAGCTTTTATTCTAATTAAGGAACAACGTACAGCAGATGTTTAAGTTATTCAGTATTACAGTACTATTCATAAATGGGTATAAGCAAGATTCTTGTTCCCTATTAATCACTTAGCAATATGCCTTTAGTACGCTTGATGAGTGTCCGTTATTGCTGTATTGAAGATTTGATTGATAAGGTGATTGTTGATAATAATTGATAATTCTCCGACCATATATACTGAAGCTGCTTAAAAAGTCTCAACATGAATTTGGCTGTAACTTTTTGTTTAGCTACAATAATTATATGATTTTTACTCTGTACTCTGCACGCATTCTCCCTCTAAGTCTGTGCGCTTTTATCGTAGTTGTGGGAGTTTGGTAATGACACTTGTATAAAATGTTTTTTTTTATTGGGCCTAAAGCCATTTACCAGGACCGGTTCTAAAGACGATGCCGCCATCGTACCATTTTCTTCAATCGCCTCTAGGTGATATGTGGTTTAATWCCTTCATTCGTTTTCTAAATCTTGCAATTTGTTTTAATGTTAAAACATTGAAGAAATTTTCTTCTTAGCCAGAAACAAGCTAGTTCTCCAAGCATTTACTAAATTTACAACGTGTCTAAATCCCATATCCTCTCWAATGCAAAAATTAACGAAATTTTTTCTTCATGTTAAATGTTCATGTAAACGATTAGGAAAACATTATGCCGGTGTATGCATGCATAGCGAAACAATTTACATAGAAATTGTTTATTATTAGAATACATTTTACTAAGCTTTTAACAGAAAGAAATATTAATGTAACCAAATGTAAAATAGTACTCTAAGTATTATGAAGTCGAGAACGATTTGCTATATGTGTAAAATTTGATGTTACCTTTATGAAGCGCAGGTTCACGTGTGATGATAATTTTCAAAATAATGATTATTAACTTTACCGGTCAAATAGAAGGGTTGGTGATGAAGTTGGAAAATGTGTATTTTTTAATTCCTATATCTATGTTTTCTTGGTATTTAGAATAAGTACCCGATCGGACAGTTAAAATTATTGCAGAAGTTCGACACCACTGAGCGAGCCACTGAGCAAGAGCTTTTTATCTTTTTTTGTCCTTTTCCACTTTGTATTTCCCGTTAGAAATTTATATTTTTCTTTTCGATTAAAGCTAAAGTGTTCATTGTCCATATTGCACATATTAATCTATTTATTATTTGTTAGAAGTCATCCATATTCCTCGCTCAATGTTATTGTGATATCTCGGGCTACTATTATTTGAATAATATAATTTATATTTAAGTAGTCACAGTGAGGTGTGTTTATGAACTGGGAAACTAATGAATTTAGCCATAACATATGGTTGATAAAGATGTTCAAAATTTACAAGAGGATCAAAATAAATAATAATATACAGGAGTTTCCATTAAAAAATAACTTCTATTCTCCACAACTTTTTGTGCGAACCTGTATATTCCAATTTATTACAGGTATGTAGATTTTTAAAAGCCTTACTACTTTTGTATAAAACTCCTGTGTCTTTTGAAATAATCGATCGTTTTGATAATTTTGCATAACCCTGTATCTAAGAGGTTATGGGCCCAGATACTACGGCGTTGTATGTTAAAAAGTACTTAGAGTTTTATCTGAATAAAAAAAATAAAATTGTGCACAAACTTGAGATATCAAGTTTGATGGGAAGAACTATTATCAATGGAAGTTTCAAACGAAATTTGCCTTAGTTGTAAAGAAATATTTGGTACAGTCAACGGTCAACGGTACAGTAAATAAATGTAAAGAAGACGAGTGAAATGAATCCACAAAAAGGAAATATGAAGAGTGGTTGAAAGCTGATGGTTAGGCAAAATTTTATCTCTATTTGAAGGTATGTACCTAGGTTATACCGTTTTCTTATTGTAAAACATATTTTTCGTATTGTATAATCATCAACCACATGTACTTTGTAAAGCAAAAAAGGGCAAATTTTTATTAAAGGATGTCTTCTCAAATCCAAACATACGTAAATTCCTATGTTTGATCATTTACTTGATCTTATTATTATGTAGTTAAAGTAGCCTAGTTGAAAAATTTGCATTTGTCATTTTCCTACTGAAAGTGGTGATTTTAATTTAAAAAAATTAAAATAGAAATACGACAAAAGAGGTAAAATGATTTGATAAAAATATTTAATTAAAATAACTTTAACTTTAAAATTATGTATGACTAGAATAGCCCTACCCGTAAACTACATAAGAAAACAAGATACCATAATATTTTGAAATTAAACAGAAGTTCATTTGTCTCGCGTCATAAGAGACATACGTCTCTTTTCCGTTATGCGTCCCGTGCGACCTTAATAATATGCAGACATAGTGGAGCGCCATAATAAAACATTTACTCAACATGTGCAAACAGAAGGCGCAAAGGTATGTTAACAATATTGCAAAAAACGCGTACACCTTATGATACGGTGTATCGTTTGTCCACTGTTTATACATCCTCCGAACAGTTAACGTTTTCACGGTTGACAGTTACGTTACATTCAGGTTTTTTTTGTTATTCATACAGCGCGTCCCAGATTCCGCACTGTGTTATTGCGCGGTTCTTTTTATTTTGTTGTGTGCACGGTATATTGTTGCGGTATTATTTACATGGGTCTCCTTACATAGCTTTATGTTTACGCAGAATTTGTTCTATTTTCTTCTTTCTTCGCGAACGGGTCAGGTTAATAAAAATTGTTCTTGAGGAATGAGTATTGTTTTTTCTCCTTTACTGGAGGCAGTCAGTGGCCATTATTATGCTTTTAAATATATTCGGCCTGCTCCTAATTCCAAGGGTTTTAGTAAATTAATGGAACTTTTAAAATAAACCCTAGTTCGAATTAATTTCAGGTTGTAAAACTATACTAAACGCGAAAATGTTAATGTTTTAAAATTGTGTTCCCAGAAGTGCAGCCCAGATTGATTATTCAAATTCAGTAGAAGAAAGCTGTTGTTACTGTTTAGATCTTCATATCTAGGTGAATGTTTATTTAGTATCATAAATGATTTAATGTACTTACACAAATCTTGTATTAAAAAGATTTCATTATATGTTTTGAAAATTTAATGTTTCTTAGACAATTTCGCAGTGATTTGTTCTTAAGACCTATACCATTATGTTTCCTCAGTGAACAGTTCAATTTTTGAATATTAAAATTTATGTGTAGGTAAGTTACACGAATATACGAATTCTTAGAAGCCTTAAGTAAAGCTTTACACACACACTGTAAATTAAAGGGTTAATCTGCCCAAAAAGTCTTTTGTATAGAATAGACGTGTATATTTTTTTCTGTAATAACCTGGTATGTCTACTATAACAATCTTTTTTTTATTTCAGGTAAGTTGACGATTCGTTTGTCATGAGTGCGTGTTGTGGTGAGTAAATTGCTCTTATAATCCTATTTTAAAAAATGTTTGGAGCAATACAGATGAGCAGTCCTGCTTCCAAGAGCATTAGCCAATCATTTGCCTCGGAAAGTTCTGTTTCAAATGCATGTCGTTATCTTATATACTTGATTTAGTCTAAAACTCAACATAAAACCTAGAAGGTTTAGTTATCACACATGTCCATCTATCATCGAGAAAAGTTGTCGCCCAGAAGTGATCTTAACAACCTAAAGTTGTAGCTTGCGGCGCCATCTTGAGAGAGATGGTCTGATTTATAATGAGTCAATGGAACATTCTTCAAGAGTTCTGGAATAACTTCTTTAAAAAAATTCTCATAGACAAAGAGAAAATTAAACACGAGCTTCAAAATGCCTTTGTTGGGTCCTTTCCTTTTTCTATTATGATAATTAAATTTTTATTTGGAGTTTGGCATCACCGGCATCTAAATTTTATAATGACGGAACCAATTTTTTTTTTAAATTCTCTAAGCTTCAAATTTTCCTTAACTTCTTACTATACTTTTTGTACCATATGTTGCAGGCATTGCTTCTGCGTTTTGCGAAAGATACCAATTATTTTTATCCTTTTTCCGTCTTCTCTGGGACGCGGCTGAGTTATGATCTGTGTTTAACTATGCATTGCTTTTCAAACTAGCAAATATGTTCCCTTTTTCTGGATGCCTAATATGAGCAATGACGGTCACCAGATAAACAAAGTGAAGATAGTGGTATTGAAATACATATTCTCAAGCTTCTCTTGTATGGTATTATATTTTACATAATCATAGTAGACGGCCGTTGAAGTAAATAGAGTAAATATGGCTGTAGGGTTTTCGCTTTTCGTTTTCCATCATAAATTTCCTGTTTCCTGTTAGGTTTCTCGCTTCTCTCCAAATCTTTACCCTCTTTTGCAGGATCTTGCTGACCGTAGCACCCCATGTTGTTCTCGGTTCTCTTTATTTCCTTTTTTGCAGTGCTGTAGCTTCCCATGATGCTTGTTTAACCGTTTTCGGTGCATGCCAAATGTCCAAACCACTTCTATTATTGTTATTCCATGTTTGTTGTGGTTGCCTCTATATACAATTCATCTCTCGCTCTTTCGTTTCGGATTCTGTCTTTTCTCGTGATGCCCCTTGCTTTATAAAGGTTTCTCATCTCTGTCGGTTAAACGCCCATCTTTGGGGACCCAAACATCAGTATTAGTGTGTATATTGTTTTAAAAACTATAAATTTGTGTTTTTTTAACTGTTTTTCTGCAAGTAATTGTTTTAGTGGCAGTAAAACAACTTTGATGTTTTGTCAGTCATACTTCCTATTTCCACTTCGTCGTTCACTGTTCTGTCTCAATCGCTCTGCGGTTTACTGTGAAGTTTTTGTACTCATTTTTGTTTCCTATAAATATATGTTTTGTCTTCTCTACGTTGATTTCCATGTTTCCGGTCTTTAGTGCATCGCACATATATCTAAATTTTCCTGGTTTTATTTTCCAGGTTTTCCGCATATTAATACATTATCGGCTAATTCGCAACACAGTGGTTGTAGGCTTTTAATCCTACATTTAATGGTTGCACTTTGGGCTTTGAACTCTCCTCTTTCGAAAGGGCATCTTTTATTGAAAATCTTTCTGTACGTGTAATTTCGTGTGTTGTGGTACATTCTGGCTATCGATATTCTTCATCTTATATGGACTCCACGCGTTTTTTTGTCTCTCCTGTACCACACGTCTCTAAATTCGATCAAATGCTTTATCCAGAATTATGAATACCAGGTGTGTTTCTGTGCTTCGTTTATTAGTTGTTTCAATGATTTATTCAATGGTAGGTATGTTGTGTTGTATGCTATGTCCCTTCCTAAAGCCACTCTGGGATTTGTCTAGTTGTAATTCTGCGATAGTTCTGACGCGAGCATCCAAAATTATCTTATATGTCTTAGATTCTAAAAAGAGTGATGCTTCCTTTTACTTGAATGTCGGTGTAGTGCCCCTAATTCCCAGTCATTAGGTACTATTCCTATGCTATACCTTTTCGTACATCAATAGCAGTATATTCCACCCTTCCTATCCTGAGCATTTAATCATGCCCTGTCTGATTTTTCTAATTTGATTTGTTCCAACTCTTCTTTTACTTCTCTCATCGCTTATCTTCTTCGTTTTCTTCTTCTTCTGTTATCTCTCTTTGCTATATTCTCTTTTAACTGATTGATTAAATCCGGGACATATTCTTCCCTATTCTTCTTTGTGTTACTTCTTGTCCTTTTTTTATTGTAAAAACCAAAAGTTGCCAAAACCACACGGTAAATTAAAATCGAAGAGAACTATGGCAAATTGTAACCCAAAATCTTCAGTTTAGTGAAAACGCACGAAACGAAAGTGCTCAAAATTGGACACGCTATTCCATCTATCTGATTTTCATCACATTTATTATTATCATTAGTCATTGTATGTAATAAAAACAGAACATCGATAAACCTTGTAAGCAGAGTTAGTTTACCTTGTTTCACATTGAATTTACACTTTTTCTAAGGCTTTAAGCCGAAGCAAAGCTTTTATACAGCGATGTCTGAAACAGTAAATCCATTTGGAAGCCCTGTAATTGTCAAATTACGCAATATTATTTCCACGGCGCCCACAAAACCCCTCGCCCTGAAAGGTGTCGTTCCGCGGTGCACTTCGTCCCTCCAATTCGCAATTTCCTAGAAGTTGATTTAAGCTTCAACGTCAAACGCGTAATAAAACTTTTCAAATTAAGTTAAAAGCGAAACTTCTGGCGGCACTCCCTACAGCCAGGTTGCTCCAGACCGTAAGCATTTTCTCATTTCACAATAAAGGCAAAATAATAGATGTCCTGGAAATTCTGCTCTCCGCCCGCCTAAAATCCAGCAACAAAATGAGAAACAGATGAGCTGAGGTAATTGTATTTTTGTCGGAATTTCTTTTTAGCAGTCGTATAAAAATAAGGATGCAGTTTAATAAATGTATTTATTATAAGGCTGTAATTTGTAATCGACTAGATCTTGTAAATTATTTATTATATGGAACACTATATATAAAAATAATTGAAAGTTTTATATTTCGCCATGAGGAGACTCATTTGATATCTAACAGAAAATCGTTAATTTCCGCAGAAAACTCTAAATAATGTTATTGACAGGCAACATTTTTGTATATAATATTATTTCTTAACACAATAACCACAGTTTCGTGGATATTGCTATATTCTTGCTTAATATCCTTTTCCAATACTATCTATATGAAACATAATGGACGATAACGTATCCCTATATTTAAAGATTTCTTAACTTTAAATTTTTAAGACAATGCCATTACAGTTTTTCTACTTTCTGTGTTTTTGCAACGTAATCTTTATTAATTTTATTTATTATCTTGCTAGGTAGTGCATATTCCTAAAGCTTCATTAATTTTTTTACTATTTTACACTTACATACGTCTGTTTAAGATCTATACTTTTATTTAGATGGTATGGTTTTGGTCTTGGTAACTAATATTTTTCTTCCTCCTAAGGATTACACTATACTCTCCGCTACATCGTTAATTATGGATTTTAGATTGTTTTTGTCCCCATATCGTCAGTATTTTATCGCCGTAAAAAGCAATGCTCTCGCAACACTCTTTATTTCCTTCTTATCTGATTATTCTTCTTCGCCTCTATTCATCTGGGTAGAATATCGTCTTCTTCGGTAATCGGTTGCCCTAAGTTCGTGGTTATTAAGCTTAGTTTTCGTTTTTATACCTAGATATAGTTTCTTTACTTCATCATTTAGATATACAGGATGTTGCAAATTAGTATTGGTAAATTTCTGAAAAACGCTTTATTTAAAAATACAGGGTGTCAAAAAAAATCGTTTTTTCTTTAGAATATAATCCACAATTTTGGAGGTGTTTACATGTAAGTGTACCCCTAAATTATTGTTAACATTACTATAAAAACAAATGAATATCGGGGGGTTTGTAACTTTCAATCTGTCCGTCTGTCAATCTTTCAATTGTCTATTAAAGATAATGATTTTGCTCTCGTAAATTGTTACTATTGTTGGTATATTTTCCACTGTAGCATGCAAAAAAGGGTCTTTAATGCTCAAACCAATAGTTAACAAGATTTCTAAGTAGGCTTGGAAAAGACATTTATTACTAATAGGCAAGGTGGAAAGTTTATCTCTGAATGTATGCAATTAGTCTAAGAATTACAAGAGACCAAAACAACTGACAATGAAGTTTTGTACTAGAATAAAAATCTGCTGGTCTTATGGGTGTATGTCAAAAAAGGTGGGGGGATAGAAAGTTACAAACCCCCTGATATTCATTTGGTTTTATAGCAATGTTAACAATAGGGGTACATTTAGACGTAAATACTACAAACTCGTACCAAATTTCAATTCAATACTTCCAAAACTGTGGATAATCCGCAGTATAAAAATAATTTTAAATATCAACTTTGACACCCTGTATTTTTTTAATGAAGCGTTTTTCAGAAATTTGCCATTAACAAAATCGTCATATTTTGGCCTAATAGGATGACTTAATAATTTGCAATACCCTGTGTATCATCATCGAACCATCAATTCCTTTTATTTTCTATATTATCTACCCTGTCGCACCAAGGTATTGTTCATTTCATGCAAGTGTTTGTTTCACATGTAGTAATACCTGACAGCAGAACCATCATGTATACATTTATAGAGTACATTTTATTTATTTTGTTTTGGAATTCCCCGTGAAAACTTAAATCGAATCTGTATAAACTATAAGCCTCTAATAAAGCTTTTGATATTTTTAACACACTTTTGATCTTCAATTTTGCTGAGCACGTCATCAATCTGGTGTATATTCTACCGCGAAGTGTGTGCTTTTTGTAGTTAAGCTTTTTTCCTATGCAAAATTAATTAAAAATTGCCCACTTTCGTTAGTATCATCGTGTTTATTTTTCAGTTACCATTTTAAACATACCTTTTTCCAGTCTTTATATTGGGGCTTATCTTAAGACAATATTTTGACATGCTTTTGTATTCTTAATTCAACTTACTATAAAATTCTTTTTTTTTTCGTGTTTTTGTCCTTTTGTGTAATTGTAATTGCATTTAAATCTCGTAGATCGCATATTTTATTTTACTTAGGCTGCAGTGCCGCTCGTTTTACAAAATTCTGCTTCTACTGTATTACCTCACTTTCATTTTGTCAGATTTAAGATTTCTGCATTCTTTGTTGACATCTTTTAGTTCTCCTTCGCATATTAATTTTACGCCTAAGTAATGCTATTGATTTGCTGTTCGTGGCTTAGATAGTTATTGATGATCATTGTTTTACCGCTAGTACCTGATTATGGTATGATTTCGCAATGATTGTGTGTATCATATGACATATAATTAAACCATTTGTAGATTTTTTTTTCACAAGATTCGTGTGTTTGCTGAACAAATTTTCCACCAGTAATTATTATGACTGCAGAAAACCACGTTTCTTTAAAACTATAGACATTTTTCTTCGAATTAAGTATTTTGCATTGTTCCAATAGTACCGTAATTGACCTTTGCATTGTTACCCAGCATTTTTTTTAGAGCTGACGCCAATTAGCATAGAATTAGTAGAATTCGCGCTTTACTTGAGTCGACAACTATTTGCTTTTTACCCTTATAAATCGGTTACCTGAAAAGGACTAGTCTTAGTAAGTGGAGTAATCTTGCATAACGCTCACCACGCTTCTGTAACATCTATGTGGGCAAGCTTATAAAATGCTAATAGTCCATAAAAGCTGTTATTGCTGCTCTTAAGGTGGAACCGTTAATTAAGTGAGCCAGTGTTCGTAACAGCAGGAGTGAAAATAGTAGTCCGTTTTATTGTCCTGGACACGTTAAATGAAAGGTCAGTGTGGTATTTTTTTGTTGTCAGTTTAAATGTTCTGCAGTAGGTTTATTGATTCGTTATGGCCTTTATAGTTAAATGGTGACATTTGCATTCTCAGTGTATTAAGTTCATTGTGATATTTATTGCGAACTTTTAATGTTACAGAATGTAACATCTTTAGTTCGCGTGAACTTACATTGAGTACATGCAAAAAACGTGTTAATTGTCATTAACTGCCTCGTTAAATGTTAATTTTGGACATATTAAGGAAATTCAGTATTGCTTAATATAGCGTAAATATGTCACGAAAAGATGTAACCTATTTTTATAAAGAAGATAAGTTTGATTCATTTTTCTCTAAATTTGGAATAGTTACGTATTAGGATTAAAATTTAGTACCAAATAGCCTAAAGATGATTAGTATTCTTTTCTGATTGACTTTTGTTTATGCTACTTCTGTAGAATGTGTAAAAATGACCATCTGTACTACCTATCGAAATATTGCTACTTCGCACCCTCAAACAGGGACTGTATGACGGTTTTCTTTTTTCACATCACTCATTAAAAAATAGTATTTATAATCTTAATTCTTCAATAGAAAACTACCTAGTTGATCGTATAATTATCGACAAAACCCGTATTTAAGAAAAAGATAAGAGTTAGTGATGAAATGATATTTTGGCATTAGTGATGAAATGATATTTTGGCATTCTATTGTTGGAACTTCCGGTAATTATTAACTATATCGTTGCGTCATTAAAAAGTTGAAATTTTGCTTATCCTTTGAAAAATGGACGTTTAATTTTGGAACCAAATACAAAATACAGTCAGTACAGATTAATAGAAATATATTGATTTAAAGGTTTAGCATTTAATTTAATTCAAATATAATAATGTTAGAAGTGACAAGAGTATTGAGACAAGGGTATAATATGGAAAAATACAGAATTTCGAAGCTGGTATATTAAATATTACTTTTGTTTTGATATGTCAGATTAGTGCAAAGCTTAATTTAAAAAAAAGGTAAAATAATACCTCCATACTGGAATACAGGCAGGCTTTATACGATTATGTTAAAGTAAATTGCAACATATGATATGACATATGACGATATTAAGTTCGCTATTGATCAATTTTAGTTTCACTATTTATCACCACCAGTAAATTTGTTGTTGCATGATCGGACATATTCGATCAGGCCAGTTCATACATACTTTCCTCCACTAAGAAGATAAATCTACAATTACAAACTCACTGGGTGTTCTCGTCCGTTCCAGCTTGAGATTCTATCAGTTTTGCTGCTATGTTAAGAACCGATCGTTGCATAACAGCGTTATGAATAACAGCTTCATACTTGCATCTCACATAAATCTCGTTTTAACTTAGATCAAGATCAAAACTGGATATTAAAATTTCAAATAGTTAAATTTACATTACTGCAGGCAAGGTTCAAGATAAAGCGACATCAGATTACGCCGACGATTTATAATTACTGCGTTTAGATTACGAAACATGAATATTAAGAAATACGGCGGTATTCTTAATCCATCTTCCGTTAGTATTTCAAGGTGGCATCTGGAGATCCTTTTGTACAAAGAAATGGCCTTAGGAAGTCGAAACCCTCACGAAATATGGCGCTCACCGATTATTATGCTTGTCCCATATACGGTTTAGTGAACCCGCTACTTAACAGTCTTGCAGTCTGCATATTTTGGCAATGGATGCGGGAATTCGTCGAATCGTTTTGTTTGAAAACGTGATAAATCGACCAGCTTCTTTGGCAGAAATCCACAACAGAACTAGCTAATGATGTGATAATGAAAACTATTTGTGAGACGGACAAGTTTGTAAATGTCGGAAGTTGTAATGTCCGAGTAGATTGAAATATTTGTGGGCCCAACGTTTTATATTTTTAAAACAAATATATTTCTGCAAGCAAATCAACGATGACTAAGGACAGGATATGCCACAACTAGAAGCCTTTAGTGAATGTAAAAATTCTTGCAGCCATTCCGGATCAAGAAGTTTTCACAAACAAACATGCTAAAATGGACTGTAATGTTGATATATCTACATTAAAATTCAAGTGACTGCAATAGAAGCATTTATAATTAGATAAACACCAACTTTATTATCGAACATTTAATGAAATTATATTTAATTCTAATGTAAAATGGCCACCTGTATCATTAATACAGAGATAAGGAGACCTTCGAAAGATGGAGAACACCGAACGCATGGGAGTTTTTTGATTTAATATTTGACTTTTATTATCCTTTAGATTCATTCTACTCGATTGTGTCAGTGCAGAATAAATACGTTCTTCATGTGTCCCCACATATGATAATCAAGTGAAGTGAGATCAGGTGATCTTGCTGGTCCAGGAATCAGTCCCTGCCGACCTATCCATCTATTCGTAAGGCGCCCAATCAAAAATGTTGTAACTGCTCTGTAGCAGAATAGTGGTGCGTCGTCATGATAAAACCACATTTCACTCCTAAAACGTTCCAATAATTCTGGCAGTGATTTCCGCAATAAGTTTAAATAAGATTAATAGAACAAATGGCCCTACCAAACGGTTTCCTACTATATCGCACCAAATATTCATTGAAAAACAGTTTCATGATTTTTTTTGATCGCATTAGGATTTTCTTATATGGGGATTATAAGTGTAAATTCAGTTTATTGGTTTCCCTTGAAACATGCTTTGTTAGCAAATAAAAATTTTTAACATATAGGTTTTTCTTGAAAGTGGAGTGCTGACGTAGCTGACTAGTACTCTAAAATATACATATCTTGATTTAAAGTAATCGTCGAAGTACCCGTTAACTCGACTCGAACGCGTTTCTAAAAGTCCTCCCTGATGTTGGAAAGTTCGTACAAAATGCAGGTAAGATAATTGAAAAATGATAAGTGAGCAACTGGAGTTGTGTGACTTCATATTTGGATGCCTCTCATATTATTTTTTTGTATGTCGCGTTTGCAAAACTGAATTCGGATAATTCTTCACAATTTAGATTAATTCCTTTATATAAGTAATTTAGAAGCGATGTATTGTTACAGTTTATTTTTTCAGAAGGGTTTTATACAGAAATTATCCGTCTTCTTTATTTTTCCGCATGTTTACAATTGATATAGTTGAGTTGGTTGCCTATCTTTCCGGGTTGGAGAATCCAATATTTTTCCTTTTATAGCATTGTCTACCGTAAAATTATTTTAAGATGTGTATTGATCCTTATGATGTGGACATTTTGTTAGAAGCGGTATTTTACTCCAATTGTCTTTCCGTGTGAATCTGCTCTAGAATGCTTTGCAGGTTATTGTTTACAATCTGTAGGCCGGTTCTTAGAGTCAAGGTTGGTCTTATCATCCGGTTGGTAAAATCTGAAGGACCCTAGGCTGTCGACCTCTATCTGATGACTTATCTAAAACAGTGATTCATTCTGATTTTGGCTGGTGTAAAAGTTTGCCACATTTTTTGTTTTACCTGTGGATAACGGGCACTATACAGTTGTGTTTCCAAACAGAAAATTTTAATGTTGGAAGGCCTTAGTGGGATCATTTAGTGCCGTTAGAATAAACTTTTCCTGAGCTTTCGGGGAGTAAAAGCCAGAATACTTGCTGTTTTTTCATCAGAGCACATGGTCTGGTCGAACACCAGGTATGTACCTCATCGATAGTCATCCAACTTTTCTTCCTGTATAAATTGAATTTCTGATAAGAGTAAGTCATAATGGCATATGTATTTTTAGGCCAGTTTTTCTGGGTTCACAAATCTTACCTGACAGTGTTTCATCTGTATCACATTGGCTGTAACCATTCAGGCCCATTTTTCTTAATCTGACCGTGGATTAGTAACCTCCAGCCAGTGTTCCATCTATATACTTCGGCTGTAACCATTCAGGACCATTCCTCTTCATCTGACTGTGGATTAGTAACCTCCAGGAAGCCAGTGGAAATATTCTAACTATTAACTCTTTGAAGTTTTAAATTTTAGCAATTTTCTGTGGCTTCCTGGCCTAGTAATTCTGTAAAAGTCAAATATTTCTTATCTGAACGGACAACACGGCTAGTTTAGCAGTTAATACTGCTGTGCGGGTTAATTACTTCAATTAACCCATTCAAATCACTAAACTGCACTCATTAACACTTACAACACCTGGTCCGCTTGCTTTACTGCCTTTTAAATCAGACTTCTTCGTACGATTGTCATCGGGTTATGTTTACCCCCGTCTAAAGTTCCCTAATGTTTTCAGACCTCTCGCTATCGCTGTCGAAGTTTCGAGAATATTCTGTCAATGAAATATGCTCGAAGCTCATAACAGGACCTTAGGCAACCGCACAAACGTCTTGTCGATCTGGTTGCCTAATCCGCAGGCATTCGCATGTCCACGTCGTAACAGTATGCAATACCAAAACCAACTAAAATTAGTACAATACAAGTATCACTCGAAAGAAGATCGAAGACTGCCACTTTGCCAGGCTGTTTTTATATCGCAATAGGAAGCAATATTCTATTTTTGTAGTATTTGTGCATCTAAAATTATTTTATGCATTGCAAATTATACAAGGTGGTCGCGATTTAATGGGCCGAAATTCATGACTAGATTCCTGACGTGAAAATATTGCGATTTAGACAAACTCATTTTAATTCACAAGTTGATACTTACAGAGATACAGGGTGTTAAATGCAAAATATTATGTTAGTTTTTTCTTATTGATTTCATAATAAATGCTCATGTCGACATAAAATTTTAGTGTTAGGGGTTTTCTGGGCCGAGAGATTGATATCTATACATGGTTTGCTTGTAGTTCATAGAGAGCGCCACCTGTGCTGGGTCGAATGCGTTGAAAACGACAAAACTTTTTTATATCTCAACAAATCTATTCTCGGTTATCAAATTCTGATTTTACAACTTCTTTTACACAATAAAGCTGTACTTTATTATAGTCGCTATCTTGCATCGTTCTCAAGATATTTAGCTTTGGTAATTCGAGTAATCAAAATAAGGTACGGGTGTCAAAAAAACAAGAGTTTATTTCAAATTGTGATGAACAATTCAATGTCGAATATTACAATAAATGTTCAACATGTTCGCCTTCAACTTCAATACATTTATTAATGGGTTTGTTGAAAGACTGCCATATTTTAGAATAGAGATTCTTGTTACGAAATGATTTGATTTGATTTAAAATTTTCTGTTTTAGCTCTTCACGGGTGTTTATAGTGCTCTATAAAAGAATGCTTTTAATAAGACACGAATAATACTGTAAAATTCCTGACAGCACTAAGATAGGTGGAAAATGTTAAAATTGGATTTTAACACAAGCCTACTTGAAAATTTTTGCCGATTTGTAATTGAATGAAAATACATTGAAATTTTCAATGCCAAATTTTACGAGAACGGTACAAGATAGCGACTATCAAAAAGTACCTATAGCTTTTTTGTGTAAAAGAAGTTGTAAAATCAGAATTTGATACCTGAGAATAGATTTGTTGAGACATAAAAAAATTCTGTCGTTTTCAACGCATTCGACCTAGCGCAGGTGGCGCCCTCTATTAACTATAAGCAAACCATCGATAGATTTCAATCTCTCACTCCAGAAAACCCGCGACAAAAATTTTTATGTCGATATGAGCATTTATTATGAAATAAATAAGAAAAAACTAAGATAATATTTTGCATTTAACACCCTATATCTCTGTAATTATCAACTTTTGGACTAAGGTAAGTTTGTCAAAATCTCAATATTTTTATATCAACAATCTAGTCATAAATTTTGGCCCATTACATTGCGACCGCCCTATATTTTAATTAACAGAATTCTTTTAAGGATATTTGTTCCTGATGTAATCATTGTTGCATTGATGAATGGTTATACTGGTGCCAATGTGGTAAATTAACTATATATTTACTAATTCGTGTGAATTACTAGCCATTGCACTTACGATTGTAAGGAAACTAAAAAAGAAACCTGACTCTATGATGCTTAAAAGTTGTCGCATTAGTTGAACAAAATTAATTTGCACTTGCAGAAGTTTATAACTATTATATGTAACATAGGTTTATGATGGTGAAGCAAAATAGTGGGTGTGAATTATTGGTGAATCTGCATGAAACAGAAGTTGTGAGTCTTGTGACATCTCATTCACTTTGTCGTCAGATTTGTGTTTACGGCAATAATTGTATTGGTTAGAGCTTTGCCAGGGATCCGCCTCTGCCCTTTTTTTGGTAAAAAAAAATAAATAAAACGTGTTGAATTGGTATCGATTCGGTTTACACACCCAACGCAGTAATCGGATTACTTTAATCCAATGTGCGCTGGAACGCTGGTCCAACAAACGTATATGGCACGTTTATAATTGAATAATACCGCTAAAGCTAATCCATGAAGCCATGAAAATTGAGAATGATTAAGTTAGGGCGACGGCCTGCAATATACGCGCTTTTGTTAGGAAACCCGCTGCGATACGATATTCGGTGGTCGCGTTAGAACAGCAGGAGGGTTTATGGCGATTTTTAAACTTTTGCAACATCTACGCTAGCCGGATTAAAGCTTCAGAAGTTTTCACCGTTTGGCAAGTTTTCAGAACCGTCTGTTAATTTTTGATGTTAACGTCTTTTACGGCCCTTTCACATTTGTTTTTTTTGCCGGGCGGTCATTTTGCCGAACTGTAAAACACCGCTCGGTTCGTTTTCACATTACAAGACCTGCCGCGCGTTTTCAATGACTAACGTCAGTTCATTATCAGAGCCGTAATGTTACAAAACAAAAAAAAATTATATTGGTCCCTAAAATTTATGGATAAAAAAATAAAAAAGAAATAAAAAGAAAAGTATGGGTTCATCTGTTATTATTGGAAAGAAATGCACCAGCATTATATTCACGCGCACATGCGAACACAGCAAGTAAATAATTAAATAATAAACAACGTCTGCGTGTACACTACAAGCAATTTTGGTATTTACAAAAGCAACATCTGCTATAGTAAAACGCGCCATATTTGCAACAATAATAATGCAAACGAAACCAGCAACAGACCTTTGCTCCTAGGTATCGTAAAATAATTTCTCTATTGGAGATCTCTATCCGTTAATAATAATGGTTACGATTTAGAAAAACCCAGTAGTAAAATTTAAATACAATTAATTACCGTTTGAAATCTAACATTAGGCAAATTTGATTGTTACTGTTTCCTAAATCCACAGTAAACTGCTGTGTTTCCTTCGATTATAATAAAAGCGACCGTGTCATTTGCTAATGTTACACTCATGGCTGTACAATCACCTGTGTGAAAGCTCCCATAAGAAAGCAGGTAAATAAACTTTTTGGCGGAAACATAACCGTGTTGACGAAATTTTGTTTTCGATGGTAGACGCGCGTCAAACTTGTCGCCGCGCCGCTTGTATTAAAGGTCCCATTCGACTGCGTGTATTTAAATATTTCAGTGGTACGCATTACAAAAGAACGCAAGTGTGAAAGATCAGTTACGTAGACGGAACATTCTGTGAAAGTCGCTATCAGATCATCTAGCGGTCGCTTTACGAACTAGGATGGAAGCTGATTCAATCTGCAAGTACAGAGACCTAATTGCCAATTGTCCGGTGACTTTGTGAATATACGTATGCGTCTTATAGTGATGGCTTTATAATCTACGACGTATTACGTTCGGTAAGGAAAAAAAAAAGCCTAGCAAACATAGAGTCCAATGAATTTTATGAATATTATCATTTTAGCTCGAAGTTAACTATCTCCCTATTTAGGATACACGTGTCCACGTCAAACTTACAGATGTTCTAAAGATACAGCTATACCCTTTTAATTGCATTATAACTTTCAATCATATATACCTGCTGGGTTTTTTCGGTCGCGCAATAATAACCTATTCCTATCTTACTCAGTTTTACGGAAATACTTTTAAGTTGAGATTGATTATAGATACGTTAAAGGATATACCCGTGGTTTATTTTTATCTTAATCTTAATGTCGATTTTACACCTCAGGTAAATAAATATTTTAGGTTGTTGAACTCGGTTCGAACACGTTCTACATACATCCTACTGTTTGTTGTGCTTCATACACAGCTGGAAAAACACTCGGCGAAACGTGTATTAGCATGAGCCGCCTAATTTTTTATTTAATTTGCTCTGACTTACTGTACATTTATTTGAATAGTAATGAAAACATTTAAAAGAAGTACACAAAATGCTTCAAATACCAGAGAAAGTCAAAGTAAATACGCTGTTCTGGCTTCCATTATTAATGCAACTAAAGTAAATATTTATTCTTGGTGAACTCTCCTGTTTGCGCGCTTTCATTCCACAAAATGTTAGGTGCTTGATTTAAACCAAAATAATACTAAACATTCCGTTCACGTGAAATTAATTTCAACTTCTAAACGTAGATCATTAAACAGTAGTGTGTAATTGGAGCATTTTCGCTCCCTATTTGTATGCGTTGGATGACGGCATTCTATTATTACATTACCAAGCAACGCAACAAAAGCCGGCGGAGCAGTTTTTGTTTCGTGTTAATTTGCCGACCGCCCTTTCAGAATTTTCACCTCGTTCCTAGCAAAACAACGAACTGGGTCACATAAGCGCTGCAGCTAAACCCGGTTCCATGTATCGACTGAGCTTAACCGAAAATATAGGACACCAGACGATTATGATTTTCGAGATACATTATGGATCGTTAAATAGCTATAAAATTTAATTAATTTTTGAATTTATTTTGAGCAAGCTTTTATTTTTCCCAACAAAGTTAATTTAATTAGTAGAGCAGACCCGTTTTCACTAGTCCTTTKCTAAAAATACGAWACGTTKCATTGTTTGCATGTTTGGTATTTTGTTGGGTTATGTGGAATCTTATATTTGATGCGTTAACATCTTTGCATAAGAAATTATATGCAAGGGTATGCGTGTTTTAAGGCTAGTATTTCTAAAATCCATTACCCGTAATAATATTGATTAGGCTACTTTTGTTTTTGTTCGTCGTTTTATTATTTAGTGTTGTTGACCGTCAGTCCTATATAGCTATACTTCTGTCAGAACGGCATACCTCCAAGTACAATACAACCTAGAACTTATTACACATAATTTCATAAAGATAATGCAGCTTTTCATATTGAAATAATCACTCTATTGATTGCTCATAGTTACATAATAATAGCAATATTATTCAGTGGGCTTTTGAGGCAAATTTTACGATGAAAAATATATATTAGCTCCCATCGAGAATCGAACTCGGGTTCTTCCAGATATAGCCTCTGTTGGCTCTTCCACTGAGCTATGGGGTCGTGCTGGGAACTCGGCGGGAGCGTACTATTAAATTGATGACTTATACTTTTGAAATGTGAGTACGATTATCCTGCCATCTATTGCCATGCTGTTTCCAGCACGGCCCCATAGCTCAGTGGCCGAACAACAGAGGGTATATCTGGAAGGACCCGAGTTCGATTCTCGATGGGAGCTGATATATTTTTCTTCGTAAAATTTGCCTCAAAAGCCCAATAAATAATATTACTCTTCATATATAGGCAACAACCATCATACATTCTAAGTTACATAATAATGTATATTTGGTAAATATTAGTAGCAAGATTAGTCCTCTCTAAGAATAAATAAAAAACTAGTGTTCTTCTTACATTATTTCTGTTTCTGGATGTACCCAATTGTGTTTTACTCAGTAATCCAGAATAATATGTATATAAGTAACAATAAATCATTTAAACAGAGTGTATCACCCCCCATGTCTATGCATGGTTATAACTTTGTCATTTATACTGTTAATTGCTTGTTCGATATCTTCAAATAATAAATTGCCTTGTTTCTATAAATCTTCCGACATAGCCAGTTCTGTTTTCTTACAAGAATATTACGTTTGTAGTATATCAATTTTCTCTTGACTCGTGAAGCTCATTTTTGCATGGAACTTGTAGTACTGCACTGACACAATGAACTAAAAATAGTATTTGTTTAACTATAGTCGACTACGGCAGAGCCTACTATTCTAACACAAAACTGTCAATAAAAAAGCTGAGTAAAATACTCAGTGTTACATTTCGTTCTTTTTTTTATAAAACCTAAAAGCTATACATTTAAAAAGTGTCCAAAGCAGGTTTTCTCGAAATTTTGAAAAATTTTAAGCAAATAAGTTACAAGCAGGTTAAACAATTCAATCGTCATCATCATTTTCTGAACTTCAATTTTTGCAGATAGTTACAGTTTATAAACATATAATATAAGATTAACACACTTTAGCTACTTTGTAGCCTGCATAGATACAAGGGGTGGCACACCCTGTATAGAAGCGAAATGCAGGAATGCTGCTACCTACAAGTAAGGACTATACATCTTATTGATACAGTTGATATCGTAAAATAAACCTAATTGTTTTTATTGAAACCTGATTGCAAAAGTGAAATATATGTAGAGGAAAACAATTCACGATCATAATTACAATGTGACAATGAATTTTCTGATTGCAGTGTTCTGAATGCGCATATCAACGTGACACGAATTACTGTTTAAAATTTTAGAGTTTGTGGTGGAGTGGGTCATCGTCTTGAATTTTAAGAAATACATCACGTTTAAAAGGCCATTTTTCAGCCATCCCCTGATTTTATTCGAACCTTATTACATTTTTAGCAGATAAATGAGGTGAATCTAATGGAACATGAACCCTACTACTCACCAGTATCAGTTCAGTCAGGTTCAAACGAAGCCAGATAGACTAACGCGCGTGCTATTCTCTGTTGATTCTCTATTATTATTCTCATTATAGCAGTGCAGTTCCTTTAGAAAGTAGTTCTCATGATGGTAGTTAGGTGGCTTTGTCATCGTGTCGGTGTAATGCTGACAGATGGCATTGCCATCTAAATTTCTACTTACATCATACCAAGCCTTTGGTATTTTGGATTTGAAAAAAAATATATATCATCTGTAAAAGAAAGTCATTTTCCAACCATCTTGACCGCTAACTTTCTACCCACATGCGTTTAAAAATTTATGGTTTGGGGGAGACTTTAGACGAGCTCCAATCAAAATGAAAAAGAACTTTACTGCTTAAAAACTGCTCTATGGACTATTTCATTAGAAATGGTTACTTCTCCTTAACTCGCCGTACAACTTTAGATGAGAACTGCACATGGTGAAAACATCGATCGCCTATTTCCGCCAGCACGTCCACCTAATAACGTTTAAGTAGTTAGCGCTTCCAGCATACACTGTACGTTTACGGAAATGTAGCGTAATGGCTCACCAATGTTGCATTCGTGCATGCATGCAAGCACGCGAAATTATTACAATTTCGTCATTTCCTGGTACTGCCTCGGGGATGAAAATTAAACCTCTACACGGGCTACGCTGCAGTTACAAACGTTGGGGCTGCGATATTGGGGAGCATAATTTTCTACAGATTAGCTATGCGAACCGAGATGCTCATGTTACGTATAATGTTACGGGTTGTACTGACTTCTGCGTGCGCTGCAGATTACAGATTAAATGTTGTCTAACAAACTCTATTAGAATAGCATTCCTTTGTATGTGTAAATAGTGAATAGAGAATCATTTCAAGAATTTCAGATACTGAAAAAACAGTTAACCCCGTACGAATTTATTTGTTAGCCGTTAGTTAGCACGGGCACGCATAGTTTACCTTCTCTTAAATATTATACACTCCCTTTGTGTTTTTCTTTTTTAATCTTTTAAAAGAGACCAGCCCGACTGTGACCGAAATGTCCAAATTTTAGTCGCGTTTATTGGTAAATTTATTTTTACAATAAAGTATTGATAACATAGTAAAATACCTGTAAAAGTGTTTATCTCTTAGAACTCTGACAGAGGCGATAATAGGACTGCTTCTCGTGCCTAATCAGATGAAGATATCTTCGATCAAAATGTAGTACAACTGTTTTTAGTGGAGATGGGCGTCATCGCTTCTTCGCGGACCAATTTAGTTTCCAGCAGGGGCATGGTATTTTGTCGTGAGAAAGCTAAATGATCAAGCATCACTACTACATTCTGCAATCTAAACAGATGTCTTGCATTTCGCATAGTTAGGTCTAGCACATAAGCTGTAACAGAGAAATACACGTTCTGTAATAACTAAAAAATTTTAAGATAATATTTTGTCGGATAGATCGCTGTCTCTTGAAAACACTGACAAAAAGTTAATAGTCTGACGTTTCGATTACACCTGTTTTCAAGAGACAGCGATCTATCCGACAAAATATTATCTTATATTTATGGACGCTGAAAGCATTCACCCTCGTATACTAAAAAATTTTGTTCACCTGTACACCTGCCATGAACTTATTGTATGTATGCAGTGAAGCATACAACGTGATTTTGAAAGTGATGACGTAAATGAAACCACAGCATCTCAACAACATATAATATAATATATCGGTAGTATAACGGATTTTCTTTAAAAAACAAAAAAACCCAAATTCCGGACTCCGTTCGCCGTCACTGACTTCTAGAACGAACAAAATCATTAAGGTAAAAAACTTACGGAAGTAAAAAAGCTAAGTGCAAGCACATGTACATTGGAATAGAGAAGTATGAGATAAACACAAAAAACACATAGCTTCATCACAAAAGATGTTCAAAATGTATTGTCTACACAAGTTTGCATTCGACGCATTATGGAGACTCGCACTTGACGGTTTATCGGATATAACTGAACAATAATCTAGTGCACTGACCTATCTCAACCTGATAACACCTATAAATGGTGTCTCAAAAATTGATTTCTTTTAAATAACTGATAAATCGCCAGGCGCCTGGATGTTTTTCATTATGCCATAGACGTAGAGATACGTACATTTTCGCGTACAATTTCTTTTAACGAAATCTGCAATCTTTCTTGAAATGGTATGATGTATTATGAGTTTAAACAGAGACATCCCTTTCGCAGTCACATAGTACCTGTACACATAAACTGTTTTTCTTTCTGCCAGTTCGGAAACTTGATAAATAGACTTATAGACAGTTTGCTTCTACATTTACTACGCTATTGTCGTTTCATCTAACAATAAGTATTATTTTCTGTTGATTGGTAACCAGCAGTTCTTCCCACGGTCAGATTTTCATGTCCGTTTTTGTTCGAAGCATAAAAATTTACATTTCTGGAAAAACATTACGATACTGGAGAACCACAGTAGATCCTAAACTAAATGATTTATAAATATTAGGTATTATGGTATTTAACTCTGGTTCTGGTATGCTTTAGACGATACACAACCACCTTAAACAGTTAGTAACAGTTACTGCAAATATTGTTCTTAATAATCGGTAGCATTTTAGCAATTTGATCATTTTAGTTAAGATAATAATTCATAACAGTGCACGCTTGGCATGATATATAAAATATATAAAATACAATACATGTGATTGACAAACTGTACGATGGGGACATATCGGTTAAATGAACCAATTCGATGGAGCCATAGACAAGTTCGATAGAGCGAATGCTTTTTACTTAGCTTGATATATCTCTTTTAATATGCTGCTCAAAATTAAAACTAGTATTGATACATTTGCAATAAGCATACAAAATATATAACATATTATTATATATAGATTTAAATAAATAAATAAAAACTAATTAAACACTTGCTAGATTATTATTTGTGTTCGTATAACGTTTCTATCTTTTATTAAGATTTTTATCGAATATAGTTTTTATATTATAGCTAACAAAACTGTATTCCATAAAGATCTTCATAAAAGATCGAAACGTTATACGAACACAAAGCTTTAATTTTACGTGATTAGGAGCCTAAACCTACAAAATTAAGCACAAATAATAATCAGATGGACTCCACAAAATAAACATCTATACACTTGCTAGAGTTTGCACTGTTTTCTAGTTTTTGTGTCCCCATTTTCTTTCTTCCACAGCATATTAGATTTCTGAATTGAGCGTTTAGAGGCCTACTTTATATTGTATTTATAGAAGCGAATGGCGCACTAGGTTTTTGAAAAAAAAGGGACTACAGGAGACAATAACGATTAATTAGGAAAAGGCAAAAGATTAGAAAATATTTATACATTTCGAAACGAATAAAGATCCTTTTGAGAAATTCTAAGGTTGAAGATTGGTCGAAAAGTTGTCTATAGAAAATATTTAGTGTGAGCTGTTTTAACCAATCATAAAATAGGTGATTTAAAGGTTTACTACGACAAACAATGGCACGCATAGATTTTTTTCAAGAGAATACTTAAGAACATAGGGATTACTATGATTCAGCTAAGGCACAGGCAGGAAAAACTGCAAGGATATGTAAATTGTTGACAAAAATATAACCATTACACCCAATTTTCCGAAAAAAAAAAGAAATTTTTGACTGGTCTGATAATAAAAATATGATCGAACAATACAAATAACAATTGTATAGGCACCTATAGCCTGTAAAAGATTGTGTTACTGGTACTTTACTTTCGTTTCATAAATATTAGGAAGTACATATTGTTTTTGTATTTTCCAAGCCATCAAGTTTTTAAAGATATTGCCCCATTGTAAGTATGCACTACAAAGGTGCATGCATTTGTGGCATAATGCTAAGATCGATGTGCATTGCATAAATTTCACAAACGGAACTAAAAATGTAACCATTGTTTGTTGAAGAATGACTTCTTAGAATGATTAATTTCAGTGTGGAAGGAGTGTTAAAATTGAACCTTATGACATGCTGCTCGTTTGTGTTCGCTGAACAGAAACGATCAGGCGTACAATCATAATACTACACCGTTGCGTTTTAATTTCATTTCTGCCTGTATTCAAAGCTAATGATCGGTTGTTCTTTGTTACAAGCACAATCCGGCTTTTATCGCGCTTGAAAGAGCATGTTGGTAGTGTTAACCGTTAGGGACAGCTTAAAAGGATACTGTTCTACTACCGCTTCCACTTAATGCTAATTTTTATAATAATTCATGGTAGAAGTCCATCAGTTTTCAGCTTTATCCCTGCACTAGTTATTGTTTGTATTTTTTTCACATAACTAAATAATCGAGGGTGACAATTTTTGGGCTCAAAATCTGGGAGGAAAATATCATCCGGTTCAATCCATCGGCCAGACATTTCAAGAAGTCTATTTTTCTACTGAAGATTATCTTTATCTACTGATATTTAGATTTTCTAAATCATTATGGTTCGGGTTTTCCATTGTAGTTAAATTATTAAGGTGCCTATAGAGCCGCAAACGTGCAAATTTCCGTTAAATTACCGAGTTTGATACATGGCTGATAGAAGTCCATAAACATGATAGTGGGTTGTTGTCGGGCATGTTTTGAGGAAAACCCAACATAAAGATCTCGCAGACTAGACTACTGGGATGCAGATCGTTTACCGCGGAATAAGAAGTTAGTGCTGCCCCTCAACATTGCGAAACTGCAGAGAACGAGCACAGTGGGACCATTCATGGCATATACGAGTAGTTGTCTTTAGCGACGAATCTAGATAGATCTAGATTGCGTCGGCACAATTGTTCAACAAGTATAAGAAGGCGACAGATAATAGAAGCAGATCTGAACATTATAGTTGATTATTTTTATAATAAACTTATAAGAATAAACTTTGAAAAACTATATACATGCCATTTTCTTGTAGAATGGACGGTTTGACTTCTTACAGACAGCTTTTCTTTTATAACAGAGGGAAAACTTTAGCTCAAAGAAGCTGCTGCTATTGGTCAGTCAGGTTTTATATTCTTTTAAACGAAATTAACGGAGTTCCTCGATGGCTATGTTCAGAAGAGGCGTAAAAATTTTTATTCTTTCCAAGGAGAGAAATTATATTTCAAGGTTAACTGTGAAAAATTAAATAACGCAGGGTCTTTTTCTGGCAGTGTATGGGCTCATTCTGAGGAGACTCTTTTCGAATGCTGCAATCGACATGTCTGCTGATTTTTGTTTTTTATTTATTGCCACGGACAAGCATTAGCATGTTTATTCGTTTCAGTTAAATATGTAAACAATTCATTCATTATTAAAAGATATGTTATGTTATATGAGTACATATATTATATATGCATTGCTATAAGTATGCCTACCGAAGGTCTATGTGGCGAAGGAATCGCTCGCATCTTCCGTGTACGGCAGCAACTATTTTTTTTACGTCTAACCATTGGTGAGTTACGCACATTACCTATATACAGAATGTTTCACGAATGATAATGACCCTGACGAAATTAAAAATGCAACCCAAAATACATTCTCATAGCCAATGTGGTTATTCTACATAATTTATGGTGAATGCAAGAAAAATTCTTCCGGTGTTGCCCGTTTATACAGACAACGTTTTCCAAATAGAACAGCTCCTGCCGATACAATTTTCAAGAGACTTGAATTAACTTTAAGGACAAACTGGCCACCACTGAAAAGGTCAAGAGAAAGAACAGCAACAGGCCCTGACAATGAAATTAGACTATTGGAAATGATTGACGGAAATCCTCATATTAGTCAAAGGGTAGTCCCAAGAGCAACCGGTATTAGTCTGTCTTCAGTACACCAAATAATTAAAGGCAATCAATTTCATCCGTATCACTCGCAATTGGTTCAGGCCTTAAAGCAGACAGATTATCCTAAAAGACAGGCTTTTTGTAACTTTTTTCGGGAACACCCAAATTGAATGTGAGATTTTGTGACATTTGCTTCTCAGGTAATAATGTTGGAGTTAACAAACATAACATGCATTATTGTGCGCAAGAAAATCCACGTTGAATTCGAGAAGGACATTTTCAAACTATCTACTTGACGAATGTCTGGTGCGGAATATTGGGGAATCAAATTGTTTGGCCTTATTTTTTTCGCGGCAAGTTATCTAAATTTAAAAAAAAAACATTTTACCGGTACTTCTCCAAAATGTAAATTTACAAGTAAGGCAAGATCTATGGTTCGAACAAGATGGGGCACCTGCGCATTATCATAGAATAGTGCGAAATCATCTTGATTTGGTTTTGCCTAACCGATGGATAGGAAGAGGTTCCATTAATCCTTGGTCACCGAGAAGCCCGAACCTTAATCCTTTGATTTTTTTCTGTGGGGAATGGTAAAAGAGCAAGTATACCAAACACCAGTTGAAAGTGTAGAACATTTAGAAAATAATATACGTGATGCATGTAGATCCGTCACTTCAGAAATGTTAATACATGTTAAAAGATCGTTTTGGGCACGAATTCAAGCTTGTGAAAACAGCGGAGGGCGACATTTTGAGCATTTATTACATTAATGTTATGGAATAAGCATTTTTCAAAAATATAATTTGTTTCACAATACCGAATTTACTTAAAGCAAAAGAAGTTTACGAATTTATACAGCTCTCTACGTTTTATATTTTTAAGACGATGAACAATTATCAATGTTACCTCTGCAAATGTATTTTGGGTTGCATTTTTAATTTAGTCAGAGTCATTATCATTCGTGAAACATCCTGTATAGGACCAAGTACCTGATGCAGCTCAACAGAAACATGTTGCTAGCAATTGCTTGCATTACGTCGAATTTATAAAAAAAAGAAACTTGGTATGTTGAAATTATGTATGCGCATATAATGATAAAATTAGAAGTCAGCTACATCACTATCTGAATCTAAATATTATACAATCAAACTTGTGGTTTTATTCAACCATGCTTACTTCATATTAGCTGAAAGATTCATTCCATGAATTTCAGTTCCACATTTTAATTAAGGCTCCGGCTTAAATGTAAGGACCGTCTCGTAGTATTTTCGCCGGCCTTTCTTCGAAGCCACCTCCATCAAGGCGGGCTTCGCAAACTTTTAAAATTCCATTCGCGAGCCGACCCCGTAAGGAAGTCTTAATGTTATAATGACATGAATTGGCCCATATACTTTGATATCAAAGGCATTCCGGCAGACACTCTCAAAAAGTTAAAATCTTAACGGAATTGCTCCATCCAAGTCACGGCGGCCTCAATAAGGGAACTCCCTCTGAATTCCGAATGTACTCGGCGAACAAACGGGAAACTTAAACAAGACTGGCGTAATGAAATTAAAGCGATAACAAGTTATGTAAACATTAAATGTGATAACCAGATGTGGAAGTCCCTGAAAATACAAAGGATGATCCCGCGGGATGGAAGAAAAACAGAAAGAGAGGCTGGGGTAAACGGACTTATTACTTTATTAGTTTATATGTGTCTGGTCTGTACTTTTCCGTCCAGTATATGGCTGTATTACTCCAAACAATTGAAGACCTAAGGCCCTCTTCTCTCTCTCTTTCTTTTTTGCAAGACTCTTGGATATACCAACGGCCAGGAGTGTTGATTCAATCCATTACTTTTGTGGTAAAGTTTACGATTGGTTCAGTACAATTATAGTATTACTTACTTCCACTACTGCTTATGAATTTCCGTATTCTTACATTTGGTTACAATTAAAAAAAAAAGAAGACGATTGTTTTATTAAAACCAGAATTTAGGTATGTGCAGAGCAACCTTTCCATCTTAGAAGAAGTAGAAATAAACAACATTTGAATTTTATGAGGTTCTAGAATTTAGGAATAGTGCCTTTCTTGTGGTATTTACATTCGATACTAAAATTAACTAATACATTAGAAAATATCATATAAGAGCTAGAATGAAGAAGATTAATTCAAAAATAGTAGTAAATAGTATTGTTATTTTTTTTGGCCACGAGATGTTAGTATATAAAATGAATGTATTAGGATTATTTTATGCTTACATATGGTTACCATTTAAATAAACCTGGATTAATGTGCTTCTTGCTTTGTTTATCACCTTTATGACCTAAAAATTAATTTTAACATGCTTGACTTCCTTTTTATTTAATTTCTCTTTCCTTTACACTTAAAGACAGCCGTTTAAAGATTTAGTTGCTTAGGTGTAAATAATTACTTAAGTAATTGATATTGATATTATGTAGAAGTGATAGGGCTTACATGTATAAAAATTCTGCTGATTTCCATGGAGCCGACTAGCAATCGTAAATGAGAACAAGCACGAAAACATATTCACTGAGTTTTAAGTTTTTACGAGTTTTGGTATCCTATATGAGGCGATTTTCATGGGAGGAAGTACAAGACAGTTAGAGACAGCTGTAGCAAGTCAGTTTATACTTTGCCAGCCAAATGAGTCCGCCTCATATGACTCGCATATTTTACACGTGCTGTTAGGCAATATACAGGGTGTTGCAAATTAGTAGGTCATCCTGTTAACCCTAGATTCCTGAGGCCAAAATATGACGATTTTGTCATTGGTAAATTTCTGAAAAAGGCTTCATTTAAAAAATACAGGGTGTCATAGTTAATATTTAAAAAATCGTTTTTTTTACGATATAATCCACAGTTTTGGAGGTATCGAGTTGAGATTTGGTACGAGTGTGTACTATTTACATGCAAGTGTACCCCTAATTTATTGTTAACGTTACTATAGAAACAAATGAATATTGGGGGGTTTGTAACTTTCAAACCCTCCCAACTTTTTTTGACGTACGTCCATGAGTCAAGCGGATTTTTTCCACCTTGCCGATTAGTAATAAATGTCTTTCCAAGCCTACTTAGAAATCTTGTTAACTCTTGGTTTGAACATTAAAGACATATACATAAAGACAAAAATGTTTAAAAAATACATAATTTGAGCTCCAATATGGCAATGATTTGGCTTTACATGCTACAGTGAAAAATATCATATCAATAATATTAACCATTCACAACGAGAGAAAAATAATTATCACTAATAGACGAAGTGGAAAGTTTCACAAAACGTGTGTATCTCTGAATCTAAGCATTTTGTTTAAAAAATACAGGAGACAAAAAAACTGACAATGAAGTTTTGTACTAGAAAAATATCCGTTGGTCTTATGGGTGTACGTCAAAAAAAGTTGGGGGAATTAGAAAGTTACAAACCCCCTGATAGTCATTTGTTTTTATAGTAATGTTAACAATAATTAGGGGTACACTTAGATGTAAATACCACAAACTGGTACCAAATCTCAGCTCGATACCTCCAAAACTTTGGATTATATCGTAAAAAAGCGATTTTTAAATATCAACTTTGACATCCTGTATTTTTAAATGAATGGTTTTTCAGAAATTTACCAATAACAAAATCGTCATATTTTGGCCTTAATAATTTAGGGTTACCGAGATGACCAACTATTTAGCAATAACCTGTATACACAAGTTTTCTGTTTTCAATAACAATAATTTTAAATTGATCAGTTTACAAATAGACGTTAAATGTTCGCGCCATGATAAATCAGACTTTACTTCTAGCTCCCCATCGTGTTCTGAGCCATTTCCTGTAACACACATGCTACTTATCGAATACGTATGACGCGGGTTATTTTTTTAGGTACACCACGTTTACTCACATTAAGAAGGAAGAAATTAGTACCTACATTGTTATTGACAATTGGGTTGGCGTAAAGTTCTGAGTCCTCTGTATAGAAGGAACCTTCATTTTTGAAATGCAGTGTCATATGTGGTACTTACCTAAAAAAGATAGTTTTTCCAATCATGAAACTCTAAGGAGCTCTGCCCAATATAATAAAATACGATCATATATTTATCCCATTTTTGACACTGAACTGTGTGTTAGTTAAGAAATCATTAATCCACGGCTAAAGCTAGGTAGAGGTTTTACAACGATCAGCACTAAGTTACTATATTAGAGTTTTACTCTATGACTGACTTTAAAGCGTCCTAGAGCATTCTCAAAACAAGCTAAGACAAGGTGATACTCTCTTAATGCTTTTTCAACTGGATATAAATCTTCCTTCTCAGTAACCAAGAATTTTGGTAGAAGGATTGTGCAAATTGGTACGCTTGTTCAGCTTATAGACTAGTTGATGGCTTCTTTAATAATTACTGTCGTTTGCTGTTTATCCAATAGCCACAAGCTACTTATGGTGGTTGAACAATACTTTGTAAATACGTATTTTTTTTTCTTCTTTTGCTGGTTTACTCCAAATATTAAAACTATATTCTTTTATGCGACGTTTCGGTGGATAATTTTCCACTTTTTTCAAGCTTTTATTATTTTTTCTACATTATAATACAATTCTGAAATTATAAAACATATATCTTTGATAATGAAATACTATAAAAAATGATAGAACCTAAATTAATTATAATAATTTATTTACCTGTATTATATGTATCATATTCTGTTGTGGTTATTAAAATAATTTTATGCTTTTATTTCTTTTTTGGTTTATTTTTGATTTTGTCAGTGTCACTGTCATGTATTAATTGAAATTTTTGTAGTTGTTTTTATACACTGTTTCCAAATTTTGAATTTATCGTTTTATTTGGTGGGTTATTTATCTGTTAATTTTAATTATTATTAGATAATATTGTGGTATATATTACTAAGTCCTTCTATATCATTTCTGTTATTTACTGCTTTATTTATGTTTTTCTGTATGTGTATCATTTCTAGTAATAATCTTTTCTGTGTGTGTTTTTCTGTTGTTATTATTTTTGTATTATCGTAGTTGAAATGATGTTGTTTTTCTATTTCATGTTTTCTTAGAGCAGTTTGTTGATTGTTATTGTAATTTTTATGTTGCTTAATTCTTTCTTTTAAATATTGTTTTGTTTGTCCAATGTAAATTTTGTCGCAGTTGTTACATGGAATTTTATAAATAGTATGTGTCATTAGTTCTTTTGCTGTTTTTGTTTTTAGTTTGGTAAAAAATTGTTTTGTTGTATTTATTGGTTTATGTGAAATTAAATAAAAGAAGATACAATACTTTGTAAGTATTGCCCTATTATATTATTAGTAATGCAGTTGACTCAAAACAAAAAATCGATGTTAATTAAGTATCCGTTTTAACCCTGCAGGACTACACATGGAAATACAAATGATAATTGTCATTTACACCAGGAGCTGCTTAGATGATTCTTGTGTAGAAAAGGTATGGCAATGTTGTATGCTTTTATACAGACCGATACTGTACCAAATTACAAATCCGTAGCTGCTAAATCTGGATAATAGAGGCTTTGTTCCTACTCACGAGATAAAAAAATTTAATTAGACTGACGTTCGAATTACTATAAATTCCAATTAAGGTGTGTCCCGATTATGGGGATTGCATGGTAACGTAAAAGCAAAATATATAATGAGGTTTCAGATGAAGGTATGAACTTTTTTAATTTGTTTTTTGCAATTAACCTCCTATGGATAATGCACGTAAAATATAAAACTAGCCATGTTTGGTTATAATAAAGATAATGAAACACAATGAGGACCAGTAATTTAACACTAAAGGTGATGTTATTAGAGTGGTAATGGAGAATGGCTTAAGTCCTGATGTTAATATATGTGTCTAAGATGTTGTTTCTTGTCTTAGCTTAAGCCTTTTTTGTATAAGGATAAGGTTATCTCTTCCGATTGCCCATTTATGCCGTTTATGTTAGTGTTTCCACATGAAATATCTCGCACCTTTACTGTCTTATAATATTTGAATAACTAGCACATTTAAGTACCTAACGAGGAGTACTGTTAGCTTTATTTTAAAATTCTATTAATTTTATGACAATCATTCCATGCTCCAATCTAGCTTGCAATTCTTGCTTATTTTCTGATGCACGCTGTGCATCCTTTTTCTATATGCGAGTTATAGAAAATTATCCCACTTGTCCTGTTTTACTGCCTTATTTTGCATCTTGAATAGACAAGCATCAGAATATAAAAACAGGTGGTACAATTTGAAGAAGACTTCTGATGAATGCATTTTGAACTGTTTTTATAAAGATGAAATACAAAACAAATGAATACTTGTAATTAAATACTTACGATTTTCATTTTTCTTTTACCTGTCATTTGGTAAACTAGATTTTCGTTGTCGTTTTGAAAGAGCAGACTTGCTCCTTACTACATCAATTGTATACTCCCGATAGATTTTCAGTTATACAAACCGATGTCGAAGTTGAGCTTTTTGATAACCGGCTTTAGGAGTCAGTTTGTCTAGACATCGTTAAACGCCCAAGCGGGCGTTTTAACAGGCTGTAAAACTCCTTTTTAAACGCCACATTTCACGTTAATGTGTCACAAAACGTTTCTATACCACCTTTTTAATATTTTGTAGGTGTTAAACGGGATTAACCGCGCTGTTGGTGTTAAGCTATTACTACGATATTACGGGCACGTTTAGTTGGAATGGAACTAGCTAATTGAGTGTAGGTAAAGTTGCCTTCAAAAGCAGTGAATTGGCGATTATTGGAATCTAGACTTCCGTGTGCGTTACTGTAACAAATGTCTTCTAGATACTTCTACTATTTTCTCAATTATTCTGTCCAACAGAAGATTAACAATGGAATCGTTGATGGATATCGTCAGTTAGACGACTTAAGATGTGTCACAAGCTAAATGATGCATTTAATATCAAATGTCTGTTTTTATTTAAATGAAAAATGAACAAAACATTCAATATTTCTGTGTGCATCTGCATATTTTTTTTGTTTCGGATAGGGTTAGCTTATTTAATAAATGTCTTATGTTTCCGAATTAAATGGTTACTTTATTTGACTATAATGGAAATAATTCTGTTGAAGATTGAATGTTTTTATAAATGACGTCTTCATGCGGGGTCTAATTTTTACGAAGCGAGAAATCGCATATGCATCTACATAAAATCGAGATGACAACGACATGGTATAGTTATTGGAGGAAGATCTGTTTCTATTCTTATTCAAAGGCAAACAGTTTAATTTTTGTTTTGGTCGGAAGAAAACGTTTATTTCTTGTAACGTATTCAGACAAGCGTGTTTTTTTAACTCTTTTTAAGTAAAAAGCAAATTACTTTACTACTATTATTGTTTAATTTAAGGGAAAATTAATTGCTTCATGTGTCGTATCAAAAATTTTATGCAATATATCGCGCTTTTTCATGTAAAGGTTAAAAGGCGGAGTTTGTTTAAACTATTTGCAATCTAATAGATATAGCTGTAATCCCCAGAACATATCGATTTTATTTATAGATTYCGCATTTCGCGATACAAAATATCTATACTGATTTAGCGCCCCATTTACTTTTTTTGTTCAATTTGAATCCATTTGTAATCGTTTACTCGTATTGTAACAAATAAGCTTGACGCAAAATGAATGCACTGTCTTTTAAATTATTTCATCTTTTGTTATTTGAAGAGATACGAAATAGGTTAAATGCAGGCAAAGTGGATACATTTTTGATGCTCAATGGTAATACATTTTCAAATTTAAGTTACCAGCAACAATACAAATAAGTAGTTTTCAGTTCAAATATTAGAAATTTAAACGTTGAAAACTGATCCATTTTACTCTATGTATATAGGTATATATATGCTGTAGTTGGCTATTGTTAAATAAACAGTTATATGTTTAGTGTTGTATCAATACGGCAATCTACTTAACATTTAAAAATTAATTTTACCTATTTAAGGCAAAGTTGATATTACAAATTAACATTTAATTAAAAAAAAATTCAAATCTGTTTTTGCTTAATATACTAGGAGACTTGTGGACAATAGGCAACCACATACACCTTTTTTTAATTGTGCAGTATTTTTCAAGAAAAAAACAGCATGGTAAATATCAGAGGTGAAAATATGATATTAAATAATAACAATAATCTCAGTTAGATGTTCATATACTCTCCATTGTGTTTTGTTTGTTCTAGTTTCATAATATCTAGCTTCTTAAAATTCTAAAAGAAAAATTAAGAACACTCAAATCTGGTAAGCGAGCTGAGAATGCTACGGGTTCCCGTGTCCAAATCCATTGTACACCAAAAACTTTTTTAAATGATTCTTGACCAACACAGTATTTGTGTGGCGGTGTACCGTCTTGCTGGAACTACATATTGTGTAAAACACTCAGTGGAATTTTATCCATATAATTTTGAAATTCCGTTACCAGAAAATGTAAATATTCTTTAATCCCAAAAATCAGTCACATCATATTCCGCACTATGCATGTTTATTTTTTCAGTTAAATATTCCGCAATTAGTAAATTTTGTTTAGTTCATCTAAATGATTTTATTTATGAAATTGCTGTCTCTATTTGTCATCTTACCCCAAGCAGCATCACCTGTATATAGTGTTTGACTCGTATGAGTTTTGTACTTTGTATTTTTTTTTAATTCGCAAAAGTGTTGTTTTATTGCAGTGAAAATGCAGACTGTGTGGCAAACGAAATGGGTTGTATCCTCAGCAGTCTGTCATTATTTATAATCTATAATTTATAATGTATAGGAAATTAAATTAATATCTACGTGTAAAACACGTTGATGCAGATTGTGGTCATAGTTCAATACCAAATTTCTAGGTTTTACTATACTATCGTTTTGTTGAAAAATTCTATGTTATTTAAAAAAATAAGTTGTATTTGTTTGCCTTCTGTCCATAAATCTAGTATACTCGGGGGGAACTAGCCATGTATTTTTTACAAGAAGAGTACACTTGTAATATATAAATTATTTCTTGACTCGTGACGTTCAATGAACAACGAAAAATACAATTTGTTTAACTATAGCCTGCTGCGGTAGCTTCTATTAGTCAACAACTGACAATAAAAAAACTGTTTATGTGGATTTAATATTACTCGTTAGTAAAATACTGTTAGATATTAAAAAAATAGTAATTGTGATCCGCATGGCGACACACAAGGCCAAGAAGAGGGACGAAGCGTCATCACAAAATACATAAATAATTTTTAATGGAATCAACTCCCGCAAAGACAAAATATACTGTTAGATATTGCTGAACTCAAAAAAAATCATAAGAGTAGCAGTGTTCCACAAGAAAAACACTTTATGGTGAACTAAAAATTACTGAAAAGTGTTCTAAGAATGTTTTTTCCAGAATTTAAAGAAAAATCAAACAAAAAAGTTACAAACTATTTGAAAAATGAAATTTGAAAACATTGTTAAGCGTCGAATTTAGCAACTTTGCGTTCCGTTAAGCTACTTTCTAACACTTCAAATAACGAAGTTACTAATGCTTAGACACAAGGGGCGGGACATTTATATTAAAAATAGATAAAATTATTACGAAACGTTTGCTAAATTATTTTAAGCGTTCGAGCATTTCTGTGAAAATAGACGTTTAGTCAGTCAGTTACCATTCATTTGTACCAATGTTGCCGTGACCCATTAACAAAATTATCCAATTATTGAATCAGCACCTTCTAAACAAAATTATTCTTACGCCACTCCGGAAACACTTATCATTCGTCATGTAGGTGTATTCGATAAATGCTCTGATTATTTGTGCACTGCCCTAATTGCATATAGATGAAATGACTTGTTCAATTATAAAACCTGCGATTCGATGTCAATTAAGCTCGATCTAATTGGTTACACCACGCTGTGTATGAAATAACTCAATTTACTTGTTAATTCGTTGCAGAAACAGTAATCTTGAAACAATGTTGTACCTCGTTCGTGGAGAAAATACATTATTTATACCCGCTTGTAACATCGAACAGTGCGGGTGGTTATACTTTCTTTTATCAAATCTGTTCGTGTCTACTTTCTTCGAGAGTTGCGAATTTGCATCGCCGTTTTCATTTTTTATGGTTGTTATTTATTCGGAGCGTGTTCCGCGGTAATCATTATGCGTATAAATTAGTTGTGCATGCACTGCAAATGCAGTGTAATAATCATACGTTGGCTCCTGGGAAACTTGAATTGAATAGTTAATCGGTCACTGCCTTGTGCTAATCGATTCACTACTACGATTTGTGTGCTATAGATTAAAGAATGCATATTGGAAGATTCATGGTACGTACGGGTAATTGCCAATTTGGCCATATGAAGAAATTACTTCCACTATAAAACTATACAAAGCAATACATATATAAATAAGTATAGTACTACTGATATGAATTATACTTACGTATTTATTGAGTTATGTTTATTTGAAAAATGTCTAAAATTAAGTATTTTAAAGAACGGATGTGAGTTTTAATCTCTTATGCTCTGACTGATTATTATCTATATTAACCCTATAAATAGGAATTGACACATATGGTAGATGACGTCACACGACTGCGCAACCGCAAGTGACTGTTTTACGCGGGAATAATTCAATTTTGAAAGCAATTTTAATTTTCTAAATTAAAAATGCGATATGCATTTAAAAGCATAATAACTTGCTATTCGTGCTATTTTCAAAAACAGTTAAAATAACCAAATTCTCATTAATGTATTTATTGATAGCATCCAAAATTAGAAAACGATTTCTTATATGAATTTTACACAAACTCAAAATTTAAAAAGCACGTATACATTTGTGTTGGACAGATTTGTAATTTTAAAGGAAAATAATACTTAAGTTTTTAAACAGATTGAAATGCTCTGTCGTTTAGTTTTTAAATGTTTCTCTTATTAAGAAAACAGCAGAAGAAGGTTGACATTTAAAAATTTTAAAACAAAATCTGAGAATTTTGACCCTGATTTCTATGACTGCTCCAATGTGAATTGACAGTTTGTCACAATAGCCTTCTAGAACACTTAAACACTTGATGCTGAATATGAAATGTTAATTACTTATTCTTCTCAAATAAACAGTTCGAGAAACACTTACAACTTTCTTAAAGTAATAGTTGTATAGTGGAACTATGTTTTACAGTATTTAGAGAACTGCAGCTTGAAAACCAGGTGCCAGGCATTCATACCTATATCAAACGTTGCGGAATCGTTTAGAGAGAATTATGCTTAAAACTATCGGACTACTTGTCCTTCGTCTGGCATATTAGCATACTTATATCTTAATTTATCTATGACATTATATATTATCTTCAATTTTAAGTCAACTGAAAAGATTTAGGTACCTATTAATTTAAAAACATAATATTATCCGCGTTTAATGTTTTTAAATTGAAAACTACATTTTTGGATGCGCGTTTGGTTATTCTTTCTTCAATAATTACATAAAAATTCGTTATGTACATCATCTCAATCGTTTTTGAATACACTGTAATAGCAGGGCTCTGTTCAAAGTATATACAATTTGTTTTTAATTATACTCTACAAGGGCATTTTTTATTATTACTTTGATCTTTCATTTCCAGCGATTAGACTGAAATTGTTAATTTGAACGTTCTTGTAAAAATGTACTGATCGTATTTGACAATAAAGATAAATGATTAGTTTCCTTTTAATTTGGGAGTATTATTATTATTAATTCACCGCCATCATCGGAGGAGTCTGCATTTCTGGATACTGATAAATGGTTAACATTGGCTATTTGGAGTATAATAACAAAACTCCGTTTCCATACCAATACATTTTTACTTTTCGTTTACGTCAAAAGGTTAAACTGCACAAAAGCTGTATTATGACGAAGTGTATTCCAAAATGATTGAATGAGGATCAAAAGCGGACGCGTGTTCAAATTTCGCATCCAATCTGTTCCCGATTTAAAAAGGATTTGGAGTTCCTGAATAGAATTCTCACTATGAATAAAACCAGGGCACGTTTACGACCTAGAGACAAAAGAACAGTCAATGGAATAGAATTACTTTTGCTCTCCACGGCCAACGAATTTTTGGGTTGAGAAATCGGCTGGCAAAGTTTTGATTGTAGTTTTTTCATGGTGTCATCTTCATATACTATCGGTTGAAAGCAAATTATTTTTCCATCTGCATGGTAGGTATCCATTTCCCAAACTGAAAAAAGGTTTGAATGGACGCAAATTTGTTTTCAACATAATGTTATGAAAGATTTCGTTTAAAAATTGTAAACCTCTATGTGTTAAACTAACAACTTACCACTGTTTTCTATATTAAAACGTTTTGTTTTTTTCAATACTCATATTTGGAGCGTGAAGCTACATTAAGTTACACATAAATTACCGGTATTGTTACCATCATCCTTATCAATTCCAATTCTTAAGTTGCTAAACATTTACCAAGCAAACAATGTCGGCAGTACACTTTTGTCGCCCCTAATCTGTCACAATATGATATACGGTTCTTTTGGAATATAAATGTCACAGTTAACTACACTATGACTGCTCCGTCCTTAAACTTTTCTCTTGTATCTAACCAAGTGATTAATCTCGCATTCAACAGGATTTCTTACGTAGGTGTAAGAGCATCTCACATCCTCCCTATTGATGTCAGTGTCGTATTCATTAACCTTTGCCTTGCTAACGAAACCGTCATGCGAACTCATCAGCGGAACCTAGTTTTTTTGGGCAGGTGGCTCGTGTGGAACCATTATAATGGCGGTGTACGAAATTAGAGATCTGATGCGTGTACGTTAATCTTGATAACAAAACACCGTGTAAACTTCATGGCAAAGTAATCTAGCTGTATGCATTGCAAATTGAGAAAGATTTCTGTTTGATCAGTACATGGACTTTTACTGAAGTTAATAGGCATTTTAAGTTACGAACGTGCTGTTTTAATACGTATGATGAATAGGATGGATGATACTTTAATAGCATTACGGCGCCCATCCTTGAACAAGAAATAGGTAAACTGGGGTACATTTGCTTATTATTCTCTACATCTGGTATTAGATAACTTATTACTGTCAATTAAGTATGCTTTATCTAGAATGCTAATGAATCTAGCGATAGTAACATTATTTATTGTACACTGATTTCGTAAAGCAATGTAAAAGTGAAACGCGAATCTATTGATTTAAGTTGCAGAAGATATTTAGCAGTTAACCGCAATTGATCTCTAAACATCTGTGGTTGTGTAAACGCCTTATTGCTTGCGGTATCATGTTTCGTCACTCCTCTCTGCCATATGTGATATACCAACTTATTATATAAAATTATGCCTATTGCTTTTCTGCGTTAATGCATTATACATTACATTTTTGTTTGATTTGCGCAAATGGGCAAATTAAGATGTATTTCATTCGTGTTTCATAACCGAAATTATCTCGGCATAGCTTGCAACATATATTACATTAATAAATCATTTAAGGTAAACAGAACTATTATTGTACAGTTTGCGCAATGATTTAACGAAATGGGGGGTAAATAGTAAAATATGGAGTAAGCATATAGAAGAAACCTTCATCAAAATTATTTTTGAATTCGAAAAGATCTTATATGATATCAAATAACTTACATTAGACAATCTATTATTGTAAGACTGCTTTTTTATGTTCCTTACTCTACAAAAGTTCCTGATGGATTGAAGAAAGCTACAAAAACGCCATTGTTAAAAGCTCGCTCCACTAGCAGTATAATGAGATCGAGAAGAATTCCATCAACTATGTTGAAGATTTTAGAAGAGGACATATTCTTAAGTTAACTTATCACGTATCTTGCAAAAGAATTGTGTTCAGTTCAGCAGTATCACAACAGCTGTGCCTAGCATTACAAATGGCGGTGTATGTATGCAACTTAGATAATAGGGTCGTCCAGCACATTAAAATTTGATAGTTTTAACCTATGCCTTTTATTGCTTACGTCATGAATACTAGTGCTACGCATCTATTTTGCTTTTAGATTAATTCAACTCGTAACAAACAGCGGTAGAAAAAATTACCCTGTTTCAAACAGTTTTTTTAATCTGCCAACAACTACGCAAAAGGTTCCTAATTTCCGTCATGCGCACTGTTACAGCTCCCTAGGTAACAAGGTGCTTATTGTTGTCAGTTTTATGAATAGCCAGAGAAATACAATAATGCCAAGGGAGTGAGAGAGAGGGGCCAAGGTTTAACCGTCAATGTCAATATTATAATGTAAACATAGGAATAACCTGTAACTGTTTATCATAACACTTCTTAACGTAAGCCATTCTTACATTTAAAAAAACAGCAGATTACCCAAATACTTCGACAACATCTTGCTCCACCACTTAATCTGACAAATAGGAAACTCGAAAGTTTGATCAAACTATGTAAACAAAAACGCGTGGCTAGAGTTAGGTTAGGGTTATTACGTTGCAGTTGCACATGGGACACATGCAGCACGTACGAACGTGCGATGTTGTCGGTGCTACTTTCTTCCTAACAACGGCCAGAGACAGTCCCGGTAGTTTCAAAATTTATCATATCATCTCATACGTAAGTATAATAAATAATATTAAAACATTATTTCAAAAGCAGGTTCGATGGTTAAAGTGCTTTCGTGTTTCAACAAAAGGCCAGTGAATGCGCTTGTTATATTAAACTGTTCATTAATAATAGAATAAACTGACTGAAGGATGATTTAAGTTATTTACACAAATACGCCTTAAGTTGACCTAGATAACAATGTCACAATGCCAGTTTACGAGTACTTTCCTCACGGTATCGCGAAAATTTGCCCACATTGGCAACGCGACGCAGCTCAAAAAATGTAAACAAATATTACTTGTAATGCCGCTAGAAAATTGGCTATTATTGGTGTTTCTCGCTTTCGTCACCTTGAGAACCTTTTACGTCATCTCCGTGGCGGAATATCGAGGTATTTGAAACGGATATTGAAAATCCATACTTTCACCTTTTTTTCTCGGTAAACAAGAACCGGCAAAAATCGCAAAAAAAATTTTTTGTGCTTAAATTTTTTTGTACATTTTAAATTTAAAATAAAAAAAATTGTGGGAAGACCTTATTGAATAACTAAATAACTACGAGCATAGCAGTACTCGACTATAGTAAAGCTTTTGGTGCCATTAAGATTGCATTAATTTGCGCTCAGTCACCATAGTATATTTTGAGAAAACAAAATCAGTATCGTAGGAACACCGTCAAGTTGTATTACCACTACTCTGAAGAAATCGAAATTACTGAAGGAGTACCGCAAGGAAGCATTTTTGTTTATATAACTAAAACTTCTCTTCATTGGTGATCCTCAGGCTTTCATGGTCGGTACTCGATAAACTGTTTTGAAAAATTCAGATCTCAGCTTGCACTAACACTTCTAATTAACACGAATATTGTTGTGATTTAAGCATTTTGTGTTACACTTTACTGTAATTTAGTTAGTACATGGAGTGTGTTGGGGTCACACTTATGTGTAAACACCAACTAGGTAGAGTAAAACGACAGCGCACTGCGATGCACCAAGATGCATATGTATGCATAGATGCCACAAAATGGATGTCCTATACAGTTGATATGCCCTTTTCCATAAAGTAAAATGATTTCATCGCAGTTGCTACCAAAAGGAACTAGAAGGTTTGGATAACATCCGGGCAAGAACGCTGAAAACTGACTCTCTTCTAAAGGCAATACCTTTTTTCGTAGAATTTAAAGTGGCGCCACAGCCGCTAAGCGCTCAGAGATTTTAAATAGCAAAAGTTGGTGATGTCACTCCTCGTTTGGAAATATAATGTTCTTGCTGCTAAAATCTTATTCCATTATAAATAGAGATACTCGGGAGCGAGTTCTTGAGTTTTCATTTTTATAAGGTGAAACAGTTTTAGCCATTTTAAAGTTTTTGCCAAAAAAAAACGCTTTGGATAGTTCATTATTAAGCATTTTACTCAAGTGTACTACATTTTTCTGAAGTGTTGACTATAGGCAGTCAGTTTCGACGGCGTCGCTTCCTTGTTTACAAAAGTTCTAATTCTAGAATCCACGACTTGGTAGAAAAATATCTCACTTCAACGTATTTCACATTTCATGGTGAATTCTACCGACAAATTTCTGGTGCACCTAAGGGTTTCCCATTGTCACCAGTAGTGGCAAACATATTCATGGAAGTCTTTGAACAAATAGCTTTAGAGTCATTAGACCTTAAACCTAAAATCTGGCTTCTTTATGTCGACGACACTTTCACATTATATGGCCTCACGGCTCCAAAGCCTATTTTTTTCAATATTTTGCATTGAATTCACTATTTGGTGTATTCAGTTGCTCCAAAAAGTTTACTGAAACCATTATGTATATCTTTTTGTTCGACAAATAGTGCATTTGCGTTCAGCACAATAACTAGACTCCAGTTCTTTCGTTTCTGTGCTTGTTGATAAATCACCAGGCTAGATTTTTTCTAGTGGCGATTATTTTTACCTTTTTAAGGTCAAACAGTGTTCAATCGCCAAAAACGTATACACATGTTGTCTTTATATGATATAAAGATCGTTGACAATCCTTTCACGTTAATTATGGCATGAATGGCACCAGTATTGATTGTGTAGACGCCGCGCCAGTTTAGCAAACAACTTTTACCGCATTTAAGTCTTAATTTCATGACAACAATAATTATTAGTGACATCTTTTATATGTACCGTATTAATTTTGACATACGAGCGCTATTGCTGACCTATCCTCTTTCTCCTTGCAGAGAATGGACTTATGAGCTACGAGAACCCGAACTATCATCTGGACCCCGCTCGTTTGGATGACGCCTTGAACTCCAATACGGAGGACCTCTACGAGGAGTTGTATCAAGAATTAGACGACATATGCAACATGGGACACGGTGTGAAGGCGCCCCTTTCAAGTGGTCCCGGCAGGAAAGCATACGCTTCACTCGACATCGGCTCTATGGGAGTCGACGTCACCACTGGACCAGTTACTCACATAGATTCAACGAATTACACGGACAATAGGTGAGTGCTTTTCCTAGTGAACGGGTTAGCTGGTAATTGATGGGGTTTCTCACCTCGTCAAGGCGGTTTAGTTAATAGAGAATGCCGCATTCAGTGGTTAGGGATTGTCATCATTCATGTTATGTCTTTTAAAAGATATCATTAGTATGCCAGAGATGTGCAGTATTTGTTGTCCCTAACGTACTAGTAGTAGGCGTTGAAATAAAGTTAGCATAACAATGCAAACCATTTCTTCTTTATCTATCAAAGTGTCAAAATTGTTTGTTTGTTAGAAACTTTGCTGTATTAAAATAGAACCTCTCCAAAGATTTCGGAAAACTGAGAAAATCGAGGTTGATGTCGTTATTAAATATTTTCAGAAAAAAGGTTTAATACCCCAACAGATTCATAACGATATGATTGGTGTACTTGGGGGTGATGCATTTTCATATCAGGTAGTGAAAAACGACAGTTTGGATGTGACAGAAAAACTTGCTAACATGCAAATGGTGTTGGTCGCCCTCATACTGTGTACTGAAGAAAATTTTAATCTTGTCTGTGACTTGATTGAAGAAGATCGTCAGTTAGCTACTAGGCGCTTAGCAGAAAAAGTAGGCCTTTCAATTGCTATCATGGCAACACTAATGAATTACTATGTGGGGCAACATAACATGTCTGCAAGATGGGTATCCCGAATGTTGACGCCCGAACAAAAGCGTGAAAAGGTCATCACTTCAGAAGCGAATTTGGCACCGTTTAACAGTAATCCAAAAAATATTTTTGAGTCGCTTTGTTACATTTGATGAAACGTGGGTTCACTACTTCCTATCCGGATTTCAAAGTAATAAGGAATGACGGCATCGGAGCTCTCCGCTACTKCGCAGATTTAAGGTTCAACCCTCAGCTGGTAAGATTATGGCTTCGATTTTCGGAGCTGCCGAACAAATTTTGTTAACTGACTACGTGGCTAGACAATCACGGGCTAGTATTATGTCACGTTGATTACTCAACTGCGCAATTCCATCATTAAGGAGAAAAGAGGAGGAAAGTTGTCCTATGGAATTCTGTTCCACCAGTATAACGTTCCAATGCATAAAAAGCTTTGTGGTTTCAAATGCAATACACAGTGCAGGTTTCGAATTGATGCGCATACACTATACTCACCAGACTTAGCTCGTAGTGATTTTTATTTATTTTCAAAGCTCAATGAATGTATTCGGCGAGGTCTTCTGGGAAACAAATTTAACAGTGTTGGCGAAGTCATGACATCAATCAACGAATCTTTATGTGATCAAAACCCCGAATGTTTTGAAAAGAGGATAACTATGCTAGAACTTAGGTGGAATAGATGTCTTGAAGTGCACGGTGATTATGTAAAAAATAATGTTATTTTGTATGTCAGGGTCAATAAATACTGCACAGGCCTCATGACATTACTTACTTACTTATCTACAAATACTCGTCATCGTTTAGTGTAGCTGTGATATTGTTGTCATTAGAGAATCCTTGCAATTATCCTGTTTATGAGCTCCGTGCGCAGTAATTATCGTTGGCCTAATGAGGCATCAACGAACGTTCCATAAATCAGGTACCTATACCAGCCACCAAAGCTAAATACCCGTTGTCGGCTTAAGTCTAAGCACGATGTCTAGATTTGCCTTGTTTACGTAAGTTTAGTCAGTATTATTTATGATCGAAATACATACACGTAAAGGTCATAATCATTAATTGTTATTATAAAATACGTCGTTGTTACTTTTATATATTGAAATTGTACCTGTCTTGTACTGTAATGAAATGATTAAAACAATTTTGTCACACGTCAATACTTATCACTTCTATATTAATTTAGTCAACTAAACTGCCACTTAAGCTGTTTTTTCTTTTTTTTTCCGTCTTCCTCAGTGCGCTCATTATCATTACGGGATTCAAAACACAATAATAAAGTGGAAAATGTAAAACATTCTCGGTCGTCTCTTCATCAAGATCTTCCAAAAGTTGGGTTGAAGTATTGCTGTATGGAAGTCTTAACTATACAGAAGTACTAAAAATAACGGAAAGAACTGACAGAGACCTAATATAGTAGTAAAATGACGGCAATTATATCATGTGATAAATATGACTTTAGATTGTGTATTCTTGTAGTCTGTCAAATTCGATACTTATTGGTCAAATAAAAATTGTATCATTTATACGGGGGTGACACCTTTCTAACGTCGCGATTTACTAATCGTATGACATATCAGTGGATTATGCATTGAGAATACACATTATTTCGCTTCTTCTTATAACACCCCTGATGGTTGAGGCTGGTTTATAAATGTTGGTAATTTATGGGAGCCAATAACGAGTTTATCGCTACCTACACCTGATGAATTACTCGAATTTTTTGTAATTACAAAAAAGTTTGTGAAGAATAGTGTGGTTGTCGAAAAACTGGTATAAAGTTTTCAATTGTTTTTGGATTTGGCACTGACCGAGGCTGTCTGAATTCAATACAAGAAGTTATAGATGTGTATAAGTCTGAAGACATTATGCCCATGGATTACACTTATAGCAAAATATTTGCCGAAAATATATAATCAGAATGTAATATAGACGATGATGATGAAAATTTATAATTTCGTCATTTTTTAAAGTTGTTATACGTGGATTAGGCCTACAGGGGGCACCATGTCAAAAACGCGCCATAAGCTCTACTTCCAAGGTTATGGGGATATGGGTGGCCTGATATAATACGAGGGTCATATCATAATTCCTGCACATATCAAGCTGACGCTGAACTGGCGATGGTAAAAAACAGATTATAAAAGTCTATCAACGGAACATCACTTAGCGATATATAGAGTGCGGGTAGTTAACTCATTTCATGTGTAAAAAATTCTCAAATCGGGGTAGTTTGATGCAATGGAACGCGTCACTGTAGCGGATTAATGTGCGTATATCGGAGTTCACGATGCGTTACAAGAAGATTGCCAGGAGTCGTGTGTGGATAGTTCAGAGCGTTGGACTAGTGTTAAAGACGACCACAGAAATTGGAGACCTCATACTGTTACCGACAACATTTTTGCTGCTATTGTGGCTACAATAATGGAAGAAGACCGTATGAACAAACAAGTATTAGACGAAAAATGTATTTGTCTCCTTTGCAGAAACTTTAAATGCATGATTCCAAAAGCGTAAACGAGATGATGTGAAAGACAGCGGCGTAATCCTCTTTCACGATAATGCTTGATCGCAAGCAGTATCGGTCAAATGAGTTTGCGAGAAGAACTGCTGTGAAATTCTCCCACATCCTCCGTGCAGCTCTGACATGAGTCCTCCAGATTTCGTTCTGTTCCTGCAGTAAAAAGGAGAATTTGTGAAGTCCGATTTATTGACTTGGAAGGGTAAAAGCCCTACTGCTGAAACATATTGACAAAAAGGGCGTATTTAACAACATTACATTACTGTCGAAGCTATGACAATGTGTTTTGGACATGCAAGGGTATTAATTGAACGACTAATGATTTTTTTTAAATATACGGTTCATATGCGAGCTATGTTGTTGTGTGCAGGAATTTTGACATCACCCTCGTATATTACAAAAGTTCTCTCTTTAAAATATATTGTGCCTTAGAACCACTGCTTAAATGATAAAAAAAAGAATTTTATTGTCTACTTTTTTATGATAAGAGGTTTTATGATCCAACAAAGGAAAGCAGATATTACATGAAAACGTATTTCTTAAGCTTTCGATCCCGAGTATCCTAACGTTGTAACGTTGCCCTGCTGGTATCGACGAATACTTTTCACTCCTCATTTTTAACATCAAATCAAATAGGTGAAAAAAATTGTCATAAGGCAAAATAGCAGTTACCTCACTTTTTTGACAAGAACGCTTGGTCTATTGCCCCCCTCCATTTGTTTGAGGGGTTGTGTTTGTAATTTTTTGTACGCAGTGAATGACTAACAGTGTGACACATCACTGGATCGGATACGAAGAGACAAACCGGACACATAATTTACTTTTACCCTCAGCCGCCCGCGTTCGCAGGAATTACGATACATATAACGGCTTCCAGAAACGTAGTTATATTATTAACTTGCAAGTTTGACTTTTTGCTCACTTAATCTATGGGAACCTAGGAAACAGAAGAACCATAAATGTCGTTATTATCATATTGTAAGGAAGGCATTTTGTCGTTAGTCTAAACTTTCCATCCAAGACTGTCAATTGAATGCCAACTGACGAAATTATTTTAGTGATTACAGTAATAAAATACTCTTAGATATTCTTCCATACGACAAAGCAAATATTTTTCAGAACTTATAGTAAAAATAGCGAAATGGGGCAGCATCCTAACATTTACATGACCACATCGCCGTGTCACCTTTTTCACAATTCTCCCTAAAACCGCACCACCGATAACTCGCATTGCACAGACAATGGAACCAGCAAGTCGCCAAGCAGTGCAATTCGAGTCACGTACGGCTGCCTTAAAGTAAACCTGAAATAATGATACGGTGGAAAGTCCGCTGCGACCTTAGCAACCTACCCCTATCGAAACGGCATGTAGCGGCTGATGCAGTGCATCCATCAAAATCAATGAGCCGGTGGATCTAAAGGGCATGCCCTTTGCTTACAGACTGTGTAAATTTTCCCATTTATCATAAGCTACCTGCTACGATACACCGGAGGCGCTGGTCGGAAAGTTCTTTATTGTGATTTGTGCTGCAGATTTTATGTGGTTAAGGGTGCGGAGGTGCAGTTTGAGAGTAGAAGCACGTATGTAGGTGTACACTTATGCATGCAACGTTTAGGAATAAATCTCCCCGCGCGATTTGCAAGGTATGCGGATCTTGGTTAAAGATGGAGTAGGCGTATTTTTCTGGAGATATTATTCAAGTACTTCGGAAGCCTTATATGGATTAAGATGTTGGTTTTTCTACCCTTTGTTTCTATTTTGGCAAGTAGTAGAGTAGAAAAGCTGTACAGTATATGATTGAAAAGTTATAGAAAAGCTTTGATGGTTTAACTTATCAACAGAAATATACTATAACTTCATTTCACAAAAGTGGCTGTGACCAAGTCTTAGCTCTAACAACAAATGGCTGAAGTTGGTTTCCAGAAACGATTGAAAACTTGAAGTAGTGTTTATAGACTTATCGGCGGCCTATGATACTGTGTGGAAAGATGGATTGATCCTCAAACTATTTAATACTCTGAAATGTGGAAAGACTGTGAAGTTTATCGAACGAATGCTGTCCCATTCAGAGTGTTTGTGGAAGATAAAAGTAGCAAATTCACGATTTTTAATAATGGTCCTCCACGAGGATCGGTTCTGTCGCCTATTCTTTTCAACCTTTACATAAGTGACCTTCCAGTAACTCAATCGAGAAAGTTTGTTTATGCAGACGACATAGCTTTGCAAAGTAAAAACCTTTTTGTACTTGAACAAAACCTTTCAAGAGACATCGAGATTAGAATTTCTATTTCAAACGTTGGCGCTCGTGCCCTAATCCATTGAAGGCAGAAGTAACTTGTTTCCATCTCAGCAATCACCAAATCCCAAAACAACTTTAAGTTATGTCAAATAATATAATTCTCAAACATAACTTCTCGCCAAAATACCTTGGAGTGACCCTAGATACGTCTCTAACGTACAAAAAATATTTAACGTTGAAAACTGATCCATTTTTCTCTACGTGGTTTTCTTGAATTAATTCTTGTTAAATAACTTCGCCAAGTTTAATCCACAATATATTAATATATTGAAATAATTTAAGAAATCCACGTAGCGCAAAATGGGTGAGTTTTCAACGATTAATAAAGCTATTGAAGCCTTTCTGGTCAAGAAATATTCTAAATACTTATGGGAACGTAAGCATCTTCTCCTAAAGATGTGGTTTATTCAAGCTTGCCTTAAAGAATACCTTGTACCTGTTTTCATTGCTGTCAAAATTAGAGTAGAAAAAATATTCTGCATAAGCTTGCTGGTACAAGTAGGGGTGCAAACGCAAGTCATCTCCGTTACCTCGGCTTCCGTTCTTTCGAACATTGCTCTTCTAGAGATTCGCAGACAGTTTGCTACATTGTAAAACTTGGCAAAAATATCAATCATCTCCTAATGAGTTTCTGATTTCCCGAGATCTGCAAGAGCTACCTACAACTCGACTAACTTCCCGAAAACCTCTGCGGACAAAAGATTTCCTTCGTGCTCCTTATACCATTGAAAATGGACGGTGTTCTGTTGGCAACTTAAGAAAGATGATATATTCAATCAACAGCTTATAAACGGTCCTACAGAAAAGGTGGCAGGAATGCAACTTTTTTCTCAATAAATGGGATCTATCTATCAACCATTTTCGTTAATGTGGAGATCCCCCTAAACAATTGAACATATGGTCAACAAATGCCCCCGTACAGCATGGCCTGGTGGTTTTGCGTCTATCCGTCGTGTTGATGAAGGTGTTGAAGATTGGCTTAAGACAATCGAAATCTGATTGTAGTGTATCTACGGTTTTTCTTCAACACTCTTTCCAGAATAGATACATTCATGTGTGTATCTATTCTGGATAGAGCACAGATGCAAGATTTGTTATCGTTGAACGAAAAGATTTTTTTTTCAACGCTTTTATAAAAGTTGACCGTAGTCGCATGTAGTATAGTCTAGTAGGGTTAAATTACCTTGATTTTGGTGTTCGCTCTATAGTTCCCTGTCTACCAGTGAATCTATTATGAAAAGCTATGGACAGATTAAATATTAAAGAAAAATAATGTCTGTCATACGGCAATACTACATACGAATTTTATCCTTTTGACGTTGTGGTGTTAGATGTATAATATTATATTTTTGAAATCTATTTGTTTTAAGTATTCAGAAACATAACTAATTTATTAGCAAAAATTTTACCTTGCTTAAGGCCAAAAATGGACAACGTTTCCCAGTCATAAGACGTTATAGTTTTATATACAGCTTTCGTTTTATAGCAAATTACACAGGGTTGATTAAAAGTATGGATAGTGAAAAATTATTATTTATTGAATAGAAAATTTATTCAGGCTATAAGCAAATAAGGGTGGACGATTTTTTTATACCTTAAGTCCTTAATACATAAAGATTGGCTGTCATACTTTGTACTGAATTGCAGTTTAAGTTTTTATCAAATATTTTTATATACAGACTTTTCAATTTTGACAATTTGTAAGCACTGACAATATAATTCTGACTATTTACACTTCAATAAATAATGAGCAAGTAAACAGGTAACGTTTTTACTGTAACAGTCCGCATTCGCACACCACTGCAATTTGATATGGCTTGAAAATGTTATAATATCGTGGTTTATGTAATTGACTGTCTGTAATACATATCTCAAACTTGTCTTGGCAGAAATTAAAATGAAGACGACACAGTTTCAAAAAGTTTTTATTTAATTCTAAGGGCAAAGGATTTAAATGCGTAAGTATACTTATTAATAATAAAATAATAAAAAAAGACGAACTTCTTTGGTTTCTAAGATGATCATGTAAAACAGTTAACGCAAATCAGGTTACCGTTTTTAGAACGGCTTGTCTACAGATTTTTGTTTACATGCAGATAAATGTGCTATGAAATTAAAAAATGCTCAGAATATGATGGTAAATGCTAAAAATCAAACTGTTCTTGACAAGGTTGTTGTTATTCATGCTAAAGCATTCAGCATTATGTATGCGTTTAATCATGTCATATTTAAAGGTTGTTCATAGATTCACATATTTATGTTATGCATAGAAAGTTATGTCATCGCTTAGAACGTCAGAACTAGTTAGCTTTCTCACGAAAACATCAAGTGTTTGATCTGATGATCTTGTGTGCATGTGTTTGAATGAAATCCGTTCATTTAACACTCTTGACAAATCGTGTCTTCTCACGCACGTCGAAATGAAGCCTACACCGTTTGAAATGACATCATACATCGCGATTAGCATCTAACCGTTTATGATGCTCTTGTTAGGTAACGTAGCTTGTAAATATCGTGAAACCGTATCATAATACACGATGCAGTTGTGAAAATTTATTAACGTGAGAACCGAATTATATGGCTTTGTATAACCAACTTCCTTTTTCTGATTAAGGAAATGGTGCCTCGTGTTATGTATCTTGGGATAACTAAGGTAAACTGAGAAATGGATTCGGCTGTTTTGCCAGGAAAGAATGAGAATTGGTTTGATTGATTTACTACCTACACTTGCTATGGTTGCCTAATTAATATTTCTAGCTTTTGTGAACTTTTGACCTATTCAGTGTAGTTCAAGCATATCAGTTGTCTAATAAATATTCTAGATCGGTTCATTAAAGCAGTGTACTATTTTCAGACAAAATGTCGTTTAATGGTATGTATGGTATTTACTACCAAGAATCAATCATTTTTTAATTTTAATGCATGGTGTTAGAGTCGAATGAGGTACTAGTACGATAGTGATATTATTTTGAATATTGATATCCTCACCTCAAGTGTTTTATATAGAAAAATCTAAGATTAGTTTTAAGTACTAGCTTGCCTTTGAATTAATACAAATAACGTTAAATAACATTTTCAACAGATATGCATTATTGCAATAGCTCGTTAAGCAAGCAAAAAAATACATCCTACAAAAGAATTAACGGCCATAAACAACCAAATGGCATAAATTTTTTTATATAAAGAAACAAGTCCTTTTTTCGAATTCAATGTATCTTAGCAACAAAGACAAGAATACGTTATTTTCCTTTCCGATTCCTACCTGGACTCACAAACTCAATAAAGTTTGTTATAAATAAATTTTTATTGAAATTTTAAAATTGGCCATTTATCTTTAGGTTTTAGAAAATGAATCTCTGAAATAGTTTGTTTTTAGTTTTTCTTAAAATTATTATGTTTGATAGTTATTAGATGCTTATAAACGTATTCGTAAGGAAAAGTTAGGGAGAACTCTAGCTGAGGATGTATGCACATTGTATTTGCCAGAAATCTTAGAAATTCTTATCTCAAGTAGGAAATTTGTTTTTTATATGTGTGCAAATAGCTCTGCAACAATGATTCGCAGATTGAAAATCTTCAACGTTTCGTGGAACGTATGAGTTATATAAAAAAATCGGTTGCAATGTGAAAATAAAGAACTGCGAAATGACTTCTGGTTTGTGTAAAGTAAATATTCAATTTCTTCTGAAACTAATCAATAAGGCATCTGTGGGTAGGGAAACATCGATATGCTTATAAAATATCTAATATAAGCGCAAGATTTTTAGTATGCGACTTCAATATACCAAAGCTCAAAAAAGTTGGATCCCCACAGTACTGTTGTGACATACATTTCCAGAAAATTGGATTCTGTTTAATCAAACTAGTTTCTCGTTACTATACATGAACAACGAACTGTTCGTGTTCGCGCTGCAACGGAACTCGTTTCCGTTTGATTAAGAGCCCTAAAATTTAGGACAGAACTTGGTCAGATTACTTGTTTGCTCCATGTTCGATACGTGATGCTTATAACAGACAAGATGATTATGTCTGGAGAGACGGATAGCCTAATAATAATAATATCGTCTTTATTGTTATAAAAAGGGAAAGTTTGCATAATTGGTAGGTATGGCCTTATACATAAATTCCATCCAATGGGAATTACAACTTTAGTTGATTAAGAGGTGGAGACAGCAAAACAATGATATAATGTAACAGCAAAATTTTGTTTCAAAAAACGACTAAGTATGAACCATCCCAACGAATGGCTAACCAGTAAATAGAACTCCGACAATTTATGTATGACCGAAGCAAAATTCATTTACGTATGACACATGCGCTGTGTCGTCTATGTCGCAACGATTTGAGGACAGTTGTTTTGGTCTATTAAGGCTCACCAGCCCATCAGTGAAGCGTCGTTTGAGAGCGGCCGGTAAAGTTTGAAGTCGTTTGCAACGTCTTTAATGCAGCTCTTCTATTATATGCAACAGCAAACCCTTTGTTTTGGTGATTCGCGTTTTTTGGCTTGGCGATGGATGTCGTTCTCTAAGGTTTGGTTTCCGGACGCTGACATTGTATCATTGGCTCCAACTTAAGGATCATTACTTATATGCTTTGCTTACATTTGGACTACATATAGTTGGGCGGTTAAGATCTAATAGAACGAACAGCGTCTGTATATTTAACAGTCTGCAAAAAATATAATAAAATTTAAAAAAATATTTTGTAGTAGCTGAAACGGCAAATTCAGGGAGTCCTGTTAGAAACATTTTAAATTTTCATGGAGGCGATAAACGCTGAAGGCTCGCCTTAACATCCAAATTGATTTTATTTCATTCTTTACCAATTTTCGGTGGGATGAAAAACACACATAAAAACCTGCCCAAGCTGTAGTCTGTACCTAATTCGAAGATCATTTATCTAATTTATACGGCAAAATTAAGCGAGGAAACTGGTCAGTAATAATCAGGCAGTAATAATTGATACGGAATGGGATATTCTGAACTGTGACGAAGAAGAAAAAACATAATACTCGCCCCTTGACCATACGTTCTAGCCCTGGTTGTCATAAAACGTCTCGGCACGCCTATACAATTGACTAATGAAGAGAGAAACCTGGAAGGAATCCGACCGTGCCCTAATTTGCTATCAGCTTTGGACAAATTCCTAAAAATTAAGGGCAAATATATATCCGTCTGTTTCATGTGTTTTCATATTTCATTTCACGTTTCGCAGAAGGGCCCTGTTCACGAAGTTTTAATTTTATGTCAGATGCCTACTGGCCTAATCGAAACGGCAGAAGTCGCAATTCTTTAGTGTGGGCACTACATCCTGATCAGCCTGAGGTCGCTATAGATACGGTCTCGGCGAGGACTTAGTTTTTACAATTCCCATGTGCGACTGATGTAGTTGTTCTAATACTGGTAGTCAAAGTTTCCGGAATTATCACGCGGAAACCCCACATGAGTATTTCTTCATCATGCAGTTCCTGCTTCCTTCTCTCGAATGCCCGTGTAGCGTCACCAGCTATCTGGAGCAGTTCAACATTTATTTTCATGTGTATCTATGTTATGAGTTAGTTGATTTTTCGATCGTTAATAGATGTCAGGTTGACAAAAAAAGGTTTTCGTTTTCTTGTGATAAAACCGCGAACCCCGACATAATTGGTGACACCCCGACGTGACATATAGCGCAAATATACAGTGACAAGTTTCGAATAATGGCAGAGGGTGAAAAAAACACGAGTATCTGAACCCGCAATGGCAAGCAGTAGTGTTCTACAAGCACCAGAAGTCAGTCGTGTGGCTATTCGTATTCCGTCGTTCTGGCTTACTGACCCCGAAGTTTGGTTTTGGCAAGTGGAAAAGCAGCTTGAGCTGGGCGGCATCCTCAGAGACGACACCAAATTTAACTACGTCGTCGGTAACCTCGACCCGATGTACATGGCAGAAGTACGTGACATTATCCAAAAACCGCCAGAAAACGGCAAGTACTAAAAGCTCAAAACCGAGTTAATACGCCGTCTAGGGTCGCCGCAAGAACAAAAGACGAAAAGGCTCCTCAAACACGAAGAAATCGGAGATAGAAAGCCGTCACAGTTTCTTCGACATTTACAGGCTCTTGCAGGTTCAGCAGTGCCGGAGGACCTAGTGAGATCGCTGTGGCTAGGGCAACTACCATCTTCCATTGAGGCAATTCTAGCTACGCAGAGCAAGGCGGATACAGCGATGGTGGCAGAGCTGGCAGACGCTGTTTTCGAAGCACTTCCGAGGCAACAGGTCATGGCAGTAGCGCCCGTAAAAACTAGTATGGAATCAACTCTCGAAAAACTTACTGAGGCTATGGTTTCTTTGACCAGTAGAATTTCTTCAATGTAGTGCGAAATTGCTGAAATCCGGCAAAGGGATTGTAGCGTCACCAGCTATCGGGAGCAGTTCAACATTTATTTTCATGTGTATCTATGTTATGAGTTAGTTGAAATTTCGGTCGTTAATAGATGTCAGGTTGACAAAAAAAAGTTTTCGTTTTCTTGTGATAAAACCGCGAACCCCGACAGCCCGGTATTCGTCTTCGATCTTCTTTGGCCAATTATTTTCTACATGCTTCATAACTGTCTGGAGTGTTTAGTCTCATTTGTTTTTTTCTTGGATTCTTTGTACATTTACTAATAATTTGCCTTGATATAGCTGCAGTTACTATAGTCTTCTCCAGTCGAACCGTCAAGAGAAGCCTGGACAACATATCTGCAATATTTCGATTTGATCGTATGTATTTTAATTTAATTTCGTAACTTGCGATGCGATATTTTAATCGCATAACACTATAATCTGCTTGCTGCCATAGTTTCAGCTCTAAATTATCTGCAACCAGTGTAAACGGGCGTCTATATAGATAATAATTAAATTTAATTTCCCCAAAAACTAAGCTGAGTGCATTTTCTTGTATCACTGAATACTTCCTTTCACAGACGCTCAAGGTACGTGATGAAAAACTGATGGTTTGCTAAACCGTAGTCCGATGCATCGCAAATTTTGGTCGTAATAGACTAAAACGTTATCCAATGAATTATTTATTTTACCTTAACAAAAGCTTACTCACATTGTCTGGACCAATTAAATTGTTTCCACTTTTTTAAAAGATCATAAAGGGTTTCCAACGGATTGCTTTGTATAATATGATTGGTTCATAGAAATTTATAAAGCGCAATAAAGATCTGGCGACTGCAAACCTTCACTGTATATGATGATGTATCCCATATAAAAAATTGTTGGTTGAAAAAATCTGTTTTTCCCTCAAATTATTTAGTCAAGATTTCTCATCAAAAAACCCAGCAGAACAGAATTAGGGGAACTGACTTTCAAGAGCTACCATCTGTACTTGATTGGACAAAAGGGCTGGATCCATATAAAAACAATTGACAGAATAACAAGGGTTAATGAGGAATTCCCCACTCTACATCTTCTTAAACTTTCGATTGGGGTCATAAGTTCAGCTCTGAATATCTCAAGTCGGCAACTCGGCGCGCCGCTCCTAACAAGGAGGGCAGATACTCGGCTCCCCTTTATCGCGACATCGAATTTCTCGCCGGTGGCCGTCCGCGTTTAGGGACAGAGGGGACAACTTTGGAAATGATGGGTCGATGAAAAGTAATATCCGATCAAAGTGAACTTCGACCGGAATCGGCCGCTTCTATTCGACGAGATGAGAGCGGAATTGACCCCAAGATTGATTTCGGCTTTAGAATTGCTCCTCTCCTACAGCTCAGACCATGTTTATGCAATGAGAATATCCGGTGGCTCGGCAGTAATGAAATTCGATACGGGCCCCGGATATGTTTTATATGGGACAATCGATATACTTTTTGGAAAGGGTAATATGCATTTCTGACCGGACGTTGTGAATGGTGACGGTCCGATTTGAGGAAGGAGATTGATGTGAAAAGCGGTGTAACATGTTTTATAGCTTCTTTGCATTTTTATTGCTAGGTATGTGGAATCGCATGGCAGAGTTCCGTAGCGCACAACATTTGTCCAGTGACACTATTCAATTGTGAATAGTAAACCATAAAAGTACTATTAACATACAGTGAAAATACGCGATTTACTCTTCGAAGTCGTATCTGCAACAGAAGATAAAATTACTGTGATGATTTGATTTTTTATCGTCTGTGTTATCATAAAGAAAGTCAAAATTTGCATCTGCCATCAGTTAGTCGTTTGATTCCCCAGAATTCAGACAAGTTTGTCTTGATAAAAAGGTATTATCTCTTTTTATGCCAACTCCATGTCGCTCTGATCTACCTCTCCAAGGCAAAAGTATATCCGGCTCGAAGGACCAAAATTTGTTGCATAATTAAACCCAGTAAAGACCCATTACCGAGACTGCTACTGAGCAAAGAAATAAACGATAAACAAACCAATCTACAAATAATGGTATAATCGCGAGCGACCTACAGATACCCCAGCTTTCTTCTTTGGAGAAAGACCTTCCTAAAAACTTTTGCTATGCGCGGTTGTCTGTCGCAACAAATTATTTCCAGGCTATAAAACTTCATTACGAAGCATACTTTTGTATCAAGTGATAACTAGATATTACTTGACAATTAGGATGCTATCTTTCGCAAATGCATCTTAATAAATCGACACTAACTGCATTGCTCACATAAATATGAATAACGCTCAAAAGCTTGGATAACACTGGCATAAACTAGTTGTCGCGCTTCTCTGAACATTACAATTTAACAAATTGTTTCAAGCCCAGATATTACTTGTTGCTTTCTATAAAAAGTTATCAAGACAAACTAAGTGCAATCTTTTCTAAGACTAGTGCCTGTTTATGTTTTAGTGGGCTATTAGTAAACGTTTTGGGAAAAGTATGGTTACGAAGCGTATACAAGTGACAGTATTTGTCGGAAGACCAATGTTTCCATGTTTGCTGCATACGACCCTCTTCCAAAAGTCGAGCAAACGTCACGGCGCAATTTTGCCCAAAGTCAAAGGACTCGTGAAAATGCACTTGCTATACCTTGTTCATATCCGGGCAGATAGAGGAGTTCCTATAGTGTCATACTGTTAACGAGATCTGAACGAAATGATAAATTTGGCGGTGGCATTTTATTACAAATTTTTGATATTTCTATAAAATTAATGTCAGTTTGAACGTGATCACAATAATGAGGTGTTATTTTGGACGATGTACCAACAGTTTTTTGTAGTATATGAACGTCGTAACTACCAAAGTATTTTATGGCGATGTAATACACGCAACCCCTAAAATAATATTATCTAAATGCGGTCACTTGTGGAATTTCTATGGCTTCCTTCTTATAGCTCTGCGTACCGACCTTGCAAGAACTTGCAACCCTAAAAAACAGCTTTTCAATTTGGAAATAATTTTTCACTGCTTTACTATTATTCAGTGCTGATTGTAGGTGAAGGTATTAACACTTCCTAAAATAAAAGGATTGCAAGTAATTCCTAAACATCCTTGGTGGCTGTATCTTTGATACACCCGCAAATTTGACGTGGACACGTTTATCTCAAATATTATATATTGTAGAGCTCAAATGAACATGACAAAAGAATCAAAGTAACTTTATTTCGCTGAGCTTTTCCAATTGGCTCAAACGCTGATTGTACAATCGGTAATGTAGGTCTCTGTACTTACCAACGCTACCACCGCTAGATGACGATTTACCGATTTTCACTTACTGTTTTAATCCCCCTTTTAGCTTTAATATCAAAACCAGCTGGCTTTGTGGTTTAACTTCATCATATGTTGATAAAGGAAATATTATTCATACAAACATGCTCTTCGATTATGTTTTCCTGCAACTAATCTTTAATTATCTTGTCGTATTTGGAGTGGTAGCCATTGTTTTGCAGCCTTTTCGTCAAATTTTGTAGACCTCTTTTGGCAACATGCACATTATTTAGCAGGCGAGAATAATCTGTTTCATTACTTAGCGTTTCTTTTCTTTTTCAATTTGTTTTCTACAAAACTATATTTAAAACATTTAGATCGTAATTCAAAGCCAGAATGCCTCTCAGGTTTTTAATTTCTCCAGCAAATAACTTTCCACCCATATTTCAGAACGTATAAGTAATGTTATAATTATAGATTTCTTGGTCCCACGAGCAATCTTATACAGGAGTATTCGTACATAGCACACATTGATTTACCGCATTACATTAGTAATCTCTTTCCATATTTCGTAAAATAATTTTGCGACACTGAACTTACTATCTGGTCCAACGATCCGTTTTGTCAAAGTATGGAGGTACTATTCTCGGGATTATGCTTTCACAACCGTAGTCCGTACTGGTAGATGATTGCAGGTTAGTTGGCCGTGGTCGTGACCATTTCCTCTGAAGTTTTGCCCACTGATGTGGTGAGCATCTCTAGCGAACACAAACTGACTTTCGGGCGTCCGCCGTTGGGTGCTTACGTTGTCGTCCGGGGTTGACGGAGTCGCGTCGCTGGACCGCATCGGTGGCTGGATACTTTCGTAGTCCTCCCTGATTGGTAGAATGGATACCCACCACGTTATATGCCGCGGTAGTGACGCGGCTGTGCCAATCAAGGACGACACATAAGTACCCAGTGATGGACGTCTGAAAGTCAGTGTGTGTTCGCTCGGAGACAGTTACGTCTACGATGAACCCGGCTCTGAAGATGATCATCACAGCAGAGGACGAAACGTCCTGAAGAGGAAATGCCACGATCGCAGTCATCTACCAGTGCTATCTGTGGTATGTTTACTTAGCCAAACCTTTAGATTTTTCTACAGATGTATTTGTTGGCTCCTGTGATGCATTCCAGCCTTATCTTAAATTTTAGAACACGACAGCGGCTTGTATATCCCCAAATTTTTTACTTTATGCTGTTATTCTACAAACTTTGGCGATAGGCGTGTCTAAATGAAGCCACAAGTTAAAACATCTTTTTGTAGGTATAATTTTTTTATGTTCTTCGAAAGTGGTATGTTTTTGGTATGGTACAGTTCTGCCTTCTTTGTTCTCTCCTGAAAAACACACAAAGGCTTTCGTAACATGGTCAGTTACCCAAATTAAAATTCTTATGAGCTTCATTCTTCCTTTTAATTCCCTCTATACCAAAATTGCTCGATGTAAGTGCATTTCCCCGAAGGTTTGTATCAGCTTCCGCTTCAAAAGGTAATGTTCTTTAGTAAGCGCGGAGACACTTGCCTGCTAAGTTTCGACTTGTTGATGATATTTCCCAAAACCAAATCTAGCAGTTCTCTAACATGCACTTCAGTCTGTACGTCTCCTCTTCTAAAACATGATTTTAGGCAGCTATTGCTATAGGATAATTAGCTGGAGTTGCATTGAATTGATACTTACTAATACTGACCTGGATTTGCAAGTTATTCGTCGATATTAGTCTGCTGAGACAGACTGTAAAACCGCAGCCAATCTTTAATATCTGCACTAAACACTTTGATGTCTTGTAAAACTGGAATATGATCTGCTTTCTGAATTGTCTGTAACTATAACTTATTTATTAATAAAACAATGCATTTAAACTTTACTTTTTAAAAATTATTGTCAAGATCGTCACTGTTCATAATCTCTTCCACTAAAATGTCACGGTCAGTTTCTTGTAGTAGCAATTAATAATCTTTAATTTCGCTTCTAACGTTTAATGTTACCTTCTTACCTTGGATTTCAAATAACTTTTTTTCTCGGAAGAAACTATTTAAGAACCACAACCAAAATACAAATCAGGGAAGAAAAAGAAATCATATCGATAAGAAGAGAAAAGAGTAAGAAACCACTACGGCAACGCAATAATACTGTGGAGAAACCAAGAAGATATGGCAAGCCCACTCACCCAAAAAAAAACCATTGAACGACCGTAATGAATCGTGGTAAAAACTTAATGCATACAGACGACAAATATCCTGTAGAACAACGTCACCTAACACATACGAAAACACCGAAAGAAGTGCAATCTAAAAAGGACACATGAATCATAATTGCCGCTTAAAAACCAATAAAATTATAGATGAAGAGGTCTTAAATCTCTGCACAACGTTAGACATCATCTCACATGAGGAGGAAAACAATGAAGCCGCGCTAAGCCAACATCAAACACGGAAACATCTAAGGAGAGCATTCACTGGCTGAATGCACCTTGCACGCATTCTCATGTACTATAAGAGGCGTGCAAAATGAACAGAAACAAGCTCAAAATAGGACGACCGTGGAAGATCCTAAAGCTGTATACAATCTCATCTCAGACACCAGCTCGTCCGAGGAAGAATAAGAACAATGCAGCCGAACCAAGCTACCAACACAGAGGGTAAAAAAAAGGATCAACTGGTTGAATGCCCTAAAAACCTCCCCATTCCAATCCCCAAACTAGCAACAAGTGCTACACCCTTCCAACCCAGCGTAGACGTCTCCGGCCTGCGGTATACCCCGAGCGGCAGAAATGCTTGACGTACGCTGGTTCGATCAATCAAAAAAAACAATGCATTTAAACTTTACTTTGTTAAAATTAGTATCAAGATCGTAATTGTTCATAATCTCTTTCGCGAAAATGTCACGGTCAGTTTCTTGTAGCAGCAATTAATAATCTCTAATTTCGGTTTTAACATCTTCACGTTTCTCTAGGAGGTCCAAAGGAACTCCATAATATCGGTCTAAACAAGTTTTAATTAAATCTCTTCTGATTCTAAAAGCATAATATTGAATTGAACAATCTACACAAAAACAGCAACCGATCTGGTGCCTTGTTGATTTTCCACCAACTCTTCGTTCTCGGAAAATAGGAACGTTCGAATATCCAATCATCGTGTGGACATGAAACATCCAATAGCGCCGACCGCGCGCGTTCCCTCCCGACGTATTAATTTATTCAAAAGCGAGATAAACGCCATTCGATATCCCCAATATTCCGACTCAATTTACCGTTGAAATTGTTCATTAACTGTTATGTGGAGAATTCACTTGTCAGGGGCTTCCGAACACCTCGAACTGGTATTCGCAGATTAGCGAATGTAGAACTAATTGCTGGCGTTTTCTGCCACATTTACCGCGTTTAAGAGACGCCCGTCATTGAAATATCACTTTAACTTCGCTCCGGAGTTCTCCTGAATTGCCGACGATAACTCCCGATTTTCATTTTATTGGGATGATTGCAATCTGTCGTGCTCTATTTGCTCCGAACGCAGCCATTGTTTGCCTGAATGGGGAGTTCAACAGCCAAATCACGAACACGGTTATATCCAGTTTGCACGAAAGTTTATTTAGTACTGCATACATGTACTGGCTTTTTTAACATTTCCATCAGATTTGAATTGATTTAGCAGTTTTATCTTTTGGCTAAATCTGGCGTTACTGGCAGAGAGATATGATTCGTAGCTTTATTTCCCCCTTTTTACCATTTTTTATTATAAGCTTGTAATAAATAAAATTCACATTTTACTCTTATTTGCATAAAAAAGTATGTTTTAGTTATATATTATAGATAGAAGATGTCTAAATAGCTTTATTGCCGAGGTACAGAGACATAACTAGTAACTGACCGTAACACTTCGTATTCACCGCTAGATGATGCACGACAATTTTCATTTTTAGTTTCTGACTGTAAGTACAGAGGGTGCTGTTATTGTGTGAACAGTAAAAGTGAAAAAGATTTATATTGGAGAGAAAATATAATAATAATAGACAAACGATATTGCAGTCTCTTTTTTGCTTATGACTAAAAAGTAATAAATAAAAAGTATACAAACAAATATTTTTAGAAAGAATGCTTTTATGTTTGCGTCCTAAAAAAGTAGTAAATAAGAAAAAATTTGAATATTCGGAAAATAATAAAATAAAAACAATTATGTACAATTATTTTTTATTATGTATTATTTGTATTTGTTAATGAATGTTATACAGAAACTTAAAAGTAATGTTAGTGGTTATGATCAAATAACTTTGGATATGCTTAAATATTCTCCTCCGATAACTCTTCCAGTAATCACTCATATAGTAAAAAATTGTGTTGGTAGTGGTATATTTTTAGATGCATGGAAGATTTTTGTGCCGCAAGCCAAACTACCCGTTCCCGCGGAGCTGAAGGGCACCAGGCCCATTCTCATTTTACCAATTCTTTCAAAAGTATGTGAAAAAGTTATTGCAGAGCAATTAAGTGCTCATTTAGAAAAATATAATATACTTCCACAACATCAATCTGGATTTCGAAAAAGTTATAGCTGCATTACTGCCCTATTAAACATAACAGATAATATCTTCTCAGCTCTTGACGATAACAGAAAAGAGCTTTTCATGTTAGACTTTTTAAAAGCATTCGATACTATAAACTATCAATTACTTTATGATACTTTGGAACGTATTGGGCAATCAGCTTTACAATTATTAAAAGTTATTTATGCACTAGACTTCAGTCTGTTAACTTAGACGGCAATTCATCTACTTACGCTGGTTTGGCTTCTGGTTTCCCCCAGGGCTCTGTGTTAGGACCTATACTGTTTACCATATATATACATCTATAATAACCAAAAATATAAATTATTGCAGCTCTGACTTCTATGCTGATGACAGTCAGTTATACTATTCGTTTTTAGAGAGGGAGATTGACAATGCAATAGAACGTATAAACTCAGACTTAGCGCCAGTTTTTGCAATGCTGCCCGGTCTCATGCTTTGCTTCTGAATCCTGAGAAATCAAAAATGATACTGTTTGGCAAAACATTTAATTCTACAACGAGAGATTCAATTATGCGTTGTGCCGATATCTGTGTAGATAATAAGAGACTTGAATTGTAGATTCTGCAAAAACCTTGGGACTGGTGATTGATTATAAATTGCGTTTTGTTGAACACGTAAATAATTGCATTCAAAAAGCATTTGCAAACCTCAAAACTTTATACAGCATTAGAAAGGTTCTTACATATAAAGCCAAAATTCTTTTATGCGATTCGCTGGTGCTGTCTCATTTTAATTATGCAGATTGTGTCTGTGGTGCATGTCTTGATTATACTACCAAGCGTAGAGTGCAGCTAGTTCAAAATTGTTGTGTGATGCTTATTTTTGGGATAAGACATAAGCAAAGAGTTACAAATACCATGGCTAAATATGGATTCAAGGCAATATTTACATACTTGCCTGTGTATTCCATAAAATAATTAAAAATAAATGTCCTCCATATCTTTTACACAAAATCAAATTTAGGACAGATATCCATAATATAAACATTAGACGCAAAGTCGCTATTACTGTTCCAAAACATAATCATTCATTTTATTCGCAGTTTTTCATACAGAATATGCGAGATTTACAACTCACTCCCAGTAGAACTAAGAAATACGGGACTATGCTCAATTAAAATAAAACTTTACGATAATCTATTAAAAAAAACTTAACAGTTCTGATTGACATTTACTAATTCTTCTTTTATATTTTTTCCATCGTTCATTTAAATTGAGATAACTGCTTTTTGATAAAAAATTCATTATATTTTTTCTTTCGTTTTTTATTTACTCTCACCTCTGCGGCTCTTATAACAACTTAATACACAGGTATGCGTAAAATTTTAAATTTATTTTTTTGTTTTTCTTTTTACTTTTACGGTTGAGTGGAAGAGCAGGGGCGATGCCACTAATTATTAGTGTCATTTGCCACTAAACTTCGCCGTTTTGCCCTKCTACGACGTTCAGAGTCATAACAATACTGTTACATCAATGTAGTTGGCAAATAAAGACGATTTATTATTATTATCGTGGTTATTGTTAATATTATTAAAAACATTCTCGGGTGTAAATTTCAACACCCGAGAATGGTTTTAATTGTAAAAATATTTTTATTTTATTATTTCCTAGAAATTCATTTTTTTTTCTTACTCACTACTTTTTAGGACCCCAACATAAAATCATTCTTTAAAAAATATATTTTTTATTTTCTTTTTCCCCACAACTGGTGGTCGATTTTTCCACTCCGTTCCGTACCAAATTTATTACAGTATCACTGAGATTCGGGCGTTTATTATTTCTTCGGATGCCTATTTTCAGGTTGCTTCATATTAATTAAATCGGATTGAACACAAAATAATAATACCATGTGCCCATCTTGTCTTGCGATTTTTTCAATCCTGTATTGGGAAGATTAACGTCCTTAACAACATCCAGCAACTGTTTTCTTTTTTGTTACTTTTGCCTAGATTTCGATACTGTTATTTGTTATAGATGAAATAATTTCTGTTTTTTTGTTGCTGTTGTAAGTTTTTGTTTTGTTGTTGTGAATGATATTTTGCATTGTCCATGACAATTAGCGAATTTGCAAGTAAAAATTGAGGTAATTCATTGGTAAACGATATTTCAATCAAGGACGCATTATGTCCTGATGATAATCAGTAGTGTAGTCGGCAATTTTTTGTCGATATAGGTAAGAAGGATATTTATGTGCCCAATCATTTATACCTCCGACATGCATAATTATTATTATTTTCCCTCGTGATGGTGGTGCATTTAAATAACAATTGTTTGTGCACTTCGATAATCCTTTTTCAACAACACCGTGGGTATCGTACCAKTTTTCATTTAAATAAATTATTGGGGTAGAAATGGTCTTATTTGAGTCACATATTCCATTCGGTACTTTTTAAGACATAGTGTGGCCATTATTCATAATCAAATCAGTTTCGCTTTTAAAATTGTAACGGTGGGGACTATATTTTGTTTATATATGGCATAATATATAATTTTTTTTAATTTCCTTTCCTAAATAGTAAAATAACACATGCTAATTATAAACATATTACTTTTTTTTGTAAAACATAAGTATAAGGTAACTGCAGTAGGTCAGTTGCTTCCTTGTTGGTGGTTCTCTTCTGATATGCGATTCGTGAAAAGTACAGTTTCTTTGCGTCGGAATAAAGTTAACGTCTCCTTCTCCGGGAAGTTTCTTCACTCCTCCGTCAAGTAGTTTATCCTGAAAAGGACCGATTTCTTCCTCAGATTCATTACTCTCCCAAGGATGAAACATCTTGCTCCGCAGCTCAACAAAACACAAGCAACAGAATCTGTGTGGAACGATCGGGCCAATATTATATAAGTTGCTTTAAGCCCATAGCATCGCTCATGTATGTACAGGTACTTGTTAATCCCAGATCATTATCTTACCTCCACCCGTGATGCTTACTCCTGGACCTTTTTACGGCAGCTTTACTTTAGCGTCTTCATTTTGGTGGATTTACCATCTCTTAATTTTTGCTGGCCAGTAGCAAATATTATCTACATAAAACGATACTTATCAAATAATAATACAAAATCGTGTAAATGTCTGGTAAATGATTATCAACAGCGTTGTAAGTATGCTACATTCAACCAGCCGCGAATCCAGCGGTTCTCATGCGATCATGATCGTTTAGATTTTTAATTTTTGTACCATATTAAAAAAATGGAATACTTTCAACCTACATTGAGGATCTTGATCTGGTTCTGCATATCAGTTCATTACAAAGTAATTTATATTGATTTTTTTAAATCTAGAAAATAATCGTAATCACAAATCCAGCTCCTTCTCAACAGTTTTTATTTTATTTTATTAAAGGTAGGTATTAGTAAACTCTAGTATACATGGTTATCAATAAGAGTATAAAACAAGATATTCATTTTATTTTGATCATTTGATGCAGACAGTAATTTCATCTAATTTACATATTCATAAACTACAGCTTAGTTACAAATCTTTTGAATATAATTTGATATTAATTACTAATATTCTAAATTAATCTTCTATTCGCTCCGTTCAAACTTTTTTTAAAGGCACACAGAAACCTTCAACTGATGATTACGTGACGTCCTTTAATCTGCTCGGTGGTTATTTGCCAGATATAGCCAATAACAAAGCGGCGAACTATTCGTCTCGCCTCGTTACGCCACAGACTGATTCATACTGCCGTTCCGTAGGTCCTCTGTTTATGGATGAATTAATCAGTTTTACCGTGATAGTTAAAGGACTGAAACGTCCTTGCCTTCAATACAAGTAGTAGATAACGTTTTGACGCTCTTTCAGGTATGTTATCGTTGTTTTCTTCTGCTTGCTTTCTGTCTTTCATGCAGGTTTTGTAGACATGTTAGTGACATATCTTCAACGCTTTACCCGGTGACAAACCTATGGACTCACTATCATTATTTCGTATAATTTCATTTTATGTATGAATACTAGAGAAAAGTACTACAATTTAGATGTGCTGGTTAGATTATGTTCTATAGTCGATCGACGATAATTGCTATATCTAATAAATGCAATGCTTTTATAACCAGCTATCTGATTTGTCCTATCAAACTATTTCCAATCATTGAAACCAGCTAATGACCACAACTTTATATAGGTTCTAAACCGGATTGTTAATATGAGCTAGCAAAAGTTGAGCATGTTAAACTTGAGACATACTCGTATATTAACGAAAATGTTTATAGATATTTAAAAAGAAGTTCCATACTTAATTAAACCTGCAGCAAGTTTTCATTGAATACTTAATTAAAGCACCTTTTTCTGTTTCTAAGAAAACCCTACCATGTTTTCGTTCTTTCGATAGAAAATGACATTCTTTCAATTTTTACTACTTTGGTATAACTGACAGCCACAGGATTATTTTTTCACAATTAACGTTATTATTTATAGCGAAAACACAATAATAACCACAAATACTAGCCAAAAAAGCATTCTTATAATTATAATAGCTACTCGAAATGTCTGCCACTTGCGTCAACACGTTTTTGGAAGTTTATTGTATCATACCATACGGCGAAACTTTGTTCGTTAACATTATTACCTACAGAACTACTCGTAAAGGTCTTGTTTTAGAAAACATTATAAATAAGGGTCTCTATGAGAAACAATAAACGGATGACCATACAGGGTATCTGACTGTCCCATAATTTGTAATTAAGTTTATTGCAAAACTACCGTTCAAATATTCCCGAACAGCAACAATATTATGAATAGACCCACATTCCTGAAACAATAAATTAAAGGTAGATAAATAATTGAGGTAGGAAATTTCATTTTGAAAAAAATCATGAATATCCTTGTTCAATTGAGGTTTTTCCTTATATCAGTGAGCTTGGAAGCCGATTACCTAAGATTAAAGAATAATAGATAAGAGAATTACATAAGTATTATATTCCGCACTACATAGTGAAACCAAATCTTTCTTGTAACCTGCATTCTCTAACAATTTTGAGATTTTCAATTATTCAATATGATAAATTATGTTAATTATATATTCAATTATTTGAACACTTGGCTCATCAGTTCATTAACCATTTTGCAAAAGGTTCTTATCTTTTTCATTTTTATGGATAAACTAATTGCAAAATCCTCCGCTCATTATCTTGTAGTTTTAATTTGAACCCTAGGCATTTGTCAATTAATAGGGATGATACCGTATATTTTTAGAGTAATCATGCAGGCTGCTCTTACTTATGTTCATTTTTTGTTAAATTGCTACTTAGTAGTGTTATGATTTCATATATTGCTTTACAAATTTCCTGTTACATTGTCGATGGCCGTATGTTTCTATAGAAACAGTAAAGCTCTGATAGTTTTCTAAGTTTTCGTCATAACTGTTAAAATAATGTCCTGCGAAGCTGGCATCAGGTAAAAGAAAATTCTCATAGGGTAGTTGCAAAATGTGTGATCGGATAAATATTCTTCTATAACCAAATATGACTGAAATAATAAGCGGTGAACCTAGTGTGACACGATGACGGGTATTAATAGGGAAATATGGAAAATCATCCTATTTTGTCTTCACAACCAAGAAGTACACAAATCTCCTTTTAGAATACGTTACCAGTCAATTGCGTTTTGGTCCCTTTTTTGGGAATATGCCGCAAGTTTCTGAGATAATGCAAATAGTTACGAGAATTTGTCCCGCGCTGTTAATTTCTTTCCCCCAAATTTGCATGTTAGATGCCTCAATTATGAAGGTAAAGACGTGCTGCTATTGCTTGTATCCGTTTTACCAATAGCGTGAGAACTGTGATTAGATAAATCGTTAAATATTGTTATACGCTTTATTTGCAGCATAATGGGATTTAAAAAATGAATAGGGCTTTATAAAGACCCATAGAATAAAAAGTAACTTGGCTTAAAGAGATCACTCAAGCTTCTTTAAAAAGGGAGCTATGTAAAGGCAACAGCACTCTGCACTTACTGTTAAAAATACTGCCACATACGCTTAAAGCGATGAAAGCAATTAAAAGTAGAAGACGAATGTGACTCGAACCAGCTATAATTAGAATTGATGGGTGGTAACGGTCTTTATTCTGTCAGTATTCAAACCTTAGTGAAGGCTTTGACAACCTCGTTAATTGTGACTACCCCACATTTTACTCAACTTCTGTTGTCATTATTGTATAAGCCCTTATATTGCATACAGTAAACTCGACGGAAAACTTGGTTATATTAGAAGATCGTTTTTTTAGTCTACTCTTTTGGTTGAGTTCCCCTTACTAAACTTTATAAGAACTATGTCATGCTTCATATTTCTCCAGTCGATGGCTTGGTCATTTCTGTCTTTGATTCATTCAATACTTTCCGCTCCGAAGTGTTCGTTTGCAGTGGATACTCGCCCTCTTCGTAGCTGATTGTCGAAACAGCAGGGAACGCCCCAGCAGATCGTTTTATTCGTTGAGCATCAATGTGGCAATAAAATAACCACCAGAAAGACACCCATTTCAAATTCAGCCCCATAAGGGTCAGGCGCGCTTGTTCGGTTAGCGCCCCGCAAAGCCCGTGGGCTTTATGAAGTCCTTCAGGTCGTTTTCACGCCCATTTTGACGCATATCTCTACCTACTCTCACAGTCGAACTGCGTGCATCTGCAAGTTTATCTCCTTAAATTTGTTCCCGGGAGATTTAAGCAGTCGTTTAATCCGGAGAACGACATGTCTAGTCGCCTACAGAGACGCCTGAAATGTATATTGGCAACGCTTCAGTAGCTGCCGCTGGCTTCATTTCCACTTGGAAGGAGACCTGCCGTGCGAAGACGACGCAACAGACTTCCCACCGGCGTTAAGCATACAGAAGCGTTAAATTGAAGCAGTGCCGAATGAGATAAAAGTTCATGCTGGATTAGGCAGTTGTTCATATTATATGACATCTAGTTACAGCAGGTTCATTGCATAAAAAGTGACGTCGCGGTAAAGTTTAGAAGCTCCTTCTGCCCTATATATCAATTATCTTGTAGCTTATTACGTAATTATTATGTGAATGGTAGAAGAGTATGACAAGTAAAGTTGTCATATCAAGACATACCAGGTCGCTACAAAGCATGGAATCAGCAGGATATTTCAGGCTCTGTTCGACCAATTTTTCTGAAATTGTGCATTGGCCTATGGGTAATTGAAACACATTTTCTGAATTTTTTTAGCTCTAGTTTCCGAGATATGGGCGCAAGTTGCATTTTTTTAATGGGAAGGGGGGTCAAAAGCACATCATTGAACCTTGTACAATTTATTGCTTTTGAGTTGAGAAAAGTATAAATACAGTAATTGAGTCTGAACGAAAAGAATGGAAATAATTTTTTATCGCTAAAAGAGACAAATAAGCCAGGTTTTACCATTTTTCCTTGACTGGTGATAATTTTCGTCTAGTTTGAACAGTTTATTGCGAATTGTATAGTATACCCTAAAAGTAAAAAAGAAAAACATGATTCCGTGAAAAAAGTAGCATTCTTTCAGATTTACATTACAGAAGACGCTCTAAATGTTCCACATTTACTTCKTAGCAGTAATGCAGCATTGAGTAAAACTTTTCTAATGTTTTTTGTAGCATATTTGGAGGTAAGTTCTGAATTTCTGCCCTGATTCGTCCTTTTTAAATCTTCTTCATTTTGTGGCCGATCAGCATAAATACCATTTTTCAGATACCCCCACAAGAAAAATTAAGCGGCGTTGGATCAAGGGAACGTGCTGGGCATTCTATCGCTCCGCGCCTACTAATCCATTTGTCTAGAAATATCGCATTCAAATATCCACTAACGTTGACTGCAAAATGGGGCGGTGCACCATCTTGCTGAAGCCATATCTGTTCAGAAGGACGCGCATCATTTTCACGGTTAGGGAACAGCCGAATAAGTTCTGGTATAATGTGTTCAGGCAAGAGCTGTAAATACTTGACCGCGGTTAAATTTCCATGGATAAAAAAGGCCCGTGCTCACCGATAATACCACACCAGACATTCACTTTCTGAGGGTGTTATGTGTGGACTTGTTCCATCCAATGTAGATTTGTATCCGACTAATATCTGCAATTATGTCTATTCACATTACAATTGAGGCAAAAATCCAATTTAAAATGTTTATCTCTTCATCTATCATGTTCATAACAGTTTCACAAAATTCTATGCTACGATCGAAATCGTCTTTGCTCACTTCTCATAAGTTAATTTTGTATGGACGAAACTTCTCTTTTTTTCAAAATTTTCTGAATAGATCTTCTGCTAATATGGTGAGTGAGAGCACGCTGTTGTACGGAACACTTGGGATTCTCTTGCATATCTAAAAGGACATTCAAGCTACTTTGCAACTTTTGACGTTTCGGTTTTTGACGATTTTTAACACCACCGGTATCGTCAAAACGTTGCAATGTTTTAATAACTGTTGATCTGGCAGTTGGTTAACGATCTTTATGAATTGCATTGTAGAGTGCAACTACTTCCGAATAACTTCGCGTTCGATCTCCATAACCAATCATCAAAATTTCGATGCGATCATGTTCAGTTAATTGAGGCACTGCGTTTGCAAATAACAAAGTGAATGAAAATTATCACCAGTCACGAGGAAAATGGAGACACCTGGAGTTTTTGTTCTTACTTAGCGATAACGAATATGGTTTTTATCCCGTTGTTTTGCAATGCCCAAGTTTGTTATCACACTTTTCTCAAAATATAAGCAATAAATTGTACAAGTGTGATACATTTTTGAAATTAGGAAAAAATATCCTTTTCAATGATTTGCTTTTTGACCCCTCCCTTCCCATTTAGAAAAATGCAACTTGCGCCAATATCTCGGAAACGAAAGCTGACACGGAGTTCTAGAAAATGCATTTTAATTGCCCGTAGGCCCATGCACAATTTTAGAAGAATCGGTCAAACAGAACCTGAAGTATCCTGCTGGATCCATACTTCGTAGTGACCCTGTATATAATCACTGCAAACATTCAACAATGCCTCTGGTACTAAGCATACCGTCAGCAATGGAGTAATGGCACATCTGTTAGCGTCAACTGGAGTAATGACCATCGCAGCAACTGCCATAGAGTTAACATTCGAACGAAGTTGGAAATGCGGAAAAATACTTCAAAGATGCAGGGCATGCGGCGCGCGAGGGAAATAAAAATAGGAAATAGTTGGCCTAGGGGGAAGCACACGGATCAATATGGGCTGCCATATGGCCTGGAAAACACGGGAATACCGAAGCTGAAATGGATGACCCTGTCAGACGACCGACGGAACATCAAGCGGCTTCGGGAAATAACTGTAACAAGCTTTAAAACCGGAGTTTTCGGCTTTCCCGCAGCTAAACTGCACCGTTGGCGAAATCAACTTCGCACGTCTGATGAACTCGAAGATTGTATCCGGGTAATGTAAAATGTCTGCAGTATTACATGTGATACGTATTGAAACACATTAGATGTGGTATATACATGCATTTGCGTATAACTGTAAAAAGCGGTATTATTTTTGTTAAGTACTTCTTTGTGTGCTATAAAAGAAGTAATTATATTAAAAACAAGTCTGGAAGAATCTCCCAACCGATCCGATAATCAAAAAGCTAAATAAAAACAAGTAACGGCAACTACTGGAGTAATTTTTGTGGCAAAATCTCCTTTGTTCTTGAATTGTTAGTCAGTTTATTCAGAGAGTAGGAAATAATGAAATCTGGTCTATGAAGTTTCCCTTCTAATTCTATGTTTAGTATGGCTTGAATTGAAATTTGTTATGAAATAAGAAAATTTTTATCCTTACATAATAATCTTACATTATTCTTAATAAACTAACTAAAAACTTTCACCACCTAAAATCACTGATTTTGTCCAAGTTTGGAAGAAATGCTGAAATAAATCAATTTACCATTGAATGGGTACCAAATTTTATATTGGCTCGACTTGGTTGCAGCGCGAAAGATTAAACTTTCACACTTAGTCTCTAAGTTATTTCTGCTCTCCTCTAGCGCTCAGTGCCATCCCTTCGAAAAAGGAGATATGATGATACATCGGTTTGAAGCTGCTTTCATTGAGAATCACTAAATTGTTTCAAGCTCATCATTTTGGACGATCGCAATATCGGACCACTTTTTTGGAGGCTTTTAGGTCGGTGATAGTTATTTGCAGTGTTAGAACAGTGGCAGTTTCGGGGATGCTAATTGTGAATATGATCTCTCAAGTAATCTTGAGTCGTCTACTCCCCGAAACCAACTTAAAGGAGTCCCTTACTAAAAGAGACAGAAACAGCAAACGGAAATAGGTTCTAGTTATCGTCCGGTAACTATCTCCAGGTAGATCAGAGAATCATTGAGCATGATCCACTTAACTTTGATGTAGTCTGGTCAGCTGCTAAACCTTGTGAGTCTAGATGAGCACTTTGACGCCCCTGGCGGTCCCAAACACACTGGCGCTACTTAATCTAGGTTAAGCCGGATTAAATGAAAGATTTGAATTTTTCTAACCACAAATATATTTACAAGTTGAAAATTAATCGCATGCAATAACAAAAATAAAAATGGTAATCATAACGACAAGTCGAAATGAATCACAGAGTGTACTGTCGCACAAACCGCTACTTAAACAACTTGAGAAAATTTAGATTCAAGACAAATTTAGATAACTCTGAAAAGCAATAGAAGTTCGAACGCTCCACTCTGATTGGTGGACACGGAAGGCGTACATCCCTTCTACCGAATCTGGCGGCAAATGCTACGATACGTTCCTTCACATTTTTTATATGAAATTTATATTTAACTTTACAAAAACTTAATCAAATCAAACGCTAATTAGCTCGTGATCCTCCCAAGATGAGGTTGGAGAGCGAGAGAGTAGTCTTTATCTTGTAAATTGCTTTCCTATTATATTTTCATCTCTTTGTGAGGAAAAAGGATCTCGCTAACGAAACCCACCACTACCCCTCGTCTCTAAGTTCTTCTAGGTTTACCTAAACACCTGCCATGCCTGAGACTAACCAACGATTCCTGCTACCTTGATTGCACGTTTCACCACTTAGTTACTTTAATCAAAATTTCGTTGTCTTTGTTCATGACAGCTGTACTCTCAGGCTACTTACAAACGGCTCATGAATTTTACACCGGGCAAACTGCGACGTAACGGATTTCTTCAAAATTTAGAAGGCCCAAAAAGAAGGATTTCTTTTTAATGGGTATTGCTAAGTTATTGCCGAGTATCTATTTTGAATGACATCTTCGAGTTTCCCTTTCTTAAATCGCCTAAATCGAGCCAGGATGTTATAAATAAAAGTGGCAATGCACAGTAAAACATGAATGTTCTAGAATGTTCGACATCAAATCCATTCACTTATAAAAGTTGGCAGAAAATATTAACCATGTCTAATATGATATCCACGTGCAAGATACTGATAAAATTCCTTAACCTTTGCCCTAGGAACAGCCCTCATGTTACAGGACGTTATTGAGCCCTTAATCAGCTAAGCACTGAAATAAGACGCAAATCTCTAACAGTATGAAGCGTCTCCCCTATATCATGTGCGAGAGTACGCGTTTTCTAGATGGAAATTTTCCCGGACAGTAGATAGGCCGGAGAGGTTCCAAAGAATCACCACCTAGGTCACCTGATTTAACACCATAAGATCCAAAGTTAAAGATAGAGTATCTGAATCTCTTCAGTTCTTGGCAGTGAGATAGTACTGTTACATAGAACTTGGCGGCGGACATTTTGAGCAGTACATTTGTTAAATTGAATTGTGTTTTCATAACTACTTTTGTTCCTTTAGCAGCAATCTAGACAGCATTGCCAAGAAAGGATTGTTTAAATTTTAAATAAAATGTTCCATAGACAATTAAAGCAGTTTCAAAATGAACTCGTCTCTTCTTGCTACTTAAATTTTTAAGGGGTGGCTGCAGGCGCTAAAGAAATGTAGAAATAACTTCGAAACCAAAATAAAAATGTTGGCAAAAACGGAGACTTTAGGGTTCGCATACTTTTGTTAAGACATTCTGTATATGCAGTATTCCAGTATTCAGTATAATTACCTTTAAAATAGGATCCCGCCTGACTGTCGCTGGAGATAATGAATTTTATGGTGTCACCTGCATTTGTTGCATTCTACGCATTCACGTTATTTAGGTATCGTAAGTTAATAACTTAATTATGATGTAATTATTCTTGTCTATCGAACAAGGACAAAAACAAACGTCATTTTAAGTGGGATTTTTAATAAACATTTAAGAACTGTACATCTTTATTAACATCATACATGTGGAACCGAAATTTTACATGTATAGTGTGGACATTGAAAATGAAAAGATCTAGGATAACAGGCCATTACCTAGTTTACCAAACCAGAAAAGTTTTGCTGCGGATCCGAGAATTGTGATTCCGTGTAATTTTCAAATTATATATGGTTGCCCTTTATCGATTGAAAGGGGCTATGTTTTTGTTTACAAGCTCGTTGTTTTCCAAAGCTAGGCAAAACGTTATGACAAAATTGAATTCTCGTGTGAATATTACTAGTTAAACTAATTATTTTCATTTAATGGATTTCGGTTAGGTGTGCCATATTATATAAAAGATGATATATACCCAATGAGATAAACAAAATAATTTAAAATATTTGTTCAAACTAGACTAGTAAATTTAAGCAAATACCAAGCCATTTTCTTTTTATGTAAATCGGCAGTATTAAAGAAAGAAGAAAAAGAATAAGGAAACTTTTTTTGTTCAGTGTTTAAGATATTAAATAATTTAGAAAATCGATATTATAAGCATTTGTAAAATCACACTATGTTCTTTTTGAAAAGTGGCACAGGAAAGATTTATTTGGGGGGGACCTTCAAACGTTGTTTCCTATTAAAACTTGAACAGAGAACATTGCTGCTTTTAAGACTGGGTGTGTGGCATTTTTTTTGAGAACACTCGAATTATTGAAACTGTTTACTTTTGAGGCAATCGTTTCATTGCCATTTTACCTACCTTATCGGGTAGACATTACGCGCATTTTCTATCCCTCCCCATCCACCCTATACGGTGCAGTTCCAGGGCCACGTCCGTCATTTCCTCCTGTCCTTAATGTCATTATCGAGATTATCCTTTGCGGTTCATTTCGTCTTTGACGTTCGGGGAATGGCGTAATCCAATTTCGGCGGGTGAATATGAAATTGTGACGTGCGATGGATTCGGGCTGACGTAATGGATAGGTTTTTTAACATTAACTAAGATGGATCATTTTCTTCGCGTCCGCTCGGTAACTGTGTATTGCACGTGGCTTATCAAAACCCCGTTATTCTTGTATAAATTGCTCCTGGCTGATTGATGAGCAAACCAGGAGGATGGGGTTAGAAAGCGAAAGGGTGAGAATGACGTTTTGTAAGCAAGTTCGTCGGCCTTAACAGTATAAGATGAAAAGATATGGCACTTGGTTGCGATCGGGTTAATATGCATTTTTTCCAGTCATGATACTCCGTTTGTCAAATTCGTTGAAACCAACTGCAGTTTTTCGTTATTTTCTAAATACTCGTAATTGCATTCCAGTTTGTAAGTATGACATGACAATTTTCATGTAGGTGTTTTGTATTACATAATGTATACCTATAGTCCAGTCAACGAAGCAGAATGAACGTGGTAAAGGCTGTTTTCATGAACAATATACTGAAAGTTCTGACAGCTAGGATGTACTTTTTTTTGGTTTTTCGCGAATATCTCGAAAACGGCGCCCTTTAGCGGAAAATGTGCCGTATATAAAATTATAGTAAACTAAATTTCACACTTATACACTTTTTTCCAACATCAACACCTAGCAGAAAATAGAGGGTGGAAAGATCGAATATTCTGAAAACCCCATTTCATTCCAGTGAAGTGGATGTATAATGTAAATGAAATTAATAATAAAGGTATCAAGTACATGTGGGTTAGAGAAGGCTGCTCTATATGACAGTGTCGCAATAATAGGTGAAGATGCCGACTTGATTGTTTTGCTCATTGCTTTGGCGCCACCAAGAAGAAAGAAAGTGGAGTCAAAACTTTATTTAACAATTAAATCCAACAACTTTCTTTTGCTTAAACCATCATCCTTCTCCACTCTTTCAGCGGTTGCGATACTACCTCGTTCATTTATAATAAGAGCAAAAGGGGCATGGTTAAGTTGTTCAGCAAATTGTCTAGCCAAATAAAGTACACATATATCGGACGTCTTCATTAACCCCTCCGCAACGCCAGAATGATTGCAGAAGCTGACGAAAAAATGTTTCTAGAAGTAGAGTTTAGAGTTTATTTATAGGTATTAAATTTGTTCAATTATATAAAGTTGAAATCCGTCAATACTTGCTACCCCATCTCTCGCTTGCACTACAAGGAAAAGTATCATTCTGTCTTTTGCCTTCCCGGATCAAATCTGAGACTAGAGTTGGCGCAAAGAACCGTTTTTTTTCTCCAAAAAATTGCATACAATGTAGGTTTAAAACAACTCGTTATTATGTATATTTACTTCTTAATACACATATATTGTTTAAATATTTTTTCTTGCTGCTACGACAACGAAAAACAGGAGATAGAAATTTCATACTTTTAAAATGGCATAACTCGAGTATGGTTTAAGAGAATTTAACGAATGATGATTAGTTTTAGGTTGGGTTTTATGGTTTTAATTTTAATCCTTAATAATATAACTTATTGAAAACGGGAGGTGTTCTTTTAAGAAAATTTTATTTTGCCCAAATATCTTGAAAAATAAAACTTTTTTATTAGTMGTTATAGCTCCTTGATTAAACAAGATAAATCTTAAAATCTTCGCTTATTTGGTTATAGTAGGGAAACAGCAAACTTGTCCATGGGTTTGGCTCCAAAAAAAAATTAGGTTATATTAATAAAGGGTCACACATGTACTCATAAACTATGACTCATGATTTTTCTCTGGTGCGTCCAATTTTTGGTATTATACTTACTGAAGGTCGCTGATAGTTACTGAATGGGTCTTGTAGGTACTTATTTGTAAGTATGTACCTCAGTAGTCCATTACTGTTCTCTGTCAATTATAACCTTATCGAATAACAACTTTCATCGTATATTACACATTCTTTCTGCTAATACCACAATTACTTGTCGTGTATATTTCTCTAGACAGATCACACGAAGTTAATAATTCGTTAAAATAACAAGAATTTTAAGTATTGCATTTTATGTAAACATTATTTCATTCCAAAATATATGTTTATACATATAAGTATACAATGTTTCCGAAAAATTTTGTAAGTACACTCACGATAACTGTCTAAAATATATTTTTGTTTGTTATAGGGGCATAGAAAACAACGGAAATGCCATGTGTCCGACCGACATCGGCAAAATGCAAACCAATAGAAGTCCCCGAGAAAAGTACGTAAATATGCATCTTTAATTTTTCATTTCAAGATTGACCAATCGTCGCTTAATTATATTTATGTGTACAAGTAACGAAAAATAAATCACCATTTTTCTCGACCAGCCTAAGGCACTCTAGATTTTTATCGGTTTAATGTGTTCCGTTCCTATTTTTAAACGATTCTCTTTACCATTTTGTAACATATGTGGTGAGCTTGTTCAGTATTAGTTTGTATTCAGACTAGGATTGCCACTTTGCATAACGTGATTTTTATGCGCCATGTGCAGTTCTGCAAAACATAATCCAAGAGCAGCCAGGTATGCAGAGTTTGCAGTAAGCTTAACGTAAGAGTTCAGTGCTAATGACAGTTATTTAGTGACACTTTTTTTCTTAGATTGAAGGCGAAATATTCATTGGATTTTATTGTAAATGATACAGTTAGCCAATAAGACATACAATTTTAGTACACAGAATTGCTATAATTTAGTTGTTCTTATTTTTTTGCATTTTCTGTTATTAGTATCTATTACAGTGTATTATACACGCAAAAGTCCGATTTAGGATACAATTGTAGCCACTTATTGTTGATATTAGGCTTGGACCATTGGCTTGTTAATAAATTCTTATATTAACAAAACTAGGCCCATGTCTCTACGTCCATCTTATCCGACAGACACAGTTATTTTTTTCTTACCTACAAGAGTTAAGTTTATGCAGTCTTTAGAGAAGTAGAAGTGAAAATAAGTAAATAATAATATGGCTTATTCAGTATGGAAAACTAGCGTTATGTATTTCTCTTTAATCGTTATTGAACTCTTGGGGTCATTGGGTTTCTCCATCTTTAGTGTATATAAATTAAATCAACAGAGTTCAAAGCAACGGGCACAGTTTTGTTACAGTTCTGGGCATCACCAGAATAATTTTAATATTTGTTAGTTGGTCGCATATTCAGGATGGTGGAAAATCACTAACAAGGCGATCATTTTATCAAATGGCAGACATTTGAAATAACATACATACTTTCAGTACTTCAACATAAATTAATATCTTACGCCAAAAATGTAGCTTAATGCAGCCCTTTTGCGAAGTATATTAATGTAATGCAGTGGAAAATGGTTAGATACAAAAGTGTACAAAAGTACACTAGTATTCCAGTAAATATTGTATAGGACTGATACTAAGCACTTTACAGACAGAGAATTAATATCTTGATATCGGTAACAAGGAATCAAATACACATACAATACGCAACAATGCATCTCAAATCTAATAAATATTACAACGATACCTACACATATTCTCGATTTTTCCTAGCCATGCCTTTTGGACTATTTCTAATGACATTTGATGCCCTTTGTTTTCTTATTAAATTTATTAATATGTAGCTTAATAATAAGCCTTAACCCAAACTGCTGACGAAAGAAAAATAATCGATTGTCCACTTTCTGTTAACAAATCGGTATTTTGCTATCTCAGATGAGATGTCAAAGTTATTCAAACTTTCAAAAGCGATATAAAGAACAATGTTCTCAACGATCGTGCAAACTATGGCATCACAAATTATTAAGTCTGACATCTGTAACTTATACATATAACTTATATACGGAGATTTTGTGTACATAAAAATTATTATTGTAGTATTGGGCTTTTATCGGTATCTCTTTTGAGGATACATATTTAATGTGATTTAGCTAATTCTCGCTTAATTTGTAATTTTTCTGTATCATCTAATGAAAGATCTTTAAGGAATCATCACGTGTTTCGTAAGTTTCATTACTGCGTAATTTAAATTCATTAAATTCTGTTAAGTTTAAACCCAAAATTTAGCAATTTCATTTTACGAATTGCACCCCCATTACATTGCTTCTGAAGAGTCTGAACAGTTTCTTATTCAGGTTAGGTCAGGCCAGGCCCTAAGTATTTTCGCGGATTTAATGATCGACTTTTTATTTTTACAACACGTACTACGCTGTCCAAAATCTCATATTTTACAAACATTTTTTTTCTTTATTTGCGGTTAAATAATAAAAAATACTTAGAAGTGATTTTGCAAAAAACACTTTATTTCCTTTCGTCTCTTCTGATACCATCTGTAGAACTAATACTATTAGTTTATTTACTTCTGAGCTTGTAAAGTAAAATCTGACATTGCAAATTGTTGACGTGAATATTTCGAGCCTAATCTTTTCACTAATTTTGTCAATGCATCGTTTCTTACTAGGGGGGCAGTTTAGTTTTTATATTTAATCGTTTAATTTTTGCTCCTGATGTTGATATAGAAAAGAATTTTTTCTCTGGCCCAGACCTTTAGCTTACCAGGTCGTGCACTATGGAGTACCGCTATGCCCATACACCATACAGCATTGCTATAACTCATTTTCTGCCTTCCTAGTCTTCTGTTTTCCTACTGCCTTCCTTCATTCCAAACTCTTGTTTTGTAATTTTGCAGAGTACTCAAAACTAAGTAGGAGTCGCGTCTTTACACGCTTATATTTTAACAAACAAAAATTTTAATATACAATGATAACATAATACAAGATTTTGTCTTGTTTTGGAAAAACTAGTAAATGTTGTTTTTTTAAGCTAGGTAAACGTTACTAAACAATATTTTGGCGAAAATTATTAAAGAATGATTGAATTTAGTAGTATGTTCTCTAATTTTAGTAACATCAGCTCAACGACGAGGCATGTTCTTAGTAAACTTTCTTATTATGTCCAAGGGCATTTGTCGCCTATTTTGAATGATAATACTTTTAAAATGCTCAAGAGCTGCTCAACGCTCTCATTTCAATAATTTTCATCCCGTTTCTCATAGGTGTTCAATGGGAATGAAATCTGGACATTCCATTACTTCAGTATTATGCTGATTTAAAAATTTTTTCGTTGGTTCGTTGCCATACCCCTCAAGCACATCCATCGCTCTGGACTATTTCACTACTTCATAGTGCTACTGCCCAGTGACGAAGTTCTTCGGTAAAAATTCTTCGAGCTTTGAAATGTGCTGCCGTCAAAATATACTTCGACTAGCCTTCTAGCACGCAACTGATATTCATGAATCATGAAGTCTACACATATTACGAACAGTTCGATCAGACATTCTAGTCCCCCTTGTTGCTGCTGATTTTGAAGGGCTCATGCTTCTGTATATTTGTATTTGTTTGTGAGCGATCTTCTCGAGCTGTTGTAGCTCTTTACAGCCGAGACCGAGATCTTCCTAAATAGGTACCGATTCCATGCTGATCTACGCGTCTATTGAAATACGTAACCTTTCTCAATTATCGTTACGGCTTTAGTGACTCCATTTTCATTTAGATTCCTACCTAACACATGTTTTTTTCCTGCAAAATTTAGGTGAACAGGTACACTTAAAATTGATAAGACACCCTTAACTTTGATGGATGCTTTGGTCTTCAGCAAAATGTAAGCGTATGAAGTGACCATTCTTGCTTTAAATACCTAGTTTATTTTTTGGCTCTTGGTTTTATACAACAAATTATTAATTCTCGTTCCTGGCTTGTATTTTTTCGCGACTGTTCATTGATGTTATCGCCATAAGATTGCTTTTCGTTATCTCTTTTATAGTTATCTGCATCTGCAACAGATATTGCATCATCTTAGCGTTAAAATAGTGACGGAGAGAAGAAAACAACCGTTCCTCCAATTTCCGCGGCAATAAAATAACCCTTGGAGATGAATTCATTCTAATGTAGCGGCCTTATCATACTTACCKTAATTCATCGTCGAAKCAACAAAGGTGGCAATCCCAGTTATCGCTTCCGTGTTTTGTCGGGAATACCCCAATGTCTTCTTGTTCCAGGCTAACCGAGCTCTCCCGGAAAAACAACAAGGACAATCGGGATGACGATGAGGTGCCCCACATCGCCGGCCAGCTCAACAATGATCTGTATGCCGTTCCCGTGAAGCGGAGATCGCAAAAATCGCCGGAAGAGATAGATTCATCGTCGCCGGACAAGGAAAGGAGCGACGACAGCGACCTGCCCCCGGGCTGGGAGAAGCACGAGGGTTTGTTTCATTTCACTATTAATTAAAGACGCCGTCCGTGCCGGGAAAGTCGAATATGGAAGTGGGGGGCGGGGATTACCCGGTTGTTTCGCGAAAGGTGAAATTGGGGGATTGGAAATTTGTTTTGGGATTTTGGATATTGATAATGAAACGTAAGAATAAAAGATTTTGAAAACAGCACTTCATAAATATTAATTCTGGAATGGAAAATATATATTTTTTCATGCTGATTAGATTTGTGTATTTTCAGGTCAGGTATTTATTTTTTGAAATTGTTAAACGCTTCATCCCAATATGATAACTTTAGTAAATTGTAAATTATATTAGAAGTTGAATCTAATACCAGATTATAATATATATAATAATAATTCCTAGGGGAATTGAGTAGTCCTGACGTAACATTCAAAGTTGTCATAAGTTGTTAAAAAAATGAAATTTTATAATCCCTGAAAATACGTATCACCCTGTATGTATGAACTTATTGTAAAAAATGCTTATTTTCATAAACTTTAATTCTGTGTATTACACATTTTTGTATTTTAATTATTAGAGAGACTATGGGCCAAATTCTCTATACTTCTATATCTAAATATTGTGTTATAGGTGGGTACCTATTTATATTGTATTTCAGATAATGATGGACCATACTACTGGCACATAAAAAGTGGTACAATCCAACGCGAGGTGCCCATGATGCCCTCCAACGAAAAGATAGAATCCAAAAACAACTTTAGCAAGGAAACCGATAGTATAATATCAAAGTTTGAAAGTAGCATGATTAGTTCGGTAACTAGAAGTAGCACAAGTTCCGCTCTGGACCTGGATCTGGAAGAAAGAAAGCGGAAAGAGGAGCTGGCATTCAAGTAGACACGATCTTTCATACTTTTACCCTTTGGAACTAAAAATTGAATTTTAGACGCCGCAGTTATCCTGCCAGACCAGAACCAGAATCAAAAGAGAGACCAATCAGGTTTGCTGTTCGATCCCTGGGCTGGGTGGAAATTGCGGAGGAAGATCTCACCCCCGAGAGGAGCAGCAAGGCCGTCAATAAATGTATCGTGGACCTTTCACTAGGAAGAAATGATTTGCTGGATGTCGTTGGCAGATGGGGTGATGTAAGTGGTTTTCTGAAGTTGGAATATGAAATGTTCCTACAATGTGTTCTTCTTTTGCAGGGAAAGGACCTTTTTATGGATCTTGATGAGGGAGCACTGAAACTAATAGATCCAGAAAATTTAACTGTGTTAAATACCCAACCAATACATACAATCAGGGTATGGGGAGTTGGAAGAGACAATGGCAGGTATGTTAACAAAATTAATTATAGTTTAGGTATTAAACGTGTGAACTATTGTAGAGTATGTATAATTGAATTTTGTAGACGTAAATTTATCTAATTGTACCTTTTGTTTTTCTTACAACTTCTGGAACTTCCAGAGAAAGGTAAAATTTTGTTTAATTACATTTTTTGATGTGTTGGTGATGGAAATGATCCAGCATTGATTTGCATGATTTAAAAAGGAGTAGTCCTTAAAATGGTGTTCAGTTTTAAGGTCCAGTTGAATTACCTACAATTTATAAACAGAGTTCCATGGGAGATCCAGACACGGGAGTGTAAAATCTTGCTTTTCAGTAAAAGAAGGATTAGCTTTTATTATTTTGACACAATTGTTTTACTGCAGTATAATTCTGACATAGTATTTTGAAGATAGTAGATTTTATTCAGAAATTTGTTAATAATAAATAGTACAGTTTTTTTGAAGTTATTAAGTCATAATAGCAAAACACTTGTTTATGATTCTACTTCCAAACTTTTATTTTAAAAAGTTTGGAAATAGAATCATAAACAAGTGTTTTACTATTATTATTAAAAAATATGTTGCTTGGAAATTATTTCCCAGCTTTTGAGATAGCATTATTTCTGGGATTCTCTTTCTTCCCCCTGGATCCTCCATCGCCGAAATTTCTTTTAATTATACATCAGCTCGTTATGAGCAGCATTGCATAGATTGAATATATGATGGCCATTTTAAGGATTTAACTTAAGAGTGAAAAGGAGCATGCAATGTCATGTACTTTGCACATAAACATGATTTGCGCACATAGTTAAAATTAGTTAGAGGAAGACATTTGCATGAAAATTGGGGGTGCATTTTATTATTCATACATGAACTGATATTGTAGTCGTTTCTATTCCATAAGATATATGAAATATGAAATTAGTATTAACATTTACATTTTAATGCTGCATGGGTATTTTGTGATGAAACCATCATTTATCAATCTTATGAGAAAATAACAAAAATTGTTGATTTCTTCTGGGTTCTTATTACTTAATTGTTCATGAATATTCTGTTTTTGTACAGAAACTGCTTGTGCAATATTTTACACTTAAGAATTGGTAATATTAGTAATAACCGGCATTTCAAAAATTGATATTGAATTGTTTTTTAGATCTGTTATGGTGGTTTGTTTTCTGTACTTTCTTACTACACACTTGTCAGCAATATTGTGAGAGCTTTATTGTCAAAAATTTGCGTGCATATTCCTAACATCAAAATATAAAAAAAGTTTATAGAAACATGTCTGGGAATAGTTCCTTTATGATAGTCAGAGATGCTATGAAGGGTCTAGAAGGGTATTTTGGATTAAAGAATGTGGGAGATTTTGAAAAAAAAATTTTGCTCTATGTCTTATGCCCATGTTTGTTTTTCATGAAAATAAAATATTTTTTGTCTGGGATATAGAATACCATTTTGATTCCATAAAATTTTCTATTTTATATATTCAGGTGAGTACATAAATAACAGTATTGATATTGAGAACTGTGAGGGTATTGTTAGAAAAAAAAGGAAAATAAAATAAAAATGTCGTAAAACTTGCCCACCTCTTATTACAGCAAATGTTTTATCCCACTATTTTTTTTTCTGGGAGAAGACTCATTTTAAGTTTACAGGTTTTCTTTATTTATTTTTATAGTTTTAGTTCCAGTATTGGTCTGTCCAAATGCTTTGAATTTTTAACTTAAAAGACTACTGTAAGCATTGTGGCAGTACTCTGTATGATAATTCTTTTCTTTGGAAAAATAGTGTTTTGGTCCAGGAAACATGAATATGTTGGAAACAGCTTGATTTTTCTAATCTAAATTGGATTATTTTTGTAGAAATGAAAAATAGAAGACAAAAAAAAGTCGATTTTTTTGTATTGGATACTTTTCTTTTGATGTCAACTTTTGCCGAAAATTGCAAGAATGCGATTTTTGTATCTTTTTGAACCCCTCCAAATTAACCCCCACACACCTGCTGATGCTTTTTTGTTTTTCCGTTTATTATATGCCCCTTAGTCATTACCACCCGTAGATGTTTGAATAACCCTTTTTTTTCTCTGTAAATGCAATTTGTTTGAACTAAGGTGTTGTTGGAGCATTTTTTAAATAAATAGTGCTATAGTTGGATCTAATTATGCACACATTTTTATTTGATAAATTTGTTTGGCTAACCTGATCCAGATGTTTAATTTAAATTTTTTAGCAATGTAAATAAGTGTGACCTTTAAAAAAATATTGGTGGAGGTATTGGAAGAAAAGTACTTTCATGTGCCTTCTTCTTCATATTCTGATCTTTGTTTTGGCATTTTAACATAAATTCTTGATAATTCTTTATCTGCCCTTTCATCAAACTTGAAACTTTACAGAGAATGCAAATAGACAATCAATTTCTATATTCTTTTTTTTTGCTCTAAGGAATATGAGCTTATCATTTTACCGTCATTTACTACATTGTGTTTATCACAAATAATTTATCTACCTGCAAGTCTTGCATGCATAACTGTTTGCTTTAAACTTTTAATAATTATGTGGTTTTTTTATATTTATTAGTAACCAGGCATTTTTAAATTCATGCATACTTTTGTCTTATTTTGATGTCAGGAAAATGTACTTGAATTTGTCATTTGAGTTTTTGGAAAGCCCTGCATATTACAATTACATCTAAGTATATCATCATCCAGAACGATCTTCCATTGTGTGCTCACAGCATGCCTCAATGTGTTACTCTTTCCAACTTCCGAACATGAAAACCATCATTGATGGCATTTGCTCTACAGGGATTTTGCGTATGTTGCCCGTGACCGCAGCACCCGCAAGCACATGTGTCACGTATTTCGTTGTGACATGCCTGCTCGCACAATAGCCAACACGTTGAGGGACATATGCAAGAAGATCATGATAGAAAGAAGCCTTCAGCAAAACCTGGCCAAACCGATAGATATCAACGGCAGGGGCTTGGCTGTACGTCCGACAAACCTGCCCACGGAACACAGAAGGTCCAATAGGAATGGACAAACTCTAGTCTGTAAGTCTTGTTGATTCCTAAATCAAGAGATTAATTTCAAAAACCAAAGATTCAATTTAAATAACATTCGATTTTATCGTAGTATACAAACAGTTGATGTAATGTTTCTGCATGATCTACCAAAATTTCCTTTTTGGAATATCAGAAGTTCCCAAAAAGTTGCATTTAATCTGATTGATTTGTTCTTACTTGTATGATTTTATTTGCAGCACAATCTTTTCCTACTCCAATGGAGGAACCAAAAAAGGTACTTAGAGCACAGTATTTAGGGTCTATGCAGGTGATGCAGGCAACCGGCATGGAGGTTCTCAATGATGCCATTGATAGAATGGTGACTTCGGTGCCTCAGGACCAATGGCAGTCAGTGAATGTCGCTGTAGCGCCGTCTATGATTACCATACAACATCCAGGTGTAAGTTATCACTTACTTCATGCATTAACTCAAATCTTTATATACAGGCAATTGCAAAATTGGTGAAATGGTCAGTAATTTTAAATTTTCCTTAGTAAGTTAGCTAGCTAGCTAGCAGTTTTTCTTTTAGGAATATGTATAGTATTGATCTTGTAATATTTTAGCCTGCTGTTTATATGCAGATGTTGCATCAGTTTTGAAGCCGAGCGTACAAAGCTTTGAATTGTTCTAGATATTATGTTTTTTTTTTAACTAGATGTGGCCAAACTGTCTAAAAGTCCCTTGAATTTCTTTACATAATAAATATTATAAATATTCTATTTCTTTTAACATGGATTCATATACCTAGGCCATATAATTTATTAAATATTTTATCATACCATTGAAAATTAGGGTTCCTTTAAGTTGAATCTTTATTGATAATCATTAATATCATAACATTACAACAACTTCACTATAACTTAAAGCGATTTCCATTTGTAGCGGTTCGCCTTTTGGTTCAACCGCTGGAGTAACCGCTCATTTTCCATTTAGCGCTGGTTCAAACCATGACGTCATCGGACTAACCCGGTTACTTAAATTCTGTAACCGGCCTCGGAGATCGGTTCCAACCAGCGGTTAGTGTATCTATCCTTTTTTTATTTCTCTATCGCATTTCTTGATCATTCTACTCCAATAATAATTTGAAAAATCTGACACTGACAGATTCGAGCGTTTTACGATTTTGGGCGGAGTGCGCCTGCTGGTTTCCCTATGCTGTGACGATGGTGAAGGAGTTTTTGATTACAAAACACGCAAACTAAATGACTACTGACTAGTAGGTATTTAACACATCTCCATTTTCTGTAAAGCATATGAGTAGATTCCAAGTTTCCAAGCTGCGCTGTGTGACGACTGCGGAACACGATGTATTAGAACGAGAAAGCGATCTCCTATTCCAACTGTCTTGTAAAATATCCTTGCAAACAAATGCAGCGTTTTTTGGTAGAAATGCGAGAGAACACGACTCCGGAACGGAATATACATATTAGAATGAAAAAGCAATTTCTTCCCTTTCCATCTGTCTTGTGCGCAAGAACGTATTATGACCAATAAGTGTACCGTGATAAAGGTAATATACCTAGACATGTATTTTAAAACAATTGAACAAATTAAAAATTTTGAAAATTGTTTTCGCTATACAATACTTCCCATCCGTTGGATATGTAAGCAATAACCTCACTTTTCCTTTACTTTTTATTATAACCGATGCTTTCCATTTGTAAATCAAATGACGTCACGGTTTAAAGGGAGACGAGTAACCGCTGTCAGAAATTTATCAACCGCTGTCAGAAACTTGTAACCGCTGTACAAATGGAAATCGCTTTTTGTAACACATAATACATTAGTTACAATATTTAATATGTTAGTTACCTATCAAAATACCCTAGATACTAATTGTCGATTTCAGCTCTTTTCTTCAGCTCCAAACGAGTTAGTAAGATAAAATATTTAAGCCACAAAGATGACAAGGATTATTGATTTGAGAGTTTCATAAAATAATATAGTATTACCATTTCTCCAGCTCCTTGAAACTGTTCTCAATGTCACCACTCAAAACTGAAGAAAGCAAATCCAAATCTTACAGTGCAAGCAGTTGCAAGTATATTTGCAGGAATATCAATATGTGCCATGACTTCGCCAAAGTTTGTCATAATTAAGACTCTTATCTTTTATGGCTCGCTAAAATGACAATAAAAATGGCTGATTTTGTTTTCAGTCATTGTTGCCAATGATACAATAAACCTTTGAATGCAACTTGATTATTAGCGATTTAAATCATCTCTTTACTTCAACAGCTATAATAGCTAAAAATGTGCTTAATGTGTTACTTCAGTATATTCCATTCAGTACCATGAAACCGTCCAGAATTATTATCATAGAAGTTTGAATAGCCTTGCAATTATTCAACTAAATACTACAAGCAAAAGGTGATTGTGTAGCATTATTTAGTAGGGTAAACAAAATATGGATAAATGTCCATAGGTTGACATTTGCAACAAAATTTTGATTAAAGTACTGCAATAATGAAACACCTTGTATAGGTCTGAATAATTTCACTGAATTATGAAAAAGGACAACAACGTATAATGATGATATTTATTTCTTTTGTTATTTTTTATACCTAAACCTTTATCAAATCTTAAAAATGTATACATAAAAACCACTTTTTGCACTAAGAAGAAAAATCATGAGTTTCAGCAATTATACAAAACTATTAAGTTTTATAAAACTCACACTTGCCAAACTTTTCATATTTAACTACTATTAATACTAATCTTTTGACATTGTGTTTTTTTTTCATGGAGTAGAAGAAATTTGCAGTCCAGCAAAACAGTTTGGTTACTTGGGTGGGCAACAGGGGCAAAGTGGCAAACCAAAGCCTAATTTATTCATGTTTGTGCCAAAGAAAAAATTATTCTCTTTTGGACTAAACGATATCCATTATTAAATTTTAAGCTCAACAGTCTTCTAACATGATGATGATAAGTTATGTTGCTTTAGTGTTTTAATTAATTCATCTTTTGGAATTGTAAAMTCTTCGATTTTATTTAAATTTTTGTTTATTCGAGGTTCTATTTCTGTAATAGGTATGGTAGTGTAAAGTGATATGACATCATTTTTACAATGTTTTAATTATCAAAGATATACCTATATTTTGTAATTTTAGATTTGTGTAATATAAAAAATAAAACTTGAAAAAGGTAGAAATAATCCACCGAAGCATTGGTAAAATAAAAATAACTGTTATTAAATGTTTGGAGAAATACCAGCAAGAAAAAATCATATATATATCACAACATACTTTTGATAACTCAGAAACATTGATATGCATTGATCAGTAAATCAAAAAAATGAAGATATGTTCAGCAGTTCTGTCAGAATATTTGCTTGTAAAAGATAACTAAGCACAAATAAAGTGAAGTTTAATAAACAACAAAAGCAGTAAACAAACAATTCCTACAGAAAACTAACCACTATATTTAGGTGTACTCAAAGCCATTATATTTTAGCACCTTATGATATTAATATCGATGAAGTGTGTTTTCAAGTAAATAGTTTGTTGTTTGTTCCTTGGGTCAGCTTATTGTTTTTTTGAGTGAGAGGCACAGCTTAAAACTTAAACAAAAAACATGGAGTCACTTAACTGTATGCCTGTCTTGTTAACTAAAATTATTCTCACCATTTAATGCAAGATGAATGAAAGTTAAATTCATGCATTTTCTGTTTACAGGATGACAAATTAATTGCGGAATGCAGGGTACGTTACTTGTCCTTCTTGGGCATTGGCAAGAACGTAAAACAATGTGCATTCATAATGCACACAGCCCAGGACACGTTCATGGCCCACATCTTTCACTGTGAGCCGTCTTCGGGTGCGTTGTGCAAAACTATAGAGGCAGCTTGCAAGGTAAGTTAACAAAAGGCATTTGGGGACTGTACATCTAGGAATGTATTTTTCTTCCTAGCTACGATATCAAAAATGCTTGGATGCCCACCCCCAGGGCCTTGGGAGAAGCCAGTCTAATCTACACACGCCGGGTAAAAGCTTCGGAGCTGCACTGAAATCGATCGTAGGTTCACTTACGGGGCGGAAGAGCAAGAGTACAGAATCCTGAGATGAGATGGAGTCTCTGCGGGTAAGACTTCAGATTTCATTTTTTGCAGAATTTTTTTATTCTATCCTATATAATAAATATTTTGAATTTTCAAAACTGATCCATATTACTCTACATTGATTTCTTGAATTAATTCTTGTTACCAAGCATCGCCAAGCATCGCCATGTTTAATCCACAATATTTATTAACAGGTATAGCGCTTTCGGCTAATAAGCCATCATCAGTACCAAATTACAGGAGGAATGACGTTTTCAAATTAATAAAATGAACCTAAAAATCTAAACAGGCAATTTTGACTAAAAATGGAAAGCAACTATCAAATCAGCAACATAAAAATTAGTGGTCAAATAAAAAATCAAGAATGAGACAATTGAAATTATAAGAATCATTTAGAATTATCCAATTTTGGTTGTTTAAACTTTTGTATATGTATGTCTAAAATTTCTTAATAGTTTAATTTTGATGATTTCTTACAAAAATGTAAACCTTTCAAATTGTTCAAAGTGGAAGTAATAACTGATTCGCAAACAAAGAGTTTGAAGTTACAATGTCTTTGTTTTTATACTTATTAAATCGTTTTATATGGTCATTTTTTTAATAAGAAAGGACCTTCTCGTTTGACCAATATAAACAGAATTACAGTCGTTACATGCAAAGCTATACACATCTGAATGACCTACAGTAGAAAAGGCAATATTTATGTCATTAGATGAAAATAATTTAGAAAGGTAAATTGAGACTTGACCAATAAACCTAAGGGGGTACCAAATTTTAACCTTTCTATCACATGTGATGGTGGTAGAAAAAAACTTATATTTTTGACCTTTAAAGTCAGGTTTAGCTACGGGTTCTTCCCTTAGTCCACTTTAAGCAGAAATTTTCATGAATAATTTAGAAAAAGAAATGTTCAAAAACCCTGTCTTCTCACCTCATGTTATTTTTTGGTACCATTATGTAGATTTGTCTTTTCTCAGGAAATCAACAAAATCTAATTAATTTTCTTACATCTATAGACTCGTTGCATAATTCTATAAATTTTAGTTATTAAACAAATGTTTATAATAAAGTTTCATTTTTAGATTTATTAAAATAGCTGTTTTTAATTTTCTTTTTAACAGACTTTTTAAAATTCACCTTTCTTTAAATGCCTTCAAAAAAGAACTTGATGTATTTCTCCAAATTGCTTATAATTATGGTTTCCCAAATTACTTAGTAGAAAAATTGTAGCTATAAATATCTGACCAAATTTAAGTTTTCTTTTAACACCATCACATGTGAAAAAAAGTTAAAATTTGGTAAATAACACTATTTGACAGTATAACTTTTTTAAATAAGACCTGCCTACTAAGATATTGACTGTTAAACATGGAGGAAGAAAAACAGTTTTTCAAAAATATCTCTTAGACCAGTTTATATAATTTCATCAAATTTTGGCTATTGTAATTTGAAGTGGAAGCCATTATAATGGTGTGCACATTTTTAAATAAATGTTTTGGGGGGAGGGAGAGGCAAGCCACCACATTTTATCCCTTACCAACATAAAAGGTACTCTTTGTTCATATGGCTAAAATTTTACGAGAATATTGCAGTTACATGTTGAGTTTATACTTTCACTTCTTTTTTGTATCAGATTGGCCGTTATAAATAATAAAATAGTGTTGGATGTCACTGTTATATTGATATTATGACAAAAGATTTGTAAAAATTCTGAAATGATAGTAATGGAATATTCCATTATTATTTTAGGTTTTTTACAACAAATAATGTAAAGTATTGTCAAAATGTCAATGTGTTAGTGACTTCAAACAAAGTTTTATTATTTATCTTGTCCAGTATGATAAAAAAAATTATTGAGTTAAGCAGTGAAAATGTGAATCATAACACTCAACTGCAATTTTTTCGGAAAGGGTCAATTTTAGCCGAATGAACAGATAGCTTTTTTTACAAGGACCAAAGATTAAATAAACATGTACTTATTTAAAAAAAAATACCTAACCATCTTAAAGTTAAAGCTTAAAATGTGGGGAGGTTCCCCCTCCCGGCCTCCCCAAAACATTCATTAAAAAAATGTGAGCATCATTTTAACGGATTCCGTTTCAAAGAATAATAGCCAAATTTGATAAAATTATATAAATCGGTCTAAGAAATATTTTAGAAAAACCTTTTTTCTTCCCCATTGTTTGAGTCAATATCTCAGTAGGCGGGCATTATTTCAAAAGAAGTTATACTGTAAAATAGTGTTATTTTTGCACCAGATTTCAGATTCCGTGAGGTTGCCCACATAGTGCCAGTAGAATCATTTATCCTTTATAGACATTCTGATGACTATTCATAGAATAAGATGAAATGGTGTATTGTGATAAAACTACTCTTCCTTTGTTTTTTAACAAAATGTCTTATAACCCCTTTCTGTTTAGGATGTATGGCTTCTCCCAGCAGAGCGTGAAGTGATCCGACACAGACACTTACAGTCTCCACTGACTTTTCGATACATCAGCAACAGTCTGCCCTCAAGCAACCTACGATCTCTACTCTCTCCGACACTCGACACCAGGCGAATACAGCTTGCACGTTGGGAGTCCTCTAGTTAAATGAATAATAATTGCTAAAGAAGGTTTATCATACACAAGCAAACAAAACACTGCTCTTTTTCTGAATTAGAAAACTAGGAAAGGTATTTCTTTTATCGAAAATGCTAAATATAGTTTTTTGGTAGAGTTAAGCGCTGTTGTAAAGTTTGTTAACTTTTAGAAAGCGACAGGAAGTAGTCGATATTTCTTTACCTACCGTGTGAGTGTCGCAGAGTATTTTCGGTTTCGTTCGGGCGAAACTTGTTTTCTGTGTGCTTGTCACGCCCCTGGGGGCATCCGTTTAGTTCTAGGAGATTTTGTACAGGGTGTTCCAGGGCTCACTCATCAAATTTATAATTTAACGATTAATAAAATAAATAGAAATATTGCTTTAACTTTTTATATCTTTTGAATATTAACTTAAAGGTTTTTCATTCTTCTTTCAAAGTCGTTAATAGAATTTTAAATTTGATAAGTTTCATCCATGACACCCTGTAGATTTGATGTATATTTGTTTCTAGCATATTGCTAAGCACCAACGTTTCCTGAACAATAACTGTGTACATAAGGGTATCGCCAGTAAGACTGCTTATTAATAGTACCTATTGTAATTTGTCTCCTGAAATTTTCACTTTTCGCCATCAGTTGCAGAGCAATAGTCAGGGTCAACACTGATTTGTTTGTTAGAGTAATAGTACCAAGTTACACTCAAGCGAGAATGAACAACTGGTTTTTCACAATGAGAGGAAAGACTTTGGGAAATTGGGTTTGCAAAGGTGGTTTTAAGAAATTCGTCATTCGGAATACACTCTTTGTATTTACAAATAACATTTAAAAAATTTCAACAAAATCAAGTGCATACCCTTGAAGTCAAAATATCAAAATAAACATTACATGTTTACAAAGCGCAAAAGTATTTTAGTAACGCATAAAAGCTTTTTTAATAGGGATGGAGTCATAAAACTGACATTTGAGGCATGTAGATTCAAAATTGGTCATAAGCTCAAGTTAAACACAAAAAAACTATCCCAAGTAGACTGAGTCCAAATTTGCACTTCCTGTATGAGCAATGGTTGAAAATATGTCACCTCATACATAAAGAATACAACATTACAGCAATGCACATAGATACGTGTACTTGACTATGACTACAAGTATTATGAAAGCATAAAAATAGTATTTGCAAAAATAAGCAAAAATTTTGTATTTCCCATGTTGACATCAAGAAAGCTTTTCAATTTGTATTACATCACAAAATTTTGAGGCTGTAAGTATAATGGATGTCACTGATTTAATTTGCAACCTTTTTGGAACTCAGTTTTGCAGTAATTAAGTCATATCAAGAACGTATTGGCGGAAAAAGTTAAAAACTTTTGAGAAAATGTTATGAACATATCACAGTTCAATCATGTGTGTTGTAAAACGAATCTTGAAAATGTTTGAAGTAAAAATTAAGGCTTAGTACATCTTAACACTTGTGACAAACCAGTTGTAAAGCTTGGGTAAATGCCACTTCAGATTTACTGTAAATATGCCTTTCATGTATGTATCCCACAGAGAGCTATAAGAAATTCTACAATCTTAAACCGAACAGAGCCGTTGTATCGTAGTCTACTTGTAGATATTTTCAGAGATACATTTCTTGGATGTTGTTACCGTAAAAGTCCTGTGTTTAAAAATAATTTATCTCATCTATATTCATATTTTTATAAGGGTATGTATGTATGTGAGCCAATTCACCGTTTGGCATATTCTGCATATATCTTTTGTTGGTTTTCTTTACTCACAAACACTCACTCATGTACTTTGCTGTACCTTAGCTTTAAATGAATTTAAAATGGCGTATGTGAAGGATCCTCGAAATACTCAGCAAATTACTATCGTATCATGAATGGCGCTTGCAATATTTTACTTTTAATAAGGGTTAATTATGTGAATTGCCTAAATAAACCGCATACTCGTTTATTTAAAGTTGCTTGATTTTCTGTCCTTTTGTTCTTATTTTGTCTGTATGTTGTGGGACGTGGATAAATAACATGTTTCTAATTATATAGTATAGGGGAAATAAAATTGAATGTTCAAGTTTCAGAAATAGGGGGTATTTGGCCTTTTGATTTAATAAATTATGTAAACTCTTCTTTCAGTGCCAAGCTTTCGTCTTTTATTTAATACAACATCAGGGCTTCTACAATAAATTTACAATGGACTAAGCACTTTATTACAATAAAAGGTTTTACATTAATCTTACATAAAGTGAGATTAATTTTAAAGAGTCTTATGTTGTGAATTATTTTTCCAATATACCATGTAATTTCTTTTTCATCCTGTGTTTCAGTAAATCGTATTAACAAGGAATAGATAAAGTAATTGTAAAACATTAAAATGCACACAACAGAAAAACGAAATATAGACGGTGTCAATATGTCAGCATCAAAAGTCACAGTTTTCCATCACAGCAATATTTTCTAGTATTTTATACACAGTTAATTATTCAAAATCCCTTCCAAAAGTAAGTATGTGTAAATATTACTAAGTTTTTGTGTCTCGCTTTTTATTAATGATATTAGTGTTTGTTAATTAGATACATCTCCAAAATTAATCTCTTTTTCGTAATTTTTTTTGAAGGTTTTAATTCATTGCCAGTTTATTGAATGCTGATTTAGAATTGCATGTTCTGCTAGAGAGCAACAATCTCTTTTATTGGTTTTGATGTCACTTTTATGCAGATTACCCTCCTTGATAGCCACTGTGATGTTGTTTGCCCGTCAACATTATTACAATTTTAACACTAAACAGTAAACCACATTTGACTGGTATTTTACATGAATTTTATCTTTACATTTACTGAAAATGTTTGAAACTTTCTTAGTGTTTTTTATAGATATTTTAATAATCTTGTTAGCTTGGTTACTAAACCTGTTATATTTGGAAGAGATTCGAAGTGGGGAATTCCTTCTATGTTATTTATTGAAGAATCTATGTTTTCTTGGTGCTCGTCATTGGTTACAGAAAAAAGAATTTTATTTAATAGAATCTTTGGGTGTGAGTTTCCAGCAACATAATTTTAAGTTTTATGAAATTTTTATTTACTAAACTTGTATGTGAAATTTTTATAATTCTGTGTTTAATTTGATTTTATTCTAACGGAATGATTTGATAGAAAATTTAGATACCTGTCAGAAGGAAGGCTTTTGATACCAGTCTAGAATTAAAATGTTATGTTGTCTTATGACCCTAATATTTAGAAGGGGCACACTGTTATTAACCTCCCTTTCAATTGTGAATTTAATAATTTCATCAAAAGAGCCAAAACTGTTAAAATTGCTTCGATGCCATCCCTTGGAATTATCAATAGCAAATCGTCCACAAATTTTTTGATGAAAATTAAATTATAAGATAGTTTGGTATGCAAGTATCAAGTAGATGGTGCATTATGTATTGCGCTAATATGGGACTCAATTTTGAGCCCATGGCACACCAAAAATTTGTTTGTAGTATTTTTCTTGGTAAGTAAAAAAAAATTTATCTAAGATGAAAGATATTAACTAAGAACAACTTCTTTCATCAGTGGTCAAAATTTTGGGACATGAAACAAGGGTCAATTTTGTACCAGTGTTCACACAATACCTTGATAACTAACTGTTATGAAATATTTCTGAAAAGGTTGACTACATCCAATGATACTACTTTATGATATGGAGGGACTTGTATGTTTTTTGATTCAACAAAATGCATATTATCTTTTGTGTAATAAATTGGCAAGAAATTAAAAATTTTATGTACAACTTTACAATTCTATAAAACTGCAATTAGAACAGGTTTTAATGACTTTTTTCTTATAAATCAATCAAGATATCAAGGGTAATAATTATAATGACTTAAGATAAGTATTTGATGATGTAGTCTATACTATTTGTTTTATTTTCAATTTTCTTTGATTTTCTCATTTTATCTTTTTATTACATTATTTTTTATGTTTTTTTTTTAAACGGCTTTTTAATGACAATATGTCACAAGTAACAAATAAAGAATGTTTAAAACATGGCTACCGCAATGTGTTAGTCACCAGATGTATTAATTAAAAATTATTAGTTAAAAAGAAGTGCAAGAAATACACTTTTCCTATCTAGCAATTTATAACACTTTACATTCTAAATAGTAAACAGTAATCCATCCAAAACTGCTGAGTTTGTTTTACGGTAACTTGGTAGGTCTTTATGAGTAGTTCAGCAAGTTATAGGTGTACGAATGGAGGCTACTAAAGACACACCAAGTAACTAAATAGGGTAAATACCGGATAACAGTAAAAAAAATTATTAACTCGTTAGTTTTCCATGTACATCCCTTCTCTCACTACATACTAATGACGCTCTTGATAAAGGCTCTCTAATGACTTAGAAAAATCCATTACTGGAACACTTTTTAGAATCACCGCCACATTTTCTTGAATAATAATAATAATAGTTAGTAATATCAGTGACACAAGTGTTGCTTTAATTTCTTTTTTAAATAAGATTTCTTTATATTTAGATGCCAAAGAATTGTAATAGGTAAGTATAGGTATCAACTTTACGTGTTACCTTAAAGTTTTTAGTTTTAAAATTTTTGTACCGTTTTTGATACAAAGCAAATGCACTCTTATATGTACAAACTTATAACAGTAAGAAGTTTATGTTTTCTAAAAATTCCTCTACATGAATCAAGTGGTTTCAAATTATCTATTATTCTTACAGCCTTTTCTTGTAACACAAAAATTTCATTGTTATATATTAATATCCCCCAAAAAATTATACCATATTTCATTGTGATATTAAATTTTTCTGTAGTAAGCACTTAGTAAAGTAGTTTTATTAACCACTTTGTTTAATTCCTTCAGTACATAGCAAGCAGTACTCAATTTCTTGGTTAGTATATCAAGTTGGGAATTCCATGTTGTTATCATCCAAAGTGATGCCTAAAAATTTTGTAATGCTAACCAATTTTACATTAGTGTTAATCAAACTATCGGTAAAAGTTTTACTTTTATTATTATAAAACAACATAAACAACAACAACTTAGTTGTGTTCAAATTTAAATATAACTTATGCGTCTGAAACCAATTTTGCAAACTTGAGGCGACATTAACTGCATTTTCAACAACCTCTTTTTTGGTGCTAACTGAAATTAGAAGACTGATGTCATCAGCATAATTTACAATTTTTGTAGAGATATGCCCTTCAAAGTTATAATGAAGATCATTTATATAAGCTATAAAGAGAAAAGGGCCAAGAATGCTGCCCTGAGTTACCCCGGCAAAAACTCCTTTTTCAGATGATGCATATTTGCAGCCTTTGATTTCAACAACCATCCCTGTATGAATCCTTCCAAAAATGAATTTACCCACTGAAGAGCTGTCCCTCTTATACCATAGTTTTCTAACTTTTTTTAATAGCTGATGATGGATGGTAGATCAAACGCTTTGAAAAGATTTAAAAATCTTCCCATATAGTTACCTGTCTCATCTATTTTTGTGTATAACTCTGAAAGAAAACTATATATAGTTGTTACTGTAGAAAGACTTTTCCAGAAAGCGTGTTGCATCGTGGAAAGTATCTTTTTTACAGTAAAAAAAGATGTAATTCTTTCCAGCATTATTATTTCAAATATTTTTGAAATTGGTGTGTAGTTTCCAATTAGACAGAGATCACCTTTCTCAAAAAGTGGCTTAACCACAGAGAATTTTAACAATGTTGGAAACTTTCCTTTTTCAAACGATGTGTTTATTATAAAAGTAAGAGGCATCACAATGAAAAGAGAAATTCATTTAATTACATGTTGGAAATATTAACATATCCTGTTGAGTTTTTAGGTCTAAGATTTTTATTGCATTCCCAACTTCAGTATTTGAAACTGGAAATAAGGCAAAAGATTCAGGCATACAAAGGCTCTTGGAATTAACGTTTTGATAAACGTTTTGCCGTTTTCGGTGAATATTATTATTGGCTCAAAATCGGCATACTGATGTATTTTGAGCTGCTGATTCCAAAAATGCATTCAGAAATGAGCTAGGTCGTCGGGAAATTAATTTTTCGTAAATTGAAAGTTCTACTCTAGGTCACTTTTCAGACGAACCGTTGCAGCTAGAGAAAAACACACCACTCCGAAATGCAGCAGGTTCACATTAGTAAATGAACATAAAATTAGCGTAATCGGAGACCATGAAATTTKGAGGTGAAAAAACAACAAAGGGGTTAGCCTTTGCTCTCTTGCCGTTTTCGGTGAAAATTATTTTTGGCTCAAAATCGGCATACTGATGTATTTTGAGCTGCTGATTCCAAAAATGCATTCAGAAATGAGCTAGGACGTCGGGAAATTAATTTTTCGTAAATTGAAAGTTCTACTCTAGGTCACTTTTCAGACGAACCGTTGCAGCTAGAGAAAAACTGACACCACTCCGAAATGCAGCAGGTCCACATTAGTAAATGAACATAAAATTAGCGTAATCGGAGACCATGAAATTTCGAGGTGAAAAAACAACAAAGGGGTTAGCCTTTGCTCTTTTGCCGTTTTCGGTGAAAATTATTTTTGGCTCAAAATCGGCATACTGATGTATTTTGAGCTGCTGATTCCAAAAATGCACTCAGAAATGAGCTAGGACGTCGGGAAATTAATTTTTCGTAAATTGAAAGTTCTACTCTAGGTCACTTTTCAGACGAACCGTTGCAGCTAGAGAAAAACTGACACCACTCCGAAATGCAGCAGGTCCACATTAGTAAATGAACATAAAATTAGCGTAATCGGAGACCATGAAATTTCGAGGTGAAAAAACAACAAAGGGGTTAGCCTTTGCTCTTTTGACGTTTTCGGTGAAAATTATTTTTGGCTTAAAATCGGCATACTGAAGTATTTTGAGCTGCTGATTCCAAAAATGCATTCAGAAATGAGCTAGGACGTCGGGAAATTAATTTTTCGTAAATTGAAAGTTCTACTCTAGGTCACTTTTCAGACGAACCGTTGCAGCTAGAGAAAAACTGACACCACTCCGAAATGCAGCAGGTCCACATTAGTAAATGAACATAAAATTAGCGTAATCGGAGACCATGAAATTTCGAGGTGAAAAAACAACAAAGGGGTTAGCCTTTGCTCTTTTGCCGTTTTCGGTGAAAATTATTTTTGGCTCAAAATCGGCATACTGATGTATTTGAGCTGCTGATTCCAAAAATGCATTCAGAAATGAGCTAGGACGTCGGGAAATTAATTTTTCGTAAATTGAAAGTTCTACTCTAGGTCACTTTTCAGACGAACCGTTGCAGCTAGAGAAAAACTGACACCACTCCGAAATGCAGCAGGTCCACATTAGTAAATGAACATAAAATTAGCGTAATCGGAGACCATGAAATTTCGAGGTGAAAAAACAACAAAGGGGTTAGCCTTTGCTCTCTTGCCGTTTTCGGTGAAAATTATTTTTGGCTCAAAATCGGCATACTGATGTATTTTGAGCTGCTGATTCCAAAAATGCATTCAGAAATGAGCTAGGACGTCGGGAAATTAATTTTTCGTAAATTGAAAGTTCTACTCTAGGTCACTTTTCAGACGAACCGTTGCAGCTAGAGAAAAACTGACACCACTATGAAATGCAGCAGGTCCACATTAGTAAATGAACATAAAATTAGCGTAATCGGAGACCATGAAATTTCGAGGTGAAAAAACAACAAAGGGGTTAGCCTTTGCTCTTTTGCCGTTTTCGATGAAAATTATTTTTGGCTCAAAATCGGCATACTGATGTATTTTGAGCTGCTGATTCCAAAAATGCATTCAGAAATGAGCTAGGACGTCGGGATATTAATTTTTCGTAAATTGAAAGTTCTACTCTAGGTCACTTTTCAGACGAACCGTTGCAGCTAGAGAAAAACTGACACCACTCCGAAATGCAGAAGGTCCACATTAGTAAATGAACATAAAATTAGCGTAATCGGAGACCATGAAATTTCGAGGTGAAAAAACAACAAAGGGGTTAGCCTTTGCTCTTTTGCCGTTTTCGGTGAAAATTATTTTTGGCTCAAAATCGGCATACTGATGTATTTTGAGCTGCTGATTCCAAAAATGCATTCAGAAATGAGCTAGGACGTCGGGAAATTAATTTTTCGTAAATTGAAAGTTCTACTCTAGGTCACTTTTCAGACGAACCGTTGCAGCTAGAGAAAAACTGACACCACTCCGAAATGCAGAAGGTCCACATTAGTAAATGAACATAAAATTAGCGTAATCGGAGACCATGAAATTTCGAGGTGAAAAAACAACAAAGGGGTTAGCCTTTGCTCTTTTGCCGTTTTCGGTGAAAATTATTTTTGGCTCAAAATCGGCATACTGATGTATTTTGAGCTGCTGATTCCAAAAATGCATTCAGAAATGAGCTAGGACGTCGGGAAATTAATTTTTCGTAAATTGAAAGTTCTACTCTAGGTCACTTTTCAGACGAACCGTTGCAGCTAGAGAAAAACTGACACCACTCCGAAATGCAGAAGGTCCACATTAGTAAATGAACATAAAATTAGCGTAATCGGAGACCATGAAATTTCGAGGTGAAAAACAACAAAGGGGTTAGCCTTTGCTCTTTTGCCGTTTTCGGTGAAAATTATTTTGGCTCAAAATCGGCATACTGATGTATTTTGAGCTGCTGATTCCAAAAATGCATTCAGAAATGAGCTAGGACGTCGGGAAATTAATTTTTCGTAAATTGAAAGTTCTACTCTAGGTCACTTTTCAGACGAACCGTTGCAGCTAGAGAAAAACTGACACCACTATGAAATGCAGCAGGTCCACATTAGTAAATGAACATAAAATTAGCGTAATCGGAGACCATGAAATTTCGAGGTGAAAAAACAACAAAGGGGTTAGCCTTTGCTCTTTTGCCGTTTTCGATGAAAATTATTTTTGGCTCAAAATCGGCATACTGATGTATTTTGAGCTGCTGATTCCAAAAATGCATTCAGAAATGAGCTAGGACGTCGGGAAATTAATTTTTCGTAAATTGAAAGTTCTACTCTAGGTCACTTTTCAGACGAACCGTTGCAGCTAGAGAAAAACTGACACCACTCCGAAATGCAGAAGGTCCACATTAGTAAATGAACATAAAATTAGCGTAATCGGAGACCATGAAATTTCGAGGTGAAAAAACAACAAAGGGGTTAGCCTTTGCTCTTTTGCCGTTTTCGGTGAAAATTATTTTTGGCTCAAATCGGCATACTGATGTATTTTGAGCTGCTGATTCCAAAAATGCATTCAGAAATGAGCTAGGACGTCGGGAAATTAATTTTTCGTAAATTGAAAGTTCTACTCTAGGTCACTTTTCAGACGAACCGTTGCAGCTAGAGAAAAACTGACACCACTCCGAAATGCAGCAGGTCCACATTAGTAAATGAACATAAAATTAGCGTAATCGGAGACCATGAAATTTCGAGGTGAAAAAACAACAAAGGGGTTAGCCTTTGCTCTTTTGCCGTTTTCGGTGAAAATTATTTTTGGCTCAAAATCGGCATACTGATGTATTTTGAGCTGCTGATTCCAAAAATGCATTCAGAAATGAGCTAGGACGTCGGGAAATTAATTTTTCGTAAATTGAAAGTTCTACTCTAGGTCACTTTTCAGACGAACCGTTGCAGCTAGAGAAAAACTGACACCACTCCGAAATGCAGCAGGTCCACATTAGTAAATGAACATAAATTAGCGTAATCGGAGACCATGAAATTTCGAGGTGAAAAAACAACAAAGGGGTTAGCCTTTGCTCTTTTGCCGTTTTCGGTGAAAATTATTTTTGGCTCAAAATCGGCATACTGATGTATTTTGAGCTGCTGATTCCAAAAATGCATTCAGAAATGAGCTAGGACGTCGGGAAATTAATTTTTCGTAAATTGAAAGTTCTACTCTAGGTCACTTTTCAGACGAACCGTTGCAGCTAGAGAAAAACTGACACCACTCCGAAATGCAGCAGGTCCACATTAGTAAATGAACATAAAATTAGCGTAATCGGAGACCATGAAATTTCGAGGTGAAAAAACAACAAAGGGGTTAGCCTTTGCTCTTTTGCCGTTTTTCGGTTAAAATTATTTTTGGCTCAAAATCGGCATTACTGATGTATTTTGAGCT